>CM071934.1:52600850-53243000 GCA_016081115.2 Rehmannia glutinosa
ATGTACTTCGTTCAATTTACGTATTGCTGAAAAGGTGACTGCGTACCCGTTATCGATTAAAACTGTTATGGGTTCGCAGCAGCCAGATCGTGATTCTTAATACTGAACTTGTTTTGAGTAGAAATTGCCCACTTGTTCGATGCTCGATTCTATTGAAACCTCATTCGTGGAGTGGTTCCACGAGCGTCAAATGCGGCCCAAAACATGAACAATGAAGTCACCACGAATACACACTAAGTGATTGGCGGAGTGCTTGGTGATAAGATGCACGTGTCACCTGTAAGTAGCCTAATTTATTTTGTGAAGGATGGGGTGCGTTCTTTTTGTTGTTGATTTGCGAAGAAGCGTGTACTTCTTAAGTGTTTTGACGATCTATTATCGTGTCACATGCGATTAAGGTAATCGTATATTTAAAGTTTTTAACTAAATTACTAATTATTTCACCTCTACGATATCATTATATACATTTTTGCTATTTACTTTTAGTCTTTTAAGATTTACAACGTAATTGACTCAAATTAGGCGTGTCCGTGAGGGACTGACTAGGTTAGTTGTATTCGAATAAATTACCCACTCAACCGACTGGGACGATGAATTGTTGATAGTATAACTTGGTTTCAGCTTAAGCTAACACTTAACTTTAGTTGATTTGGTTTTAACAACAAAGAATTGACACCCTTTTGATTGATTAAAGGCTTGTTTTAACACTTGTTTTAGCACCTTGTTATTTAATCAGGGATAGCAAATTAACTAACATCGAGATATAAAAATATATGCAAGAAACTTGAATCTCTGGTTCAACCTTGAACCTTTCTATAACTCCTTCAACTTGGAGAGTAGACCCTTTTTGTTCTTCAAATGTTTCTATTCAGTAGTTGAAGTTATCTTTCTTCATAGCGTGTGTTGGATCGAGTTTCTTTTGAGTTTTTAGGGCAAGAAATTTTTGTTATAAGCTTTGATAATATTGCAGGTTGTCTTGCTTTAATATTGCTTGAAATATCGATTTTCAGTAACCTTTTCTCAAATGCTTCCTCGGCCTTTTTATAGTGCTCATTTGAAATTTTCTCGTTGAGAGATAGGCCAATTTCAATGACACTTCTTGTTCGTTGGCTTTTCTTTTTTGGTCTTGTAGAGATGTGATGCTAACCTTTCCTCGTATTAAATGGCTCAGAGCTACAGGTCCGACACAACTTGATATTTCCCATTGGCTTATTCCTTTTGCATGTTTAGGCCAAACACTTTAAGACTGATGACTTGGACATATTCTTATATCGAGTAATATGCTTGATTTCCTTTCAATGGATCAATGTCGATTGTCTTGACTTGGTATTGCGTTTACCGCTCTGACTTGAAATCAGCTCAATCATAAGATTGACTCAACTATCACATCAAGCTGTTAGATTTGGCTCCTTTCATCGACTTGGCATCGACACTTCACACGGTTGTTCCTCGGTGACTCGCATTGATGAGTCCTTGTCTTCCTACCTGGGCCCATACTTAGTGACACACAATAGAGCATTCACTCTAACAGTGTTACCGCAATTGACTTCTTGCATCCTTGACTTAGTTAGACTTCCTCAACCTTTTCGGTCCTATCTATTACAATGCGAAATTACAAGGAAAAAGAGGTGCCAACTTCTAGTCTAAGTTTTACATGGTAACATCAAAATCTAACAATTAAATTTCCTAATAATTTCCCCATTTTTTGATGATGCAAACTTGAACAAAATAAATGAACAAAGCAAACACAAGCAGTGCAGTAACAATGAATGTATGCTTTTGAATAATCAATTTTATTGATCATAGCATTCTTGTCCTTTACAGAGCTGTTTACAATAGGTATAAGAGCTTTATACAAGTATAACGTTACAACGTGTATCTAAGCTAAGTTATAGAGAGAATAAATTTTACAAGTAAATCTTCAGAGCTATATTACAGGGAAAACTTACATCTATGTATTTACAACTAAGTAAAATACATGAAGGGTTTCAGTATCTTCAACGCCTTCAACTGCTTCCTTCTTCTCTCTTCTTCATCAGCACTCCTCCTCTTCCTTTCTTCTTCCTTCTTCTTCTTCTTCTCATATGCTCACTTAGCAGCAGGATCATCCCTTCGCTGCCTTTCCTCCCATTCTCGATTCAACCTCTCATTTTCTGCTTCTTGCTTCTTCTTTGCTTCATAAATTTTACGTGCAACTTCCACTTTAGCAAGATGATCATATCCAGCCCAGTATATGAGTCATTTCTTCAATGGATCCACATACTTGATGTCTTCTGGTCTTGGTCGAGGTTGACTGCTTCTCCCAATGCCACCATGTTACCCCTTCTTGACTCAACTTCGCTTCCTCTAGGGGTGTATTGCACTGGAGCTTTTGATTTTCCAGTCGCGTGACTGCTGGAAATTGGCTGCTTAACAGCCGAATTGCATAGATCAATTCTCTTCTCCCAGTACAGATACCAGGCTTGTGGAAGAGTCATATCTTTAAAATAACCTTCTACTTCTAGAGTCTGAAATTCCTCTCGAGATCTGGGATCAAATCCAGCATCAGGTATGTCAACTTCTCTCGGGGGTTTTATTTGAGGGTAATCTTTTCCGGCTAGAGAACCATCATACTGTTTTCTGATATCTTGGATGCGCACAAATTGCTTCTCAACTACCTTCTCAAATTCGGCTTCAATGGCTTTTCTTGCATCTTTCATTGCCATCCCAACTTTCTTTTCCACAGACAGCTCTTGTGGTAGTTTGCTGATAATCGAAGCAGTGACATCTCGCTGGCTTTGGGGTTTTCAGAAACATGAGTTTCAAAAGAAGATTTTTTGAACTTCCTTCCCCTCAGCTGTATCACCTTTCTTAAGCCTCCTTATTACTCCCTTTCTCCTCCTTAGTTCCTTTAAGGCCTCGTCTTCCCCCTTTTTGGCATCATCAACAAACGAAAGGGTTAGGCCAGGGAATAATCACTCAGAATAAAATCCAGTAGGCTGTTCATTGAATTCTGCTTAATATCTGCATTGAGGTAAGCTGTCCAGAATTCAAACTGTGTAGCTTTGGACTCAGTAGTTCAGGTTGTCCTCTGGTAAGTAGTAATTTCTCTCGATAATGCTGCTTGAGCAACTCCATGTCCGACTTATGAGAGGTTTCCATTCTAACCATGTATTCCTTCATCCTCTGCTGAAATTTTGAATTATCTGCACTCCAAACCAATAGCTTTCCAAACCAAGCTTTCAAATAATGAGGATCTGCTCTCGGGCGCATGGCATTTGAGAAGCCCATTCACGGTCGTAAGACAACTCCCTCAAATATCTGCGATGAGAGTTGCATTAGGATTGTCAAACGTAGATCCAACGATGCATGGTGGCGTTCCATTTTCTCAATTTCATCACATATCTTCTTGAAATCATTTGAAACTGGCTATGGAAGCCGACTTTTCTTCTATCCACACTACATTGAAATCAAAACCCGTAGGTACAATCGTATCGATTAGAATGATGGGCTCTTCCTACGCATGGTGTAATTTTTTGTTCTCGGGCAGACTCGCCTCCATGCTCGATCCAAGTCGCATGAAGAAATATATCTTCAAATACATCATCTCTAACAAGAGGATCCCCGAGGTCCGTCTTTGAGGGCCTTGTCCTTATCTTGTTACAATGTTTCAACTCTCTGTGCAAGGGGTGAGCCGAGCATCATTGGAAGATAATGCAATTGTGGGAGCGTCACACGGAGCTATTTTAGTCATTACTACATCACATGTGGTAGCTGCAATGATGTTGTGTTTTGGAGCAATTGTATTGATCTGCTTTCGATGAGCTCGGCTATCTTAACAACCATCGGTCTCAAATGGGTTTGTTGGGAAATTTATTTATTAGATTTTGATGAATGCCATGTAAAACATAGACTAGAAAGTTGGCACCCCATTTTCCTTTTAATTTGCATTGTAATAGATAGGTTTATGAGGTGAGTCAAGTCGGCTATGCTGGATATGAAAGAAGTCAAGATAAAGATAAAATGAAGACTCAGTAAGCAACCCGAGTATGGCAAGGAGGAGAAGTCAAGAACTCGATTGAAGAAGTATCACCGATACAAACTGTGTGAAATGTCGGTCAAGTCAACTCAAGATAGCCAAGTCTCAAGTTGAAGTGACAGATGAGTCATCCAATGATTGGGAGTCACTCGAAGTCACCTGGGGTAGTTAAGAAACTGCTATAAGTCAAGACAATCGAAAAGAGTCTATTACACATAAGTCAAGAAGGTTACTTAAATAAGTAATACTTCCATGCCGCGAAAAGTCTTAAAGTGCTCAATCCAGAAGCATGCAAAAGGAATAAACCAATGGGAAGCATCGCACTGCGTGTCGGGACTCGAAAGGCAAGGTTCGTTTAATACGAGGAAATGTCAACTTCAAGGACTTCAACAAGACAAGCTAGCGAACACAAGTGACTTTTGAAATCACTATCTCTTCAACGGGCGATTTTTAAAAGCTCATTTGTAAAAAGGCCGAGAATCACTTTGAGAGAAGGTTACAGAACCACGAACATTCAAATTATCATTCGAAATTTGTAACTCGCAAATACTCTCAAGTTATTCAAGCAAATCCTCAAGCCTAAATTAAGAAATCAATCGACACCAGTATGAAGGAAAGACAACTTCAAACTCAAGAAGATGAAACTTTTGAAGAATCAAAGGGGTCAACATTCCAAGAAGGATTGTAGAAAGGTTCAATGTCGAATCGGTCTCAAGTTATTGGAGGGCTTCGTGATCAAATCAAAGAAGCTTGAGTAAGTGGGTTGTAGTAGCAAGGCAAACCTGCCTGTGAAGAAGGTGAGTCGTGCGAGAAGCCACGGTGTGTGACAAGGCATCTCGAGGGCCGAGTCCCAAAGGATCAAGTCACCGTGGTGATCAAGACTAGTATACGGATCGATAACCACTTTGTCTTGTGATCAATACTTAGTGGATTCCTCCGGGAGTTGGAGAAGAGAAGAGTAGAAGATTTACCCCATCTTTGAACCTCTATAAAAATTATTGTGTCATTTACATTTCAGCATTTAATTTTACGCATATCATTTTGTATCTTGATAATTTGCTATCCAACTCGATAATTAACAAAGTGCTAAAACCAAGTGTTTAAAATAAACTTAAACCAAATTCAGGGTGTTAAGTCTTCCAATAAAATCTCATCACGACCAAGTTAAGGTTTTGACTAAGCAATTTGAGTTATTCTATCAACACTCAATCGAGTCCGTTGAGTGGCTAACTCTATTTGGTTAACTAACTTAGTTGTCCTCAAGGACTTAGCACGTGTATTTAACTCAATTATTTTAAAAGGACTAGAATCGGATAAGTTGGTAAGGTTTATTCAACCTTCCCTTCTAAACCTTACGCATTCACCCCTTGGACCTACAAGTGGTATCAGAGCGGTTGGTTCATTGAGCCTTCCGTGATCAGTTCAAACTAGATCTCAATCTTTCAAGGAAGTTTTTAACACTTGTTCTTTCAAAAGCCATTTTTAATACAACAAAGTAATTATCATGGAAGCAAATTTGACACGCATTCCTATGATCACCATTGAAGAATTTAATGACTGGAAAATATGTATGCGGGCTCATCTATCGACTTTACATGATGAGATGTGGATAGTGATAGAGGATGGGCCATTGCAAATAATGAAGGTGAACACATTTCTGAGGAGAGCTGCTGCTGCGGTGAAGAAGAGGAGGTGCTCCTCTAGACCAACTATGGTTGAAAAGCCAAGAGAATGGAAAACAAATGATGAGAAAAAGATACAACCTAGACCATGTGGCCAAGGATATACTTTACAAGACTTTGACAAAGCCATGTTCAACAAAGTCGATTCTTGCAAGACAACCAAAGAAATGGGATAAATTAACCTTAATTTGTGAAGGATCGAGCAAATTAAGGAAAACAAATTATCTCTGTTGTTGTTCAAAAATTTGAAAACTTTAAAATGCTTTGCGGGTGAAACGATAGACCGTGGGTGCTAGATTCACTTTGAAATTACAAATGAGCTCTCGGCCCAAGACTGGAAAGAATACACACGAGAGGAGATGTGTATAAAGATCTTAAGGAGCCTCCCGGTGAGTAAGAAATGAAGACCATGGCTCTAAGGCAGTCAATGGACCTATCAAAACATCCAATCATGAACTATTCTCGGACCTCAAAGCTTATGAGTTTGAGCTTAGAAGAAAGGATCAAGAGGAGATAGTCAGTACCCAAAATAGCCGCACTTTTCGTAGTCAAGGAAGGAAGAGAGGCTGAAGCGAAAGAAATCATTGACCGGGAGGAAATTGCCTTGATGGTTAAAAGATTCAACAAGTTCTTCAACAAAAATTACAAAACAAATAAAGGTGAATCCTCCGGAAGGCATTCAGCTCCCTCCAAATCAAGGAAGATAGGCCACCAAAGAGAAATTTGAGTATCAAAAGGTCGAATATCAAAGAGCGACAACCCAAGAAATGTGAGAGCTGATCAAAAGTTGAAAACTGTGTTGGAATTCGACAACCAGGACACTTTGCTATTGGTTGTCCATATCCTGTAGTCAATAAATACACGAATGAAGAAGAAAGAAAAGTCTTCAGAGAAAGAAGGCAAGAAAAGAAAAGAGCAATGTTGGCTGCTGAGACTACTGAATCAGCTAAGTCAAAAGATACAACAGACTCGAAAAGAAGTGAAGCCGACTACTCAAGTGATTACAAGAAGAAGCTATGATCCGTCTAAATGGCCAAAGAACAAGATCAACCCGATCAAGAACATGAGGTTCAGGAACAGTGAGTGCGGAACCTGGTACATGGATAGTGGGTGTTCAGGACACATGACAGAAACAAGAAAAATCATGTCAAAATTCAAGGAGATTAGAGGCGCAAAGTCATATTTGGAGGAATGAAGCTCCGGGGAAATAAGAGGCACTAGATCCATCAGGAAAAATGGAGTAGAAATCACAGATGTTGCGTATGTTGAAGGCATAAATTTCAACTTGTTAAGCATCAGTCAACTATGTGACAAGGGCTATAATGTTGGATTCAATATGGGAGTGTGCCAAATCAAAGACACTGAATCAAATGAAGTAGTGTTGCAGGATCCGATACAAAAGAACATGTATGTGGTAGATTGATCGCCACGCCAAGCACTTGTCTCCGCTAGCAAAAGTACATCCGAATCAAGTTGGGTACAGGCACAAGAAGTGAGTCACACAATTTCAAGACAATTAACAAGCTTGCAAGGAGTAATCTTGTAGAAGGACTTCAGGACTCGATTACAAGAAGGAAAGTGTTTGTGATGCATGCGAGATGGGAAAGCAAATCAAATCATCATTCAAAGAGACGTCAAGTCCATCTTCAACAAGGATTTTGCATCTCTTGCATATGGATCTATTTGGCCCAGTTGAGCGAGCCATCATAAGTGGAAAGAAATACACTCTAGTAGTGGTGGATGATTATTCAAGATATACATGGACAATCTTCATGTGCAAAAAGAAAGAAACCTTGCAGAAGTTACCACATCTGATGAAAAGAGTTCAAAATGAGAAGAGTCAAACCATTATAAAGATAAGATCGATAGAGGAACCGAGGTTTGTGAATGGAATAATAACTTCGATTGTGTTGAAAATGGTATTGCTCATGAATTATATGTAGCAAGGACTCCACAGCAGAATGGAGTAGCAGAAAGAAGGAACATAACTCTCAAGGAAGTTGCAAGGACCATGTTAGGTGGACAGTGCCTAAAAGATTTTGGTGAAGCTATCAACACTGCATTCTATACTCAAAATAGATGCATAATTAATAGATGTGACAAAAGACTCCCTATGAAATATGGACGGGAGAAAGCGAATGTTGGGTATTTTAGAATATTTGGATGTAAATGCTTCATCCACAACAATGGCAAAGATAATCTAAAGGCTTTTGATCTAAAGGTGATGAAGGTATCTTTTGGGATACTCACCAAAGTAAAGCCTTAAGTCTTGAACAAAAGGACTATGGTCACGAAGAGTCTATCCATGTGGTTTTGATGAACCTAATGTAAATGGAGAAGACATTGAAGAGTTAGGCGATAAAATTGAATCAACCAACTATGCGAGAAGAGTCCATGTTGAAGTGAGTTGGAGAAATTAATCAAGGTGAAGATGAGATAGCTGAATCTCAAATACAACCGGAGAATCTGCGCAACTAAGTGATGATGAGAGAGTCTCAAGATAACCGCACAAGGCGATGAACCCTACTGACTTACTCCAACCTGATGTGAGATGGCTTAGAGACCATCCACCAGAGCTAGTCATTGGAGATGTAAGAGATGGTGTAAGAACCAGATCCAGAGCTCAACAAAAAGCAATGTTCACTTGTTTTATTTCCCAAATAGAGCCAAAAGATGTGTCCCAAGCATTGGATGACACACATTGGATTCAGGCCATGCAGGAAGAGCTGAATCAATTTGAAAGGAATAAAGTATGGGAATTGGTGCAGAGACCAACCCATCAAAATGTTATTGGCACAAAATGGGTTTTCAGGAACAAGATGAATGAAGAAGGTTCTGTGGTAAGAAACAAAGCAAGATTGGTAGCCAAAGGGTATTGCCAAGAAGAAGGAATAGATTTTGATAAAACATTTGCTCCTGTGCAAGAATAGAAGCAATAAGGATGTTTCTTGTCTATGCTGCTCACAAGAACTTCATTGTATATCAAATGGATGTAAAACGTGCATTCTTAAATGGATTGTTGGATGAAGAAGTCTATGTTGAGCAACCTCCAGGTTTTGAGCAGAAGACTCTTGGAGATAAGGTGTACAAGCTCAAGAAATCTCTATATGGATTGAAATAGGCACCTAGAGCATGGTATGACACATCATCTCAATTCCTAACAGATAATGGATTCACCAAAGGAAAAGTGGACATAACACTTTTTTAATTCAAGATGGAGAGAGTATCTTTGCTTGTCCAAATATATGTGGATGACATTATTTTTGGATCCACAAACAAAGAGTGTGTGATAAGTTCTCAAACCTCATGCAAGGAAAATTTGAAATGAGCATGATGGGAGAGCGACATTCTTTCTAGGACTTCAAGTTAAGCAGTTTGAAGGATGGAACCTTCATAAGTCAAGCGAAGTATACCGGAGATCTAATGAAGAAATTTGGTATGGAAGAGAAGTCTTACAGAAAATAACAATGAATACATCGATCAGATGGATATGGATGCGGATGGCAAGCTTTGTTGATCAAACAAGATACAAAGCACTTATTGGATCAACTGCTCTCTATTTAACAGCAAGCAGGCCAGACATCACCTTTGCAGTAAGTGTATGTGCAAGATTTCAATCTGCACCAAAAGAAAGCCATATGACTGTAGCTAAGAGAATCCTAAGATATTTGAAGGGATGCCAGGAAGTCGACTTATGGTATCTAATGGAAGGAGGATTCAAGCTTATTGGTTACTCAGACTCTGACTATGATGGATGTAGAGTTGACAAGGAGAGTACTTGGTACATGTCAAATGCTTGGAAATGAGTTGGTTTCTGGTTTAGCAAGAAGCAAAATTCAATAGCCACATCCACAAATGAGGCAGTACATAGGCTGGCAAATTTGTTGTGCCCAAGTCTTATGGATGACACAACAGCTGAGAGATTATGATGTTGAAGAAAAAGAAATTCCAATCATGTGTGATAACACAAGTGCTATTGCAATCACTCAAAATCCTATGCTGCATTCTAGAACAAAGCACATTGATGTCAGATATCATTTTATAAGAGACCATGTTGAAAAGAAGGACATCACCTTGGAATACATCTCAACTGATAAATAGTTAGCTGACATATTCATAAAGCCTTTATGTGAATCAAGATTTGAAGAGCTTAAGCATAAGCTAGGGTTAATTGAGCTGAGTTGACACTCAGACGACTCAAGGAGAAGAGATGGAACGTGGAAAGATGAAAATAGAGCGGAGCTCTTGAATCAACTAAGTGAATCAACCGAATCAAGAAAGTCAAGCTGTATCGAGTTAGCTGAGAGTTGACTCACTATGTAAATAGAGAGAAGAAGAGTTGAATCAGCTAAGAAGTAAGCTGAGTCATTTATGAGCTAAGTGACAAAAACGCAGTCATTTTTAATAAGCGGGAATGTTTTTAAGGATGACGTCGGCGAATAATAGCGAATGCGATCAAAAGCGCCGCGACAAAGCATATGATTGGATATAAATGTTGCCGCATTAAATGCGAGAAATTAAATGCTAATCGGCGTGCTAAATCTGAGCCGTTGATCTCAATCAAATTTCAAAAACCGTATGCACGTCCTTTCATAACCCATACATATACAATTTCGTCCATTTTCTCTCTCACATTACTCAAACTGTTCATCTCTCCAAAAGCAAAGAAAGCTTTTTTCTCTCAAAACCATATCAATCTTAAAGGCAAATTTCTAAGGTTTCATTCGGTAAAACTCAAAAATGGCAACCACCTATGATTTCACTAAGTTGGGAAAGCAAATCCACACTGGTTCTACCGTGGATTTCGAAGGGATGATCAAACATGGTTCCGATGAAACCCTCGTGAAGACGATAGCCAACAAAATCGAGAAGTTTGGACTGAAACCCTTTCTCACAATGGAGTTTCAGATGACCTACATTGAAGAGGTCGCACAGTTCTACGTGAACGCTGAAGTTCATGAAGAGGGCATCAAGTCCTCTGTTCACGGAAAGGAGTTCACAATCACTGCTGAAGACCTTGCGGAGCAGTGCTTGCTGCCGTCGGAAGGTGTACCAGAAATTTTCGAAGCTGATGTAAACCTGGCTGCTGCATGGAAGGAAGTGGCCAAACCTGAATGTGCTGCGAAGGTTGTCTACACAGCTGATAAGAAGCTGCTGAAGGAAGATTATCATAAGCTGCTGGATATTGTTGCCAAATGTGTAGACATAAAGTTTGGAAGCTTCAATCAGCCTTCCAAAACCAAGCTGATCGTCATGGCTGCGATCATGGAGAAGGAGAAGGTAAACTGGGCTGAGTTTGTATACAACAGACTCTGCCAGAATGTTGGAAACAAGTCCTTCAAGGACGATGGATCATTCGGAGGATCCTTGGGCTATGGTCTTGTAGTTTGCCGGTTGATGGAGGTGAAGGGTGTTCGACTCTGACATGGAAAGGCGTTCCATGTCAATAAGAAGATGTTCCGATCAAATCTTTCAGGAGCTCAGAAGAGAGCTTATGCCAAGAGGCGGACACTAGTGAGGGGAATCGGTGACCAGGAAACAGTGTGCCTCCCCTCCCAAGAAAAAGGCCCTGCGGTGGAAAAAAAGTTTGCCCCAGTGACAAAGAAAAAAAACCGCACTTTGCCCTGCGGTAAGTCACCCCCCTGTAGCCATGTCTCCTACCCCCTGTGCCGCGATGGAGAAGGAATTCTCGATCTTTCTCCGGGAATGAAGAAGAAGAGGACTGCCCGAGGCGAAAGGCAGTGCCTCAAGAGCAACCTCAAAGGCCTTTACCGTCGAGGAACCGAAGGAAGTAGAACAAGACATTCCTCTGGTGAAAGCGAAGAGAAGGAGAAGAATCGAAAAGCGTTCGAGCTTGAGAAAACAATGAGTCTGCCACTCAGCTGGAACAGATCGGCCCAGAGGCAACTAGAGAAGTAGAGTCTCCGAAAATCATTGATGAAAAACAGCCAAGTCTGCTAAAAATTTGTCAGCGAGGCAAGTCGAAAGACCAGTGTGCAGGGCAGTTGAGGAACAAGAAGCGGAGAGCAATGAGAATCCCCTGGCAGCGGGATCGTGTCTCCACCTGCCCCGTCTTTGCTGAAGGCGTTGAAGCGGCCAGTATGTTGCCTTCCATTCACGAGAAAGAAGGACAACAAGAAGATGATGCGATGATGTGATTATGTTGTCCCCACCATATCCGGACATCCAAAATCTTACTGCGAGAATGGAGAAATGGAAGCTAAGTTGTTCGAGGGAAAAGTTAAGAGACCTGAATTCATTGAAGAAGAGGAAGAAGCGATGAATTTCCTTGAATTGACCCGATGGTCAGTCTTTGGATGAACAAGCTGCATAGATATCTTGCAGATCTTCAAAGAAAAAGAGAAGGAGAGATTGGCAGAGGAAGCTGAAGCTCGTGAGAAAGCCAGTGTTTGTCCTCTCACTGGAACCACTGATCACACTCATCCTCATCTTGACATACTCTCAGAAAGTGATGAGGACTTTGACCCGACCACTATTCTGAGAGGCGTTGGAAATCACGGCAAGCCATGCGGGAATCCGAGGATCCTACATGAGCAACAACTGATGGAAGGACCAGGGGAGTCTTCCAAATCTCAGCTGGAAATTGATTGATTGGGAGTGGTACAGCAAATTGCCTCTATCATTGCTGCAACCACTTCCCCAGCTCACTCTGAGGATGGATCTAGGGGACATGGCAATGAAACTGGGAACTTGGGGACCCAAGTCGAGCCAACCCCTATTGAAGGTGTCTTACCACCTGCCCCAACGACTGAACACTCACAGGAAACAGCCGGGAGTTTGGAGAAGAGTGACCTCAACCTAAGTCACTCAGTTGGTGTGCCAGCTGAGGGGGAAACTCCATCCGCTGCAGCTAGGTCGGAGGATGCTGCAGACAACCCCACCAAGAATCTAGGAGGCGAAGTGGAGAAGGAACAACAAACAGAAACACAGCAAGTTGTCACTTGTGGCTCGGACGATTGAGACTGTCTCGGTGAAGTGCCAAGCCGCTCTGTAGGCGAGGGCGTTCTTGATGCAGTCGAGGCACAGGATGGTTCTGCCCCGGGAGTTAACACTCTGGGCACTGAAATTGCAATCCACGAAGTTGAGACTCCAGTGGATGCCACCGTAGAAGACCCTAAGACATCTGAGTCTGTCGAAGGGAATGTCCAAGGCCTTGCTGCAGTTGAGACTGCAAGAGGTAATGAAGGCTTACGGGAGGTTGAGACTTCCCGATATAAAGAAGCAGAAACGCAGAACATTCCTCTGTTATCATTGATGCATCGAGAAGGAGATAAGTGCCCTTCATGATTCCCAAGACAACCACGACATAACTTTTCTGGATCTAAAGGTGAAGATGAAGGCTGTCATCCCTGTTGAAAATCAAAAGACTTCGGTGAGGATGTTCTTCCAAGCACGAGTAAGTCGGATCTCAAGGCTACTCGTCAAACATTCACTTTTGATGATGAGCCACCCTTTCAAGTTTCATCATCGTCCGATAACGCCACTAATCGGCCGAGGACGATCCAACTCAAATGGAAAAACCAGGTTGAGACCGAAGCGAAGGCTGTTGAGGCGGTGGCGCTCGGCCAGTGAGTCCATACCACACAGGACCCCAGGTGAATCACGATCAATGCGCGAGGATCCCAACGACTGCGACATAATCGACTCAACCGGGCACATCACGGCCACGAGTCACCATTGAACATATTCCCTATGTCCGAGATGATGCGTTTGAAGCAACGTTCCCTTCTCCGGAGCCGCCTGATTTGGATGAAGAATCAACTAGAAGCGAGACGCTTCCCTGAAACACGATCGATCATTCCCCGATACAATCGTCCAAGCAAATTTTGATTTTGATCTTTGCTTGGCTGCCGGTGAGACGGAGGTAACAAGCGAGGTTCGAGAAGTCTTCAAGGCAATTTTGCGAGAAATCGAGAATATGGAAAGGCAAGCAAATCTTCGGCCGTCTGCATGGAATAGTGGTGGAGAATCGGGGAATGGTGGCAATAGAAGCAAACAATGCGTGTAGAAGCAGGTCCAATATTTCAAAGCATTGTTGTACAATAAGTTGTTGATTTGGAGCGCGGATAATCTTTGTCGTGAAGAGGAGGATGCAAAAATATTGATAGGATGCATGCCTCCACAACACGAAATGGAATCTAACTGCGAGAATTTCACGGAAAGAACCTGCGCGTCGAGGAAAACATGAGTAACAAATTGATCTTCTTATGGCTGAAATGAAATGCTGAGTGGCAATAGAGTCCACAGACTACCCGCGCTCAGAATTTAAACCCGGCATACTCCGAAGAGACTCCAAAGCAGAACTTCGGTATCAATCGCCTGGACTTTATGCTCGCGGTATGTTCCCGGGGTTCCTCTCTCCTTTGATGATGCCAAAAAGGGGAAGAGGAATCGAGGAAGATCTAAAGGGGCGGTTGGTGAGAAAGAGAAGGACGCAACTATTGAGAAGCAGAAGAAAACAGCTGAAGAGGAGAAGAAAGATAAGGGACAATCCGTTGAGGGGGAAGGTTCAAAAGATATGACTCTATTGTTTGCTGAAACCCCTCATCAAGGACTCGTCATAGCTGACATCATCAGCAAACTTCCAGTGACTCTGCCGCTCCAACACTCTGTTGTGCCTATCTCTGAGAAAAGAAAAATCGTAGAAGCAGGGATGAAGGAGGTTGAAAGAAAAATGGAGGCTCGTGCGATGGAAATACTGAAACAATACGGAGGCATTCCAGTAGAAAGAGACACAGATGCCATTCCAGACGACGGAGACGAGCCACGATCGGTGGAGGAATTTAAAACGCTCGAATCGAGGATACTTCAAAAATATGTCCATAGCCCAAGACCGGGGACTTGTATTGGGAGAAGAGTCCAAGTTTGTGCGAAGAAGGCGACAATGAGACTACTAGCGATCGCTCTGCTTTGGTCACTCTCTTTGGAAAGAAGACTCAATACAATATATGCCCGAGAGGAAGAGGAAAGTGTGGTGGAGGCGGAGGTTTTCAACCTAGACCTCTACCCAAAACATTGAGCATGTAGATCCGGGCAAGAAGGGAAGGATCTCTTTGGGGGCGGATAGGGCGAAGTAGCCAATCGGGAAGTGGCTAGGAAGAATGCGACTATGTCCGAGGATTGAAGAAGAAAATAAAAGACAAGATGAGCTGTTGGAAGAGAGTCGGAGAAGACGGAAAGGAAGAGAAAAGCAGAAGGCTGCTAGAAAGAGCCCTACGAGAAAAAAAGCGGTGAAGATGAGAAGAAGAGAAAGAAAAGCAGGAGAGGACGACATAGGCTCAAGAGGAAAGAAGGAAGCGTGAAAGCGATGAAGTGTTGTTGTCCACCCCTTCACGTATTTTCTTTTGTAAATACATATGTATGTAAATCTTACATTGAATAAGAATCTGGAATTTCTATATTTTTGCATAGATATAAAATGCTATGTTTGCTCACGATACAATCATGTAACAATATGTGTAAAGGACAAGAATGTTATGATCAATAAAAAGATCGATTCTACACATACATATTCTGTTTCTACATTGTCTGTATGTATCTTTGCTATTTACATTTTGTATGCATGTTTTATGTTTTGGCATCATCAAAAAGGGGGAAATTGTTGGGAAATTTATTTATTAGATTTTGATGAATACCATGTAAAACTTAGACTAGAAAGTTGGCACCCCATTTTCCTTGTAATTTGCATTGTAATAGATAGGGTTGTACGAGCAGAGTCAAGTCAGCTCTGCCTGGATATGCAAGAAGTCAACTGAAGACTAAAATGAAGGCTCCGCTGTAAAGCAGCTGAGTATGGCAAGGAGGAGAAGTGAAGAACTCGACTGAAGGAGTATCAGCTGGACACAATTGTGTGAAGTGTCAGTCAAGTCAACTCAAGATAGCCAAGTCTCAAGTTGAAGTGACAGATGAGTCATCCAATGATTGGGAGCTGACTCGAAGTCACCTGGGGAAGTTAAGGAACTGCAGTCAAGTCAAGAAGGTTACTTAAATAAGTAATACTTCCATGCTGCAATGTCTTAAAGTGCTCAGTCCCAGAAGCGTGCCAAAGAAATAAACCAATGGGAAGCACTGCACCTGTGTTAGACTCTGAAAAGCTGAAGGTTCATTTAATACGAGGAAATGTCAACTTCAAGGACTGCAACAAGACAAGCCAACGAACACAAGTGACTTTTGAAATCAGCCTATCTCTTCAATGGGCAGATTTTTAAAAGCTCACTATAAAAGGCTAAGGAATCACTTTGAGAGAAGGTTACGAACCATGAACATTCAAATTATCATTAAAATTTGTAACTTTGCAAATACTCTCAAGTTATTCAAGCAAATCCTCAAGCCTAAATTTCGAAGGATATCGATCCAACACCAAAGTTTGTGAAGGAAAGACAACTTCAAATGTTGAAGAAGAAACTTTTGAAGAATCAAAAGGGGTCTACATTCAAGGAGGATTGTAGAAAGGTTCAAGTCGAATCGGTCTCAAGTTATTGGAGGGCTTCGTGATCAAATCCAAGAAGCTTGAGTAAGTGGGTCAGTAGCAAAGGCAGTTTTGCCACTGTGAAGAAAGGCCGAGTCGTCACGAGAAGCGGTGTGTGACCAAGGCATCTCGGGGAGTCCCAAAGGATCAAGTCATGTGTGATCAAGACTTGTATCGGGTGATAACCACTTTGTACTGTTTGATCAATACTTAATGGATTCCTCCGATGGTTGGAGAAGAGAGGAGTAGAAGAATTACCCCATCTTGAACCTCTATAAAAATTATTGTGTCCTTTACATTTTAGCATTTAATTTCTACATATTATTTTGTATCTGATAATTGCTATCAACCGATAATTAACAAAGTGCTAAAACCAAGTGTTTAAAACAAACTTAAACCAAATTCAAGGATGTTAAGTCTTCGTTTGAAAATCGCATCACGACCAGTTAAGGTTTAGACTAAGCAGTGAGTTATTCTATCAACGACTTAATCGGAGTGTTGAGTGGCTAACTCTGCTGCTTAACTAACTTAGTTGTCCCTCAAGGACTTAGCTGTGTATTTAACTCTGAATTATTTTAAAAGGACTAAAATCAAAAAAGTTGGTAAGGTTTATTCAACCCCCCCTTCTAAACCTTACGCATTCACCCATTGGGACCTACAGGTTTTTTCCTGTTGAGGTAACGGGTCCTCAGCTGTCTTAACAACGTCATTGGAATGTGATGTGGCCTGAGGTAATGGCTCACCATCAAAGTTTAATCTCATCGGAGCTGTCTTATCATTAACATCGCTCCATGAGTTAAGAACATCCTCAACCTCGTCCTGTGTAGAATCTTCATTATGAATGGACTCGACTTCATCCTCTGATCCCAGAAACGATGTATCAATGTGTTCTTGGGAATCATGAAGGGCGCTGATCTCCTCTGCTTCACCAGCTCCCTCAACTTGAGGAATGTTCTCTCATTCTGTTCCTTACCTAAGGAAGTCTCAACCTCCTTTAGGCCTTCCTTACCCCCTAGTAGTCTCAACCAGCTTTGTGGGGCCTTCTACATTTCCTTCGACGGACTCAAGCGTCTTGGGGTCTTCTGTGGCATCCTTCAGAGTCTCAACTCCTAGGATTTCACTTTCATGGCCAAGAATCTCAACTCCCGTGGCCTCTTTCCCATCCTTTGCGTTGGCTGCATTAGCAGTTTCATCGGCCTGCAACATAGTTGAAATCTCATCACGAGAGAGTCTAAACCGTTCGGCGTCATTAATTTCACTCTGCTTATTGGTTGATTGCTCGCGCCGCCTCAAACTGCAAAGTTTTGTCGCCCACAACATCCTCCAATCGCATTTGTGGTGGAGAGAGCTTCCCCTCGGTGGCCTTTTCTTGAGTGAGCGATGGTGGGGTTACTCGGCTCTGAGACACGGCTATGTTTCTGTTGAGTAGTAAGCCGTTGTCAACACCTTCTTTGGGGGTAGGCTTGGCTAAGTGCCCGCATTCCCAACTTCATCGTCATACCCCGAGAGCCATGTTGAAAATGCACGGGGGCGTGGTCGCTACAATGACGATTTGCAATCTCTGCACCACTCTAATGGATCGATTGAGAAAGAGTTTGGAAGACTCTCCTAGTCTTTCTTGAAGGTTATGCTCGTGCATGGTTCGAGGATTCTCTAATGGCTGTTGTAACTCGGCCTTTTCAATTGCGGCAGTGGGTCCAACTCCTCTGATTCTGCTATCGATTGTCTCCATGAAATATTCATGGGTTCGAGTTTGCATACACATCTTTGTTTTATCTAAGGCTTTAGCTCTCTCTAGGTATTTCTCTTTCTCATCCTCTTTGATAGCACTGAGGGCATCCATGCAGAACTCTCCATCCAAGGCATATTGGATAGACACATTTCCAAGAAAGCTGAGAAGCTCCTCTTCTTCTTTGATGAACTCCGAACGAGTGAACTGCTGTCTGGAGTAGTCTAGCTACCAACTTCTCCAATTCCTTAGCCTCTGCTGGATGTCCGGATAGACTGGAGAGTACATTATGACATCATCATCGTCATCTTTTCTGACCTCTGGAATAGTAGCCAATGGAACTTGCTCCTCCTCATGTTCAAGAGCATCAGTCTGAGGGGGTGAGACAACCTTTCCTTCATGCTTTTTGGCTAACTCAGCTCCTTCCGTCTCCACAGCTGCTTCTCGGATGGCTGGGTCTTCAATACTCTGCTGATTAGCATCAACAGTCTTTGGGGTCTCATCAATCTTCTCCTGAGACTGCTCCGCTTGAGCATCAACAGTCTCCATGGGCTTCTCCGGCTGAGTACCAGACTCGGCTGGCTTCTCCAGCTCCGACATCCTAACCAGCCGTCTTCTCTTTGTGGGAACCAGGGAAACCTCTGGTTCAACATTTTGAGGTTCTTCAAGAGTGAAGGCCTTTATTTCAATATCACTCTTCTTCGACGCATTTGCCTTTCGAGACTTGGCAGTGCACTTCTTCTTCACGACTGGAGAAGGAATTTGGGGTTTCTCCTCAGTCTTGGTTGTGGGGGCAGGGGCATCGGCTGCTGGGGCAGGTGCTTGGGGTTTGGCTGCTGAGGCAGGTGCTTTCTTGGTTTTGGTTGCTGGGGCAGGAGCATGTTTAGCTACCGCAACTCTCTTCTTCAAAATGGGCTTAGATGAGAGAGCTGGAGCGGTCACAACTGTTTCTTCTTCTGGGTCAGCTGATTCCCCCTCACTGGTATTAGCTTTCCTTGCATGGGCTTTCTTCTGTACGCCAAAGAGGCTTGCCTTGAACATCCTCTTATTCGCATGGAAAGGCTTCCCATGGCGCAGTGCAATTCCCTTAACCTCCATCATATGGCCAATGACAAGGCCATACCCCAGGGAATAAGCAAAAGTCCCATCCTCCTTGTAGGACTTGTTGATCACATTCTGGCAGACTCGGCTGAAGACGAACTCAGCCCAATTGACTTTCATATCCTGCATGATCGCAACCATCACCATCAGCTTTGTCCGTGATAGCTGGTTGAAGCTCCCGAATTTCATGTCCACACACTTGGACACAATGTCCATTAGCTTGTGGTAGTCTTCTTTAATCAGCTCTTTAGCTGTATACACAGCTTTTGCAGCATACTCGGGCTTCGCAATCTCTTTCCAAGCTGCAGCCAAGTTCACATCCTTCTCGGATACGTCCTTCAAAGCTTCAGTCGGCAGAAAGCAGTGTTCAACAAGGTCCTTAGCAGTGATTTTGATGACCTTGCCATGAACGGATGAGCGAATCTCATCGTTATGCACTTATGCATTCATATAAAACATGGCGACCTCCTCCAAATATGTGTATGTGAACTCCATTGAGAGAAAGTCCTTCAGACCGGACTTATCAAGATTATCTGCGATCTTCTTCAATAGGGCCCCATCAGCGCTCTGCTTAATCATCCCCTTGAAATCCACTGAAGCACCAGAGTGGATCTTCAGAATGCTTTGCGAAATCATGAGTAGAAGCCATTTTCAAAATGATTGATCGGTGAAATAAGCCAAAAACTTGATTTTAGAGAGTAGGGTTTCGAGCAATTTGCAGAGAGAATTTTTTCTTGCTTGCTGAACACGAGAGTGTTTGTGTGAGGAGAGAGAAAATGAATTTTGGTATATATGAGACTCGAAAATGAATTTTGGTATATATGAGACTCGAAATGACGATTTTTGGAATTTGAAAAATTTGATCAAAATCAACGGTCAGGATTGACTCTTCAAAACCACATTAAACTTCCCATATTAAATGCAACAACATTTGTATCCAATCATATATTTTACTGTGCAGCTTTTGAACTGACAATCATAATTACGCTGACATCATCCCCTTAAAAATATTCCACATTTGCATTTTTGTCACTTAGCTCATAAATTATTCAGCTCTCACCCAAAGTGACTTAATTCTGCTTCTCTCTTCACATAAGTTCACTCAGCTGTCCGCTTACTCGATACAACTGCGATTTCCCGACTAAGCTGTGTCACTTGGCTGATGTGTGAAACTTGCTTATTTTATATTCTCTCTTCTTTTGTCTCTGCTGATTGAGTCTCCTGAGTATCCTAACTCTGCTCAATTAACCCAAACTCATTCTTGAGCTCTCCAAATCTTGATTCACATAATAGCTTTGTGAATATGTCAGCTAATTGTTTATCAGTTGAGATGTATTCAAAGGTGATATCTTTCTTTTCAACATGATCTCATATAAAGTGATATCTGACATCAATATGCTTTGTTCTTGAATGCATTAATGGGTTCTAAGTGGTTGCAATGGAACTAGTGTTATCACACATAATTGGAATCTCTCTTTCCTCAATGTCATAGTCTCTCAGCTGTTGTCTCATCCATAAGACTTGGGCACAACAGTTGTCCGCATCTATGTATTCTGCTTCAACTGTGGATGTAGCTATTGAATTTTGTTTCTTGCTAAACCAAGAAAATAATTTGTTTCCAAGCATTTGACATGTACCTGAAGTACTCTTCCTGTCAACTCTACATCCAACATAATCTGAGTCCGAGTATCCTACCAGCTTGAATCATCCTTCCTTTAGACACCATAAATCAACTTCTTGGCATCCCTTCAAATATCTTAGGGTTGTCTTAGTTGTAGTCATGTGACTCTCTTTTGGTGCAGATTGAAATCTGGCACATACACCTACTGCAAAGGTGATGTCTTGCCTGCTTGCTGTTACATAGAGCAATGATCCAATGAGGACTCTATATCTGGTTTGATCAACAGCTTTGCCATCTGCATCCATGTCCATCTTGACTGATGTATTCATAGGAATCTTCACTGATGACTTCTCTTCCATACCAAATTTCTTAATTAAATCTCTGGTATACTTGGTTTGGCTTATGAAGGTTCCATCCTTCAATTGCTTGACTTGAAGTCCTAAAAAGAAAGTCAGCTCTCCCATCATGCTCATCTCAAAATTTCCTTGCATGAGATTTGAGAACTTGTCACATAGCTCTTTGTTTGTGGAACCAAAAATGATGTCATCCAAATATATTTGAACAAGCAGTATACTCTCTCCATTTTGAATCCTGAAGAGTGTTCTATCAACCTTGCTTTTGGTGAATCCGTTGTCAATAAGAAACTGAGACAATATATTATACCATGCTCTTGGTGCTTGTTTCAATCCATACAATGCTTTCTTGACCTTGTAGACTCTTTCTCCAATAGTTTTCTGCTCAAAACCTGGAGGTTGTTCAACATAGACTTCTTATTATAATAGTCCATTTAGTAATGCACTCTTCACATCTTTGATTTTACAGTGATGTTCTTATGTGCATCATAAGCAAGAAACATCCTTATTGCTTCCAATCTGGCAACATGAGCAAAGGTTTCATCAAAATCTATACTTTCTTCTTGGCAATACCCTTTGGCTACCAATCTTGCTTTGTTTCTAACAACAGTTCCTTCCTCATTCATTTTGTTTCTGAATACCCACTTAGTACCAATAACATTTTGGTGTGTTGGCCTTTGAACTATTTCCCATACTTTGTTCCTTTCAAACTGATTCCGCTCTTCTTACATGGTCTAAATCCAATGTGTGCCTTCCAATGCTTGAGACACATCTTTAGGCTCTATTTGGGAAATAAAACAAGTGACCATAGCTTCATGTTGTGCTCTGGATCTGGTTCTTATGCCATCTCTAACATCTCCAATGATTAACTCAGACGGATGGTCTCTCAGCCATCTCACATCAGGTTGGAGTAAGTCTGCTAGATTCAGTCGTCTTGTAGCTAAGTTGTCTTGACCAACTTCTTCATCTTCATTCAGCTGTAGACCTTCCAGTTGTCTTTGAGATTCAGCTATCTCATCATCATCTGGGTTGAGTGCGTTCACTTCAACTTCAATATAAGGACTCTTCTGCATAGTTGGCTAATTCTGCTCATCAACTAACTCATCAATGTCTTCTCCATTCATATTAGGCTCATCAGAAACCACATGGATAGACTCTTCTATGACCATAGTCCTCTTGTTTAGCACTTTATAGGCTTTACTCTCAGCCGAGTATCCCAAAAAGATACCTTCATTAGCTTTAGCATCAAAATCCTTCAAATTGTCCTTCCCATTGTTGTGGATGAAGCATTTACATCCAAATATTTTGAAATATCCAACATTTGGCTTTCTCCCTGTCCAAAATTCATATGGAGTCATGGTCAATTGCACATTAATCATGCATCTATTTTGAGTATAGCATCTTTGTATTTATGGCTTCAGCCCAAAATCTCTTAGGCAATCCAACTTCAGCTAACATTGTTCTTGTAGCTTCCTTGAGAGTTTTGTTCCTTCTTTCAGCTACTCCATTTTTTTGTGGAGTCCTTGCTGCTGATAACTCATGAGAATACCATTTTCAACACAATCTTTGAGTTATTATCCCATTACAAACTTCGGTTCCCGCATGATTTTATCTTCATAACGGTTTGACTCTTTTCATTTTGAACTCTTTTCATCAGCTGAGGTAACTTCTGCAGTGTTTCCTTCTTTTTACACATTAAAATTGTCCATGCATATCTTGAATAGTCATCCTCCACCACTAAGGTGTATTGTTTTCTACTGATGATAGCTGGCTCAACTGGACCAAATAAATCTATATGCAACAGATGGAATATCCTGGTTGAAGAAGGACTTGGCTTATGCTTGAATGATAATTTGATTTGCTTTCCCATGTGGCATGCATCACATATACTTTATATCTTGTACACTGAGTCTGACAATCCTTCCACAAGATGACTCCTTGCAAGCTTGTTGATTGTCTTGAAATTCAGGTGACTCAGCTTCTTATATCACAACAAACTGGATTCGGTTGTACTCCTTGCTAGCAGACATGTGCTTGGTGTAGCAGTAGACCAATCCACTACATACATATTATTTTGCCTTATTCCTTGCAGCAGAATTTCATTAGATTCAGCATCTTTGATATGGCATATTCCCATGTTGAATCCTATATTGTATCCTTTGTCACAAAGTTGGTTGATGCTTAATAGGTTGAAGTTGAGGCCTTCAACATAAGCAACATCTGTTATCTCCAGTCCATTATTCTTGATGGATCCTGTGCCTTTGATCTCCCCTGGAGCTTCATTTCCTCCAAATATGATTTTAGCACCTTTGATCTCCTTGAATCTTGATAGATTTCTTTTATTTCCTGTTATATGTCTAGAACAACCACTAACCGTGTACCAGGTTCCTTGACACTCAGCTGTTCCTTGAACCTGCATCAAGAAAATCCGTTTTTAGGTACCCATATTTGCCTTGGTCCTTGGGGGTTAGTGCTATAAGATGCTCCAACAAACCTATAGCCAGATGATCTGACTCTAATAGGTTTCCATCTATCAGTACCATTTTTTTATTATTATTAATTTTTTTGAGCAATATTTTGCTCTTATCTTGTTAAAGAGAGAGCATTTCAAAAATGTCTTTACAAGAATGGCAAATCGATTCCATTTTGTATAAATGTACAGAAATGTAATTTTAGCTGTTATTTTCTTCTTTATTCACCAATTTCGCGAGCGCGTGCCAATATGCTTTCCTTGTAAAGCCGGATTAAAATTGTGAAAAACGAGTATATGTAAAATTTTACTATTCCCTGCTACCATTGAGGCGTTGGTGATTGATGGTATTAAATGCAAGCCATATAAAATGTACGAGTTCCTCTACGTATTGAAAACTAAAGCGATAACCTTCTTAACCGAGACAATGGCCTCTTTGTTCTGAGACTTTTCTAGTTATACAAGAGCAACTGCAAATGTATCCTGTGATTTTTTGGCAGCTTCTATTGCAGAATTTACATCTTTCATAAAATCGAGCAGTCGAACAAAGTGAGGCGGTTGCGAGGAACAATAACATGATTCTCAGCTACAGAACAATAATCATAATGCACATTAGCAAATTGCTTGGGAGTTTTAGGATCATACATCTGTCTCTTGTGTATGTATGCATGTGTGTTTGTTTTAGCAACTGCTTTCTTGGGATAGTTGTGGAATTTTTGAGTGTAGTGCTTGGGTGAATATGTTGAATGACCTTTGTTGAGGTTGAGGACTTTGCCATTTGGCTTGTATCCCATATGTCTTTGCTGATATTTCACATTATTATTCCAATCAGCTTGGTTTGGATAGTTTCTACCATTCCCCATCATATGTATTTCTTTGATGAAATTTATGGGGCTTTTGGTAGCTCTATTTGGCTCTCACAGTATGTCATTAGGAGTCCGCCATGGACTTTGTCATCGAATTTCTTCTCGGCTGTCCTTTTCAAAGATACTCTCATTGGCCTCTTTCCTTTTCCCTTATAACCAAGGCCAGTATGATTGTGATTATGTTTTGGTGTTAATGTGGGTGCAACATATGGTGTTTTGGGTTTTTGGATTCCTTTAATACTTGAAGATCCTTTTTCCAAAATCACTCTTGGAGTTTGACTATGCACAAAGGAATTGAATCATATACCTGTCTTATCTCCACATTCTTTTTGGCTCATAATAAGGTCATCCAATGATTTGGATGCTTTTGTAAATGACGCAATCACATTTTTTAGATCTTTTTATCTTTTCTCAGTAGCAGCTAACTCTGCTAAGATCTTGCATTTTCAGCATTCAACTTAGTGTTCTCATCAGCTATGTGACTCAGAGTACTCAACACTTTTGTGAGCTGTGAGTTTTGGCTTTTAAGATGACTGTTTTCCTCATTCAAAAGTGTGTGAGGTTTTAATGTACTCAAAATCTTTCATCATTTTGCCTAATGAATCATAAAGATCTGTGGGTGATGAAGTGTGTGTATCACAGTCACTATCACTTGAATCAGAATGAGATGAGTTAGAATGTACATCATCTTCTTGATCTTGTTGATCTTGTTCTTTAGCCATGAGGCAGATCAAAGCTTCCTCTGTATCACTTGAGTAGTCAGCTTCACTTTTATCTGAGTCTGCTACTTCTTTACGCACTTGGTTGGCTCGGCTCACCGCCCAACATGGCTTTCTTCTTTTCTTGTCTTATTTCCCTGAAGACTCTTCTTTCATCTTCATTTCTGTATTTGTTGACTGGTGGATAGGAACAATCAACAGCAAAGTATCCTGGTTGTCTGCAATTCCAACACAGGTTCTCAACTCTCTGATTAGCTCTGTCGGTCCTTTGATTATCAACTCTCTGATGTTAAGCTCTCTTGGGCGGCCTATCCTCCGTTTCTTTAGAAGGTGTTGAATGTCTCCTGGAAGTCTCACCCTTGTTTCTCCTATAATTCTTTTTAAAGAACTTGTTAAATCTCTTTACCATGAGGGAAATCTCCTCTTGGTCAACGGTCTCCTTTGGCTCAGCTTTCTTCCCATCACTGGCCAATAGTGTAGCTGTCTTGGGTACAACTGTTTCCTCCTGCTCTTTCCTTCTTAGCTCAAACCCATAAGCTTTGAGGTCTGAGAATAGCTCATGATTAGATGTTCTTGAGAGGTCCATTAAATGTCTCAGGGCATGACCTTCATTTCCTATTCAGCTGGGAGGGCTCTTAATATCTTCATGCACATATCCTTCCGAGTGTATTCTTTCCCAAGAGTTGAAAGCTCATTTGTTATCTCTGTGAATCTGGCATCCAACTGATCCAAACTCCCACCTGCAAGCATTTTAAAATTTTCAAAATATTGAACATCAACAATTAATTTATTTTTCTTAATCTGTTCTGATCCGTCACGAATCAGGGTTAGCTTATCCCAGATTTCTTTGGCTGAATTGCACGACTTGACTTTGTTGAACATCGCTTTGTCCAACGTCTTGTAGAGTATATCCTTGGCCACATTGTACAGGTTATATCTCTTTCTCTCTTCATTAATCCATTCACAACGAGGTTTCCCAACCATGGCTAGTCTGGCTTCAGCAACAACTTCCTCTCCTTCAGCTGCAGCTGCTCTTCTTACAGCCGTATTGAGTTTGAGTATTTGCAATGGCCCATCCTCTATCACAAGCCATGTTTCATCGTGTAAAGCAGATAGATGAGCCCGCATACGAAATTTCCAGTCATCAAACTCTTCCACAGTGAACATTGGAATACGAGTTAGATTTGCTTCCATGATAATAACTTTGCTTTAAAGATGAAAGACTTTGAAAAACACAAGTGTTAAAACCTTTGAAAAAGATTGAGATCTAATTCAGTAACCAGTGCGGAAGGCTCAATGAACCAACTGCTCTGATACCCCTTGTAGGTCCCAAGGGGTGTGGAGTAAGGTTTAGAAGGGGGGATTGAATAAACCATACCAAATTTTCACTTTTAGTCTTTTTGAAATTTACAACAGAGTTGACTCATATCAGCTGTGTCCTTGGGGGACAGCTAGGTTGGCTATATTCAGCTAAGTTACCTACTCAACAGACTCGATAGAGCTATTGATAGTATGACTTGGCTGCTTAAGCTAACACTTAACTTTAGTTGATTTGGTTTTTTAACAGCGGAAGACCTAACACCCTTGTAATTGATTAAAACTTGTTCTAGCACATGTTATTCAATCAGTTGGATAGCAAATTAACTAGCAGCAGAAATAAAAATATATGCAAGAATGTAACTGCTGGAAGTAAAACGACACAAGAATTTTATAGTGGTTCGAGGATGGGGTAATTCCTCTAATCCACTCTTCTCCAACTCCTGGAGGATTCCACTAAGTAACAGATCAGGTTATAAAGCAGTTCACAGTCTGGAGACTGCCTTAATCACATAGCTGGCTTCTCATGTGACTTAGCTTCTTCACAAGACAATTGTCTTGCTACTTCAGCTCCCTTCAAGTCATTGGATTTGTTCACATAGCCCTCCAACAAACTTGAATCTCCTTGTTCGAGCTTGAACCATTCAACAACTCCTTCAACTTGGAGAGTAGACCCCTTGTTCTTCTTCAAATGTTTCCTCTTCAACTGGTTGAAGTTATCTTTTCTTCACAGCGTGTGTTGAATCGAGTTTCTTTGAGTTTTAGGCTTGATGAATTTTGTGATAAGCTTTGAGAATATTGCAGGTTATGCTTGCTTGAATATTGCTTGAAAGATCGATTTTCCAGGTAACCTTTTCTAAAATACTTCTTCAGCCTTTTATAGTGCTCATTTGAAATTCGCCCATTGAAGAGATAAGCCAATTTCAAATGACACTACTTGTTCGTTGGCTTGTCTTTTCTTGGTCTTGCAGAGATGTGATGCTGACCCTTCCTCGTATTAAATGGCTCTGCAGCTTTACAGGGTCTGACACAAGCTTCATTGTTTCCCATTGGCTTATTCTTTTTGCATGTTTCTGGGCCAAACACTTTAAGACCTGGCAGCTTTGACATATTACTATATCGAGTAATATTCTTGACTTCTTTCCAACAGATCAATGTCAGTTGTCTTGACTTGACTGCTGCCTTTACCCCTTGTAACTCGAGTCAGCTCCAATCATAAGATTGACTCAACTATCACTTCAACTGCTACACTTGGCTCCTTTCGTTGACTTAATTGACACTTCACACAGTTGTTCCTTAGCTGACTCTCCTTCAGCCGAGTCCTTGTCTTCCTTCTTGGTCATACTTAGCTGACACACAACAGAGTCTTCATTGTAGTCTGCAATTGATTTCTTGCATCCTTGACTTAGCTGACTTCACTCAGCTCTTTCAGTCCTATCTATTACAATACAAAATTACAAGGAAAAAGGGGTGCCAACTTTCTGGTCTAAGTTTTACATGGTATCATCAAAATCTAACAAAACATTTCCTAACAACTCTTATTTTGTGGATTTTAAGCCCATTTCTTTCGATAAGCAGTATACTTGATCTCTATTCAAACATTTAGTTAACAGATTCACTAGGTTCTCTTTCAATTTCATGTAATTGATTATAATAACCCCATTTGAGATCAACTGCCTAATAGTGTTATGTCTTCAACGTATATGTCGAGACTTACCGTTGTACATACTATTTGAGCCATTCCTATAGTCGAGTGACTATCACACTGTATCATGATTGCAGCCACCGACTTAGGCCAACAATGAATATTCTCTAAAAAGTTGTGAAGCCATTCTGCTTCTTTACCAGCTTTATCCAGAGCTATAAACTACAATTCCATCGTGGATCGAGCTATACAAGTTTGTTTAGAGGATTTCCATGACATCGTTCCACCACCAATGGTAAAAACATAACCACTAGCGGAGTTGGAATCTTTTGTGTCAGATTACCAATTACCATCACTGTATCCTTCTAATACAGCTGGAAATCTTAAGTAATGTAATCCATAATTTAAGGTGAGTCTTAGATATCTAAGAACCCTTATCAATGCCTTCCAATTGTCATTTCCAGGAAAACATGTAAATCTACTCAGTTTATTAACTGCGTAGGTGATATCTGGACATGTGCAGTTTGTTACATATACTAGACTGCCAATAATCCGATAATATTCTAGTCGAGATACAGGCTCACCCTGATTTTGAGCTAAATATAAGCTTAAATAAATAGGTGCTTTAGCTGGAGGACTATCATAAGCGTTGAACTTTCGAAGTACTGTCTCAATATAATGAGACTGTGACAAAAAAGTCCATCAGATGTTTTAGAGATCTTAATTCCCAAAATAACATTTGCTACACCCATATCTTTCATATCAAAATGTTTGGTCAATATTTTCTTAGTATTCATGATTATATCATGATTACTACCCATAATCAACATGTCGTCAACGTAAAGATAGACAATCATATCAGCATTAGGTGTGTCTTTAATGTAAATGCATTTATCACACTCGTTTATTTTGAAACCATTCGACAACATAGTTTTGTCAAATTTCCCGTGCCATTATTTCAGAGCTTGCTTAAGGCCATACAATGACTTAACGAGTTTGAACACCTTCTTCTCCCGCCTAGGAGCAACAAACCCTTCGGGTTGTTCCATGTAGATTTCTTCTTCTAATTCACCATTTAGAAAAATCATTTTCACATCCATTTGGTGTATCTCAAGGTTATGCAATGCAACAATAGCAATAAGAACTCTAATAGATGTGATTCTTGTCATAGTTGAATATTTATCAAAGAAATCAAGGCCTTCTCTTTGTTTAAATCCTTTAGCTACTAAACTGACCTTGTACTTCTCAATAGTTCCATCAGCTTTATATTTCCTTTAAAGGATCCACTTGCATCCTAAAGGTATATTTCCCGGTGGGAGATCTACCAACTCCCAAGTATGATTTTACATAATGGAATCTATCTCACTATTAATAGTTTCTTTCCAGAATGGAGCTTCTGGACTGGACAATGTCACCAATTGTCCTTGGTTCATTTTCTAACACATAAATTAGAAAATCTGGACTAAAAGATAGTTATTTTGGCCCTTTTACTGCGTATTGGTCCTTCATCACTTTGATGATCACCATCAGCAGTATCTCATGTTCTTTTGCCAGAATTTACTTCTTTTCTTTCTTGACAAGGAAATATGTCATCCAAAAATACAACATTCCTTGATTCAATAATTGTACCTACTTGTACATCTAGAATTGCTAATTGGTGCACTAAAAATCGATATGCACTACTGTTATTAGCACATCCAATGAAAATGCAATCGATTGTTTTAGGCTCTATCTTGACTTGTTTTGGCTTAGGTATTTCTACTTTAGCCAAACACCCCGATACTTTAAGGTATTTGTAGGAAGGTTTGCGAACTTTCCCTAACTCATACGGAGTTTTACCTTTATTTTTGTGTCGTATTTTATTAAGAATGTGGTTAGCCGAGAGAATTGTTTCTCCCCACAAATTCTGTGGTAAACTCGAATGTAGGTCCCAAGGGGTGTGAGTGTAAGGTTTAGAAGGGGGGGGGTTGAATAAACCTTACCAACTTTTCAAATTTAGTGCTTTTAAAAAGTTCAGAGTTACTATTTCACAGTTGAGTCCTTGAAGGACCGCTAAGTTAGTTTATCAGCAGAGTTAGTCACTCAACAGACTCGACTGAGCTGTTGATTGAATAACTCAGCTGTTTTGACTAAAGACTTAACTCGACTGTGATATGTTTTTAGCGGAAGACTTAACACCCTTGAATTGGGTTAAGTTTGTTTTAATACTTGGTTTTAGCACTTGGTTGATTATCAGTTGGATAGCTAATTAATCAGCAGATATAAAAGTAATATGCATAAATTAAAGTGCTGAAATGTAAATGACACAATAAGTTTTTATAGAGGTTCGAAGATGGGGTAATTCTTCTACTCCTCTCTTCTCCAACTCCTGGAGGAATCCACTAAGTATTGATCAATATACGAGTGGTTAACGATCCAGATACAAGTCTTGATCACACACAGTGACTTGATCCTTTGGGACTCGATCCGAGATGCCTTGGTCACACAACTGGCTTCTTGTACGACTCAGCTTCTTCACAGGGCAGCTGCCTTGCTACTACAACCCACTTGCTCAAGATCCTTGGATTTGATCACGAAGCCCTCCACAAACTTGAGACTGGTTCGACCTTGAACCTTCCTACAATCCTCCGTGGAATGTAGACCCCTTGATTCTTCAAATTGTTTCCTCTTCAACTGATTGAAGTTGTCTTTCCTTCACAGGTGAGTGTTGGATTGATTTCCTTCATAATGTAGGCTTGAGGATTGATCTTGAATAACTTGAGAATATTTTTGGTTACAGTTCAAATATTAGCTCAAATGTTCGTGGTTTCGGTTGTCAAGGTAACCTCTTCTCAAATAAATTCCCCAGCCTTTTTATAGTCTTCTTTTGAAAAATTTGCCCGTTGAAGAGATAGGCTTATTTTCAAAAGACACTTGTGGTCGTTGGCTTGTCTTGTTGCAGTCCTTGGAATTTATGTTTCCTCGTGTGAACAATTCTTCAGCTTTTCAGAGTTCTGACACGGTGCAGTGCTTCCCATTGGTTTATTCCTTTTGCATGCTTCTGGGACTGACCACTTCAAGAAAGGTAGTATGGAGGTATTACTTGTTTAAGTAATTCTCTTAATTTCTTAAACGGATCTCTTTCGATTATCTCGACTTGACCGCATTTTTCTTACTTTCCCCAGGTGACTTGAGTCGACTTCCAATTATTGGATGACTCTTCATCACTTCAACTTGAGACATGGCTATCTTGAGTTGACTTGATGATACTTCACTCAATTGCATCTCAAAGACTCCTTGATCGAGTTCCTATCTTCTCTTCTTTGCCACACTCGGTTGCATCACAATGAGTCTTCCTTCAAGTCTCGATTGTCTTCTTGCATGTTCGAGGCATAGCCGTGACTTGACTCACTCGACCGAATTACTATCTAATACAATGCAATTTACAACAAAAATGGGGTGCCAACTTTCTATTCTAAGTTTTACATGGCATTCATCAAAATCTAAAAATAATTTCCCAACAATTTCCCCCTTTTTGATGATGCCAAAACTTAAAACATTCATACAATAAAGTAACAGCAAAGATACGTATAGACAATGCAGAATCACAGAATGTATGCGTAGAATCAATCTTTTATTGATCATAACATTCTTGTTCTTTACATAGCTGTTTACAAGGTGTATCAGAGCTTAAATGGAACTTAAAGTAACTATGATGTTCTACATCTACACAAGTATAGAAATTGTACGATTTTATTCGATGTGCAGAAGACTTACATAAAATGTATTTACATAGTAAAATACATAAAGGGGTGGACAGCAACACTTCATCTCCTTCGCTGCCTCCTTCTTTTATCTTCTTCAGCTCTGTCATCTTCTGACCTTTTTCTCTTTTTCTCATCTTGAGCTGCCTTCTTTTTCTCATACGCCTTTCTGGCAGCTTCATCTCTTCTCTGTCTTTCTTGTCTTTCCTCCCATAGCTGAGTTTGTCTTTTATTTTCCTCTTCAATTCTCTTCACATACTCAGCATTGTTCTTAGCCACTTGCAGGTTGGCTACTTCGTCAAATCCAGCCCAATAGATCCCTCTTTTCTTGCCGGATCTATGTACTCAATGTTTTGGGCGAGATCTAGTCCAAACCTCTTCCTCCACCACTTCTTCTTCCTCCTCCCTGCAGGCGTGTATTATCTTTGGGGCCTTCTTTTTCCCAGCTGAGTGACTAGCAGAGTGACCAACAGAGTGTTTGAGACCTTTTTCCCAGTACAAATCCCAGTCAGCTTCTTCACATAGTTTGAGACCTTTTTCCCAGTACAAATCCCAGGCTTGAGCCATGGACTTATTTCCGAAGTAACCTTGAGATCGAGCATCTTGAATTCATCAACAGATCTTGGCTCGGTTCCTGCATCTGAAATGGCATAAGTGTCTCTGTCAGTTGGAATGCCTCCATGTTGTTTGAGAATGTTCATAACTCGCATACATCTTTCCTTCCACTTCCTTCATCTCTCGATTCAACTTTGTTTTCTCTTTTCAACCCACGGCATCGCTGCAGTGTTGGAGTGGCGAGTCATCGGGAGTTTGCTTTGATGATATCACCATGATAAGACAAGACTTTGTTGGGAGGTTTTAGCAATCATCAAGGTCACATCTTTCGAACCTTCCTCCTCAACAGATTTTTCTTTATTCTCTCTTATTACTTCCTCAAATTGTCTTTCCCTTCACAAATGTCTTCCTTCTCGACTTCGGATCCCTTCCCGATGCCTTTTTAGGTATTCCTCTTCCCCCTTTTTGGCATCATCAAGGAGAGAGGAACCCCTGAAACAAGCTAGCAAGCATGAAGTCTAGTCTCATTGATAGGCGAGTTACGCTTTGAATATCTTTGCGGAGTATCTTTGCCGCACGGAATTCAGAGCGAGTGGCGTTGGATTCAGCTGCTACCAAATTCATCTCAGCCATGAGAAGGCTGAACTTTCTATCCATGTTCTCCTCTACGCGCAGGAGCTCTTTCTTATTATATTCACGCAGACTTTATCTCGTGGTGTGAGATTCATGCATTTGTTCGATGTGTTCTTGCATTTTTGTCTTTGCATTAGCATTCTCAGCCCGCCAGACTAGCAACTTGTTGAACAATGTCCTGAAATATCGAGCTTGTTCCACGCGCATTGTCTGCTGCTGTTGCCACCATTCCCGATCCCGACTATTATGCCTCGCAGACGGCCAGATGTTGGCGTCTCCGTTATCGGCCTCATGTCCAGTGAGGCCTGGTGCCTCTCCATATTTTCAATCTCGGCAAATAGGGCTTTGAAAACTTCCCGAACCTCGCTTGTCACTTCTCTCGGTGGCGGCCAAAGGCGTCAAAGTCATAGTCTGTGAACAATGGTGTCTTTGGAATAACAGGATCGGAGTTTAAGGAAGCGCTCTCGATCTCTAGCTGATTCTTCAAGGAGGTCAGGTACCTCCAGAGAGAAGGGAAATGATTCTACAAAAGGGTCATCACGGGCAACTGGAATCTGCTCAATGACAACTTGTGCTCGTGAAGTTCCCGGTGAAGTCGATCCTGCTGCAGCTTGAGGAGCCTGCGCAGTGGACTCTGTTTCAGCTGTGGTCTGTTGTGAAGTCGACCCAGCTTGCTGAGCCTCAGCTGTCTGAACAACTTCTTCAGTCTCAGCTGGATTTTCCACATGAGTTGACTGGTCCTCGGCCTTATCAGAAGCGTCATCGGACGATGATGAGATTTCCATGGGTGGCTCATCATCAAAGTTGAATGTTTGGCGAGTAGTCTTGAGGTCAGACTTACTCGTGCTTGGAAGAACATCCTCGGCTGAGTCTTTTGGATCGGCAATAGGGGTTGACTCAGCTTTATCTTCACCTTCGGATCATAGAAAGCTTACATCAGGATTATCCTGGGAATCGTGAAGGGCACTTACCTCCTTTTCAGATGGGTCAATGATAGCAGGAGGGATGTTCTATGCTTCAGTCTCTTTACCCCGGGAAGTCTCAACCTCCCATTGGCCTTCATTACCTCATGCGCTTTCTCTGCAATGAGGCCTGGACATCCCCTTCGACGATGTCGGTATCTTGGGTTCTTTCTCGAGGTGGCATCCACTGGAGTCTCAACTCCATGGATTGCACTTTCATTGCCCAGTGTTAACTCCTGTGGGCGATTCCTTCTTGTGCCTGGCCGCATCGCATCAGCGTCATTGGCTATTGGCTCAGAAGCGGTTGGCACTTCACCGAGACGATCTTAATCGTCGAGCCTCGTTAGTGACAACTTGTTGTGTATCCAGTTGTTGTTCCTTCTCCACTTCGCCTCTGAGATTCATTGTGGAGTCAGCTGTAGTATCCTCCGACCTTACTGCAGTGGAGAGAGTTCCCCCCTCAGCTGGCACACCAACTGAGTGACTTGGAATGGGGTCACTCGTCTCTAGACTCCCGGCTGTTTCCATTGAGTATTCAGCCATTGGGGCAGGTGGTAAGACACCTTCATTAGGGGTTGGCTCGACTGGGGTCCCCACAATCCCAATTTCATTGCCAGTTCCCTTAATACCTTCCTCCGAATGAGCTGGGGAAGTGGTGGCAGCGACAACGGTGGCAATATGCTGCACCACTCCCATGGGATCAATCTCCAGCTGTGACGTGGAGGACTCCCCTGGTCCCTCCATCATCCTTTGCTCATGTAGGATTCTGGATTCTTGCATTGCTTGCTGCATTTGCAACTCTTCCGTGGCAGCAGCAGGGTTCATATCCTCTTCACTGTCTTATAGGACGTCAAGGTGAGGATGTGTATGATCAGTGATTGCAGTAAATGGACAGATACTGGCCTTTTCACGAGCCTCAGCTTCCTCTGCCAGTCTCTCCTTCTCCTTGTCCTTGAAAATCTGCAAGATTTCTGTGCAGTTTTCTTCGTCCAGTGCTTGGACCACATTGGTCAATCCGAGAAAGTTCAACAGTTCCTCTTCTTCTTCAATAAATTTGGGTCTTTGGAACTGTTCCCTGCATCGACTCAACTTCCATTTCCTCCATTCTCGCAGACGATTTTGAATGTCTGGGTAAGGTGGGGATAGGATCATCACATCATCATCATTGTCATCGTCTTCCTGCTGTCCCTCTTGCTCAGGGATTGAGGGTAGCAAACTTTGCTGCTCGACATTCTCAGTAGCCTCTGTTATAGGCGGAGACACAACCTTTTCAATAGGTAATTCGGTTGTCTCAGCCATTCCTTGTTCCTCACTGTTCTATCTACAGCTGGGTCTTCGAGTTGCCTCTGCTGATCGGCCTCAGCAGACTTGGCCGTTTCATCATTAACTTCCGGAGACTCTACTTCTCCAGCAGTCTCGGGTATCTTTTCCAGCTGAGTAGCAGACTCAGCGGTCTTCTCAAGCACGGAGAGCTTGGAAAGTCTTCTTCTACTTTTTGTTTTCACCAGAGGAACATCTGGTTCCACTTCCTCTGGTTCGTTGAAGGTAAGAGCCTTGCATTGTCTTAAGGTAGGCCGCCCTTCTTGTTGTGGCGATCCTCTTCTTCTTGATCACTTTGGAGAAGGGATTAATGGTTCCTTCTCCACTCGCGGCTGCGGGGCGGGAGAGACACGGCTGCGGGGCGGACTGACTTCACCGGGGTCGGTGCGATTTTTTTCTTTGTTTGCGGGCAGCAGTGATCTTCTTAGCAAATAGATCTTCTTGGGAGGAGGGGAGACAGTTGTATCTTCAGGGTCAGCTGATTCCCACTCACTCGTATCATCCCTCTTAGCGTAAGCTCTCTTCTGTGCGCCAGAGAGGTTTGATCGAAACATCCCCTTGTTTACATGGAACACCTTTCCATGTCGAAGAGGAACTCCTTTTGCTTCCATCATCCGGCCAATCACCAGGCCGTATCCCAGGGAACCTCCAAACGTACCATCCTCCTTGAAGGATTTATTCCCAACATTCTGGCAGAGTCTGCTGTATACAAACTCAGCCCAGCTCACCTTCTTTTCTTCAATGATCGCAGCCATTACGATCAATTTATCTTTGGACAACTGGTCAAAGCTGCCAAATTTGATGTTTATGCATTTGGCAACAATGTCCAGCAATTTGTGGTAGTCCTCTTTCAGTAGCTTCTTGTTAGCTGTATAGACCACTTTCTCAGCACAGTCCGACTTGGCTACTTCCTTCCAAGCAGCAGCCAGGTTAATATCAGCCTCATAAATCTCCGGCACTCCTTCCGCCGGCAACAAGCAGTGTTATGCCAGATCCTTGGCAGTAATGGTGAAAGCTTTTCCGTGAACAAAGGACTTGATGCCCTCATCGTGAACTTCAGCGTTCACGTAGAACTGTGCGACCTCTTCCACATAGGTCATTGGAAACTCCATCGTCAAAAATGGTTTTAATCCAGATTTTTCCAGCTTCTGTGCTATCTTCTTCACAAGGGTGTCGTCGGACCCCTATTTAAGCATGCCGTCGAAATCCACAGTAGACACAGTGTGGATTTTCTTTAAGCTTGACAAAATCATGAGTAGATGCCATTTCTAGATGTTTTACCGAACGAAACTTAGAAAATGAACTTGAGGATTTGTAGGGTTTTTGAGAGAGAAGTATCTTTCTTTTGCCTTGAGAGAGATGAACAGTTTTGGTAAAGTGAGAGAAAAAACGGACGAAATGGTTTAAGTATGGGTCATGAAAGGACGTGCGGGTGGTTTTTGAAATTTTGATCAAAATAAACGGCTTAGATTTTGCACGCCGATTAACCTTTAATCTCTCGTATTTAATGCGGCAACATTTATATCCAATCATAAGCTTTGTGTGCGACTTTTTGACCGTATTTCGTCATAATTATGCTGACGTCATTCTTAAAAATATTCCCGCTTCGTAAAAACGACTGCGTTTTTGTCACTTTGCTCATAAATGACTCAGCTTATTCCTTAGCTGATTTAACTCTTCTCTCTTTGCACATAGATACTCAGCTGTCAGCTAACTCGATGCAGCTGATTCTCCGATACGGTTGATTCACTTAGTTGATTTAAGGGTTCAGCTCATTTTCATCTTTTCGTGTTTCATCTCTTTTCTTTAAGTTTTCTGAGTATCAACTCAGCTCAATTAACCCCAATTCATGTTTGAGTTCTTCAAATATTGATTCACATAATGGTTTTGTGAATATGTCAGCTAATTACTTATCAGTTGAGATATATTCCAAGGTGATGTCTTTCTTTTCAACATGATCTCTTATGAAGTGATATCTTACATCAATGTGCTTTGTTCTTGAATGCAACACAGGATTTTGAGTGATTGCAATTGCACTTGTGTTATCACACATAATTGGCATTTCCTTTTCCTCAACCTCATAGTCTCTCGCCCTTGTCTCATCCATCGACTTGGGCTGCATACCGCCAGCCAGCTATGTATTCTCGCTTCACCGTGGAGGTGGCTATTGAATTTTGCTTCTTGCTAAACCAGGAAATTAGCCTATTTCCAAGCATTTGACATGTGCCTGAGGTACTTTTCCTGTCAACTCTACATCTAGCATAGTCAGAGTCTGAAAAACCAATTAGCTTGAATCCACCTTCCTTAGGATACCATAAGCCAACTTCTTGGCTTCCTTTCAAATATCTCAAGATTCTCTTGGGGCTGCATCATGTGGCTTTCTTTTGGAGCGATTGAAATCTTGCACATACACCTACATCAAAGGTGATGTCCGCCCGCTTCTTTGTGAGATAGAGCAATGACCCAATAAGTGCTCTGTATCTTGTTTGATCTACAGCTTGCCATCTCGTCCATATCCATTTTGATCGATGTATTCATTGGTATTTTCACGAGAAGACTTCTCTTCCATACCAAATTTCTTCATTAAATCTCCTGTGTATTTTGTCTGACTTATGAAGGATCCATCCTTCACTTGTTTTACTTAGAGTCCACGGAAGAATGTCGCTCTCCCATCATGCTCATTTCGAATTTGCTTTCCATGAGATTTGAGAATTTATCACACAGCTCTTTGTTTGTGGATCCAAAGATGATGTCATCCACATATATTTGAACAAGCAGTATACTCTTCCCATCATGAATTCTGAAGAGTGTTCTATCCACTTTGCCTTTTGTGAATCCGTTCTCAGTTAGAAATTGTGATAATTGTTAGGAATTTTATTGTTTAGATTTTGATGAATGCCATGTAAAACTTAAAATAGAAAGTTGGCACCCCAATTCTTGCTATAAAATGTATTGTAACAATTAGAGCTGGCCAAGCTGAGTTAAGTCAGCTACGCCATAACATGCAAGAAGACAACAAGACCGGAAGGAAGACCTTCTTTGTGAAACAATTTGAATATGGCAAAGAAGAGTAGACGGGAACTCTATCAAGAAGCGATTGAGATGCAATGAGTGGAGCATCGATCAAGTCAACTCAAGAAAAGCCAAGTCTCAAGTTGAAGTGAAGTGAGAAGAGTCATCCATGATTGGAAGTCGACTCTAAGTCACCTGGGAAAGCAAGGAAAAGCGATCAAGTCGAGATAACTATAAAAGAATCACAGCACAAAATCAAGAGATTTACTTAAACAAGTAATATCTCCATACCACCTTCTTGGAGTGCTCGATCCCGTGCTGCGTGCAAAAGGAATGAACCAATGGGAAGCACTACACCGTGTAAGAACTGCGAAAAGGTGAAAGAACAATTCATACGAGGAAATGGCAATTCCAAGAATCGCAACAAGACAAGCCAACGACGCTGACTTTCAAATATAAGCTATCTCTTCAACGGGCACATTTTTGAAAGTTCACTATAAAAGGCTAAGGAGTTTGTTTGAGAAAGTAGAGATATAAAAAGGGATACATAGATGACACATATGTGAGATATACAAGCATATTAGAAAATCGAATATTCTCAATCCTCAAGCTACATTACGAAGTACATCAATCCAACACTCACCGTGAAGGAAAGAGAACTTCAATTAGTTGAAGAGGAAACTATTGATTACAAGGGGTCTACATTCCGGGAAGGATTGTAGGAAGGTTCAAGGTTGAGCCAAGTCTTAAGCTTTTGGAGGGCTTCGTGATCAAATCCAGAGAGCTTGAGCAAGTGAGTCAGAGTAGCAAGGCGCAAACCCTGTGAAGAAGAAGCCGAGTCGTCGAGAAACCACCGAGTGATCAAGGCGTCTCAGATCGAGTCCTTAAGGATCAAGTCGGCTGTTGTGATCAAGACTTGTATCCGGGACTTACCACTTTGTAAACTGATCATTACTTAGTGGATTCCTCCGGGAGTTGGAGAAGAGATGAGTAGAAGAATTACCCCATCTTCGAACCTCTATAAAAACTTCACCGTGTCATTTACATTTCAAAGACTTTAATTCTTGCACTTTTAATCGCTTATATCTCGATAAATTTGCTATCCACTTGATAAATTATAAGTACTAAACCAAGCACTAAACTCTTACTTAATCAAACTTAAGGGTGTTAAGTCTTCCAATAAAAATAAAACCACAACAGTTAAAATATAGCCAACAACCGAGTTACTCCATCAACAAACAAAAGAAGAGTGCATTGAGAGATTAACTCTACTTGAGTGACTAATTCGATCGTCTCCGTCAAAGACACAAATGTGTAAAATCAACTCAGAGATTTAAAAGGACTAAATCGAAAATTTGGTAAGGTTTATTCAACCCCCTTCCAAACCTTACTCTTACACCCCTTGGGACCTACAAGTGGTATCGGAGCGGTTGGTTCATTGAACCCTCCGCACCGTTCTTGAACTAGATCTCCAAACTTTTCAAAGTCTCGCTTTAGTACTTAAACTTTCAAAACTCTTCTTTATCATTAAAAATTATCATCATGGAAGCAAATTTGACACGCATCCCTATGTTAACTATTGAAGAATTTGATGATTGGAAAATTCGTATGCGTGCTCATCTATCAAAGATTACATGATGAGATGTGGATAGTGATAGAAGATGGGCCTCTGCAAATCTTAAAGGTGAACACAAACAGCATTTAAGAGTTGCAAGGAGAAGAAGATGTTGCTCCCGCACTCACCATGGTTGAAAAACCAAGAACGAGTGGACAAATGATGACAGAAAAGATATAACCTGGACAATGTAGCCAAGGACATCCTCTACAAAACCTTGGACAAAGCCATGTTCAACAAAGTCAAATCATGCAAAACGGCTAAAGAAATCGGACAAGTGACATTGATTTGTGAAGGCTCGGAGCAAATCAAAGAAAACAAATTATCGGGTCGTCAGAAATTTGAGAACTTCAAAATGATCTCGGGAGAGAACCTGGATCAACTAGACGCTCGGTTCACGTAAATCACAAATGAGCTGTCTCGCACTTGGAAAGGAATATACACGAAGGAAATGTGTATGAAGATTCTAAAAAGTCTTCCAAATGAATGGGAAATGAAGGTCATGGCACTTTGAGACATTCCATGGACCTATCAAAGACATCTAACCATGAGTTATTCTCGGACCTCAAAGCCTACGAGTTTGAGCCGAAGAAGAAAAGACCAGGAAGAGACAATTTGTACCCAAAACAAATTGCTCTAATTGTTAAAGATGGGAAGAGAGCCGAGGTCAAAGAAGTCATTGACCCGGAAGAAATAGCCCGATGGTTAAGAGGTTCAACAAGTTCTTCAATAAGAACTACAAGAGAGGAAAGGGTGAATCTTCCAGAAGACACTCGGCTCCCTCCAAATCAAGGGATGATAGGCCAACCAAGAGAACAGATCATCAAAAAGTTGAGTATCAAAGGGCTGACAATCCAAGAATGGAAAGAGTGATCAAAAGGTTGAGTATCTATGTTGGAATCAGAGACAACCAGGTCACTATGCCATTGATCGGCCCATATCCTGTAGTCAACAAGTACAGGGGATGAAGAAGAAAGGAAGATCTTGAGAGAAAGAAGACAAGAAAAGAAAAAGGCAATGATGGTTTCGCTTTGAGATCTGCTTTGAAACAAACGTCAAGAGAGAGGCACAATGATTCAGAGAGCAATGAAGTGACTACTCAAGTGACTCTGAAGAAGAAGCCTTGATCTACTTGATGGCCAAAGAACAAGATCAAGAAGATGAGGTACAATCTAACTCAACAAACTCGGACACTAGTGATAGTGATCAGACACACACACTTCATCACCCACCGATCTTTATGATTCATTAGGCAAAATGATGAAAGATTTTGAACACATTAAATCCTCACACACACTATTGAATGAGGAAAACAGCCTACTCAAAAGTCAAAACTCAAAGTGACTAAGGAGCCGAGTACTCTAAGTCAAATAGCCGATGAGAATGAAAGTTTAAAGGCTGAAAATGCTAAATTAGTAGCGAGAAATTGCTGCTATAGAAAAGAGGGAGAATGACCTCAAGAATGTTATTGCCTCATTCACTAAGGCATCTAAATCATTGGATGATCTTATCATGAGTCAAAGAGAATGTGGAGACAAGACAGCTTAGGATTTAATTCCTCTCTGCTATGTCAAACCTCAAAAGCAATTTTGGAAAAAGGATCTTCAAGTAATGAAGAGTCCGAAAAATCCAAAACTCTAAATGTTGCACACATTCACTCCAAAGCACAATACTAAGCAAACCGCCTTGGTTACAAAGGAAAAGGAAAACTACAAACTGGTTGAGTGTCTTTGAAAGGACAGTGAGAAGAGATTCACCGAGTCCTCAAAGAAACTCCTAACAGAAAATACTCTGTAAAAAGGAAGCAGAGCTACCAAAAATCCCAAAAACCCATAAAAGAAATACATATGATGGGAATGGTAGAAAATATCCAAGCCAAGTGATTGGAATAATGTGAACTATCAAAGCCACGACTTATGGAATATAAGCCCAAATGGCAAAGGCCTAGAACTCAAGAAAGGCCATTCCAAAAGCATAAGAGCTTTCATCAAAGACACCTATGCACCTAGGCATCACACTCAAAGTCACCACAACTACCCAAGAAAGGCAATTGCTAAAACACATATACGGGCATACGACAAAAAGAGACAACTTTGTATGAACCTAGAATCCCCAAGCAATTTGCCAGGATTAATTATGATTATGGCACTGATAGATGGCAACCCCTTAGAGTCAAATCATTTGGCTATAGGTTGGTTGGATCATCTTACAATTCTAACCCCTCAGACCTGCAAGTATGGGTACCTAAAACTTAATTTCCTTGATTGCGGTTCAAGGAATAAATGAAAGCCGAGGAACCTGGTACATGGATAGTGGTCATTCCGGACATATGACAGAAATAAGAGAAATCTGTCAAAATTCAAGGAAGTCAAAGGAGCAAAAGTCATATTTGGAGGAAATGAAGCTCCTGGTGAAATAAGAGGCATTGGATCCATCAAGAGGAATGGATTAGAAATCACAGATGTTGCATATGTTGAAGGACTCAACTTCAACTTATCGAGTATCGATCGGCTCCACAAGGGCCAATGTTGGATTCAACATGGGTATATGCCAAATCAAAGATATTGAATCAAATGAAGTTGTCTTTGCAAGGATGTAGACAAAAAATATGTATGTAGTGGATTGGTCAACGCAACACCCAAAGACTGCCTCTACTAGCAAAGAGCACAATCAATCAAGTTGGTACGTGGCACAAAAAGCCGAGTCACCCGAATTTCAAAACAATTAACAAGCTAGCAAGAAGTCAACTTGTAGAAGGACTTCCCGGACTCGATATACAAGAAGGAGAGTATATGTGATGCATGTCGGAAGGAAAAGCAAATCAAGTCGTCATTCAAAGAAAAGACATGCCCATCCTCAACAAGAATATTGCATCTACTTCATATGGATCTATTTGGCCCAAAGGGAACCAAACAAAGATAAGTGGAAAGAAATACACCTTGGTGGTAGTAGATGACTACTCAAGATATACATGGACAATATTCATGTGCAAGAAGAAAGAAACTCTACAAAAACTACCACAAATGATGAAGAGGATTCAAAATGAGAAGAGTCAAACCATTATCAAAATAAGATCGGATAGAGGAACCGAGTTTGTCAATGGAATAATAACTCGTATTGTATTGAGAATGGTATTGGTCATGAACTATCGCCACAAGGACTTCACAAAGAATGGAGTTGCGAGAAAGAAGGAAAGAACTCTCAAAGAAGCGGCAAGGACCATGCTAGATGAAGCGGGGTTACCAAAAAGATTTTGGGCAAGCAATCAACACAACTTGCTACACCCAAAACAGATGTATGATAAACAGACGGTGACAAAGACTCCTATGAGATCCGGACTAGAAGAAAGCCAAGTGTTGCATATTTCGAATATTTGGATGTAAATGCTTCATCCACAACAATGGCAAAGACAACCTAAAGGCCTTTGATGCTAAAGTCGATGATGAAGGTATCTTCTTAGAATACTCACCAAAGCAAAGCCTACGAATACTCAACAAAAGAACCATGGTTACTGAAGAATCCATTCATGTAGTATTCGATGAGCCAAATGTAAATGGAGAAGACATCAGAGTCACCGATAAGTCAATCATCCAACCATGCGAAAGAGTCCCTATCTTTGGTCAAGCTGGAATTATCAATTCGAAAGAAGATGAGATAGTGAATCTCAAAAACAATGGAAAATTTGCAGCTAAGTGATTATGAGAGAGCTGATCACAAAGAACACACCGCAAGTCGATTGAATCCAAATAACTTACTCCAACCTGATGTAAGATGGCCGAGAGACCATCCACCGAGAACTTGTCATTGGAGATATAAGAGAAGGTGTCAAAACAAGATCCAAACTCAACAAGAAGCTATGTTCACATGCTTCATCTCGCAAAATAGAGCCAAAAGATGTGTCACAAGCATTGGATGACACACATTGGATTCAAGCTATGCAAGAAGAGTCAATCAGTTTGAAAGAAATAAAGTGTGGGAATTAGTGCAAAGACCCATGCATCAAAATGTTATTGGCACTAAATGGGTATTCGAAATAAAATGAACGAGGAAGGCTCTGTGGTAAGAAACAAAGCAAGACTAGTAGCCAAAGGATATTGCCAAGAAGAAGGGATAGATTTTGATGAAACATTTGCCCCTCGTAGCAAGATTGGAAGCTATAAGGATGTTTCTTGCCTATGCAAACTCACAAGAATTTCATTGTATATCGATAGATGTAAAAAGTGCATTCCTAAATGGTTTATTGGAAGAAGAAGTGTATGTTGAACAACCTCCAGGATTTGAACAGAAGACTCTTGGAGATAAGGTATACAAACTCAAGAAAGCTCTGTATGGATTGAAGCGGGCACCCGAGCATGGTATGATACCTTGTCACAATTCCTAATCGAAAATGGATTCACAAAAGGAAAAGTAGATAGAACACTTTTTCGAATTCAAGACAAGAAGAGTATTCTACTTGTTCAAATATATGTTGATGACATCATCTTTGGATCCACAAACAAAGAGTCAGTGTGAAAAGTTTTCAAACCTCATGCAAAGTAAATTTGAAATGAGCATGATGGGAGAGTCGACATTTTTCCTTGGACTCCAAGTGAAACAGTGAAGGATGGAACCTTCATAAGTCGACAAAATACACCAGAGATTTAATGAAAAAATTTGGAATGGAAGAGAAGTCTTCGTGAAAATACCAATGAACACATCACCAAAATGGATATGGATGCGGATGGCAAGCTCCGTAGATCAAACAAGATCACAGCACTTATTGGATCATGCTCTATCTCACAAAGAAAGCGGGCCCGGACATCACCTTTGCTTTGTAGGTGTATGTGCAAGATTTCAATCTGCTCCAAAAGAGAGCCATATGACAAGCAAAGAAAAGAGAATATTGAGATACTTGAAAGGAAGCCAAGAAGTAGGCCTATGGTATCCAAAGGAAGGTGGATTCAAGCTAATTGGCTATTGATTCCGACTATCTTTGGATGCGAGTTGATAGGAAGAGCACTTCGAGCACATGTCAAATGCTAGGAAACAGACTAATTTCCTGGTTTAGCAAGAAGCAAAACTCAATAGCCACCTCTACAAATTGAGGCGAGAATACATAGGCTGCAAGGGCAAAATTGTTGTGCCCAAGTCCTATGGATGAGACAAAACAATGGGCCGAGAGACTATGAAATTGAGGAAAAAGAAATTCCAATCATGTGTGATAACACAAGTGCAATTGCAATTACTCAAAATCCTGTGTTGCATTCAAGAACAAAGCACATTGATGTCGAGATATCACTTCATAAGAGATCATGTTGAAAAGAAGGACATCATCCTGGAATATATCTCAACGATAAACAACTAGTGACATCTTCACAAAACCATTATGTGAGTCAAGATTTGAAGAACTCAAACATGAGTTGGGGTTAATTGAGCTGGTGACACTCGCACGAATCAAAGAAGAGAAATGGAATGAAAAAGGGGTGAAAAAGAGCTGAAATGAAATCACTCAAGAATCAATCACCAATCGGAAAGACATTACATTTAGTCGGTGATAGGTGAGTCACTAAGAGAATCTGTGAGAAGTAGAGTTAAATCGGCTAAGGGATAAGTCTGAATAACTTATGAGCAAAGTGACAAAAACGTTGTCGTTTTGACTAAGCGGGAATGTTTTAAGGAATACGTCGATAATGATGATGTGTATAGACATAAAGTCGCACACCAAGCTTATGATTGGATATAAATCTTTGCCGCATTAAATACGAGACATGAAATGCTCAATAGGCATGCGAAATCCAAGCCGTTGATTTCGATCACAATTCAAAAACCACCCGCACGTCCTTTCATAAACCATATTTAAACCATTTTCGTCCGTTTCTCTCTCACACTTCTAAAAACTGTTCATCTCTTTCTCTCAAAAGCAAAGGCAAAATACTCTCGAAACCCTATCAATCTTCAAATCATTTTCTGAGTTTTTCTTTGAAATAATCCTGAGAAATGGCACCAACTTATGACTTTACCAAGTTAGGAAAGCAAATCCACACCGGCTCTACGGTGGATTTCGACGGAATGATGAAACAGGGGTCCGACGACACCCTAGTGAAGAAAATCGCTGAAAAGTTAGAAACGTCCGGTCTGAAACCGTTTCTGACGTTAGAATACCCGATGACATATGTGGAGGAAGTCGCACAATTCTACGTGAATGCTGAGATTCACGATGAAGGAATCAAGTCATCTGTTCACGGAAAGCAGCTGACTATCACTGCCAAGGATTTGGTGAACATTGCTCACTACCAGTGCGGAGCATCCGAGATTAAAGAAGCTGATGTAAACTTGGTGACGCATGGAAAGAAATAGCCAAGTCCGACTTTGTTGATAAAATAACATACACAACAAACAAGAGATCAGCTGAAGGAGGATTATCACAAGTCATTGGACATAGTTGCCAAATGTATCGGCATCAAATTTGGCGGCTTTGACCAATCACAAAAGGCAAAGCTGATTGTAATGGTTGCAATCATCGAAGAAAAGAAGATAAATCGGGCTGAGTTTGTCTCACAGGACTCTGCCCGAACGTGGGAACAAGTCCTTCAAAGAAGATGGTTCATTTGGAGGATCCCTAGGATATGGCCTGGTGATTGGCCGCTATTGGAGGTGAAAGGAGTCCCTCTTAGACATGGGAAGGCATTCCATGTTAACAAGAGGATGTTCGAGCAAACCTCTCAGCGCGCACGAGAAGAGAGCTTACGCCAAGGAGCCGACACCGGTGAGGGGGAATCACCGACCCCGAAGATACTGATTGTTTCCTCTCAGGCCAAGAAGAAAAAGCTGCCCCTGCGTACTAAGAAAGATCGCGCCCTGCAGCAAAGAAAACTAAACATGCTCCTCGCCCACTGCAAAGAGTCACTGCCCAGCCGTGTCTCCCCCCTCGCAGCAGCGGTCGAGAAGGACTCACAAATACCTTCTCCGATCGTCAAGAAGAGAAGAACCGAGAAGCCACGATGGCCCGCTCCTCACAAAAAGACACCAAGCACCGGCCCCAGCCGCACAAGACTCAAGACAACATCTTTGAACCAGAAATTCCCGTACAAACCAGAGAGACGAAGAAGAATCGTCAAGCGATCCGAATCGGAGAAACCAAATGAGTCGGTTAGTCACCTAGCACAAATACCGGAGACTATGAGAAGTAGAGTCTCCGGATGTAGTTGATGAAACGAGCCAAGTCTCTGGAAGGCGATCAGCAGAGGCAACCAAGACACACAGTGTAGCTCACACAAATGAAACACAAGAAGAACTCCGCGGGCGGATAGTGATGTAATGATCCTATCTCCACCTTACCCGGACATCCAAAATCGTCTGCGTGAGTGGAGGAAAAATGGAAGTTGAGTAAGTCAAGGGAACAGTTCCAACGGCCTGAGTTCATAGAAGAAGAAGAGGAATCTGCTAAATTTCCTTGGATTAACTCTGTGCTCCCGGCTGGATGAAGACAATCGCACGGACATCCTCCCGCAGATCTACAAGGACAAGGAGAGAGAAAAGCAAGTCAAGAAGCCAAAGCACGTGAGAAGGCAAGCATCCGCCCTATCTCCGGCACCCGAACACACACATCCTCTCCTTGATGTCTTCTCGATAGTGACGAGGAACGGAGAATGCTGCTGCCCCGTAAGAGTTGCAAATGCAGCAAGCATTGCGAATCCAGAATCCTTCACGAGCAAAGACTAATGGAGGGACCAGGAGAGTCCTCGAACACGGTGAAATTGATCCAATGGGAGTGGTTCAAAGAAATCGCCAATGTTGTTCTTTGCTACCACTTCCCCACTCACTCGGAAGAAGGCAATAAGGAACTGGCGATGAAACGGGATAGTGGGGACCCCAACGAGCCAACCCTATTGAAGGTGTGCTACCACCTACCCCAACTGAACAATCAATCGAAACAACCGGGAGTTTGGAGACGAGTGACCCCATTACAAGTCACTCACCGGTGCGCCACGGTGAGGGGAACTCCCTCCACCGCTGCGGCAAGGTCGGAGGATGCTTTGCAGATGACTCCACAACGAATCAAGGAGGCGAAGTAGAGAAAATACAAACACAAGAAGAACAACAAGTTGCCATCAACGAAGCTCGGACGATTGAGATCTGTCTCGGTGAGGTGCCAACTCGCCGTAGAAGGCTAATGACGCTGCGATGCGCAGTCGAGGCACAGATGGAACGGCCTTGGGAGTTAACACTGGGCGATGAAAGTGCAATCCATGGGGTTGAGACTCCAATGGATGCCACCGCAGACGACCCTAAGACAGTGACACTTTGTCGAAAGGGAGGACCAAGGCCTCATTGCCGCAGAGAGACTGCTGGAGGTAATGAAGGCCACGGGAGGTTGAGACTTCCCGGGGTAAAGAAGTCAAGCGAGAGAAACATCCCTCCTACTATAATCGACCCATCGAGAGAAGGAGATAAGCGCACTTCATGATTCCCAGGATAATCCGATGTATCCTTTCCGGGATCGGAAGGCGAAGAAGAAGCCGAGTCATCCCTGAGTGCCAAATCCAAAAGACTCACTGCGGGTGTTCCAAGCACGAGTAAGTCTCGATCCCAAGACTACTCGTCAAACCTTTAACTTTGATGATGAGCCACCAATGGAAATCTCATCATCGTCCGATGACGCTTACTCGATAAGGCCGAGGACCGATCTACGCAATTGGAAAAATCGGTTGAGACCAACGGTGTTAAGACAGTGAGGCTCGAAACCGAGACCAACGGGCTGTTGAGACAGTGAGGCTCAAGCAAATCGGGACTACTTCACAACAAAACCCGGTGAACCAATCCACCGAGCGAGGCTCCACAAGCCGCAGCAGATCGATTCCCAAAAAGAACTTCACGCGCACCGCTCATCATTGAACAGATCCTGGTTGGCGGTGATGAATCTTTTGTAGAATCTTTTCCGTTTTCCCGAGGTACCGAAATCCATGAAGAGTCGAGAATGAACGCATACGCTATCACGACAGCTCCGTTTTCTCTTGATACCATTGTTCCGTGCTTATGACTTTGATCTTTGTATGGCCATCACCGCAATGAGAAGAATCACCAAGAAATACGAAGAAGTGTTCAAGGCACTATTTGCTGAGGTTGAACGGATGGAGAGGCATCGAGGCCTCTTTGGATATCGATTGGACAACAGATGCCACCCTTACGGCCGACTTGAGAGGCATAACATCCGAATCGAGGAATGGTGGCAACAAAGAAGAACAATGCGTGTGGAACAAGTGAGATACTTCAGACATTGTTCAACAAGTCTGCTAGTGTGGAGAGCTGAAAATCTTTGATGCAAAACGAAGCCGAGAACATATTGAGCACATGCATGAAGCTCATACCTGCCGAGATAAAGCTCTGCGTGAGCGAAATACAAATGATATACTGCGTTTGGAAGAACACATGACTAGAAAATTCAGCCTTCTCATGGCCGAGATAAAGCCGATTTCAGAGAGTCCAACGCTACTCGATCCGAATTCCGTGTTGCTTACAACGCAGCAGACTTGAAGGAGCGAGAACTCGACTATCCGCAGCTCGACTTCATGTTTGCCATGTTCCCTGGGGTTCCTCTATCCTTTGATGATGCCAAAAAGGGGAAGAGGAATACCTTAAAGCAACAAAATCTGAAGCTGAAAAGAAAAGAGCAATGAGAAAGGAACAATGAGAGGGAAAATCAGGTGAGGAAGTCTTAAAACAAAAGAAAGGGAAGCTTGTTGAGGGGAAGGATCGGCGGATGTGACTTTGATGATTGCACAAACCCCCAAGGTCCTCACACAAATGACATTATAAGCGGCAAACTCCTCAGTGACTCTGCCACTCCAACACTCTGCTTTGTATCTATGGTGAAAAGAGAAAACAATTGAAGCGGGATGAAGGAAGTGGAAGGAAGAATGGATGCCCGAGTCATGAACATCTTGAAAGAACACGGAGGCATTCCGGTGAAGAGAGAGACACCTATGCCATCTCGGATGTCGGGACAGAGCCACGATCAGTTGATGAATTTAAAACGCTCGAATCTAAGGGATATTTTGCAAATATGTCCATGGCTCAAGCTTGGACTTGTCTTGGGAAAAGGGTCTCACGTTATGTGAAGAAGGCGACGAGCAGCGAGACTTCCAGATCACTCTGCTGGTCACTCTGCTAGTCACTCACTTTGGGAAGAAGAAGACCCCAGAAGACAGATACACCCAGAGTAGAGGAAGAAGCGATGAGTGGAGGAAGAAGCTTGAACTAGGCCTCTGCCCAAGAATATTGAATACGTAGATCCGGAAAGAAAGGAGGGATCTCTTTGGGCTGGGCTTGACCAAGTGGCAAATTTGAAAGTAGCTAAAACTAACGCCGAGTATGCAAAAGGATAGAAGAAGAAAACAAGAGACAAACTCAGGCTATGGCGGGAGAGACAAAAAGATTAAGAAAAGATGAAGGCGCCAGGAAGGCATATGAAAAGAAAAAGAAGGCAAGCGGTGACGGCGAGAAGAAGAGAAGAAGATCTTGATCAAGATGAAAGAAGGAGACATCAAGGAGATGAAGTGTTCTTTGTCAACCCTTCATGTATTTTATGTAAATACATACAATGTAAGTCTTCGTAATAAAGCTATAATTTCTTTATTTTCAGTGTAGACAAATATGTGCTCTGATACACCTTGTAAAACATTGTGTAAAAGAACAGGAATGATATGATCAATAAACAGATCTATTCTCATACATTCTATGTCAATACACTATCTGTATGTATCTTTCTTTGTTTGCATTTTTGAATGATTTAAGTTTTGGCATCATCAAAAGGGGGGAAATTGTTAGGAGTTTTATTGTTTAGATTTTGATAAATGTCATGTAAAACTTAGAATAGAAAGTTGGCACCCCAATTCTTGCTATAAAATGTATTGTAACAATTAAGAGTGGCCAAGCCGAAGTTAAATCACTACGCCATAACATGCAAGAAGACAAACCAAGACTGGAAGGAAGACCTTCTGTGAAACAATTTGAATATGGCAAAGAAGAGTAGACGGGAACTCTCTTGAAGAAGCGGTGAGATGCAATGAGTGGAGCATCGATCAAGTCAACTCAAGAAAAGCCAAGTCTCAAGTTGAAGTGACAGAAGAGTCATCCATGATTGGAAGGCGACTCTAAGTCACCTGGGAAAGCAAGGAAAAGCGATCAAGTCGAGATAATCGTAAAAGAACCGTTGCCGTAAATCAAGAGATTTACTTAAACAAGTAATATCTCCATACCACCTTCTTGGAGTGCTCAGTCCCAGAAGCGTGCAAAAGGAATGAACCAATGGGAAGCACTACACCGTGTCAAAACTCTGAAAAGGTGAAAGAACAATTCATACGAGGAAATGGCAATTCCAAGAACTGCAACAAGACAAGCCAACGACTGCAAGTGACTTTCAAAAATAAGCCTATCTCTTCAACGGGCAAATTTTTGAAAGTTCACTATAAAAGGCTGAGGAGTTTGTTTGAGAAAGTAGAGATATAAAAAGGGATACATAGATGACACATATGTGAGATATACAAGCATATTAGAAAAACTGAAATATTCTCAATCCTCAAGCCTACATTACGAAGTACATCAATCCAACACTCACCTGTGAAGGAAAGAGAACTTCAATTAGTTGAAGAGGAAACTATTGATTACAAGGGGTCTACATTCCAGGAAGGATTGTAGGAAGGTTCAAGGTTGAGCCAAGTCTTAAGCTTTTGGAGGGCTTCGTGATCAAATCCAGAGAGCTTGAGCAAGTGAGCTGTAGTAGCAAGGCAAAATGCCTGAAGAAGTGTCGTGCGAGAAGCCACCGAGTGATCAAGGCGTCTCGCATCGAGTCCTTAAGGATCAAGTCGGTTGTGATCAAGACTTGTATCCGGGTATTACCACTTTGTAAACTGATCATTACTTAGTGGATTCCTCCAGGAGTTGGAGAAGAGAGGAGTAGAAGAATTACCCCATCTTCGAACCTCTATAAAAACTTCACTGTGTCATTTACATTTCAGCACTTTAATTCTTGCACTTTTAATTGCTTATATCTGCTGATAAATTTGCTATCCACTTGATAAATTATAAGTACTAAACCAAGCACTAAACTCTTACTTAATCAAACTTAAGGGTGTTAAGTCTTCCGCTGAAAATAAAACCACAGTTTAGTTAAAATATAGCCAACAAATTGAGTTACTCCATCAACAAATTTCAAAGCAGAAATCATTGAGAGATTAACTCTCTTGAGTGACTAATTCGATTTGTCCATCAAGGACACATCCGTAGAATCAACTCTGTAGATTTAAAAGGACTAAATCGAAAATTTGGTAAGGTTTATTCAACCCCCCCTTAAACCTTACTCTTACACCCCTTGGGACCTACAATAATGTATCATACCATGCTCTGGGTGCCTGTTTAAATCCATATAAAGCATTTTTGAGTTTGTATACCTTATCTCCAAGAGTCTTCTGCTCAAATCCTGGAGGTTGTTCAACATATACTTCTTCTTCCAATAATCCATTGAGAAATGCACTTTTTACATCCATTTGATATACAATAAAGTTCTTGTAAGCTGCATAAGCAAGAAACATTCTTATTGCTTCCAATCTTGACACAGGAGCAAAAGTTTCATCAAAATCTATTCCTTCTTCTTGGCAATACCCTTTGGCTACCAATCTTGCTTTGTTTCTGACCACAGAACCTTCCTCATTCGTCTTGTTTCTGAACACCCATTTAGTGCCAATAACATTTTGATAGGTAGGTCTTTGAACCAATTCCCACACTTTGTTCCTTTCAAACTGATTTAGCTCTTCTTGCATGGCTTGAATCCAATGTGTGTCATCCAATGCTTGTGACACATCTTTTGGCTCTATTTGTGAGATGAAGCAATTAAACATTGCTTCTTGTTGAGTTTTGGATCTAGTTTTCACACCTTCTCTTACATCTCCAATGATTAGTTTTGGTGGATGGTCTCTCAGCCATCTTATGTCAAGTTGGAGTAAGTTAGCTGGATTCAGTCGTCTTGCAGCTGTGTTATTTTGATTAGCTCTCTCATCATCATTTAGCTGCAGATTTTCCAGCTGTCTTTGAGACTCAGCTATCTCATCTTCATCTGGATTTATAATTCCGAATTTTCTTGACTTCAACATAAGGATTCTTCGCATGGTTGGTTGATTCACTTGTCAGTTGACTCTTCAATGTCTTCTCCATTTACGTTGGGTTCATCAAACACCACTTGGATGGATTCTTCTGTAACCATTGTCCTCTTGTTGAGCACTCTGTAGGCTTTGCTTTTAGCTGAGTATCCTAAGAAGATACCTTCATCAGCTTTAGCATCAAAAGCCTTTAAATTATCTTTGGCATTGTTATGGATGAAGCATTTGCATCCAAATATTCTAAAATATGCAACATTTAGCTTTCTCCCTGTCCAAATTTCATAGGCAGTCTTTGTCAGCTGTCTGTTTATCATGCATCTATTTTGAGTATATCATGCTGTGTTTATTGCTTCAGCCCAAAATCGTTTAGGCAGCCCTGCTTCAGCTAACATGGTCCTTGCTGCTTCTTTGAGAGCTCTATTCATTCTTTCTGCAACTCCATTCTGCTGTGGAGTCCTTGCTGCAGATAATTCATGACTAATACCATTTTGAATACAATACTGAGTTATTATGCCATTGACAAACTCAGTTCCTCTATCAGATCTTATTTTGATAATGGTTTAAATCTTCTCATTTTGTATTCTCTTCATCAGTTGTGGTAGTTTCTGCAGAGTTTCTTTCTTCTTACACATGAATATTGTCCATGTATATCTTAAGTAGTCATCTACTACCACCAAGGTGTATTTCTTCCCACTTATGCTGGCTGGTTCAACTGGACCAAATAGATCCATATGTAGCAGGTGCAATATTCTTGTTGAAGATGGACATGTCTTTTCTTTGAATGATGATTTGATCTGTTTTCCCATCTGGCATGCATCACATATACTCTCCTTCTTGTATACTGAGTCTGGAAGTCCTTCCACAAGATTACTTCTTGCAAGTTTGTTAATAGTTTTAAATTTCAGGTGACTCAGCTTCTTGTGCCACAGCCAACTTGATTCAGCTGTGCTCTTTACTAGCAGACAAGTGCTTGGTGTTGCAGTTGACCAATCGACCACATACATGTTCTTTTGTCTGCATCCTTGCAACACTATTTCATTAGTTTCAGCATCCTTGATTTGGCACACACCCATATCGAATCCAACATTGTAGCCTTTGTCACAGAGTTGACTTATGCTTAGCAAGTTGAAGTTGAGGCCTTCAACATATGCAACATCTGTAATTTCTAATCCATTTTTCTTGATGGATCCAATGCCTCTTATTTCTCCTGGAGCTTCATTTCCTCCAAATATGACTTTTGCACCTCTAACATCCTTGAATTTTGATAATTTTTTCTTGTTTCCTGTCATGTGTCTGGAACAACCACTGTCCATGTACCAGGTTCCTTGGCACTCAGCTGCTCCTTGAACCTGCAATCAAGGAAATTAGGTTTTAGGTACCCATACTTGCCTGGGTCCTGAGGGGTTAGTATTGTAAGATGATCCAACCAACCTATAGCCAATTGATTTGACTCTAAGGGGTTGCCATCTATCAGTGCCATAATCATAATTAATTTTGGCAAATTGCTTGGGGGTTCTAGGTTCATACAAATTGTCTCTTTTGTCAGCGTATGCCTGTATGTGTTTTAGCAATTGCCTTCTTTGGGTAGTTGTGATATCTCTGAGTGTAGTGCCTAGGTGCATATGTGTGCTGATGAAAGCTCTTATGCCTTTGGAATGGCCTTTGCTGAGTTCTAGGCCTTTGCCACTTAGGCTTATATTCCATAGGTCTTTGCGATAGTTCACATTATTCCAATCAAAGGCTTGGATATTTTCTACCATTCCCATCATATGTGTTTCTTTTATAGAATTTCGGGGCTTTTGGTAGCTCTGTTTCTTCTTTTCAGAGTATCTCTGTTTGGAGTTTGTCTTTGAGGAACTCTGTTTGGATTTCTTCTCACCTTTGTCCTCTCAAAGATATTCAATCGGTTGTTTTCCTTTAACTTTATAACCAAGGCCAGTTTGCTTTGATTATGCTTTGGAATAAGTGTGTGTGCATCATTTGGAGTTTTGGATATTAGAGATACTTCATTGCTTGAAGATCCCTTTTCCAAACTTAGTTTTGGAACTTGACATAGCATAGAGGAATTAAATCCTAAGCCTGTCTTGTCTCCACATTCTCTTTGACTCATAATAAGATCATCCAATGATTTAGATGCCTTAGTGAATGAGGCAATCACATTTTTGAGGTCATTCTCCCTCTTTTCTATAGCAGCTATCTCTGCTATTAACTTAGCATTTTCAGCCTTTAGACTTTTATTCTCATCAGCTATTTCATTTAGAGTACTCAGCTCCTTAGTCAGCTGTGAGTTTTGGCTCTTGAGTAGGTTGTTTTCCTCATTTAATAGTGTGTGTGAGGATTTAATGTATTCAAAATCTTTCATCATTTTGCCTAATGAATCATAAAGATCAGTGGGTGATGAAGTGTGTGTGTCACAATCACTATCACTAATGTAATCGAGTGTGATGAGTTAGAGTGTACCTCATCTTCTTGGTCAAGTTGGTTTTGTTCTTTAGCCATTAGACGGATCAAGGCTTCTTCTTCGAGTCACTTGAGTAGTCACTTCACTACTCTCCGAGTCTACTGTGTCTTTTGTCTTGATCAGACGAGCTCTGCAGCCAACATTGCCTTTCTCTTTTCATGTCTACTTTCTCTGAAGACTTTTCTTTCCTCTTCATTCCTGTATTTGTTGACTACAAGATACGGGCATTCAATGGCATAGTGACCAGGTTGCCTGCAGTTCCAGCATAGATTTTCAACTTTTTGATCAGTTCTTTCCATCCTTGGATTGTCAGCTCTTTGATATTCAACTTTTTTGATGCTCTGTTCTCTTGGGTGGTCTTTCTTCCCTTTACTTGGAGGGAGCTGAGTGTCTTCTGGAGGATTCAGACTTTGCTTTTGTAGTTCTTATTGAAGAACTTGTTGAACCTTTTAACCATCAGGGCAATATCCTCTTGGTCAATGACTTCTTTGACCTCAGCTCTCTTGTCATCCTTAACAATTAGAGCAGCTGTTTTGGGCACAACTGTTTCCTCTTGGTCTTTTCTTCTCAGCTCAAATTCGTAGGCTTTGAGATCTGAGAATAGCTCATGGTTGGATGTCTTCGATAGGTCCATGGAATGTCTCATGGCCATGACTTTCATATCCCACTCGGTTGGGAGACTTCTTAGAATCTTCATACACATTTCCTTCATGTATATTCCTTTCCAAGTGCGATAGTTCATTGGTAATTTACGTGAACCGAGCATCCACCGATCCAAGGTTTCTCTCCGCAAGCATCTTAAAGTTTTCAAATTTTTGTACAACCACGAGATAGTTTATTTTCTTTGATTTGCTCAGCCTTCGCAAATCAAGGTTAGCTTGTCCTGATTTCTTTTGTTGTTTTGCATGATTTGACTTTGTTGAACATGGCTTTGTCCAAAGTTTTGTAAAGAATGTCCTTGGCCACATTGTCCAAGTTATATCTTTTCCTGTCATCATTTGTCCATTCACTCTTGGTTTTTCAACCATCGCCGTCCGGGAGCAAGATCTTCTTCTCCTTCAGCTGCAGCTCTCCTTGCAGCTGTGTTCACTTTTAAGATTTAGAGTGGCCCATCTTCTATCACTATCCACATCTCATCGTGTAGTGCTGATAGATGAGCCTGCATACGAATTTTTCAATCATCAAATTCTTCAATTGTGAACATAGGGATGCGTGTCAAACTTGCTTCCATGATAATAACTTATGTTGAATAAAAAAAGTTTTGAAAGATTGAGTACTAAAACAAGCTTTGAAAAATTTGGAGATCTAGTTCAGTAACCAGTGCGGAAGGCTCAATGAACCAACCGCTTTGATACCACTTGTAGGTCCCAAAGGGTGTGAGTGTAAGGTTTAGAAGGGGGGGTTGAATAAATCTTACCAACTTTTCAAATTTAGTCCTTTGAAAAAGTTCAGAGTTACTATTTCACAGCTGAGTCCTTGAAGGACAGCTAAGTTAGTTTATCAGCAGAGTTAGTCACTCAACAGACTCGACTGAGCTGTTGATAGAATAACTCAGCTGTTTTGACTAAAGACTTAACTCGACTGTGATATGTTTTTAGCGGAAGACTTAACACCTTTGAATTGGGTTAAGTTTGTTTTAATACTTGGTTTTAGCACTTGGTTGATTATCAGTTGGATAGCAAATTAATCAGCAGATATAAAAGTAATATGCAGAAATTAAAGTGCTGAAATGTAAATGACACAATAAGTTTTTATAGAGGATCGAAATGGGGTAATTCTTCTACTCCTCTATTCTCCAACTCCTGGAGGAATCCACTAAGTATTGATCAATATACGAGTGGTTAACGATCCCGATACAAGTCTTGATCACACAAATTGACTTGATCCTTTGGGACTCGATCCGAGATGCCTTGGTCACACAAACCCGGCTTCTCGTATGACTCGAACTTCTTCACAGGGCGGTTTGCCTTTGCTACTACAGCCCACTTGCTCAAGCTCCTTGGATTTGATCACGAAGCCCTCCAAAAACTTGAGACTGGTTCGACCTTGAACCTTCCTACAATCCTCCGAGGAATGTAGACCCCTTGATTCTTCAAATAGATTCCTCTTCAACTGATTGAAGTTGTCTTTCCTTCACATGTGAGTGTTGGATTGATTCCCTTCGTAATGTAAGCTTGAGGATTGATCTTGAATAACTTGAGAATATTTTTGGTTACAGTTCAAATATTAGCCCGAATGTTCGTGGTTTCGGTTGTCAAGGTAACCTCTTCTCAAATAAATTCCTCAGCCTTTTATAGTGTTCTTTTGAAAAATTTGCCCGTTGAAGAGATATGCTTATTTTCAAAAGACACTTGTGGTAGTTGGCTTGTCTTGTTGCAGTCCTTGGAATTTATGTTTCCTCGTATGAACGATTCTTCAGCTTTTCAGAGTTCTGACACGGTGCAGTGCTTCCCATTGGTTTATTCCTTTTGCATGCTTCTGGGACTGAGCACTTCAAGAAAGGTAGTATGGAGGTATTATTTGTTTAAGTAATTCTCTTGATTTCTGTGCAACGGATCTCTTTCAGTTATCTCGACTTGATGCATTTTCTTACTTTCCCCAGGTGACTTCGATTCAGCTTCCAATTATTGGATGACTCTTCTGTCACTTCAACTTGAGACATGGCTATCTTGAGTTGACTTGATCGATACTTCACTCACCGCATCTCAAATTGCTCCTTCATCGAGTTCTGTCTTCTCTTCTTTGCCACACTCACCGCCTCACACGAGTCTTCCTTCAAGTCTCCGGTTGTCTTCTTGCATGTTCGGCATAGGCGACTTGACTCGAAATCGACCAGCCTATCTAATACAATGCAATTTACAACAAAAATGGGGTGCCAACTTTCTATTCTAAGTTTTACATGGCATTCATCAAAATCTAAAAATAATTTCCCAACACCGAATTTATCAAGAAATCATTCATCATCTCTTTCAGAGTTCGATTTTTGCATTCAGCAATACCGTTTGATTGGGTGAATAAGGAGCTGTCGTTTGATGAATAATACCAGAATCTGAGTAAAATTTATCAAAAGGAGCTATATATTCTCTACCTCAATCACTTTGAATTATCTTAATTCGCTTGCTAAGTTGATTTTCAACCTCATTCTTATAGTTTTTAAAAGCTTCTAAGGCCTCATCTTCACTTCTCAAAAGATATACATAATAGTATCGTGTGCAATCATTGATAAAAGTAACAAAATTCTTTTTCCACCTCTAGTTTGAACAAATTTTAAATCACATATATCACTGTGAATTAACTCTAGAGGTTCTGTATCTCTTTCCACCGAGTGGAATGGTGTTTTGGCCATTATTGCCTCAACACAGATTTCACACTTGTGATGTGAATCTATTTTAAAATTAGGTAGTAATTCCAAGTTTACTAACCTTTTCAAAGTATTAAAATTCACATGTCCTAATCTAACATGCCATAAATTTGAACACTCAAGTAAATAAGAAGAAACATTAATTTTACTGCTTTCAAAGTTTCAGAGTACATTCATTACATTCATCTTGAACAGTCCATTTTCTAAGTACAACTTCCCTATGAACTGTCCATTTTTCATAAGTACAAACTTTAGAGCCTCAAATACTAGTGTAAACCCAGCCTTGACCAATAACAATCCTGACACTAAATTCTTCCGTATGTCTGGAACATGAAGGACATCAACAGGGTCAGCTCTTGCCCGAGGTCATCTTCAATACCACCTTGCCAAGACCGACAATTTCAGAAGTTGCATAATTTCCCATGAATAACTTCCTTCCATTGATATGAGTATGCATTGAGAACATGTCTTTGTCGGAGCATATGTGGCGTGTAGCACTTGTGTCCACCCACCATTCTATCGGTTTATCCACCATGTAGCACATGTTGGCTTCAAACACAACATCCGAGAGATCAAGCTCGAACATATCAATTAGCACTGTTTTGTCCTCGGTCACATGCACCTGGTTCCGATTGCCTTTCTTAGGAAGACGATAATCCTTAGCCTTGTGATTCGGCTTTCCACAGTTGAAGCAGTACCCTTTAAAGTTTTTAGCCCTCCCCTGTTTCTGACCATTCCCTGTGTGCTTTCTCTTCTTGCTAGCATTGGGCTCCACAAAGGTTGCTTTTGTCACCATTGGAAGCTTGCCAGACTTAACTTTAGACTTGCGATTGTCTTCTTCAATTTGCAATCTGACAATTAAGTCTTCAAGCCCCATCTCCTTCCTCTTATGCTTCAGGTAGTGTTTAAAATCCTTCCACAGAGGCGGTAGCTTCTCTATAATAGCAGCTACTTGAAAGGATTCACTCAGCACAATTCCTTCTGCAATTATATCATGCAGAATGAGCTGAATCTCTTGAACCTGGTTGATCACCATCTTGATGTCAACCATATTAAAATCAAGGAATTTGCCGATAACAAATTTCTTTGTGCCAGCATCTACCATTTTATACTTCTTCTCTAAAGATCTCCACAACTCTTTAGCAGTCTTTACTGAACAATACACATTATTCAATGTGTTGTCCAGTTCGTTGAGAATGTAGTTCCTCATAGGAAGTCGCTTTGACTCTAAGCATCGAGCGCCATTCTCTTCTCTTTATCAGTCTCCTCTTCCCCCACAGTTGGAGCATCCTCCGTCAGGAAACGAGCAAGGTTCAGAGTAGTAAGATTGAACAACATCTTCTATGGCCATCTCTTGAAATCTGAACCACCAAACTTCTCTGGTTTCTCTCCGGTCTTGGTCTTTGAACGGATGTCTTTGGGGCCCGTGATGTTGAAGCCATTTGATACACACGATAATTTCATCTTAAATTGTTGGAAAAACTGGATTGTTGTATATCAAACGTCTACGAATATTTGAGCAGAGTAACAAGAACAAAGTCAAGGCAAGAGTTGGACTCTTTGTCTTTAAGACGAAATCGCCCCGCTCACGGTGTTAACGGAAACTGGCGATCGCATCCCAAGGTACAATGACTTACGTCTTGTGATAGCAACACAACAAATCACAAGACACTACAAACTTTATCGTGTTTTTGAACTCTCACAACTTTATGCAGAATGTATGAAGAATTTCGAAATTTTCTGATCCCAAAATGAATTCTGGGGACTGTTATTTATAGAGCTTCTAGTGCCTCTTCAAATTGGGTGCAACCCCAGGTTCGGATCAATCATGATCGTCAGATCGTGCATTGTGACCAACAACAGTGATCTGATGGACCAGATTGCATCCACCTGAAGGTACACATCTCTTGGCATGCACCCCTGCACGCTCGTATCCAGTCATGGTGCCCTGTCTGCGTACAGACGCGTCCAATGCGTGCCGCCACACGGACGACACTAGCAAGTCACTGCCACCTGAGCTACCATGCTACGTCATCAAACCACTAGACCGAACGCTGGTTTGCATATGAGTATGCAGACACTAAAGAGAGTTCAAATGGAAAGCTATTGCATCGGGAGAAGTAGCTTGTGGCTTTGAACCTTCCTTAGTGAATTAATTGAGTTACAATTAATTCTCTATGTCCTCATTGTTTTATTCTTGAACTTGATATCCAAAAAAACTTGTGGCAAAATTTTCGTTCTCTATTTGCTCTTCTTTTCTAAAACTTTATAAGTGCGATCGTAGGATGTTTTTGAGGTGATTAAAATACTTTTCATAAGTTCAAAAGATTTTAACAAATCTTCTCTCAAATATTAAAATATCATTTGAATACAATAAACTATTTTCATAACAACTTGCCAAATTTTTTGAGTTTAATTTGTTAATTTGATTACATTATTTTAAGAAGTAATTTTCTATGTTTTAATACTTATATATGTTGATTCACTACAATAACATAATTTCAGTTCACAATCTTCACAAAACAAATGCATTAACTTTCTAAAATTAAACCCCCTGTATTGGAGCAGACAAGAATCAACAACCGATATTACCATAGATCCGCCAAGATCATGCTTTCTAGTCTCTCTTTTAGCCTCACCTCCAGGAATAAAATTCCCCTTTCCCCTTTAGCCTATAAAGGGGAAAAAATTTATTTTTCAGTAAATGGGATCTTTAATTTTGAGATGTAGAAAGTGTGTATGCAAGCTGTCAAATAGGTTGGACCGGTGTTAGCCCGTCGGGCCAAAGAAAAAATCGGGCAAGGGAGGGCCAAAATCTATCGATACGTCTTTTTGGAAGCACAGGCCCGTACTAACCAATAAAAATATACTTGAAAAGTCGGGCCATTCAGCCCAACCTGGAATTTTAGGCCTAATGGGTTGGGCCAAATAGATCTGACTCTCTTTAGACTTAAAATATCACAATTCGGCACAACCCTATCATTGGGTCAGACTAGTTTTGACTTTTGACAGCTCTGTGTTTGTACATAGTTTCTTTTTACTGCAAGTCAGTTTCCTGAATTAGTAGAATTCAAAGAAAATGAATTTGACGCTAACTAGGTAATATTTTCAGAGTTTTTTATTTTTGTTTTGAGAAATAATATTTTCTGAGTTGATATTCGATTTTCTTGGTCAATTCGTATCATCTGTTCAGCATAAATTAAAATACTCTGCTTTTTCTAGAGCTGATTTTGGTTCCATATTTAAACTCATTTTCACGTTTCCTACACTTTTATGGATGACTATTAAAAATGGTAATAATTAATATGTTTGAATATTCGTTATAATTAGATTGTAGGTTCTAAAAACTTAAATAAAAAATTATTTATTTTAATTTGTTTTCTACATAAGGAGATTTATGTGACTATGTGAGTCTGTTTGAAAGCAAGAATAGTACGTGCATATATAGATGTGAAATATTAGTTGATTAGAAATAAGCTTAAAAACAAAAAAACTAAGAAGTATTTTTGATCAAAATGAGTAAAATTAACATAGCAAAGACTCATGTAGGACCGTCTTACGGGTCTAAATTCGTAAGACGGATCTTATTTGACCCGCGGATCCTGTTGACCAGGTCCGCGGGTGTCACACCCCAAACGTGACGCGACAACGATCAATCATTTAAACAGAAATAAATCAACAGTCTAAACCAAAGATACCAAACTCCAAGTGAAATAGAGTCTAATGCAGCGGAATTAAAATAACCACGAGTACAAATTACATCTTAAGGTCTGGCAGTATCCGAATACAACCCAAAAGATTATCTTAATTAACTTATAGCCCAAACAAAAATAAAATGAAGGAGTCCAACAACAAATAAAAGTAAAAGGAAATGTCGCTCCACATCACTGATAGAGATTCAATATGTAGGTTCGGTGTCTTCAGCGTACTCTTCATCTAAAGGTTAGAAAATAGGAGGGAATGAGACAGAAATCTCAGTGGATGGGGTGATCGTGTGTAAGTGTGGCGATATAAATAGTTAATGCGAGAAATTTAGTTGTATGAAAACGCGTGAGAGATGATGCATGATTTCACACACAAGACACAAGCGTCGTGATAAACATATTAAGTAATATACTTATACGATTTAAGAAAAGCATTCATGGTCAAGCGTGCACTATGGTCCAAGCAAACAAACATGAGGATGGCGTCATGAATTTGTAACGCCAATCCTATGCAAGACAAGTAAGCGGTTGCGTCACGGTTTGTAGCGCCAACCAAACGGGTCCGATTAACTCGAAATCGTGTGGATCGGACAACGATTCCTTCGTTCTTCCTTGTAACTCCCGAGCAAGATGGTCCAAGACTGTCACCTTATCGCTCCATAGGCAAAGACAAAATCACAAAGTGGAGCTAGCAAGGCTCGGATTTGTCATAATCATGATTATACCTCAAGTACTACGACCCGCTTCCTCGGACAAACTCCGTCCCTCGGTTGCGGGATTAGGGGCGATGGGGCGAGAGAGTGGAATAGCAGCCCAGCTGCCCGTTTCCATCCCCGATGTATCCATTCCAACTGTGAGCTCGACACACCAAGTTGACTCAGGCAGGAAATTAAGTACACGTTCAGGTAGTCAACCAGGCAGTCGAGTATTATTGAATCAGGAAGCAGTTCATGAAAAGTTCTCAAAAATTTGCACAAGAGAGTTATGGCGTTGGTGGAGTTATTGGGATGAAGATAATTATCGGGAGGATAAGTAGTCTTCGATATCTTAAGGATTAGGAGGAACATAGGTCCCGTTATAGATTCGAAATCGCGAGACGAGAAAATCGCCCCACGATCGGGTATTAATCGGTCAAGACGATCCGATAAGTCAAGGGATTTTTAAGAAAATGAAATATTTTAATTAAAATATTAAAGTAAGAGAGTCCAGGGCTGTTTCTTAAAAGAAAATGATTTGAGTTAGGTCCTTATAAAAATAAAAATTACAATTAGCCCCGCTTTGTAAAAACCAATACTTTTGGGGTTAAAAGTTAAATAAATAAATATCCCGACCTTGAAAAATTATGAGGTCAGTTCCTAAATTCTCTAAATTGTTCAGAGATTCAGGTTTTTAAAGTTTTGAGGTCGAGTTTTTATAAAATTCTCACATTGGCCCCAAAATTGTTAAAATTGTCATTTCGGGCCTTAAGTTTAAAATAATCGGAACTCACAAACCGGAAGGGCTTCTAATGTGATTCCAGTTGGAAAATGTCACTAAGGTTAGTGGGATATTGGGACAAAAACAGTTTTAAAACGTCATAAGTATAGGTCCCTTAACTTTTGAAAATCTCATTTTTATCCCATTTTGAAATAATTGCCTTTAAGGCTTTTAGGGGTCCAATTGTTATGAAATTTGAACCTTGGGTCCAAAATGTAATTATGTTATAGGTAAATTAGTATTTCCAGGTGCATGGGCTGCATAAGTCCTGGAAATTTCATTTGGGTCCTCAAGTTTAATCTTTTACAATTTGGTCCCTCAAGTTTTATAAAATTACTTTCCAAGCTCTAAACACTTGGATTTTTGGAATACACTTAAAATATGTTATTTCCAGTCCCTTAATAGTTAAAATTTCAAATTTTAAAATTTGGGTCTGGTACAGTTTCGAAATTTGCAAAATAGCCCTTAAACTTCTCAAATTTTACAATCTAGTCCTTGGGCTTTTAAGGGTTGATTTTATTTATCTAAAAACTCTTAAAACTTTATTAAAATGTCAAAACATCACTTTTGAACCTGAGTACAGTCCCAAAAATCGAAATTTACAGAGAGGTCCCTTAAGTTTTATTTTCTTGCACTCAAGTCCACCAACTTTCCATTTTTGCATTTTAAGTCCAAAAATCGAAATTTAATCAATTATGCTCGACTTGTCCAGGTTATAGGTCATTCAAAAACATAGATTTCAAGAGTCACAAACATACATATCCATCTCATACAAGAATTTATCAAATATGACAATAAAGTGTGCATGTATGTCCTAATTTTCGGTAAATCGCATTTTGAGCAACACTTGAGAAATTTTTCCAACTTGATATAAGAAAATAGCATGCAATACATAATATATATCTCAAATTCTCAATAACAAAATACTACATGCATTTTTATGAATTAAAACACCTAGAAGTTGAAAGGATTTTTCCACCCACCTTGTTTGTTCGGTTGATTGGTGTAAAGTGGTGTCACTAGAACTTGAGGATTTTAATCCTCACTTAAGGCAGCCCCTAAGTCCAATAATACAAGGAGTTTTGAGTTAGAAAATGAAGATTTGAACCAAGGAGGGAAAAAGAGAAGGAATAGGCCAAAGGTACCACACTTACCTTGTGTAGTTGAAAGTTGTAGTCAAAAATTGATAGTCTCTTAAGAACTTGATCACCACTTAAACAAAGCTCCAAGGTCAGCCCCTAATCACCTCAAAATGATAATGTTGGTGTTAAAATTCGAATTTAATAGGGGAGAAGAAGAAGGTACCAAAAAACCCATTTCTTACCTTATAGTCCAAATTCTTCAAATTCCTTCAAGTCTAGAAGTCTTCTTCAAGGTGATGGTGAGTCTCTTAGTATCTTCCAAGTCTTCTATGTAAACCTCAAAAATAAAAAATCCAAACTTACATTAATAAGTGAGAGGAGATAGTTAGATGATATCAAGACAAGAAGAGGAACAAATTTTCTTACCTTGTTGAAGGGGGGGTGTTCGAATTTTGTGATGGAGTAGAAGAAAAGTTCTTGTATTTTTACTAAGTGTTCAAGAGAAGAGAAGAAAATTGTAGAGAGAGATGTGGGAGGATTTCTTGGTGAGAAGGAGGATGAAAGGTTTGAGAGATGAAGGTGTTGGGTACAAAATGAAATTTCTTGTGTATTATGGCCTAATGGCCGATTTTTGAGAGCATGAGGGAGAGAGATTTTTGTGTTTTGTTCCAAGTCTTGTAAATTGTAGTAAGCATGAGGGACAAGGACTTTGGTCAAGGTGTAGTCTTGCATGGGAGGATGCAATTGCAAGGATAGAGAGGAATGTTGGCATGGGGTGTTGGGAAGCCTCCAACATGTTGGATGATTTTATAATAAAGAATTGGTGTATAAGATATTGTGTATAAGATTTGAATTAATGGTGTAAAAATACACAAGATGAATACACAAGTTATACATGTACAAGAGTTGGGAGATATTTCTACACCAAAATTTACCTCATGACCGTCCACCTAAGGGTATTTGTGGTATTTGCCATATTTTGTTTTATGTCCCAAAATTGATGATAATAGGTGAATACTATCAATCTCCAAAATAATTAGTGATTTCCTTGATCACTTATAAGTCTCATGATCACTTAATCTAAATCGAATTCTTAATTCTATAAGGTATAAATCTCTAAAATAAATAGTCTCCAAAATTCTAAGGTGACTAATGAGATACGCAAATAACATTAATGATGATCAATCAAGTGATCATAAATGCAAAATAAAATTAATAAATGATTATGATCACAAGAAGTAAATAAGGGATATTAAAGACGAAATATATTTATCATTAATATTTACCCGTCAAAGCGGCGCGTAGAATTGTCAAACAAGACAAAGACGATCGTGATACAAGTACATGTTCGAATAAAAATCGAGGCTTCACATTCTCCCCTCCTTAAAAGAATTTGGTCCCCAAATTCTCTTCAGAACAACTCTGGATATTGATTCCTCATATCTTCTTCCATTTCCCATGTTGCGTCTTCGTCTCGGTTGTGGTGTCTCCATACAACTTTAACCATTGGAATTTCTCTTCACCGACGTGTCTGGCGGGTCAATGATTCTGATTGGTTCCTCGGTGTAAGATAAATTCTCCATTAGAGGAGGAGCATCACGAGTGATGATATGCTCGGGATCTGGTTGATACTTTTTCAATCTCGACATATGGAATACGTCGTGCATTCCCGCATATCTTGTGCGAATCAAGTCTCAGTAGGCCAACTTTTCCGATCCTCTGCAAAATTTTGTAAGGTCCAATATATCTCGGACTCAATTTGCCCCCTTTCCTTGGATTGATCAATCCTTTTCGTGGCAAGAGTCTGAGAAATACCTCATCTCCGGCTTCAAATTCCAAGTCTTTTCTCCTCTTGTCCGCGTAACTCTTTTGGCGGCTCACGTATGTACGATCCGTTCCTTGATCAACTTGACCTTCTCCATGGCCTCCCGAACTAAGTCGACCTTTGGAATCGAGGGTGACTTCCGTTTCTCCTTCGGAGTCCATTGGTCATCAATCTCCCAGTGTAGAGGGGATCTACACTTTCGTCCATACAAAGCTTCGTAGGGTGCCATCCCAATCGTGGCCTGATAACTGTTATTATAGGCGAATTCGGCCAATGGTAAGTGCGAATCCCAACTTCCTTGGAAATCCAATGTGCGGGCTCGCAACATGTCTTCCAGGGGTTTGAATTGTTCGCTCGGGATCGCCATCGGTTTGCGGATGTCTTCTTTGTCTTTGAAACTTAGCGAGGTGCCCAATTCCCCATGTAAGCATTTCCGAAATGAGACAAACCTCGGGTCTGTCACGACACTATGTCGACCGGCACTCCATGCGGTCGGATGATCTCTCGGATGTAAATTTGCGCAAGTTTACTCAAGGCCGCTTCGGTTTTCTTCATGGGTAAGAAATGTGCGATTTCGTGAGTCGGTCTCGACTACCCAAATAGCATCATCGCCTCGTCTGGTCCTTGGTAGATCCGTCACGAAGTCCATCGTTATGTGTTCCCATTTCCACTCGGGAATTCTCAACGGTTGTAATAAACCAAATGGTCGTTGGTGTTCAGCTTTTACTCGTTGACAAGTCAAACATCTCGCAACGAACTCGCTACCTGGTTCTTCATGTTTACCCACCAGTAATGTTGTTTCAAGTCCTTATACATCTTGTTTCCTCCAGGATGTATAGTGTATTTCGAACGGTGTGCTTCTAAAAGGATTATGTTCCTAAGTTGCTCATCACTCGGTACACAAATTCTATTCCGAAATCTGATGATCCCATCTTCCTGTACCGAGAATTCTGATCTTTCTCCTTTGAGTATCTTCTCTTTTAGTTTTTGAAGTTGCACGTCAATCCCACGTGTTACTTTGATCTCGTTCGATGGGTGGGTTTAATCAAAATATTAGCACATGAAATTCGAAATCTTGGTTCTCATCGGTTCCAAGTGCTCAATTCTTCTAATGATCTCCACTCTCGAATCATTAGTCTAGCTAAACTCGTCTTCTGCTCAAGGCGTCGGCTACTACGTTAGCTTTCCCGGGATGGTATTGAATATCAAAGTGATAATCTTCTATTAACTCCATCCATCTCCGTTGCCTCAAATTGAGTTCCTTTTGAGAGAATAGATACTTTAGGCTCTTATGATCTGTGTAAACCGTGAATGTTGCTCCGTAGAGATAGTGCCTCCATTTCTTTAACGTGAACACTATAGCTGCCAATTCCAAGTCATGCGTTGGGTAATTGGCTTCATACGGCTTGAGTTTCCGTGATGCGTAAGCAATGACCTTTCCTTCTTGCATGAGTCTGCTCCCGTCCTTCCTTTGATGCGTCATTTGTAGACGACAAAGTTTTATGTTCCCTTTGGAAGGGCTAAGATCAAATCAATTTAGTAAGCCGTTCTTGACTCTTGGAAACTAGCCTCACACTTGTCATTTCACTCAAACTTGACTTGCTTCCGGTTAGTCGAGTGAGTGGTCCAAATATCTTGGAGAAATCTTGGATAAATCTTCGATAGTATCCAGGTAGTCTAAGAAACTTGATCTCAAGTTCTGACTCGGGTTGTTTCCATTCAACCACCGTCTGCAGCTTTTCGAGGATCTACTGGCGATCCGGTGCGGATACTATGTGTCCCAAGAATGCGACTTCACTAAGCCAAAATTCGCACTTGCTGAATTTGGCATACGACTTTGTGCTCGTAGTATCTCTAAAACAATTTTTCGGATGACGCTCATGCTCCTCTTTAGACTTAGAGTATACGAGTATGTCATCAATGAATATTACTACGAATTGATCCAAATAAGGTTGAAAGACTCGATGCATTAGATCCATAAACGTTCTTTGTGCGTTTGTCGATCGAAAGCATCACTACAAACTCGTAGTGTCCATATCTGATCCGAAATGCTTTGTTTTGAAACGTCCTCTTCACGGATCTTTAATCGATAATATCCCTGTTGTAAATCAAACTTGAGTACACCGTCGCTCCTTGAAGTTGATCAAGCGATTCGTCTATCCTCGGGAGGGGATATTTGTTCTTGATGGTCACGCCTTTGTTAAGTCCGCGATAGTCTATACCACGGTCTTAATGTGCCATCTTTCTTTTTGACAAATAGTCTGTGCTCCCTGGGGGACGTCTTGGTCGAACAAATCCCACATCCATCAACTTTTGTAATTGTGTCTTCAACTCTTGTAACTCAACAGGAGCCATTCTATACGGCGTTAAGCGTCGGGCGGTTCTTGGTAATACCTCGATGGTGAACTCAACCTCCCTATCCGGAGGGACAAGTGGTGAGTTCTTGTGGAAATACATCTGTATATTCCGATACTATAGGTACTTGATTAATTTGTGTCTCAACCTTAGGTTTGTTAATTACAAACGCCAAGTACCCTTGTGCCCCTCTAGTGATCGCCTTCCTCGCTTTCATTCTTTGAAATGATTGGGGCAATCTTAACTCGTGCTCTTCCCATAATTTCCACTTCGGGCTTATCGGGTTCACATAGTTTAATGGACTTGCGATGGCATCCATTTGTGCATGGTGTGCGGAGACAACCACTTCATTCCCAATATAATGTCGTATTCGATATAGCGGCAAGATCAAATCGGTAGGGGAAATTTATCTCATCAATTTTAACCCATGGATTATAGATAATATATGTTATAAAGCTTGCGCCCATAGGAGTGGATACTTCTAAACCTATAGCATGTGTTCCATGCATGCATGCAACTTGTGTACAAAATGTGGTGCGACAAATGAATGCGTTGATCCAGGGTCAAATAGTACTTTAGCGTAATGGCTAGATACTAGAAGCGTACCTTCCACCACGTCTGTTGCCTCCGGAGCCTCATGTCCGGCTAGTGCAAATGCTCGGCGAGGCATCCTTGCCGGTTACCCTGGCCGTTAGTCGGCTTCGTGGTTGCACTGTTTGGTCCGGGTCTTCGTATTTCGGGCAATCCTTCACCGGTGGTGTTGATTACTACCACAGCGTAAACACCTTCCATGTTTACGCCAACATTCATTAAGCGATATGTCCGGTTTTTGGCAATGTGTACATACTTGGCCCGGTTTTCCTGTGTCGGTCCTTTCCCTTTTTCTCTCGTCTTAACAATCGCCCCTTCAATTTTAACAGCGGCCTTGATGGTTGTCCCACCGATGTCCTTTTGAGATCGTTTGATGGCATATTCAAATTTGAATCGACCAATGCGATTAAGTTCCGACTCAATGCGGGCGCGCTTTATCAAGGCTGAGTATGTTGTTGTTTCAACATCAAAAGTTGTTTAAGGTTCCAGCTTGATCCCCGTGTGAACTTATACAATTTGTCCTCTTCCGTCTTGATTATTCTGGGGCATATTTGGATAACCGATGGAATTCGGACTCATCTTGGGCCACGGACATGTTCCCCTGTCTCAACTTATGGAATTCATCCCGCGTGCCTCCTTCACGACTTGGGGTATGTATTGCTCATTGAATTCAGCCAGAAATTTTCCCATGTCCTATCTATTTGATCCTGTTCCCACTTTCTCTCAACCTTTTCTCCACCAATCTCGGCGGTGATTCTAGTCGGAACACGGCGAGCGTAACCTTTTGTTCCCCTGAGTATTGGAGAGCATTGAAGATATTCTCCGGTTTCGATCCATTCTTCCTTTCACGTCATCCGGTTCCCTAAGAAAGTCGGGGGGTCGAATCGTAAAAACCGCTCCAAGGTGCGGTCATTCGTCTCGAGTAGGTTCATGGTTAGGGCCGACGAGGCTCTCGCTTGTTGCCTCATGAAAACTAATATCTCTTTGCAAGGCTATTGCGATTAGGTTATCTCTGCGATTGGCGGAGGAGGTGGTGGCAATTCGGGGAGGGTGCCCGATCCTTTGCGCATCATCGTTCCTTTGGGGTATACGGCGGGGTCTCCGCGTCCCGGTTTCCGGCCATGAATCGGAGCTTAGCTACAATACAAAATGAATGATTCCAATAAATATTCGCGTAAACAAGTTATACCGCAAGGAGAGTAACATAAGTTCACAAGACATAGAACATGTAGAAAAGATATATCCATTAATGTGAAAATTTGAATACATCCAAAGGAGTTCATACAATAGACTACGAGAATCGATGGTAAATCTGAAATCATGGTACAACGAAAAGCAAAATACAACGAGAAAGGTAATATGCGCGATACTATCTATCACAAAAGCTATCTATTCAAAGGTTGCCGTCATCGTCACTAGCGGCCTCGTCCGGGATCGGAACTTGATCGGCCGGGTAGGTAGCACCTCGGCAAGATAGGCCGATTGGCGAAATCTAGCCACCTTCTAGTCCCGAGCATCTTGAGTGGGCGGCTTCAAGCGCCTCGGTCTCTATATCTTCCATTGGATCCTCATCGGGATCCTCTTGGGGTCTTCTTCGAGATCCTCCTCGGGATCCTCTTCATTATCGACCTCAAGGTCGGGCATTGGTTCCACCTCGGGCGGTGGCAATGGTGGCGCATTGGGCTCGCTAAGCGGCCTCGAGCCGCATCCCGCCGGTTAAGGCATGCGTGAGTTCCTCGATTATCGCATTTGTTTGTTGATGGTCTCCTCATGGCGTCCTATGGTGTCTCTTGACATGTGCGTCTCCATTCTCCACTTAAATGCGACCTTCCTTCCTCGCACGTTCCATCTTCTCGCGAGTATTATCCAGCGTTCTGGATCAATTGAATTTGGCCTCGCTCGAGCGCGGATGGTATCCTCGCGATCTTTAACGAGGAGAGTAAGGTTATTCTTCTCCTCTTGACTCTTTGTCGAGAAGGTGTCCTAGTTCACGAGTGCATTGTCGTTCCCTGGTAAGCTCGAGTCGGCCGAAGGAATGCCTGGCGCCAATGGAGTTCTAAGGCCTTATAGTGATCCCGTTCAAAACGAGCTTGATTCGTCCCACCAGGTTGGGGGTCTGGCTCCATCTGTCAAAACAAAATGAGGTGGATTAGACGGATGTAAAGGAAAGATAAGGAGAAACAAGGAAATAATGACTAAGGAAAGTCATCAAAGTCAACTAAGTCAAATCAAGTATGACTATGGATTCTCCAAGTATAAATTTTAGCTTATCCTAAACATCAATAATATGGTTCTATGCCATTTTTGAAATCGATATCACACTTAATTAGTCAAGTCACGGTACTACCCAACACAATCCGAGGGTCCTATCCGGTTGGCTCGGTGTAAGTTTCCATCTTACTAGCCGAGCTCGATACCATAAGCATCACGCCCAAACATGACGCGACAACGATCAATCACTTAAACAAAATAAATCAACAAGATCTAAACCAAAGATACCAAACTCCAAGTGAAATAGAGTCTAATGCGGCGAATTAAAATAACCACGCAGTACAAATTACATCTTAAGGTCCAGCGGTATCCGAATACAACCCAAAAGATTATCTTAATTAACTTACGATTGAATGAAATAAAATGAAGGAGTCCAACAACAAATAAAAGTAAAAGGAAATGTCGCTCCACATCAGCGAGAGATTCAATCTGTAGTTCGGTGTCTTGACGTCTCTTCATCTAAAGGTTAGAAAACGAGGAGGGAATGAGACAAAATCTCGGTGGATGGGGTGATCGTGTGTAAGTGTGGCGATATAAATAGTTAATGCGAGAAATTTAGTTGTATGAAAACGCGTGAGAGATGATGCATGATTTCACACACAAGACACAAGCGTCGTGATAAACATATTAAGTAATATACTTATACGATTTAAGAAAACAGTTCATGGTCAAGGCACTATGGTCCAAGCAAACATGAGGATTGCGTGAGGTTTGTAACGCCAATCCTATGCAAGACAAGTAGCGGTTCGCGTCACGGTTTGTAGCGCCAACCAAACGGGTCCGATTAACTCGAGGTCGTGTGGATCGGACAAATTCCGTCGTTCTTCCTTGTAACTCCCGAGCAAGATGGTCCAAGACACATCACCTTATCGCTCCATAGGCAAAGACAAAATCCACGATGGAGCTAGCAAGGCTCGGTTGTCATAATCATGATTATACCTCAAATCTTACGACCCGCTTCCCTTGGACAAACTCCGTCCCTCGATTGCGGGATTAGGGCGATGGGGCCGAGAGTGGAATAGCATCATGAGCTGCCGGTTCCATCCCCCGACGTATCCATTCCAGCTGTGAGCTCGACACACCAAGTTGACTCGGCGGAAATTAAGTACACGTTCGGGTAGTCAACCAGGCGATGAGTATTATTGATTCGGGAGCGTTCATGAAAAGTTCTCAAAAATTTGCACAAGAGAGTTATGGCGTTGGTGGAGTTATTGGGATGAAGATAATTATCGGGAGGATAAGTAGTCTTCGATATCTTAAGGATTAGGAGGAACATAGGTCCCAATAGATTCGAAATCGCGAGACGAGGAAGTCGCCCCACGATCGGGTATTAATCGGTCAAGACGATCCGATAAGTCAAGGGATTTTTAAGAAAATGAAATATTTTAATTAAAATATTAAAGTAAGAGGGTCCAGGGCTGTTTCTTAAAAGAAAATGATTTGAGTTAGGTCCTTATAAAAATAAAAATTACAATTAGCCCCGCTTTGTAAAAACCAATACTTTTGGGGTTAAAAGTTAAATAAATAAATATCCCGACCTTGAAAAATTATGAGGTCAGTTCCTAAATTCTCTAAATTGTTCATAGATTCAGGTTTTTAAAGTTTTGAGGTCGAGTTTTTATAAAATTCTCACATTGGCCCCAAAACCGTTAAAATTGTCATTTCGGGCCTTAAGTTTAAAATAATCGGAACTCACAAACCGGAAGGGCTTCTAATGTGATTCCAGTTGGAAAATGTCACTAAGGTTAGTGGGATATTGGGACAAAAACAGTTTTAAAACGTCATAAGTATAGGTCCCTTAACTTTTGAAAATCTCATTTTTATCCCATTTTGAAATAATTGCCTTTAAGGCTTTTAGGGGTCAATTGTTATGAAATTTGAACCTTGGGTCCAAAATGTAATTATGTTATAGGTAAATTAGTATTTCCAGGTGCATGGGCTGCATAAGTCCTGGAAATTTCATTTGGGTCCTCAAGTTTAATCTTTTACAATTTGGTCCCTCAAGTTTTATAAAATTACTTTCCAAGCTCTAAACACTTGGATTTTGGAATACACTTAAAATATGTTATTTCCAGTCCCTTAAGAGTTAAAATTTCAAATTTTAAAATTTGGGTCTGGTACAGTTTCAAATTTGCAAAATAGCCCTTAAACTTCTCAAATTTTACAATCTAGTCCTTGGGCTTTTAAGGGTTGATTTTATTTATCTAAAAACTCTTAAAACTTTATTAAAATGTCAAAACATCATTTTTGAACCTGAGTACAGTCCCAAAAATCGAAATTTACAGAGAGGTCCCTTAAGTTTTATTTTCTTGCACTTAAGTCCACCAACTTTCCATTTTTGTATTTTAAGTCCAAAAATCGAAATTTAATCAATTATGCTCGACTTGTCCAGGTTATAGGTCATTCAAAAACATAGATTTCAAGAGTCACAAACATACATATCCATCTCATACAAGAATTTATCAAATATGACAATAAAGTGTGCATGTATGTCCTAATTTTCGGTAAATCGCATTTTGAGCAACACTTGAGAAATTTTTCCAACTTGATATAAGAAAATAGCATGCAATACATAATATATATCTCAAATTCTCAATAACAAAATACTACATGCATTTTTATGAATTAAAACACCTAGAAGTTGAAAGGATTTTTCCACCCACCTTGTTTGTTCGGTTGATTGGTGTAAAGTGGTGTCACTAGAACTTGAGGATTTTAATCCTCACTTAAGGCAGCCCCTAAGTCCAATAATACAAGGAGTTTTGAGTTAGAAAATGAAGATTTGAACCAAGGAGGGAAAAAGAAGGAATAGGCCAAAGGTACCACACTTACCTTGTGTAGTTGAAAGTTGTAGTCAAAAATTGATAGTCTCTTAAGAACTTGATCACCACTTAAACAAAGCTCCAAGGTCAGCCCCTAATCACCTCAAAATGATAATTTTGGTGTTAAAATTCGAATTTAATAGGGGAGAAGAAGAAGGTACCAAAAATCCCATTTCTTACCTTATAGTCCAAATTCTTCAAATTCCTTCAAGTCTAGAAGTCTTCTTCAAGGTGATGGTGAGTCTCTTAGTATCTTCCAAGTCTTCTATGTAAACCTCAAAAATAAAAAATCCAAACTTACATTAATAAGTGAGAGGAGATAGTTAGATGATATCAAGACAAGAAGAGGAACAAATTTTCTTACCTTGTTGAAGGGGGGGTGTTCGAATTTTGTGATGGAGTAGAAGAAAAGTTCTTGTATTTTTACTAAGTGTTCAAGAGAAGAGAAGAAAATTGTAGAGAGAGATGTGGGAGGATTTCTTGGTGAGAAGGAGGATGAAAGGTTTGAGAGATGAAGGTGTTGGGTACAAAATGAAATTTCTTGTGTATTATGGCCTAATGGCGATTTTGAGAGCATGAGGAGAGAGATTTTTGTGTTTTTGTTCCAAGTCTTGTAAATTGTAGTAAGCATGAGGGACAAGGACTTTGGTCAAGGTGTAGTCTTGCATGAGAGGATGCAATTGCAAGGATAGAGAGGAATGTTGGCATGGGGTGTTGGGAAGCCTCCAACATGTTGGATGATTTTATAATAAAGAATTGGTGTATAAGATATTGTGTATAAGATTTGAATTAATGGTGTAAAAATACACAAGATGAATACACAAGTTATATATGTACAAGAGTTGGGAGATATTTCTACACCAAAATTTACCTCATGACCGTCCACCTAAGGGTATTTGTGGTATTTGCCATATTTTGTTTTATGTCCCAAAATTGATGATAATAGGTGAATAATATCAATCTCCAAAATAATTAGTGATTTCCTTGATCACTTATAAGTCTCATGATCACTTAATCTAAATCGAATTCTTAATTCTATAAGGTATAAATCTCTAAAATAAATAGTCTCCAAAATTCTAAGGTGACTAATGAGATACGCAAATAACATTAATGATGATCAATCAAGTGATCATAAATGCAAAATAAAATTAATAAATGATTATGATCACAAGAAGTAAATAAGGGATATTAAATACGAAATATATTTATCATTAATATTTACCCGTCAAAGTGACGCGGTAGAATTGTCAAACAGTACAAAGACGGTACGTGATACAAGTACATGTTCGAATAAAAATCGAGGGCTTCACAGCGGGTCAAAGCAACTGCTGCCTTTTTTTTTTCCTATTTTTCTTTCTCAGTTAAAGTAACAGTTTTATGAGAAAAAGTATTGATTATTTTAGATAAAGTATCATATTTTTTAATATAGCCACATATTTTGATTACATTACATTGAAGGAAAAATAAATATATCAGAGTTAAAGTAACACCTTTATGAGTAAAAGTATATATTTTTGAGACAAAATATCATGTTTTAAGAGTAAAGATATCTTTTTTTTTAATAAAGTATTACATTTTTTAACAATAAATACAAAGAAAGATGAATAATAAATATGATAGAGTTAAAGTAATGTTTTTATAAGTAAAAATATTTGTTTTTTGAGATAAAGTAATATCTTTTTTAATATAGTCACAAATTAGGGATATATTACAATAAATATATATATATAACAGAGTTAAAGTAACACTTTTATACGTTAAAGTATCTATTTTTCGAGATAAAGTATCATTTTTTTAATATAGTCACATATTAGAAATGAACAAAAGAAGGAAAAATAAAAAATAAATATGATATAGTTAAAGTAACACTTTTATAAGTATCCGTTTGTTGAGATAAAGTATCAGATTTCTTAATACAAATACAAACTAGGAACAAAAAAAGAGGAAAAATAAAAAATAAATATGATGTAGTTAAAGTAACACTTTTATAAGTATCCATTTATTGAGATAATGTATCGTGTTTTTTAATAGATTAGGGTTCGATTCTTAGCCTTTGCATTTAAAGGCTTTTTTAATTTTTTTTAATTACCAGACGCATTTATGAATGGGTTTATATAAATTGTTATACTGAAATTGCAAAACAAGCACTAGTGGTGTAGTGGTAGAATACCACCACCTTATGTCTATACAGAATCGAGTTCGATTCCCCTGTGGAGCGCTGAAGCGATTTTTTTTTAAAATAGGTGGGTGAGTTGGGTTGTAGGCGGGTTGGACGCGGGCTGTAGGATCCGTCGGTTGTAGGCGGGTTGGGCGCGGGTTGTAGGACCCGTCTTACGGAATAGGATCCGTAAGATGGTCCTACAAGGGACCTACTGAATTAACATACTTTAAAATAATAAAAAAGGGATAATTACAAAATATCTCCTATGGTTTGGGCTAACTACGAAAAAACCAAGACAATTATAAAAAGAACCCTTGATGTTTGATTGTGCCTTATATAAAAGAGAGTAAATAAACATAAGGAGGACTTTCGAAATTTATTGCATTTGAAGGGAGAAATATAAGCATGATCAAACCTCAAGGTTTTTTTACAATTTCCAAAAATCTCTGGAATTTTTTGTAATTAGCCCAAATCTTAAGTATTTTTTTTTTGTAATTATCCCTAATAAATATTTGAAAAATTAATATGAAATCAAACGGTCTCTTAATCATGGAAGGAATTCAAATTATGTTGATTGGTGAAAAACATCCTCAAGAAACTTGAGGCACAATTAACGACTAAAAAATTCTAACCTTGTTTGATTTACAAGACTCATTTAATAAACAATTTTTGCTTTGACGAGATAAACGAATGAACCATGGTTGTCACAAATATTGATCTAAAAATCTAACGAACGACGAGCTAAACTGGAGTCTACTTAGAAAGTAAAAGCCTATCTGAAATATGATAGACGTATTTCAAACTTACCTATATAATAATAAAATTAATTTTTTTTTACCAACGAGGTTTTAAAATAATATATATGTATATAGGACCCCCCTATTACATGAGTACATAGGACCAAATCCAGACCGTAGATCTACCTATTTCAATGACTATTATTAATTCTGATTAATATTAATAAAATATATGGTAAAGTCAAAATGGGGGCAAATTAGTCCACATAAAAAATAGGGGGATTGGATAAATCTAGTAAATCCCATGAAAATAGGGGAGTTACCCACAATTGGTGGCATCCTTGATTCAACGTTGCAATCACAATCCAGTAAGCAAAATCGAATCAGTCTTTTATTCTCCTTCTCCACCGAATATGTTGCATAGAAAATCATCTCCCACAAAATACAAGTCGATAGTTTGAGAATACAAGAAACAAACAAAAAATGGATGACACATACAAAGAATGTTTCAACACTCATGAACAACAAGGTAACCATTTTCTCGCGTTTCGATTTTTAGGTTGTCCATTTTTACTGAATCTATTAAAAGTTTGATTCGCAGTTTTTTAAACCAAGCATCGATTCATCATTCCAATTTTTTCTTTACCCAGAACTTTGCTTCTAAATGATTAACATTTTGCTTATTTGTGCTTATGTACATGCTTGTAATTATGCACAAGCTTGCGAATATCTAAACTCATGTTATGCGAGAAATTCATTAAATCATTCCCATTTTTTTTTTAAAAAAGTTGCTTGATATGGCGAATGTTGCTTATATGTGCTTAAATACTTGCTCTCACGTATGAAAAATGTTGCTTAGTTTTTCTTTGTGTTTTAAACTCTCACATTAATAATAATTTGTTTGATAAGAACTATCATGTTATGCAAAAATCAAAAACTTATATTTATATGGACTCCCATTCGTTCAATCGTTGACGATTTTTTTAACCCAGAAATTTGCTTGGGTAATACTAAAATGTTGCTTAGATGTGCACGAATACTTGCTTGTACGTATTCAAAATTTTGATTATGTCCCCAATTTTTTTAACCCAGTACTTTGCTTAGTTATGGCTAGAATTTTGCTTACATGTGCGTAAATATATGCTTATGTATATTCTAAATGTTGCTTAATTATTTATTTTGTTTGAATCAGGTGGGATTGCACATGTGCCACAACAACAGATTGAAATCACATCGGATTCAACTCCGAACTAGATACTGGAATGTGACGAAAATATGACTCCAAAAGAAGGAATGAATTTTGACCAAAATTTTTACTGCTTAATGACGTACTATGTACTGCTTATTTGTGACTGTTGTAATGCTTTTCGAGCAAATAATTCAACATTCGGGCAAAAAATAGTTTTTGCAATCCCATATGTTTAATTGCTTATTGGTGTGTAAAGAATTGCTTGTGTACGGATGATATAGTGCTTTTTGATCAAGTTTTTCGTGGAAAAAAATAAGTAAAAAATATAAGATATCCATGTACCCGTCTATCCCATAGCATATTTATACCAAACAAATTGCTTACAAAGCAATTGAATTTTGCTTACAGTATCCAAAAACCATGAAATAAATACGGCACTAACTAGAAAACATTCGTATATCAACTACGCATGTACGTCAAAACCAACCAGATTTAAAATGGCTATAAAATACTACAATATTCAACAATTTGATCAAAGGTATGAAACAACAACGTTTCGTTGTGATCCTAACTCGTTTTAGCAAACTCATTCGCCCGTCCCAAAATTAACTCACTAGCTGCGGCCTTTCTTTTCATACACTCTTTTGCCATTTCCAACAGAAAATCTATGCAAAAAAAAGGACACTAGTCAGTTATATAAAGCATTCATTAACAATCAATCGTTTATAAGCATAAAAAATAACCAATCATACACATAATATAATATATATATATATAAGCATAAAACAAACCATAGATAAGCGTAATTATCAACAACAATAAGCAGTTGAAAAACATCAATAAGCAATCCCCAAGACTTAGAAAAAATATGTCAATACTAATTACCCTCTGTTTTGTAAGCAAAATATAAAATATACATAAGCATATTGCAAACCATACATAAGCAGAATTATCAACAACAATAAGCAGTTGAAACCCTCAATAAGCAATCCCCCCAGATTTAGAAAAAATATGACAGTCCTAATTACCCCCTGTCTGCCAATTTTGTTTTTTCAACTAAAAATCTTATTCATTCATAAAAGACATTAGCAACATCCTAATAACTACAACAATATACCAAAAAAATCCAGTAAAATCAAAAATAAAAAAAAACAAAACCCATAACAGATCCTAATTATGCATTTAGAATAACATAAATAAGCAGTATTACGAAAATCAATAAGCATCTGTTCTGCTTTTTTCGGAAATTATATGTGAAAGCCATGGACGGGGGAATGTGGGATTTTTAAGTTTTTTTGTTCTCGATAACCTTGTTCTTTCAAATCTAACCACTGAAAATAGAGAAAGATAGAACTTCATAATCCTTGTTTTAATTTTGAGGGGGATGAAAATTTGGAAATCAAAATCCAAAAAGAAAAAAAATCGCTAAACCCAGGTTTTTTTTTTGTTTTCTTACCTGATTGGAAATCAACAAAGTCTGGGCTATTGATGGAGACGACGGGATGCTTGAGCAAATACTTGTGGAGATGGATATTCTTCTCATAGTTGCGAAAAACTCACGAGTGTTGTGGATATGGAGTTTTGCTGAGTGAGGACGATTTGGAAGAGAATCAGATGTGAAACCGTCCCTTAATTGTAGCAATGTGAAAAGCCACTACCAAATATAACTTCCTTCCTAAAAACTGATATAACTTAGAATTACAAAAAAGTCATTTTCTCCAGTAAATTAACCATTAAAAATGACAAAAAATTGATTAATCCAGACTGTTTAAAAAATAAATCAATGCTCTAGATTTGGTCTCACATACTCATATAACTAATGTGGACTCACCAGATCCAAACCCTATATATATATATATATATATTTCATTTGATGAACTTAAGAAGTTAATATGAATTCGAATGCCTCAATTTCTCCTACACAGCCCACCAGCCCACGAATCTCAAATTCGGCCCATGCGCTAATTTCTCCCATGCATCCCACCAGCCCAGATACAAAAAGGTCATTCCATCTCATTTGTAAGTAATTCACAATTCAGTACTTTTAAGTGTTGTCTTTATGCTCCGAATTTTCTCTCATTCACGTGTGTGTCTGAGCCTTCCTGGAACAACCTCCCTGGAACAACCTCATTGTCTGTCGAACTTATGTTAGTGTTATAGACAAGTTGCCATCGAGCTTTGGAGAAGAAGATCCCTTAACTTGAGAAGATCTATTTTATTGAGCAAATAACATATTCAATTTAATTCGATTATACATCCTAGTATATTACTGGACATGAAATCAATGATCAAGGAAAATTTAACTATTTTAATTGCCAAAATTATCTCTAAAAAACAACTTTGAAAGAAGATTTCTTACCTTGTGAATGAGATTGCATCAAACGTAGGTGACCTAAGAAAAGAAGTATCAATTGTGGAATTTAATCTATATATATATATCTATCTATATCTATATCTATATCTATACAATTTTAAAAGTGTGAATGTTTCTTGCAATTTTTGATCGAACAAAAATATCTTTTAGACATAGTACATTTTTATGATAACTAAGTAATTTGATATTTATATTAGCTTGTATTTGTTCAATTATAACACAATGTGACCTTTTATATTCTACATTTTAAAAGTATTTATTCTTTCAATTATAACTCTTAAAATATTTTGAATTTTCAAATAATATTAGCTTCATATTAAACTAGATTTCGAGAGCTTTCTAACCATATGTCATAAGCATACATAATGACTTCACATGAGAAAATTTTAACATTTTAAAGTTCAACACTATGTAGAAATTAAGAATTTATGTTTTTCTATAGTTTTGTTATTTATTTAATCTTTTTTGTTTAATAATATGAGAGGTGTTCATTATAGCCAAAAAGGATTTCAGAATCTGAAAATATATTTTCTTAATCATAACACTAAGAATACTTTAAATTTCTTATAAAATCAATTTCAAATTTAAACTAGGTTTCAAAATCTTGAACTATATGTTCTAAACATATACACAAATCATTGTAGAAGAAAATTTTAACTATTCAACTTTTAGGATGATTCAAAAGTGTATATTTCTTATATTCTTTTAATTTTTCTCAATAATTAAGTATGTCTATTATAATTTATAAGAAAAAGATCAAATTACAAAATACACGATAAGAAAAAATAAAATAAAAAATATTTTAGGTGGTTTTGATGCTAAATAAAAAGTAGAGAAAATACATAATTCCTTTATGGTCGAAATATTCTTACTCAATTTGTAATATGCAATTTAAAACTTAATTTATTGATGGTTGTTAAAGAATAATTTTGAAAACAAGAGAGTTTTGTATTTTATTTTTACTGCAATTTCATGTATATTTTATTTTAATTAGCCATATCAGTAAAATAAAAAGTACGAAATAAAAGGAATAAGATTAACATGAAAAAAAAAGAACAAGAACCAAAACAAGTTTGTCGTGACAAAACGTTACCTTTTAAATTTGAACTATATGTGTTAATATGTCTTTTACTTAATTTTCTATATATAACATTATAAGTTTTAGTTTCAAATTTATTATTTTTAAAATATTTTTCAATCATAACACTACGAATACTTTGAAATTCTTATAAAATCAATTTTAAATTTAAACTAGGTTTCAAAATCTCCAACTATCTGTTCTAAACATATACACAAGTCGTTATAGAACAAAATTTTAACTATTTAACTTTTAGGATGAAGCAAAATTGTATATTTCTTATATTCTTTTAAATTTTCTCAATAATTAAGTATGTCTATTATAATTTATAAGAAAAAGATCAAATTAGAATATACACGATAAGAAAAAATAAAATAAAAAATATTTTAGGTGGTTTTGATGCTAGATAAAAAGTAGAGAAAATACATAATTCCTTTATGGTCGAAATTTTTTTACTCAATTAGTAACATGCAATTTAAAACTTAATTTATTGATGGTTGTTAAAGAATAATTTTGAAACAAGAGAGTTTTATATTTTATTTTTACTGCCATTTCATGTATATTTTATTTAATTAGCCATATCAGTAAAATAAAAAGTACGAAATAAAAGGAATAAGATTAACATGAAAAAAAGCGAACAAGAACCAAAACAAGTTTGTCTCGACAAAAACGTTACCTTTTAAATTTGAACTATATGTGTTAATATGTCTTTTACTAAATTTTCTATCTATAACATTATAAGTTTTAGTTTCTAATTTATTATTTTTAAAATATTTTTTAATCATAGCACTAAGAATACTTTGAAATTCTTATAAAATCAATTTCAAATTTAAACTAGGTTTCAAAATCTTCAACTATCTGTTCTAAACATATACACAAGTCGTTATAGAAGAAAATTTTAATTATTTAACTTTTAGTATGATGCAAAATTGTATATTTCTTATATTTTTTTAAATTTTCTCAATAATTAAATATGTCTATTATAATTTATAAGAAAAAGATTAAATTACAATATACACAATAAGAAAAAAAATTATTTTAGATGGTTTTGATGCAAAATAAAAAGTAGAGAAAATACATAATTTCTTTATGGTTGAAAAATTATTCCTGAATTAATAATATGCAATTTAAAAATTAATTATTGATTGTTGTTAAAGAATAATATTGAAAACAAGAGAGTTTCATATTTTATTTTTATTGTAATTTCATATATATTTTATTTTAATTATCCATATCAGTAAAATAAAAAGTACAAAATAAAAGGAATAAGATTAACATGAATAAAAAGCGAACAAGAACCAAAACAAGTTTGTCGCGACAAAAACGTTACCTTTTACATTTTAACTATATGTGTTAATATGACTTTTACTTAATTTTCTATATATAACATTATAAGTTTTAGTTTCAAATTTATTATTTTTATCATATTATGATTTCAATCTTTTGATTATTTTATATCCTATAAATTATAAGAACAAGTGCAAAAAAGTGTTAAAAGTTGTATATATAAATTTATAAGAAAAAACAAAGTGGACAAACTTAATAAAAAAAATCCATATGTATTCAATTGACATTTGTGATAATACTTGAATGTCGTTTGAAAGTTACACCCTTAAAAATTATAAGTTTAAATATCAATATGATACGTATTTATAATAAAAAACGTATACCAAAATAATTAAATTTTAATAAATTGGTGTGAAATTGTGAAACATGAGCTAAAATTGGATTAGTCTAAAAGATCATATCTGCTATGCAAAAGAATAAATAAATAAACTCATTTAATATGTAACAATCTGACTATTGGGAAAGTATATATGTATTGTAAATTATATATTAGTTCAAATACTAACATAACATTCATAAAACTAAGTAAATTAAATAATTACAACAAATAAGAGTGAAAACTACAAATAAAAAATATTGAAAAATAAATGGTTAATTATACCTTACATTAATGGGCTGAGATTGATCTAAATAATTTTGGGGGTTAATATCACATATAAAGATAGTTTAGGATTAAAACAAATCAATCATATTATAAAGATTTGAAAGAATAAAAGTAAATAGTTAAAAAAAATATGTGGATCATAGCTGTGAAGTCTAAAGAAAAATTAAATGGCTTTCATATAATATGTATAATTTGATATTTTCGATTGGATCTCAGTTCATTTTAAAAGTACACCTCTACAAAGACAATTATTATAAAATTAGGTACAAATTATTCTAATTTTTACAAATTTATGAAAAACATGAAAACAAGAATCAAAAATGGAAAATCACTGTATGTATAAAATTGTGAAATAAATAAATATACTATACTTATTTAATATGAAATAGTTTGATATTTATGTCGAAGATTGATATTTCTTAAATTACATATTAATTTAGGTACCAATATAATATTCAAAATATTCAAAATAATATTTATGTATCAAATTTTTTGTGTTACACTATATATAATAATAAATTTTGAGTGAAGTGATCATGCTTAGTGCCAAGTAATATGAATTATTCCGGACATAAGGAGGCGGAAGAGAATAGTTAAGGGGGTTTTAAACACTTGATATCTAAATTTCTGGCAACTATATTTTCTTATTTGGCACGATTCTGCGGTTATCAGTAGTAACTGTGTTCCCCCATTCCTCTCGAATAATTATTTGGCACGATTCGTCAATCAACAAGATCGACTCAAACCGAAACATTTTTTTCTTCTTGTTACCTCTTTGTCCATTTTGGTTACGGTGTGCTCTCAGTTAATAAGGATCATACAATGATCAGACAATATTCAAGGGAGATGTTGGATCGTGTAGCCCAGGTATGAACTAACCTAATCCATCGTTGCAAAGAATTTATCTATTCGCCCCTGAATATTATCGTCGTCTTCCTGTCTATTCGTCCATGTAAATGAATACCCCTCGTAACCAAGATCATCGAGTTGAGCACCCTGCATCGCCTCATGGAATGTGCTCATTTTTGAATTACGCCTATTTCTTCCTCCTATCTTCTCAAAACCATGTAATATCTCATTAAAATCTCCAATGCAAAGCCATTTGGATTGTTGGCCATTTGTGAGGGAGTTTAAGAGATTCCATGTATAAGATTTGAATTCCTCTTCTGGCAATCCATATAGACCTGTAAGCCCCCATTCGCTGTCTCCATCCACTACTGTTCCATCGATATGATTTAAAGAGTTTGATTTTACCCGGAAGTTGAACTGGCCTCTCCAAAGTAAACATAGTCCTCATTTTCATCCGCAGTTTGTCGTATCACAATCAACAACATGCTAACCTTCAAAATCTAAAGTATTAAAAAAATTCTCCATTTTATTTTTACATAGTTTAGTCTCCATAAGGAAAACAAACCCGGGATCTTTAAGATGAATATGGGGTTTAAGAGCACTAACTGTCTGTGGGTTCCCAAGCTCACGGCAGTTCCAATTTAGGCAACTCATTGTGTCCGGTGGGACTGTGTCCGGTGGGACTGCTTCCTGGCAGTCTCGCCGCTAACACAAAATTACAAGGGGCTTCAAGAAGTCTAAACTCATGGTTCCTTTTCGATCTATCGTTCGCCAACTCTGGGTTGGAAGATGTTTCATTGTCAAGGTTACGTTTTAGGGGGGTGAATTGGGCAGGGTGGGTTGTGTTGGATGTGGTTGGCTTTTTTGTAGGGAGTCTTTGTTTTAGCCTGTGCCATCCACCTTTGACTTTTGGATTCAAATTTGTTGAAGATGTAGGCTTGGGTTTTTGGGTTCTTGGTTTTGCTGTAGCTAGTGTATGCCTAGTTGATGGTTCATTTGTTTGAGTGTGTGTGGGAGTTGTATGTGGCTTGGGGGGTGGAATTGTGTTAGGTGGCGTTTTGGGGGTTATGGCTTGGGGATGCGGTGGGTTGGTCGTTAAAGGGATTGGCATGGTATTTGGCTGGGGTGGTATGGGGGGTTGAAGTGGGATATGCGAATTTTGCTGAATGAGGTTTGTCAGTTGAAGTTCAAGTTGTAGGGGGTTTAGATTTTCGTTCACTTGAGTTGATTGGTTGGGGTTTGTTTTGTGCTTGGGTGACGATGTTAGGGACAAAGACTCAAGGGATTGGTGGAGTTGCTCATCTGTTTGGGGTGCAACGGCGAGTGATAGGGTTTTCGGCTCAATTGCGGGGTTGTATGAGGCAGGATGGGGAGACGTGTGAGCGATTGATTTATGGGGTATTGGAAGAGGATGATGGGGTTGAATTATGGAGAGGTTTTGGGCTAGAGGGTTTTGTGTATTTGGTGTGTTATCTCTCGGGGGGGATATTTCGTTTTAATGGTGAAGTTTTTACCAAGGACCATATTTCATGCTCTCCAAATCTTGGCATTCATTCTGATCGTATTTGACGTAGTTTCGGAAAGAATGGCCAATTATCCCGCAGCAGAGACAGTATATTGGAAGGGCTTCATATATCAGGGGTAAGGTCATGAGTTTCCCTTTAATTTTTACCGAGAGTACTCTGGTGAGGGGTTTAGTAATATCCAAGGAGACTTTGAATCTATTGAATTTTACAAACATTCCTTCTTGGTGTTATCGAGCTGGACCAAATCCCCGAGTTGCTTGGCTAATATTCTGGCTGTGTTCGTGTTCATGCAAGCTACCGGCATGTCGTAAAGGCGAATCTAAAACGCTGCGTGGAGGACTTGGGTCATCGAGTGCTATTCATCATCCTCAATTTTCCTTATAGCAAATAATCCCCCATCATAGTTCCAAGATTGATTGACGATAACCCAATCCCGATCTTCTTCAGTTTCGAATTGAAATAGGATGAGATTTACTCCCCACTCTCTGGCCGTAATAGGGTGTTTCGCTTTCCACGACTTTCTATCACTTCACTGAGGAAATAAGCTTTCCAGGTTTTATCAGAATATAGTTTTCCTACCAGGCAGAATGACTGCACCGGTTGGTTATGCATATTAGGGTTAACAAACTCATCGAGATCCATAATATCCCCCTCCTAATGTATGGAATCTAAATCTTACAGGATCGAAATTGCTACCTAAAGTATTTGTAGGTCAATAATTGCCAGCACCCTATAGTTATGAGAATCGTTTTGCAATTAAGCCTTAATATTTTACACACACACACATACATATATATATATATATATATATATATATATTATATGGATTGCATCAAATGAGGCACGGGTCTCTGTATAAGATACTGTGGACCAATTCTAACCATTTATTTGTCAAAACCAATGGATGAGATTATTTTAAATTTTGAATTATTTGATTATTTATTTCCCTTCATTAAAGGCATTTTGGAAATGTGATTGTTCTGTTCAATTTCCTGATTTTAGGGATTGAATATCTGATATGAAAACTCCCGCTATCAAGTTTATTTTACATTTGCATCATATTAATTTTAAATGTGCGATATGTTCCCTTTACGTATGCACCAAAATGAACTTGATTATGCAATAAGTTTTCATAATATAAACAATATATTTATTCTAAATATCACTGTTAGGAAATTTATCTTGTAGATTTTGATGATAACATATAAAACTTAAACTAGAAAGTTGGCACCCCATTTTCCTTGTAATTTACATTGTAATAGATAGAAATTGAAAAAGCCGAGTCAAGTCACTACGCTGAAATACAAAAAGTCAACTCAAGATTGAAGTGAAGACTCACGCGAGGCATAATGAGTATGGCAAAGAAGAAAAGTCAACAACTCGACTGAAGGTGTATCAATTGTGAAATAGTTGTATGAAGAGTCAGTCAAGTCAACTCAAGAAGCCAAGTCTCAAGTTGAAGTGACAAATGAGTCATCCAAGGATTGGAAGCTAACTCAAGTACACAGGGAATAAAAGATCGCAATAAGATCAAATCAAGACAACTGAATGAGATCCGTTGATGAAAGTCAAGAATGTTAATCAGAATGGTAACATATTATAGTTGTTAGAGATAAAATGTTAGTTCCAGTTATGTGCAAAAGGAGCAAACCAATGGGAAGCATTGCACCAAGTGTCAGAAACGCTGCAATGCTGCAAGACATTAAATACGAGGAAATGTCAACATCAAGGACTGCAACAAGACAAGCCAACGAACACAAGTGACTTTTGAAATCAGCCTATCTCTTCAACGGGCAAAATTTCAAAAGTTCACTATAAAAGGTTACTTGAACCTTGCATACCTGAGAAATCAAACATTATTCAAGCTATTAACCTGCAAATACTCTCAAGAATATTAAAGCTAATCCTTAAGCCTAAAACTCGAAGGAAATCGATCCAACACAAGCTGTGAATGAAAGACAACTTCAAATCTATTGAAGAGGAAATTTTTGTAGAATCAAAAGGGGTCTACTTTCCAAGGAGGATTGTAGGAAGGTTCAAGGTCGAACCAGTATCAAGTTATTGGAGAGCTTCGTTATCAAATCCAAGAGCTTGAGAAAGTGAGCTGAAGTAGCAAGTAACGCCCGTGAAAAAAGCGAGTCGGAAGAGAAGCCAGCGGTGTGACCAAGGCTGTCTCTAGACTGTTGACCATTTTTTAAACAGATCTATTAAATAGTGGATTCCTCCAGGAGTTGGAGAAGAGAGGACTAGAAGAATTACCCCATCTTCAAACCTCTATAAAGATCAACTGTGTCATTTATTTTTCAGCACATTTACATTTCTGCATACTTACATCATATCTGTTGATAAACTCATATTTGCTATCCAACTGATTAATAATCAAATGCTAAAATCAAGTGTTAAAACAAGTTTAAAACAATTCAAAGGGTGTTGAGTCTTCCACTGATAAAACCAACACAGCCAAGTTAAAGTTTAGGTTAAACAATTGAGTTATTCTATCAACAGCTCTATCGAGTCTGTTGAGTGGCTAACTCTGCTGAATAACCAACTTAGTTGTCCCTCAAGGACACAGCTCTGTTTGAGTTAACTCTGTAATAATCTTAAAAGGACTAATATTGAAAAGTTGGTAAGGTTTATTCAACCCCCCCTTCTAAACCTTACTCACACCCCTTGGGACCTACAAGTGGTATCAGAGCGGTTGGTTCATAGAGCATTCCGCACTGGTTACTGAACTAGATCTCTATCCTTTCAAAAAAGGTTTTTAAACACTTGCATTTCCAAAATCTTTCATTTTTAGCAAAGTTATTATCATGGAAGCAAATTTAACACGCATTCATATGTTCACTGAGAAGAATTTGATGATTGGTAAATTCGTATGCAGGCTCATCTATCTGCTCTACACAATGAAATGTGGTTCGTCATAGAGGATGGGCCACTGCAAATATTGAAAGTGAACACGGCTGTAACAAGAGCTGCTGCAGCTGAAGGAGAAGAAGCTGCAGAGGAAAGACCAGCCATGATTGAAACACCAAGGACTGAATGGACTAATGAAAATAGGAGGAGATACAACTCGGACAATGTGGCCAAGGACATAGTTTACAAGACTTTGGACAAAGTGATGTTCAACAAAGTCAAATCTTGCAAAACAGCAAAAGAAATCTGGAATAAGGTAACTTTAATTTGTGAAGGATCAGAGCAAATTAAAGAAAATAAATATCTGTTGCTGTTCAAAAATTTGAAAATTTCAAAATGTTTGCAGGAGAAACCATGGATCAACTGGATGCAAGATTCACTAGAAATCACAAATGAGCTTTCAACTATTGGGACGGAATATACACAAAACAAACGTGTATGAAGATACTAAGAAGCCTCCCAGCTAAATTGGAAATGAAGACTATGGCTCTGAGACATTCAATGGACCTCTCAAGAACATCCAACCATGAGCTATTCTCAAACCTCAAAGCCTATTAGTTTGAGTTGAGAAGAAAAGACCAAGAGGAGACATATGTACCCAAGACAGTTGCACTGATAGTCAAGGATGGAAAGAGAGCTGAACCAATAGAAGCCATAGACCAGGAGGAGATTGCCCTAATGGTTAAAAGGTTGAACAAGTTCTTCAATAAGAACTATAAAAGAAACAAGGGTAAAACCTCCAGGAGATATTCAGCTCCCTCTAAGTCAAGGGAAGATAGGCCACCCAAGAGAGCTGAGCATCAAAGTGTAGAATATCAGAGAGCGATAACCCAGGACGAAAGAGCGATCAAAGAGCCGAGAACCATGCTAGAACCGCTGCATAAAACAAGGACATTTTGCAGTTGATTGCTCCTATCCACCAGTCAACAAATATAGGAATGAAGAAGAAAGAAAAGTCTTCAGAGAAAGAAAACAGGAAAAAAGAAAGCCATGTTGGCTGCTGAGACTGATGAGACAGCTAAGTCTAAAGAAGCAGCAAACTCAGAGAGCAGTGAAGCTGACTACTCAAGTGACTCTGAAGAAGAAGCCATGATCTGTCTTATGGCTAAAGAACAAGATCAACCAGACCAAGAAGATGAGGTACACTCAAACTCATCTCATTCAGATTCAAGTGATAGTGATTGTGATACACACACTTCATCACCCACTGATCTTTATGATTCATTAGGCAAAATGATGAAAGACTTTGAGCACATTAAATCCTCACACACACTTCTAAATGAGGAAAACAACCAGCTCAAAAACCAAAACTCACAGCTGACTAAGGAGCTGAGTACTCTAAGTCACATAGCTATTGAGAACGCAGAGCTGAAGGCTGAGAATGCCAAAATGATAGCAGAGATAGATGCTATAGAAAAGAGGGAAAAAGATCTCAAAAATGTGATTGCCTCATTTACAAAGGCATCCAAATCATTGGATGATCTTATCTTGAGTCAAAAGGAATGTTGAGATAAGACAGGCATAAGATTCAATTCCTTTGTGCACAATCAAACTCCAAAAGTGATTTTGGAAAAAGTATCTTCAAGAAATGAAGCATCCCAAAAACCCAAAACATCAAATGTTGCACCCACATTCACTCCTAAGCACAATCACAAACAAACTGGCCTTGGATATAAAGGGAAAGGAAAACAGCCAGTTGAGTATGCTTTGAGAGGACAGCTGAGAAGAAATTCAGCCGAGTTCCTCAGCAAACTCCAAATAGAAACTACTCTGTAAAGAAAAAACAGAGCTACCAAATACCCCAGAAGTTTAATAAGAAAAACACAAATGTTGGAAATTGTAGAAATTATCCAAACCAAGCTAATTGGTACAATGTAAAATATCAGCAAAGACCAATGTAATACAAGCCTAGATGGCAAACACCTAAACCTCAGCAAAGGTCATTCCAAAGGGAAAAGAGCTATTATCAGTACACATATGCACCCAGGCACTACACTCAGAAATATCACAACTATCCCAAGAAAGCAGTTGCTAAAACAACCACACAGGCATACAGATGAAACAGACAACTGTATGAACCTAAAACCCCCAAGAAATTTGCTAATGTGCACTATGACTATGGCACTGATAGATGGCAACCTCTTAGAGTCAAGTCCTTTGGCTATAGGTTGGTTTGGTCATCTTATAGCACTAACCCCTCAGGACCCAGGCAAGTATGGGTACCTAAAAACTAATTTCCTTGATTGCAGGTTCAAGGAACAGTTGAGTGCCAAGGAACCTGGTACATGGATAGTGGCTATTCTAGACATATGATAGGAAACAAGAAAAACCTGTCAAGATTCAAGGAGATTAGAGGTGCAAAGTCATATTTGGAGGAAATAAAGCTCTAGGGGAAATCAAAAGCACAGGATCTATCAAGAATAATGGATTGGAAATCACAGATGTTGCTTATGTTGAAGGCCTAAACTTCAACCTTTTAAGCATCAGTCAACTCTGTGACAAGGGCTATAATGTTGGATTTAATATGGGAGTGTGCCAGATCAAAGTGGTGAATCAAATGAAATAGTGCTGCAAGGATCAGGACAGAAGAATATGTATGTGGTAGATTGGTCTACTGCTACACCAAGCACTTGTCTGTTAGCAAAGAGCACAGCCGAATCAAGTTGGCTGTGGCACAAGAAGTTGAGTCATCTGAACTTCAAGACAATCAACAAGCTTGCAAGGAATCATCTTGTGGAAGAATTTCCAAACTCAATATACAAGAAAGAGAGTATATGTGATGCATGCCAGATGGGAAAGCAAATAAAATCTTCATTTAAGGACAATCCAAGTCCTTCTTCAATAAGAATATTACATCTGTTGCATATGGATCTATTTGGTCCAGTTGAACCAGCCAGCATAAGTGGAAAGAAATACACCTTAGTAGTAGTAGATGATTATTCAAGATATACATGGACAATCTTCATGTGCAAAAAGAAGGAAACCTTGCAAAAGTTACCTCATCTGATGAAAAGAGTTCAAAATGAAAAGAGCCAAACCATTATAAAGATAAGGTCTGACAGAGGAACTGAGTTTGTCAATGGGATAATTACTCAGTATTGTGTTGAAAATTGTATTGTGCGTGTGTTATCTGCAGCAAGAACTCCACAGCAGAATGGAGTAACAGAAAGAAGGAACAGAACTCTCAAGGAAGCTGCAAGGACCATGTTAGCTGAAGGTGGATTGCCTAAGAGATTTTGGGCTGGAGCCATTAACACAACATGCTATACTCATAATAGATGCATGATTAACAGGAAATTAACCAAGACTCCCTATGAAATTTTGATAGGGAGAAAGGCAAATGTTGGGTACTTCAGGATATTTGGATGTAAATGCTTCATCCATAACAATGGAAAAGATAATTTGAAGACCTTTGATGCTAAAGATGATGAAGGTATCTTTTTGGGATACTCAGCTAAGAGCAAAGCCTATAGAGTGTTGAACAAGAGGACTATGGTCACAGAAGAGTCTATCCATGTGGTTTTTGATGAACAAAATGTGAATGGAGAAGACATTTAAAAGTTAGCTGACAAGATGAATCAGTCAACTATGCAGAAGAGTCCTTATGTTGAAGCTGAAATAAGAGCAATCAACACAGAAGAAGATGATATAGCTGAATCTCGAAGACAACTGGAAAGTCTACAGCTAAATGAAGATGAAAGAGCTTTTCAAGACAACTTAGCTGTGAGACGGCTGAATCCAGCTGACTTGCTCCAACCTGATGTGAGATGGCTGAGAGACCATCCACCAGAGTTAGTCATTGGAGATCTAAGAGATGGCATAAGAACCAAATCCAGAACAAAACATGAAACAATGTTTACTTGTTTTATTTCCTAAATAGAGCCAAAAGATGTGTCTCAAGCATTGGATGACACACATTGGATTCAAGCCATGCATGAAGAGTTGAATCAATTTGAAAGGAACAAGGTATGGGAATTGGTGCAAAGGCCAACCCATCAAAATGTTATTGGCACAAAATGGATTTTCAGAAACAAGATGAATGAGGAAGGATCTGTGGTGAGAAACAAAGCAAGTTAGGTAGCCAAAGGGTATTGCCAAGAAGAGGGAATAGATTTTGATGAAACCTTTGCTCCTGTTGCAAGATTGGAAGCAACAAGGATGTTTTTTGCCTATGCTGCACATAAGAACTTCATTGTGTATCAAATGGATGTGAAGAGTGCATTCCTAAATGGACTGCTAGAGGAAGAAGTCTATGTTGAACAACCTTCAGGTTTTGAGCAGAAAACTATTGGAGATAAGGTGTACAAGCTCAAGAAAGCATTATATGGATTGAACCAGGCACCAAGAGCATGGTATGATACATTTTCTCAATTTCTAACTGATAATGGATTCAACAAAGGCAAAGTGGACAGAACACTCTTCAGAATTCAAGATGGAGAGAGTATACTGCTTGTTCAAATATATGTGGATGACATCATTTTTGGATCCACAAATAAAGAGCTGTGTGATAAGTTCTCTAACCTCATGCAAGGTAAATTTGAGATGAGCATGATGGGAGAGCTGACTTTCTTCCTAGGACTTCAAGTCAAGCAATTGAAGGATGGAACCTTCATAAGTCAAACAAAATACACCAGAGATTTAATGAAGAAATTTGGTATGTAAGAGAAGTCTTTTATGAAAATACCAATGAACACATCAGGCAAGATGAACATAGATGCAGATGGCAAGGCTGTTGATCAAACCAGATATAGAGCACTAATTGGATCATTGCTCTACTTAACAGCCACCAGGCCAGACATCACCTTTGCAGTAGGTGTATGTGCAGGATTTCAATCTGCACCAAAGGAGAGCCACATGACTGCAGCTAAGAGAATCCTAAGGTATTTGAAGGGATGCCAGGAAGTTGGCTTATGGTATCCAAAGGAAGGTGGATTCAAGCTTATTAGTTACTCAGACTCAGACTATGTTGGATGTAGAGTTGACAGGAAGAGTACTTCATGTACATGTCAAATGCTTGGAAATAGATTGGTTTCCTGGTTTAGCAAGAAGCAAAACTCAATAGCCACAGCTGCGGGCAACTGTTGTGCCCAAGTCTTATGGATGAGAGAACATCTGAGAGATTATGAGATTGAAGAAAAAGAAATTCCAATTATGTGTGATAATACAAGTGCTATTGCAATCACTCAGAATCCTGTGTTGCATTCAAGAACAAAGCACATTGATGTCAGATATCATTTTATAAGAGATCATGTTGTAAAGAAAGACATCACTTTGGAATATATCTCAACTGATAAGCAGTTAGCTTACATATTCACTAAGCCCATATGTGAATCAAGATTTGAAGAGCTTAAGAATGAGCTAGGGTTAATTGAGTTGAGTTAACACTTAGAAGACTCAATCAGCAGAGATAGTCGATGAGAAAATGAGAAGAGAGCCATATCGGAAAGTGAAACAGCCATATTTTTAATCCAGGTTCACAAATCAGCCAAGTGAAACAGCCATATTGGAAAGTCAGCTGTATCGCGTTACCTGATAGCTGAGTCACTTAATAAGAAAAGAGAAGCAGAGTTAAGTCATATTTGATATAAGCGGAGTCATTTATGAACTAAGTGACAAAAACGCAGTTGTTTTAAATGAGCGGGAATGTTTTTAAGGATGACGTCAGTGTAATAATGATGGGTATAGTAAAAAGCTGCACAGTAAGCATATGATTAGATATAAATGCTGCCGCATTAAATGCGAGAAATTAAATGCAATTTTGACGTTCCAATCTGAGCCGTTGATCTCGATCAAAATTCAGAATTCGAAGACATGTCCTTTCATAACCCTTATATATACATTTTTCAGCCTTCTCTCTCATTTACAGAAACTGTTCATCTTCAAGCAAGGCAAAAGCAAGTTATATTTTTCTCTCGGAAACCCTAAGTACTCTCAAGCATGTTCGTCAGTTTTAATCGGTAAAATTTTCTGAAAATGGCACCAAAGTTCGATTTTGTCAAGATCTCTAAGCAAATCCACTCTAGATCATCAGTGGATTTCGAAAGCTAAGTGAAGCAGGGTTCTGATGAAACCCTTGTTGTAAAAATCGTTGAGATGCTGGAAAAGTCAGGTCTTAAGGCTTTTCTAACCATGGAGTATTCCCACACATACCTCGAGGAGATAGATGAGTTCTATGTTAACGCGGAAGTGCATGACGAAGGGATCAAGTCTTCTGTCCACCGCAAGGACATCATAATAAATGCTAAGGACCTTGCGGAGCACTACTTGTTGCTGTCGGAAGGCATAAAGAAAATTCATGAAGCTGATGTAGACTTGGCTGCTGCGTGGAAAGAGATAGCCAAACTGGAGTGTGCTGCAAAGGTGGTCTACACAGCTGACAAGAAGCTGCTGAAGGACGACTATCATAGGCTGATGGATGTCGTCTCCAAGTGTATTGATATGAAGTTTGGCAGCTTCAACCAGCTGTCAAAGACTAAGCTGATTGTCATGGTTGCGATCATGTAGGGAAAAAAAGTTAACTGGGCTGAGTTCGTGTACAACAGACTCTGCCTGAATGTGATGAACAAGACCTTTAAGGAGGAGGATCCTTTAGAGGATCACTTGGATATGGTCTTGTAATTGGCCACCTGATGGAGGTGAATGGTGTTGCCCTTTGCCATGGCAAACCGTTTCACGTGAATAAGAGGATGTTCCGGGTAAACCTCTCAGGCGCCCAGAAGAGAGCTCATGCGAAAAGAGCTGACACAAGTGAGGGTGAATCAGCTGACCACAAGGACACAACTGCTACCCCTCCTCCAAAGAAGAAAGCGGCCCCTGCAGCTCCAAAGAAGAAGGCTGCCCCTGCAGCTAAGAAAAAGGATGCACCTGCCCCTGCAGCCGAGTGAGAGGAGGAACACCATACTCCTTCTCCTGCTGTTAAAAACAAGAAGCGTACTACCAAGACAAGGAATGCAGCTATGAAAGCTATCTCCTTCCATGAACCAGAAAATATTGAGGAAGAGGTTCCCTTGCTACCCAAAAGAAGAGGACTGGTTAGGCAGTCTGAATTAGAGAAGACAGCTGAATCTGCAACTCAGCTGGAGAAAGCATCCGAGACTGTTGACACTTAGGAAGTGCACTTAGGAAGTGCAGTCTCCAGAAGTGATTGATGAATCGCGGAAGTCTGCTGAGGACGATCAACAGATACCAGTGGAAGACGCACGGTTTGTGCGAGAGACAATCGAGGGAAGTAAATCAACAGAGACAACTGAACCTTCAGAAAAGGTTGTCTCTCCAGCTGCTACAGATGTTGCTGAAGGCGAGGAGCAGCATATCTCTTGCCCTCAATTCCTGAAAAAAGGAGGGCAAGAAGAGGAAGATGATGATGATATAATTATATACTCTCCATTGTACCCATATATACAGCGACGCCTCAGAGAATGGAAAGCATGGAAACTTGATCACTCAAGGATGCAGTTTGCTCATCCTGAGTACATTGATGAGGAAGAAGAGTTGCTTCATTTTCTTGGGGTCTCGTCTGTTCGACAGGCCCTTGACGAAGATCATGCAGCAGGCTCTGAAGGAATCAAGACACATGTACGAGCAACAATTGTTTGAAGGACTAGGAGAGTCGTCTCAATCTCTCCTGCAGACCGATCCTCTGGGAGTGGCACAACACATTGCTTCAGTTGTTGCTGCAGCCCCATCCTCAGTACACTCGGAGGATGGATCCAAGGGCAATGGCAATGACACTAGGATTTTGGGCACCCAAGTTGAGCCAACCCCTGAAGAAGGTGTTTTACCACCTGCCCCAGCGGCTGAGCACTCAATGGAAAAGGCCGCGAGTCAGGAGCAGAGTGACCCTACAGTTAGTTACTCAGCTGGTGTGCCAGCTGAGGGGAAGCTCTCTCCACCACAGCAGGGTTGGAGGATGTCGTGGAAGACTCCAACTTGAAGCAAGGAGGCGAAGTGGAAACTGAGAAAGAACCACAGCAGAGTGACATTGATGAGGCTCGGATAATTAAGTCTATCCCAGCTGAAATGTCAGTTGCTTTGAAGGTTAATGATACTGTTCTTACAGTCGAGGCACATGATAGAGATGCCCCGGGAGTTAACATTCTGGGCAGTGAAAGTGCAATCCAAGGGGTTGAGACTCCTATGGATGCCATGGTCGAAGACCCTAAGACAGTTGAGACTATCGAAGGGAACGTTGAAGGCCTCGCAACAGTTGAGTTTGCTAGAGGTATTGAAGACCTAAGGTAGGTTGAGACTTCCCTAGGTAAGGGTGAGGAGACACAGAACATTCCTCCTGTTTAATGCGTTGAAATAGAAGAGGAGATAAGCGCACTTCATGACTCCCATGAGAACTTAGACACATCATTCTTGGGGTCTGAAGATGAAGCTGAGTCCACTCCTGTTGCAGATCCAAAGGTCCCAGCTGAGGATGTTCTCAAAACTACGACCCAACTAAGTGACAAAACTGCTCATCAAAAATTTAATTTCGATGATGAGCCAAGCCCATAGGTCTCATCATCATCCGATGACGCTGATGATGTAGCAGAGGAATCGATTATTCATTTAGAAAAATCCACTGAGACCGAAGATGTTGTTAAGGCAGTGAGGCTCGATCAACTAAACAAAATCTCTCAATCGCCCAGTGCGACCACGATCCCATCTACGCATCAGAGCTTCCACAGCTGCACCAATAACGACTACACCAGCTCCGTCATAGGCTCCCACAGCTGTGACCACTGCCGATGAAGCTACCGCGGCCGAGGTAAATAGAGCTGCGTCATCACAGGCACAAACCTCGCAAACCATCCTATATGTGAGTGATGATGCCTTTCCAAAGATATTTCCTTTCACGTTGATCCTACCAGTTTTGGAAGAAGAGACCGCTGCTGAACAACGAAGATTTTCTGTAAGAGAAGATCCAATCATCCCCACTGACACCATTGATCCAGCCAATTTCAACTTTGCTGAAGAGTGACTTGCAGCTGAATCAAGTGAGACAGCTGAGTTTCATGAGATCTTCAAGAAAATCTGTGAAGAGATTGAGAAGATTGAAAGACATCGAGGCCTCACTCGACTTAAAGATCGGACAACGGGGATGCTACCCTCACAGCCCGGACTTGAGATGGATAGTGGTGCAGATCCGAGAATGGTCTCAACAACAATCTGCCATGCGACTCGAACAAGTTCGTTATTTCAAAGCACTATATGGCAGAATGCTCGTCTGGATGGCTGATAATGCTGATCTCAAGCAAAGGATGCAGGCGTATATCGAAAGGTTACATGAGTCTCACAAAACAGAAATGGAGCTGCTGCAAGAATTCCAAAGAAAAGAAATTATGCGCCTTGAGAATGCAATGAATGACAAATTCAGTCTACTCATGGCTGAAATGAAGTTTGTGGTAGCCGAATCCAAGGCAATTTGCTCAGAATTTCGGACAGCTTATGCTGCAGCAGACTCCAAACAAACTTTCTCCTCAGAAGACTCGATTTCATGCTTAAAGGCATGTTCCCAGGGGTCCCTCTTTCCTCTGATGATGCCAAAAAGGAGGAAGAGGAGTCCCTAAGGAGATTAAACTAAGAAAAGTTAAAAGAATCTGCAGCTGAGAAGATTGCAGCTGAGAAGAAGGAAAAAGCAGCCGAGGGGGAACGTTCGAAGAATTTGACGTTAATGGTAGCTGAAACCCCTCAGTAGGGTCAAATTACTGCCTCCATCTTGAGCAAACTCCCCATAACCTACCCATTGGGCACTCTGTTGTGCCAATGTCAGAGAAAAGATGAATTATCGAAGCAGGAATTGAGGAGTTCGATAAAAAGATGAATGCTCGCATCGAAGAAGTGATGAAACAGTATGGTGGCATTCCGAGAGGAAAGATCAAAATGTTGCACCTGACAATGGATCCTAGACTAGATCAGTTGAAGAATTGAAAACGCTCGAATCCGAAGGCTATTTTCAGGGAATGTCACTAGCCCAAGTCTGGGATTTGTACTGGGAGAAGGGTCTTGCGTTGTGCGAAGAAGCAGAAAAATAGCAGACTACCAGCAACCACTCAGCTGGTAAACAGAAAACTCATGTACAGTATACACCCAGAGGAGGAGGAAGAAGTGGTGGTGGAAGTGGTTTTCGACCTCGACCACAACCCAAAAATATTAAATATGTAGATCCCGGAAAAAAGGGAAGGATCTACTGGGCTGGGTATGATGAAGTGGCAAACCTGGAAGTGGCAAGAAAGAATGTCGAGGCAGTAAGAAGACAGGAAGAGGAGAACATGAGGCAAACAGAGCAATGGCTCGTGAGGAAGCAAAGGGATGAAGCTTCCAAACGAGCCTATGAAAATAAGAAGAAACTGAAGAAGAAGAAAGAAAAAGGAAGAGAGGCGATGACTTGACAAGAAGAAGAAGAAAGAAGAGAAGCGTGAAGGCGTTTAAGTGTTGCTGCGAACCCTTCATGTATATTACTTATGTAAATACATTTTTGTAAGTCATCTATAATACTTAGTGATTTTCCCTGTAATTTTTCAGTTTTTATTTACTCTTGTATCTTAGCATAGATATGTGTTTTGCTTTGACAAGAATGTTATGATACTATTTGTAAATAGCTATGTAAAGGACAAAAATGCTATAATCAATAAAACGATCTATTTAAGCATACATTCTTTGTTACTACATTGTCTGTGTGTATCTTTGTTGTTTACATTTTGTGGAATGTTTTTAAGTTTTGGCATCATCAAAAAGCGGAAAACTGTTAGAAAATTTATCTTGTAGATTTTGATGATACCATGTAAAACTTAAACTATAAAGTAGGCACCCCATTTTCCTTGTAATTTACATTGTAATAGATAGGGCTGGAAAAGCTGAGTCAAGTCAGCCTGGAAATACAAGAAGTCAATGAAGACTGAAGTGAAGACTCCGCTGCGAGACAACTGAGTATGGCAAAGAAGAAAAGCCAAGAACTGGACTGAAGGTGTATCAGCTGTGAAACAGCTGTATGAAGAGTCAGTCAAGTCAACTCAAGAAGCCAAGTCTCAAGTTGAAGTGACAAATGAGTCATCCAAGGATTGGAAGCTAACTCAAGTACCTGGAGAATAAAAGACTGCAGTCAAGTCAAGACAACTGAATGAGATCCGTTGATGAAAGTCAAGAATGTTACTCAGAATGGTAACATATTAGAGTTGTCAGAGATAAAGTGTTAGTTCCATTTATGTGCAAAAGGAACAAACCAATGGGAAGCACTGCACCAAGTGTCAGAAACGCTGCAATGTTGCAAGACATTAAATACGAGGAAATATTAACTTCAAGGACTGCAACAAGACAAGCCAACGAACACAAGTGACTTTTGAAATCAGTCTATCTCTTCAACGGGCAAAATTTCAAAAGTTCACTATAAAAGGCTGAGGAAATTCATTGGGAAAATGTTACCTTAACCTTGCATACCTGAGAAATCAAGAATTATTCAAGCTATTAACCTGCAAATACTCTCAAGAATATTCAAGCTAATCCTCAAGCCTGAAACTCGAAGAAAATCGATCCAACACAAGCTGTGAAGGAAAGATAACTTCAAATTTGTTGAAGAGGAAATTTTTGAAAAACCAAAAGCGGTCTACTTTCCAAGGAGGATTGTAGGAAGCTTCAAGGTCGAACCAATATCAAGTTATTGGATGGCTTCGTGATCAAATCGAAGAACTTGAGAAAGTGAGCTGAAGTAGCAAGACAGCTGCCCTGTGAAGAAGTTGAGTCGGAAGAGAAGCCAGTTGTGTGACCAAGGTTGTCTCTAGACTGTTGACTACTTTGTAAACAGATCTATTACATAGTGGATTCCTCCGGGAGTTGGAGAAGAGAGGATTAGAAGAATTACCCCATCTTCGAACCTCTATAAAAATCAATCGTGTCATTTATTTTTCAGCACATTTATATTTCTGCATACTTACATCATATCTGCTGAAAAACTCATATTTGTTATCCAACTGATTAATAATCAAGTGCTAAAATCAAGTGTTAAAACAAGTTTAAAACAATCAAAGGGTGTTAAGTCTTCCGCTGATAAAACCAACACAGCCAAGTTAAAGTTCAGGTTAATCAGTTGAGTTAGTCTATCAACAGTTCTATCGAGTCTGTTGAGTGGCTAACTCTGCTGTTTGAATAACCAACTTAGCTGTCCCTCAAGGACACAGCTATTTGAGTTAACTCTGTAATAATCTTAAAAGGACTAGAATAGAAAAGTTGGTAAGGTTTATTTAACCCCCCCTTCTAAACCTTACTCACACCCCTTGGGACCTACATACGCAGTTTATCATCATTCAATAACTAAATATGCATTATATTGCAGTTAAATATGCATCAAACAATAAATAATTATGCATCAAACAATGACTAATTACGAATTGTCTCATAATTATATAGGGATAGCCCTAATCTGTGAATACGTGAGTTATCAGATCTAGGCCTAGTTTTTACCTGTTTGTTATATTTGTTAGTTGCATGATCTATTAGTTGATATTCTTCTTGCAAGTTTGATGAGATGATTCTGAAATTCTAGACTCTCATCATATTATTTTTTTCTTTATCAGATCCGGGTTTAATTGTGTTCAGTTTTAATTGGTATTTTTATTTATTTTTCTTTAGTTAATTAAAATCACAAATTTTGTTAGAGTGTTTAGGAATTATTTTCTGTTTCTTGTGTTGTATAATAGTTATTTGCCGGCTATGTCTTCTACGAGGGACGACTGTCATGCCCCAAATTTTTTCAACATTCCAAAGACAGATAAAATAGATTCACGGAGTCCTGCTCCAACATATATCCGACTTGGTAAAGCCGAGGTTCCAATGTACATGGATCGCAATTGGGAATAAGTCTTTGCTCATGAAGAACCAAATACTAAATTCTCAAGACAATACTTAAAACAACCATACAAAGTTTAACAGTTACAGTGGAATTAATAAAAACCTTAAGACAACATTCCTAAGATTCTGATACAGTTCTTCCTGAGCTACACATCGACTACTCCTCTTGTACCTCATAGGCCTCCTCCGCATCACCTGTCTGGTCCTCTGGGAAGGAATTAAACGAAATGGTGGGGTGAGAAAAGCCTCAGTGGGTGGGTGCATGTGTGTTAGTGTGGCTCACTTTCCTTTTACACGATAAGAAATATTTATTTGTCAAAGGCCTCCCAACAAGTGGGATTTTTTTGTCAAAAGATCATGTCATTTCCTTTATAATAACGTGATGCATCCAAAAAGGAGTTAATGCATTCAAATTAGTGATATTTACCCATGAAGTAATGAAAATTGTTTGCGGTAGAATAAGCTTTTATGCCATAACGCACACATGAAATTGCGATATGAAAGTTTTCACTAGCACCGTAGTGCATTCACTGAAGATAACAATCACTGCACCGATGTGCTTTCAATAGTTCAACATTCACTTTCACTGAAGTGCTATCACTTGTTTAACAATCACTTGCACCAAAGTGTCATCATTTGTTGAACACATAAACACTAAACGTCGGGTTCATGCTAGTCAGGCGCCAAAACTCCTCAGTTCTCCTTATCGCTCCACAAGCACAATTTGGCCGAAGCCCACTTATTACCTTATAACTCCAGCGGCTCGACATCTCTTTAGCTTAGGTCTTTTGCCCAGAGAATGTCATAATCATGATTATACCGATTCTACGATCTACTTCGCCCGTTGGAGACTCCGTCCTCCAGTGGTGGGATTAGGACCAGGGAAGGTGAATCCCGACTGCAGACTGAGCTGCTCGATCAAAGACCCAACCTTTCCCCACCTCATTAGGGCCCGACACTACCACATAAGATTCACAAAACACTTAATCAATTATTCGCGTAATCAATCGATCACTCTATCAGTCATATTATATTTATGTGCGGCCAATAATGGGGCGAATAAGTGGGATTTATGGGCTTTTAAAAATAGATCGATCTCTTGGAGGTTTATCGAAATATTATTCCGAGTAAGTTGAAATATTTTCTTGGATATGATTTTAAGAGCGGAAGGTCCTTAAAACAACATTTGTGAATTCTAGTAAAAGAATTTTATAAAGCATTTTAACTAGCTAATGGGTCGAATTTTTGTAAAACGACAAAAGAGGTACACAGGCTTTCTTAAAATCCATCAATAACCATAAATAAAATATTTAAGGGGCTGACTAAGTTTTGTAAGGTGTGAATCATGTCAAGTTTAATTTCAAAAGCAAGTCATTATGCCGGAGTCGCCCGTTTTTTGCTAAGGCTTAAAAATTTGTAATTAATAAACCGGTGTTCTGTTGGACGCAAGCTCAGGCCCATTGGCCTCATAAATTAGTATAAATTTAAATTCCAGAGGGTTCAATAGAAGAATTTAAAAATTACAATCTTACCCTTTTAGTTCTGGAAAATAGAAATTTTAGCGTAAAACTTTTATAATACGATGGCCGGAGAACCGGGGTCCGCTCATCGAGAAATAAATTTTTACGAGTTCAAAAATACTTAAGAAATATTATAATTTTACTGGTTTCTGGGTCCAGTTTCGAAAAATTACAAAATGACCCCTACCTCCTTTGAAATATGCATTTTCACCATTTCGGCGATAACTTTTATTTTACAACTCGGATTTCGCTCAATTTTTTTTTTGGATTGGTCCTATAGGTTTATAAATAATAATTTGATACTAAACATTTGATATCCAGGTTTCTGGAAATTTTTGGAATTTACAGTTTTGCCCCTATTTTTACAAAACTTGCATTTTTACCATTTTGTCAACAACTTCTATTTTACAAATCGGATTTCACTCAAATTTTTGGGTAGGTACAGTAGGTTATAAATAATATTTTAAGATTAACAATTTCAATTTTTAGGTTCCGTTTCTAAAATTTTTGAAATTTACAAATTTACCCCTTATTTTTACAAGATTTGCAATTTTTCACCCGGTAGCATAAAATTTATGTTTAACCTCTAAAACCATACACAAGCAGTTTGTAGGTGTCAAAATATGTGTCATTTTGGTACCAATCCAGATCAGTTTTGAAAATTACAAATATGTTCTCCAAGTTTTATTAAATCACGCAATAGGTCCAAAAACATCATTTTGGCCCTAACATTTTTATTCCCATAAATACACACTAAATCACACCACAATGTAGAAAAATATCATCACATAAATATACATGAATTTCAGAAAATTTCCAGATTCATATTGGGACCCGAAAATAGCATCAAACATGCTTTTATCACATTTCACCTAAAGAATATTAAGCATAACTTCAAAATGAAATTTTCTCATCATGCATGTTATTTTAAAATAGTAATATGGTCATATAAAGACATAAAAATCAGTTGCATGCATTTAGAAAAATATGTATGAAGGGTTTGGGATTTTTTTACCACCCACCTCACGAAATAGTTGAAGAGTTTGCCCGAAGAATCCTTTCTTCTTCTACCTTAGTTTGACTCCTTAATGGTCTTCTAGTACTTCTCTCCTTCATTCTACTTGATCAAGACTCCAACAAACACAAAGATTCTTCTCTTTCTCCCTTCTAAGTTTCAGTCCTTTCACCAAAGTGGATGAAGAGTTGTGTTTTGTTTTTATTTTTTCTTGGTTGAGTGTTGGATAAATGGCCAAGTGAGGAACAATTACACACAAGTTCTAATTCTCTCCCTTTTCTCCCTCTTGAGCGTCCCCCCTCTCTCCCCCTCATTCTTGCTCCTTTTTTTTTTTTGTCCAATAGTTGAAGGTTGAGTGTATGGGGAAAAGGGGTTGCTTATATGGGGAGAGGTGAATTGCTTATATGGGGAGAGGTGAAAGCATGCAAGATGAGTGTAGGCTTCCATAATCCTATTGGTGAATAGGTGTGGTGGGATGGGTGTAGGCTTTAGGAAATCATGAGGCTAATTTTAGCCTCCTAACCTATGGCTACCAAGTCATCCTCCGTTGTAATATGTAACTATTTACTATATATATAACTATATACTATATATTATCATTACATATATAAGTCATGGTTACTAAGGTCATACCATGTAATTATATCGTACTTGTCATAAATAAGATGCTACTACTAATTTAATAGTTATGGATTAGCTTAAATAGAAAAAATTGGAATTTAATAATTATACTAGTAAAGTTAAATAATATAAGAAAGTAAATTAGATTAAATGATATTATAACAATGTTGGCTAATTATAAAAATATGAATTAATCGACCATGGTGGATGTGTAGGCTCGTAGAGAGAAAATAAAATAGCATGTCTCGACTAGTTGAATTGAACTATCATTCCAATATATAACCAAGTACTTGATTTATAGATATAAAACTATGCGGCCTCACAACGACTTTGGTCAACTTGCTACCCTACAATTGATCTCGTGCTCTTGCGAGAGTTGCTAGATTTATTTTATGTGTTTAGTGGTTAATTCTTTTTTAAATCACAAAATATATAAATAAAAGATATACTGCAACCCGGAGAATTTAAACATGGGTTGCACTAGCTTCACCCATCCAAATTTTAATGTGGCAAGACAACCACAAGGCTAGACTTATTGTTTGATCAATATTTAATTTAATTTCAATATAGCTATAAATAAAAGGTATACAAAAAACATGGGCCCCTAAATTTTATATATTTTTTCTGGGCTCGAGTCGACTGACTCCACTGCCTTACATAAGGAGAGACCCTGAATGTATGACCTCAAGGAATCAGCTTCAAGGGTTTTTTTATAATATTTTTGGAGTTTTATCTAATTAGCCAAAACCTGCAAGGGAATTTTGTAATTATCCCATTAACAAATACAATTTCCAAGGAAAAAAATATTTTCAAGGTTGCCATGTCTGTGAATCAGGACCATTCATCAGGAGGACCAATGATCGGTGACCTTTTTCCCCGACTACGAAACATCGCTTTTGTGAACCCTCGATTTTTATTCGAGCGTGTATTTATTTCACTTATCGTCTATATACTATTTTGACTATTTTACCACGTCACTTTGATGGGTAGATGTGAAGCCCCGATTTTTCCGAGCTTATAATTGATCCTTATTGTCGTTTATACATTTGATCGACTATTTTACCGCGTCATTTTGACGAGTAATTATTAATAATATATACATTTTGTACTTTATTTCATTTTATTTAATTACTTCTGATCATGATCTTTATTAATTCTATTTTGCATTTATCATCACTTGATTGATCATTATTACTATTTTTTGCATTTATTAGTCACCTTAGAATTTTAAGAGACTATTTATTTTAGAGACTTTTACCTTATAGAATTAAGATTTTGATTTAGATTAAGTGATCATAAGACTTATAAGTGATCAAGGAAATCACTAATTATTTTGGAGATTGACATATTTCATCTATTATCATCAAATTTGGGACAAAAAAAAAATATATGGAATTACCATAATGCCCTTATAGTGGACGGCCAACATGGATATTTTTGGAGTAAAAATATCATCCAACTCTTGTACACCTACACCTTATATTAGTCATCTTGTGTATAATTATACCATTAATTCAAACATTATACACATCATCTCTTATATTACTTCTTTAATAATATTTTTGCCAACATGTTGGAAGTCTTCCAACATTCCATTCAAACCAAGTCTTGCCCATACCTTTGACCTTCAAATTGTCTTCCATGCATGAGGCAAAATGCAAGACACAATTTGAACAAAATTCCTCCCCTCTCTCCTCAAGGTGGACGGCCATATGGCCATTTTTGTGCCAAAAATTCATTTCATTTTATCACCAACACATTCAAGCCTTGCAAATTTCTCCTCCTTCTCTCTAAACTCCCAACTTCTCTCTACTCTTTCTTCTTACTTCTTCTTCAACACTTAGAAAATTTTCAAGATTTTTCCCCCTATTTCTTCAAAAAAAGTCGAACACCCCCCCTACAAGGTAAGAAATTTTATTTCCAATCCATTTTTGATATCACATAGTTCATCTCTTCCACCTTCTTAACTTAAGTTTGAATTTGATTTGGAGGTACATTTAGAAGACTTTCAAGATTAGAGCTTGACATCATTTTGAAGAAGGATTTCAAACTTGAAGAAGAACTAGTAGAGGAATTTGGACAACAAGGTAAGAATTGAGTACTAGACCCCTTCTTTCCTATTCTTTCTATTTTTTTCAAATTTTAACACCAGTTTTTCATTTTTGAGAAATAGGGGCTGACCTTAGGTGATTTTGGAGTTGAGCCAAAATTTCCAATTTTTAAGCTTCAACTAGTCTCCAAACACCTACTACATAAGGTAAACTGTAGTCCTTCTCATTTCCTTATTTCCTTCTTTTTCTCCTTAATTTTTCTCTCATTTTTCTAACTTCAAATTTTTGATATTTCTTGACTTAGAGGCTGACCTAAGAAGCCTCATCCAAAAATTGTGAAATTTATCCTTTTATTTCACAATTTCCAATTTTAAGGTGGGTGGAAAAATATTTTCCAACTATTAGGTGTTTTATTAAAATGCATGTAGAAAATTTAATCATGAGCCTTGAGATATATATAATCTATGTATTGCATGTCAATTTTATGTATCAAGTCATGAAAATTCTCAAGAGTTGCCCAAATTTGCTATTTATTGAATTTTAGGTGCATGCATGTGCAATTTAATGTTTTAATTGATGAATTCTTGTATGTATTGGACATGCATGTGTATGATCTTTAAAATATATGTTTTGGATGCCTTATAACCTGGAAAAGTCGAGCATAATTGATTAAAATTCAATTTTAGACTTAAAAATGTAAAAATAGAAAGTTGGTGGACTAAATTGCAAGAAAATGAAAGTTAAAGGACCCCTCTGCAAATTTCGAATTTTGGGACTGTACTCAGGTTCAAAAATGACTTTTGCACATTTTAATAAAGTTTTAAGAGTTTTAAGATAAATAAAATCAACCTTTAAAAGCCCAAGGACTAGATTGTAAAATTTTGAAAGTTTAAGGGCTACATTGCAATTTTTAAAACTGCACCAGACCTAAAATTTAAAATTTGAAATTTTTACTCTTACGTTACTGGGAATTACATATTTTAAAAGTATTCCAAAAATCCAAGTGGTTAGGGCTTGGAAAGCAATTTTACTAAAATTGAGGGACTAATGTGTAAAATACTAAACTTGAGGACCCAAATGAAATTTTCAGGACATATGCAGCCCATGCACCTGGAAATACTAACTTAACTATAACTTAATTATATTTTGGACCCAAGGTTCAAATTTCATAACAATTGGACCCCTAAAAGCCTTAAAGACAATTATTTCAAAATGGGACAAAAATGATATTTTCAAACGTTAAAGGACCTACACTTATTTCTTTTAAAAACTGTTTTTGTCCCAATATCCCACTAACTTTAGTGACATTTTCCAACTGGAATCACATAAAAATCCCTTCCGGTTTGTGTGTTCCGATTATTTTAAACTTAAGGTCCGAAATGACAATTTTTACAAATTTGGGGCCAATGTGAGAATTTTATAAAAACTCGATCTCAAAACTTTAAAAACCTGAATTTCTGAACAATTTAGAGAATTTAGGAACTAACCTCATTATTTTTCAAGGTCGGGATATTTATTTATTCAATTTTTAACCCCAAAAGTGTTGGTTTTTACAAAACGGGGCTAAATTACAATTTTTCTTTTATAAAGGACCTAACTCAAATTATTTTTTCTTTTACTATAATAGCCCTGGACCCTCTGACTTGGAGATTTAATTAAAGTATTTTACTTTCCCAAAAAAAACCATTGACTTATCGAATCAATTTGACCGATTAATACCCGATCGCGTAGCGACTTCCTCGCCTTGCGACTTTGAATCTATAACGGGTCTTATGTTCCACCTAATCTTTCAAGATATCGAAGATTGCTTATCCTTCCAATGATCATCTTCATCCAAATACTCCACCAACGCCATAATTACCATTTGCGCTTTTCAAAAATTTTCCTGAACTGCTTCCCTGAATCAATAATACTCGACTGCCTGGTTGACTGCCTGTACTTGTATTTACCTTCCTATCTGAGTCAACTTGGTGTGTCGAGCTCACAGTCGGAATGGATACTTCGGGGATGGAACCGGGTAGCTCGGCTGCTATTCCACTCTTCCGGCCCCATCGTCCTAATCCCGCAACTGAGGGACGGAGTTTGTCCAAGGGAAGCGGGTCGTAGTACTTGAGGTATAATCATGATTATGACAGATCCGAGCCTTGCAAGCGGGTCTTGGACCATCCTGCCTAGGGAGTTACAAGGAAGAACGAAGGAATTGCTGTCTGATCCACACGATTCCGGAGTTATCGGACCCGTTTGGTTGGCGTTACATTTCCGTACGCAACCGCTACTTGTTTTGCATTGGTTGGCGGTACAAATCCGTACGCAACCATTATTTGCCTTGCATGGGATTGGCGTTACATTTCCGTACGCAATCCTACTGTCTTGATCAATCACATAGTGCCTGTGTGACCATGAACTGTTTTCTTGAACTGTATAAATATATTATTTAAATATATTTATCACGACGCTTGCGATCTGTGTGTGAATTCATGCATCATACTCACTCGTTTTCATATAACTGTTTTCTCACATTAACTATATTGCGCCACACTTGCACATGATCACCCCATCCACTGAGATTTCTGTCTCATCCCCACCTATTTTCTAACCTTAGATGAGGATTTTGTTGAAGATGCTGAACCGGCCCTGGATTGGGACATAGTACTCCGCTTATTGGATTTACTACTTCTTCTTGTTGTTGATTGGACTCTTTTCTTGTGTTGTTGTTGGATTCTTGTATTTCTTTCCATTCCGGTTTGTAACTGAAGGGCGTAGGACCCTTTGACTTTAAGTTGTTGTATTTGGTTGATTTTCGGGTATGTAATTTGGATTATGGATTGTGGACTGTAAGTTGTATTTGTACTTGTTACTTATTTCTGCTGCTATTTAGACTCTATTTCATTGGGTTCTCGTTGATATTTGTCTGGACTGTTTGGTTATTGTATTTAAGTTGTGGATCGTCGTCGCGTCCCGTTTGGGGCGTGGCAGTAAATATTAATAATAAATATATTTCGCATTTAGTTTCATTTTTATTTATTACTTGTGATCATGATCATTTATTAATTCTATTTCACATTAATAATCACTTGATTGATCATTATTATTATTTGTGCATTTATTAGTCACATTAGAATTTGAAGAGACTATTTATTTTAGAGACACTTATATCTTATAGAATTAAGAAGTTTATTTCGAATAAGTGATCATGAGACTTATAAGTAATCAAGGAAATCACTAATTATTTTCCAGATTGATATTATTTTTCTATTATCATCAATTTTGGGACAAAAAAAAATATGGATACCCCATTTCTAACCATAGTGGGCGGCCATAGGGGTATTTTTTTGTAAAAATTCCATCCAACTCTTGTACACATACACCTTATGTTATCATCTTGTGTATAATTATACCATTAATACAAACCTTATACACATTATCTTATACCTCAATTTTATATCATTAAATCTTCCAACATTCCCCACTATCTCCTACATTCCCCTCAAAATTCACCATGGTCTTCCATTCTTCCATTTGACCCATACTTTGACCCCTCTCTTTGTCTCCATGCAAGACATCAAACTTGATCAATTTCTCTCCCCCTCTCTTATTATTTTCGGCCATAAGGCCTTATTACAAAAAAAAAAAAAATTCATTTTCACCAACACCATACTCTAACTTTTACAAAAAAATCCTCTCCCTTCTCTCTAAAATCCTCCAACATCTCTCTACTCTCATCTTCATCTTCTTCTTTCTTTTTCTTCAAACACTTAACCAAAAACACAAAATTTCTCCTCCTACTCTTCCAAAAAATTCGAACCATCCTACTCCCAAATTTAAGAATTTTGTTCCTCATCTTATCTTGATATCATCTAGCTACCTCTTTTCACTTATTAACCTAAGTTTTAATTTTGATATTAAGGTATACTTAGAAGACTACTTGGAGATATACAAGTATTGTGACCATCTTAGCAAGACTTTGAAGAAATTGTGAAGAATTAGACTATAAGGTAAGAATTAGGATTTTTAGTATATTTTTCTCCTTCTCCTTCTATTTTCCAAATTTTGATACTCCATTTTTATTTTTGGAGTTTGAAGGGCTGACCTTGAGAGTTACACTTGAGGGTGACCAATATTTTTCATTTTGAAGCTAAAACTTGTCACATTTTGCCTACTACACAAGGTAAGTGTAGTTTTTGCCCTCTTCTTCACCTTCTTCTTTTTCTTCTTAATTTTAACCTCATTTTTCTAACTCCTATTTTTTGGTATTTCTTGACTTAGGGCTGACCTAAGTCACTTCTTAACCAAATGTAATATATCCTTTTTTTTCACCAACAAATCACTTTGCAAGGCGGGTGGAAAAACCCTTTCAACTTCTAGGTGTTTTTCTTTAATTGCATGTAGTATTTTTGTCACGCCCCAAACGGGACGCGACGAACGATCCACAATTAAATACAATAACCAAACAGTCCAGACAAATATCAACGAGAACCCAATGTAACAGAGTCTAAATAGCAGCGGAAATAAATAACAAGTACGAATACAACTTACAGTCCACAATCCATCATCCAAATTACATCCCAAAAATCAACAAAATATAGCAACTTAAAGTCAAAGGGTCCTACGCCCTTCAGTTACAAACTGGAATGGAGAGAAATACAAGAGTTCGACAACAACATAAAAAAATATTCCAATCAACAACAAGAAGAAGTAGTAAATCCAACAAGCGGAGCACAAGGTCTCAATCCAGGGCCGGTTGAGCATCTTCCACGAAATTCTCATCTAAGGTTAGAAAATAGGTGGGGATGAGACAGAAATCTCAGTGGATGGGGTGATCGTGTGCAAGTGTGGCGCAATATACATTTAATGCGAGAAAACAGTTATATGAAAACGCGTGAGTATGATGCATGAATTCACACAAGTCCACAAGCGTCGTGATAAATATATTTAAGTAATATACTTATACAGTTCAAGAAAATAGTTCATGGTCACACAGGCACTATGTGATTCAGTCAAGACAGGTAGGATTGCGTACGGAAATATAACACCAATCCCATGCAAGGCAAATAATGGTTTCGTACGGTTTGTAGCGCCAACCAATGCAAAACAAGTAAGCGGTTGCGTGGATTTGTAGCGCCAACCAAATGGGTCCGATAACTCCTAATCGTGTGGATCGAGACAGCGATTCCTTCGTTCTTCCTTGTAACTCCCGGCGCGATGGTCCAAGACCGGCACCTTATCGCTCCATAGGCAAAGACAAAATCCACAAAGTGTAGCTTGCAAGGCTCGGATCTGTCATAATCATGATTATACCTCAAAGTACTACGACCCGCTTCCTTGGACACTCCGTCCCTCGGTTGTGGGATTAGGGCGATTGGGTCGGAAGAGTGGAATAGCAGCCGAGCTGCCTTCCCATCCCCGACGTGTCCGTTATTGTGAGAGCTCGACACACCAAGTTGACTCGGCAGAAAGTAAATACAAGTACAGCAAATAACCCTGATGAGTATTATTGATTCAGAAAGCGATTCATGAAAATTTTTGAAAAAAAAGCGCGAGTGGAAATTATGGCGTTGGTGGAGTATTTGGATGAAGATGATCATCGGAAGGATAAGCAATCTTCAATATCTTGAAAGATTAGGTGGAACATAAGTCCCGTAATAGATTCAAAATCGCAAGGCGAGGAAGTCGCTCCGCGATCGGGTATTAATCGGTCAAATTGATCCGATAAGTCAAGGGGTTTTGGGAAAGTAAAATACTTTAATTAAATCTCCAAGTCAGAGGGTCCAGGGCTATTTTAGTAAAAGGGAAATAATTTGGGTTAGATCCTTTATAAAAGAAAAATTACAATTTAGCCCCGTTTTGTAAAAACCAACACTTTTGGGTTAAAAATTGAATAAATAAATATCCCGACCTTGAAAAATTATGAGATCAGTTCCTAAATTCTCTAAATTGTTCAGAGATTCAGGTTTTTAAAGTTTTGAGGTCGAGTGTTTATAAAATTCTCACATTGGCCCCAATTTTATAAAAATTGCCAATTCGGACCTTAAGTTTAAAATAATCGGAACTCACAAACCGGAAGGGGTTTTAATGTGATTCCAGTTGGAAAATGTCACTAAGGTTAGTAGGATATTGGGACAAAAGCAGTTTTTAAAAGAAATATGTGTAGGCACTTTAACCTTTGAAAATATCATTTTTGTCCCATTTTGAAATAATTGCCTTTAAGGCTTTTAGGGGTCCAATTGTTATGAAATTTTGAACCTTGGGTCCAAAATATAATTAAGTTATAGTTAAGTTAGTATTTCCAGGTGCATGGACTGCATAAGTCCTGGAAATTTCATTTGGGTCCTCAAGTTTAGTATTTTACACATTAGTCCCTCAATTTTTTTGTAAAATTACTTTCCAAGCCCTAAACACTTGGATTTTTGGAATACTTTTAAAATTTGTAATTCCCAGTACCTTAAAAGTAAAAATTTCAAATTTTAAAGTTTAGGTCTGGTGCAGTTTTAAAAATTGCAAAGTAGCCCTTAAACTTTCAAAATTTTACAATCTAGTCCTTGGGCTTTTAAAGGTTGATTTTATTTATCTTAAAACTCTTAAAACTTTATTAAAATGTCCAAAAGTCATTTTTGAACCTGAGTACAGTCCCAAATTTCAAAATTTGCAGAGGGCTCCTTTAACTTTCATTTTCTTGCAATTTAGTCCACCAACTTTTCATTTTTACATTTTTAAGTCCAAAATTGAAATTTAACCAATTATGCTCGACTTTTCCAGGTTATAAGGCATCCAAAACATATATTTTAAAGTTCATACACATGCATGTCCAATACATACAAGAATTCATCAATTAAAACATTAAATTGCACATGCATGCACCTAAAATTCAATAAATAGCAAATTTGAGCAACTCTTGAGAATTTTCATAGATTATATATATCTCAAGGCTCATGATCAAATTTTCTACATGCATTTAATAAAAACACCTAATAGTTGGAAAATATTTTTCCACTCGCCTTAAAAATTGGAAATTGTGAAATAAAAGGATAATTTCACAATTTTTGGATGAGGCTTCTTAGGTCAGCCCCTAATTCAAAAAAATATCAAAAATTTGAAGTTAGAAAAATGGGAGAAAAAATAAGGAGAAAAAGAAGGAAATAAGGAAATGAGAAGGACTACACTTTACCTTGTGTAGTAGGTGTTTGGAGACTAGTTGAAGCTTAAGAATTGGAAATTTTAGCTCAACTCCAAAATCACCTAAGGTAAGCCCCTATTTCTCAAAAATGAAAAAGGGGTGTTAAAATTTGAAAAAAATAGAAAGAATAAGAAAGAAGGGGTCTAGTACTCAATTTTTACCTTGTAGTCCAAATTCCTCTACTAGTTCTTCTTCAAATTTGAAGTCTTTCTTCAAAAATGTTGTCAAGCTCTAATCTTCAAAGTCTTCTAATGTACCTCCAAACCAAATTCAAACTTAAGTTAAGAAGGTGGAAGAGATGAACCATGTGACATAAAAAATGGATTGAAGATAAAATTTCTTACCTTGTAGTATAGTTTGGTTCGAATATTTTTGAAGAAATAGGGGAAAATCTTGAAATTTTTTCTAAGTATAGAAGAAGAAAGTAAGAAGAAGAGTAGAGAGAAGATGGGAGTTTTTAGAGAGAAGGAGGAGGATTTTGCTAGAGAATAAATGTGTTAGATGAAAAATGAGATGAATTTGGCACCAAATTGGCCATATGGCCGTCCAAGTGAGAGGGAGAGAGAGAGGAATTTTTGTTCAATTTTGTGTCTTACATTTTGCCTCATGCATGGGAGACAATTTGAAGGTCAAAGGTATGGGCAAGACTTGGTTTGAATGGAATGTTGGAAGACTTCCAACATGTTGGCAAAAATAATATTAAAGAAGTAATATGAGAGATGATGTGTATAATGTTTGAATTAATGGTATAATTATACACAAGATGACTAATATAAGGTGTAGGTGTACAAGAGTTGGATGATATTTTTACTACAAAAATATCCATGTTGGCCGTCCATACTAAGGGCAATTTGGTAATTCCATATATTTTTTTTGTCCCAAATTTGATGATAATAGATGAAATATATCAATCTCCAAAATAATTAGTGATTTCCTTGATCACTTGTAAGTCTCATGATCACTTAATCTAAATCAAATTCTTAATTCTATAAGGTAAAAGTCTCTAAAATAAATAGTCTCTTAAAATTCTAAGGTGACTAATAAATACAAAAATAGTAATAATGATGATCATGATCACAAGTAATTAATGATGATCACGATCACAAGTAATTAAGTAAAATAAAATAAAATAAAAAATGCATATATTATTAATAATTACCCGTCAAAATGACGCGGTAAAATAGTCGATCAAATGTATAAACGACAATAAGGATCAATTAATAGCTCGGAAAAATCGGGGCTTCACATCCTCCCCTCCTTAGAGGAATTTGGTCCCCAAATTCTCTTTAGAATAGTTCTGGATATTGATTCCTTATGTCTTCTTCCATCTCCCATGTTGCGTCTTCGTCTCGGTTGTGGTTCTGCCACACCACTTTAACCATCGGGATTTCTCTCTTATGCAACTGTCGTACCTGCTGATCAATGATCCGAATCGGCCTCTCGGTGTAGGATAGATTTTCCATTAGAGGCGGAGTATCACGAGTGATGATATGTTCGGGATCTGGTTGATACTTCTTCAGTCTCGACACGTGGAATACATCGTGCATTCCCGCATATGGTGCGGGTAACTCGAGTCAGTAGGCTAACTTCCCGATCCTTTGTATAATCTTGTAAAGTCCAACATATCTCGGACTCAACTTGCCTCCTTTCTTCGGACTGATCAATCCTTTCCGTGGTGAGAGTCTGAGAAATACTTCATCTCCGACTTCAAACTCCAAATCCTTTCTTCTCTTGTCCGCGTAACTCTTTTGGCGGCTCTGAGCTGCGCGAATCCGTTCCTTGATCAGCTTGACCTTCTCCATGGCCTCCTGAACTAAGTCGACCTTTGGAATCGAGGGCAACTTTTATTTCTCTTTCGGAGTCCATTGGTCATCAATCTCCCAGTATAGTGGGGATCTACATTTTCGCCGATATAATGCCTCGTAGGGTGCCATCCCAATCGTGGCCGATAAATCGCTGTATTGTAGGCGAACTCGGCTAATGGTAAGTGTGAATCCCAACTTCCTTGAAAATCCAATGTGCAAGCTCGCAAAGATATCTTCAAGGTTTGAATTGTTCCCTCGGTTCCCATCGGTTTGTGGATGTCTTCTTTGTCTTTAAAACTTAGCGAGGTACCCAATTCCTCGTGCAAGCACTTCCAAAATTTGGAGACAAACCTCGGGTCTCTGTCGGATACTATGTCGACCGGTACTCCATGCAGTCGAATGATTTCCTGGATATAAATCTGTGCAAGTTTCTGCAAGCTATTAGTTTTCTTGATGGGTAAAAAGTGTGCAGATTTCGTGAGTCGGTCTACAACTACCCAAATAGCATCATGGCCTCCTCTGGTCCTTGGTAGATCCGTCACGAAGTCCATCGTTATGTGTTCCCATTTCCACTCGGTAATTCTCAACGGTTGTAGTAAACCAGATGGTCGTTGGTGTTCTGCTTTTACTCGTTGACAAGTCAAACATCTCGCAACGAACTCTACTACCTGGTTCTTCATGTTTACCCACCAATAACTCCGTTTCAAATCCTTATACATCTTGTTTCCTCCAGGATGTATAGTGTATTTCGAGCGGTGTGCCTCTGCTAGGATTCTATTCCTAATCTGCTCGTCATTCGGTACACACACTCGATTCTGGAACCTGATAACTCCATCTTTAGGTACCGAGATTCTGATCTTTCTCCTTTAAGTATCTTCTCCTTCAGTTTTTGAAGAAGTGTATCTTTCTCTTGTGCTTCTTTGATCTCTTTCAGCAGATCGGGTTTAACCGAAATGTTAGCACATGAAATCTGAGTATTGGTTCTCGTCAGATTCCAATTGCTCAGCTCTTCTAATGATTCCCACTCTCGAATCATAAGTCTGGCTAAGCTCGCCTTTCTTCTTAGAGCGTCTGCTACGACGTTAGCTTTCCCGGGATGGTATTGAATATCAAAGTGATAGTCCTCAATCAACTCCATCCATCTCTGTTGCCTCAGATTGAGATATTTCTGGGAGAATAGGTACTTCAAGCTCTTATGATCCGTGAAAACTGTAAATATTGCTCCGTAGAGATAATGTCTCCATTTCTTTAACGCGAACACTATCGCTGCCAATTCCAAGTCATGCGTTGGATAATTGGCTTCATAAAGTTTGAGCTTTCGTGATGCATAAGCGATAACTTTTCCTTCCTACATGAGCACTGCTCCTAGTCCTTCTTTTGATGCGTCACTGTAGACGACAAAGTTTTCGGTTCCCTTTGGAAGGGCTAAGACTGGAGCTGTAGTAAGTCGTTTCTTCAGCTCTTGCAAACTCGCCTTGCACTTGTCATTCCACTCAAGCTTGACTTGCTTCTGGGTTAGTCAAGTGAGTGGTCCAAATTATCTTGGAGAAATCCTGGATAAATCTTCGATAATATCCAAACTAGTCCTACGAAACTCCGATTTACATTACACTCGGGTTGTTTCCATTCAACCACCTCCGATTACCTTCAAGGATCCACCGCAATCCCGATTGCGGATACTATGTGTCCCAAGAATGCGACTTCACTAAGCCAAAATTCCACTTGCTGAATTTGGCATACAGCTTATGCTCTCGTAGTGTCTCTAAAATGATTTTCAGATGACGTTCGTGCTCTTCTCTAGACTTAGAGTATACGAGTATGTCATCAATGAATATCACTACGAATTGATCCAAATAAGGTTGGAAGGCTCGATGCATCAGGTCCATAAATGCTGTGCATTCGGTGCATTAAATCAGGACCAAAGGCATTACTACAAACTCGTAGTGTCCATATCGGGTTTGAAATGCAGTTTTGGAAATGTCTTCCTCGTGGATCTTCAGTTGGTAATATCCTTGATGTAAGTCAAACTTCGAGTACACCGTCGCTCCTTGAAGTTGATCAAATAGTTCGTCTATCCTCGGGAGGGGATATTTGTTCTTGATGGTCATGCTATTAAGACCACGATAATCTATACATAGTCTTAATGTGCCATCCTTCTTTTTGACGAATAGCACAGGTGCTCCCCATGGAGACATACTCGGTCGGATAAATCCCACATCCATCAGTTTTTGTAATTGCGTTTTCAACTCCTGTAACTTAAGAGGAGCCATTCTATACGGTGTTCTGGCAATCGGGGTAGTTCCTGGTAACACCTTGATAGTGAACTCGACTTCCCTATCTGGAGGGACAGTGGTGAGTTCTTGTGGAAATACATCCGTATATTCTGATACTATAGGTACTTGGTTGATTTGTGTCTCAACCTTGGGTTTGTTAATTACAAATGCCAAGTACCCTTGAGCCCCTCTAGTGACCGCCTTCCTCGCTTTCATTGCTGAAATAATTGGGGCAATCTTAACTCGTGCCCTTCCCGAAATTTCCACTTCGGGTTTTCCGGGTTCACATAGAGTAATGGACTTGTTATGACAGTCCATTTGTGCATGGTGTGCAGATAGTCAGTTCATTCCCAATATCACGTCGTATTCGGATATAGGTAATAGGATTAAATCGGCAGAAAAGTTTATCTCAGCAATCTTAACTTGGCATGCATTATAGATAATATTTGTTATCTGACTTGCACCCATAGGAGTTGACACTTCTAAACATATAGGCATATGTTCCATGCATGCATGCAGTTTGTGTACAAAATGCGGTGCAACAAATGAATGCGTTGATCCAGGGTCGAACAATATTTTAGCGTAGTGGTCAGATACTAGAAGCGTACCTTCCACCACATCTGTTGCCTCCGGAGCCTCCTGTCCGGCTAGTGCAAAAGCTCGAGTGGGCATCCTTGCCCGATTACCCTGGCCGTTTCCCGGCTTCTGTGGCTGCGTCTGTTTGGTTCGGTTATCGTGATTGATCAATCTTGCACTGTGTCCGACATTACTACAGCAAGCAAACACCTTCCTTGTTTATGCCAACAGTCGTTGGCAGTATGTCCCGGTTTCTGGCAATGTGCACACAATTGACCCGGCTTTCCTTGTACTGGTCTCTTTCCTTTATTTGTTTTGTTAACTGGTCCCTTCAGAAACTTAGCGGGCGGTTTAGATGGTCGTCCCACACTGTCCTCTTAAGACGCTTCGATGGCCTACTCTGTTGAATCATCAATACGGTTCGATCCCCGACTCAATGCGGAGAGCCGCCTAATAAATGATCGAGTAGGTTGTCGATTCAACGATCGGCCATTGTTTCTCGAAGTTCTAGTTTCAATCCTCGAGTGAACTTGTAAAGCTTATCCTCTTGATCGATTGTCCCCGAGCATACTTGGACAATCAGTGAAATTCGGACTCGTACTGAGCCACAGGCAAGTTCCCTTGCCTCAATCTGTGGAATTCATCTCGGCGCGCTTCTTTCACAACCTGTGGAATGTACTGTTCATTGAAATCAGCCAAGAAATTTCCCCATGTTCTGACTACCCGGTCTTGTTCCCATCTCCTTTCAACTGCCCTCCACCAGTCCCTAGCAGCCGATTCCAGATGAAATACGGCGAGTGTGACTTTATGCTCGTCTGAGTATTGGAGAGCATTGAAGATATTCTCCAACTTCTCTACCCATTCTTCTGCCCTCCAATCGTCTGGCTCACCCAAGAAGGCTGGTGGGTCGAACCGCAGAAATCGCTCCAACGTGCGATCGTTCGCCTCTCTGGCGGGTTCGGGAGCACGGGGTTGAGGCTCTGCCTGTTGCCTCATAAAACCAAGACTTGGCTGCCGTAAGGCTTGTGCGGTCAAATTGTCTCCCCGCAGCAGGGGAGGAGGCGTGGTAATCGGGAGAGGGTACCCGATCCCTGGGTACGTCATCATCACCTCGTGGAACGCGACGAGGTCTCCCACGTCCTCGATGTTCGGCCATTCTGTATCTTGAAGCGTTAGTTGCGATTCACGAGTAAATGAATACAATAATTATTCACGCAAAGCAAGTGATATCGCAGGGAAAGTAACACCAAACACAAGACACTGAATAAATGGCAAAAGGCATATCCATTTAAGTAAAACTTGAATACACCCATAGTACAACAGCAGAAATACTAAGTCAGATACATCGAACCAAATACAACAGAATCTAGTACAAATAAAGGTAAGGTACAACACTGGAATACGCGACTACAACAACAGAAGTACAAACTGACAACAGCTAACTAATCAGTGAGATCGCCATCATCGTCGCTCGCAGTTATGTCCATAATTGGGGCTGGGTCGGGCTGAGGTGGCGCCTCAACCTCGGGCTAATCCATGAAGTCCAACCACTGCTCGAATCCCTGAGCCTCATCGAGTGGAGCAGCCTCGGGTGCCTCCAGCTCTCCAACGTCGACCGGATCCTCCTTGGGATCCTCCTCGGCGTCAGTGCGAGCTCCACCTCGGGTGGTGGCAATGGCCGAGCATTAGCCGCCAAAGCGACCTCGGTGTGGCATCTCTCGAGCTAGGGCACGTGTAAGGTCCTCTATGACCGTCATCATCGCTTGATGAGGGTCTCCTCAAGCGCTCGACGGTGTCGCGGGATAGCGGGCGTCAATCTCCCATTTCTCGCGACGCGTCACTTGCCCTCTTCATCTTCTCGCATGTTATCTAGGCGCTCCAGGATACTCTGTATTTGGTCCTCCCGCGCTCTTATGGTGTTATCGCGGTCCTTGATGACAGTGGTCAGCTCGCTCTTCTCATCTTGGTTCCTCGCCAAGCGCTGAGTCAGGTCCCTATTACGTTGGCGCTCCTGGGCTAGTTCTGTGGTCGCGTGATCACTCTCCCGGTGCCAGTGAATCATCAGTGCCCGGTAATATTTCCGCTCAGCACAGGCATGGAAAACATCCCACCATGAAGGTGGCGCCGGCTCCATCCTGATCAAACAAAACTAAGGCGGATCAGTCAAAGGTAGAGGAAAGATAGGGAGAGAATAAGGAAAGAACGAATAAAGGAAATCAGTCAAGAAGCAACTAAGTCAAAACAAGTATGACTATGAAATCTCAAAACATGCGTTCTAACTTAGTTCAAATATCAATAAGACGGTTCTATGCCAATTTGAAATCGATTTCACACTTAATGAGTCAAGTCGCGGTACTACCCAAAACAAGACCGAGGGTCCTATCCTGGGTCAGCTCGGTGTAAGTTTCCATCTTACTAGCCGAGCTCTGATACCACTCTAACTGTCACGCCCCAAACGGGACGCGACGAACGATCCACAACTTAAAAACAATAACCAAAGAGTCTAGACAAATATCAACGAGAACCCAATGTAACAAAGTCTAAATAGCAGCGGAAATAAATAACAAGTACGAATACAACTTACAGTCCACAATCCATTATCCAAATTAAATCCCGAAAATCAACAAAATATAGCAACCTAAAGTCAACGGGCTACGCCCTTCAGTTACAAACTGGAATGGAGAGAAATACAAGAGTTCGACAACAACATAAGAAAAGAGTCCAATCAACAACAAGAAGAAGTAGTAAATCCAACAAGCGGAGCACAAGGTCTCAATCAAGGGCCGGTTCAGCATCTTCCACGAAATCCTCATCTAAGGTTGGAAAATAGGTGGGGATGAGACAGAAATCTCAGTTGATGGGGTGATCGTGTGCAAGTGTGGCGCAATATACAGTTAATGCGAGAAAACAGTAATATGAAAACGCGTGAGTATGATGCATGAATTCGCACAAGTCCACAATCGTCGTGATAAATATATTTAAGTAATATACTTATACAGTTCAAGAAAATAGTTCATGGTCACACAGGCACTATGTGATTCAGTCAAGACAGGTAGGATTGCGTACGGAAATGTAACGCCAATCCCATGCAAGGCAAATAATGGTTGCGTACGGATTTGTAGCGCCAACCAATGCAAAATAAGTAGCGGTTGCGTACGGATTTGTAGCGTCAACCAATGCAAAACAAGTAGCGGTTGCGTACGGATTTGTAGCGCCAACCAAACGGGTCCGATAACTCCGGAATCGCGTGGATCAGACAGCAATTCCTTCGTTCTTCCTTGTAACTCCCCAGGCAGGATGGTCCAAGACCGGCACCTTATCGCTCCATAGGCAAAGACAAAATCCACAGTGGAGCTTGCAAGGCTCGGATCTGTCATAATCAGGCAGTCGAGTATTATTGATTTAGGGAAGCAGTTCAGGAAAATTTTTGAAAAAAAAGCGCGAGTGGAAATTATGGCGTTGGTGGAGTATTTGGATAAAGATGATCATCGGAAGGATAAGCAATCTTCGATATCTTGAAAGATTAGGTGGAACATAAGTCCCGTTATAGATTCAAAATCGCAAGGCGAGAAAGTCGCTCCGCGATCGGGTATTAATCGGTCAAATTGATCCGATAAGTCAAGGGATTTTGGGAAAGTAAAATACTTTAATTAAATCTCCAAGTCAGAGGGTCCAGGGCTATTTTAGTAAAAGGGAAATAATTTGGGTTAGATCCTTTATAAAAGAAAAATTACAATTTAGCCCCGTTTTGTAAAAACCAACACTTTTGGGGTTAAAAATTGAATAAATAAATATCCCGACCTTGAAAAATTATGAGGTCAGTTCCTAAATTCTCTAAATTGTTCAGAGATTCAGGTTTTTAAAGTTTTGAGGTCTAGTGTTTATAAAATTTGCACATTGGCCCCAATTTTGTAAAAATTGCCAATTTGGACCTTAAGTTTAAAATAATCGGAACTCACAAACCGGAAGGGATTTTAATGTGATTCCAGTTGGAAAATGTCACTAAGGTTAGTAGGATATTGGGACAAAATCAGTTTTTAAAATAAATATGTGTAGGTCCTTTAACTTTTGAAAATATCATTTTTGTCCCATTTTGAAGTAATTGCCTTTAAGGCTTTTAGGTGTCCAATTGTTATGAAATTTTGAACCTTGGGTCGAAAATATAATTACGTTATAGTTAAGTTAGTATTTCCAGGTGCATGGACTGCATAAGTCCTGGAAATTTTATTTGGGTCCTCAAGTTTAGTATTTTACACATTAGTCCCTCAATTGTTTTGTAAAATTACTTTCCAAGCCCTAAACACTTGGATTTTTGGAATACTTTTAAAATATGTAATTCCCAGTACCTTAAGAGTAAAATTTTCAAATTTTAAAGTTTAGGTCTGGTGCAGTTTTAAAAATTGCAAAGTAGCCCTTAAACTTTCAAAATTTTACAATCTAGTCCTTGGGCTTTTAAAGGTTGATTTTATTTATCTTAAAACTCTTAAAACTTTATTAAAATGTCCAAAAGTCATTTTTGAACCTGTGTACAGTCCCAAATTTCGAAATTTACACAGGGGTCCTTTAACTTTCATTTTCTTGCAATTTAGTCCACCAACTTTCCATTTTTACATTTTTAAGTCCAAAATTGAAATTTAACCAATTATGCTCGACTTTTCCAGGTTATAAGGCATCCAAAACATATATTTTAAAGATCATACACATGCATGTCCAATACATACAAGAATTCTTCAATTAAAACATTAAATTGCACATGCATGCACCTAAAATTCAATAAATAGCAAATTTGAGCAACTCTTGAGAATTTTCATGGCTTGATACATAAAATTGACATGCAATACATAGATTATATATCTCAAGGCTCATGATCAAATTTTCTACATGCATTTAATAAAAACACCTAATAGTTGGAAAATATTTTTCCACCCACCTTAAAAATTGGAAATTGTGAAATAAAAGGATAATTTCACAATTTTTGGATGAGGCTTCCTAGGTCAGCCCCTAATTCAAAAAAATATCAAAAATTTGAAGTTAGAAAAATGAGAGAAAAATTAAGGAGAAAAAGAAGGAAATAAGGAAATGAGAAGGACTACACTTTACCTTGTGTAGTAGGTGTTTGGAGACTAGTTGAAGCTTAAGAATTGGAAATTTTGGCTCAACTCCAAAATCACCTAAGGTCAGCCCCTATTTCTCAAAAATGAAAAAGGGGTGTTAAAATTTGAAAAAAATAGAAAGAATAGGAAAGAAGGGGTCTAGTACTCAATTTTTACCTTGTAGTCCAAATTCCTCTACTAGTTCTTCTTCAAGTTTGAAGTCTTTCTTCAAAAATGTTGTCAAGCTCTAATCTTCAAAGTCTTCTAATGTACCTCCAAACCAAATTCAAACTTAAGTTAAGAAGGTGGAAGAGATGAACCATGTGATATCAAAAATGGATTGAAGATAAAATTTCTTACCTTGTAGTATAGTTTGGTTCGAATTTTTTTGAAGAAATAGGGGAAAATCTTGAAATTTTTCTAAGTATAGAAGAAGAAAGTAAGAAGAAGAGTAGAGAGAAGTTGGGAGTTTTTAGAGAGAAGGAGGAGGATTTTGCTAGAGAATAAATGTGTTAGATGAAAAATGAGATGAATTTGGCACCAAATTGGCCATATGGCCGTCCAAGTGAGAGGGAGAGAGAGGAATTTTTGTTCAATTTTGTGTCTTGCATTTTGCCTCATGCATGGGAGACATTTTGAAGGTCAAAGGTATGGGCAAGACTTGGTTTGAATGGAATGTTGGAAGACTTCCAACATGTTGGCAAAAATAATATTAAAGAAGTAATATGAGAGATGATGTGTATAATGTTTGAATTAATGGTATAATTATACACAAGATGACTAATATAAGGTGTAGGTGTACAAGAGTTGGATGATATTTTTACTACAAAAATATCCATGTTGGCCGTCCATACTAAGGGCAATTTGGTAATTCCATATTTTTTTTTTGTCCCAAATTTGATGATAATAGATGAAATATATCAATCTCCAAAATAATTAGTGATTTCCTTGATCACTTGTAAGTCTCATGATCACTTAATCTAAATCAAATTCTTAATTCTATAAGGTAAAAGTCTCTAAAATAAATAGTCTCTTAAAATTCTAAGGTGACTAATAAATACAAAAATAGTAATAATGATCAACCAAGTGATCATAAATGCAAAATAGAATTAATGATGATCAGGATCACAAGTAATTAAGTAAAATAAAATAAAATACAAAATGTATATATTATTAATAATTACCCGTCAAAATGACGCGGTAAAATAGTCGATCAAATGTATAAACGACAATAAGGATCAATTAATAGCTCGGAAAAATCGGGGCATCACAATTTTATTCTTGAGAACTTGAGATATATATATTATGTATTGCATGTTGATTTCATGTATCAAGTTGTAAAAATCCCAAGTGTTGCTCAAAAATGATATTTATTGAAATTTAGGTGCATGCATGTACACTTTAATGATGTATTTGATGAATTATTGTATAAAATGGACATGCATGTTTATGATCCTTAAAATCCATGTTTTATATAACTTATAACCTGGACAAGTCGAGCATAATTGATTAAATTTTAATTTTTGAACTTAAAATACAAAAATGGCAAATTGGTAGACTTAATTGCAAGAAAATAAAACTTAAGGGACTCCTCTGTAATTTTCGAATTTTGGGACTGTACCCAGGTTCCAAACTGATATTTGGACATTTTAATAAAATTTTAAAAGTTTTGAGATAAATAAAATCAACCCTTAAAAGCCCAAGGACTATATTGTAAAATGTTAGAAGTTTAAGGGCTAAAATGCAATTTTTGAAACTGTACTAGGCCCCTATTTTAAAATTTCAAATTTTAATTCTTAAGGGACTATAAATAACATATTTTAAGAGTATTCCAAAAATCCAAGTGTTTAGGGCTTGGAAAGTAATTTTATAAAAATTAAGGCACCAAATTGTAAAAGATTAAACTTGAGGACCCAAATGAAATTTCCAGGACATATACAACATATACCTGTAAATACTAATTTAACTATAACTTTATGATATTTTGAACTCAAGGTTCAAATTTCATAACAATTGGACCCCGAAAAGCCTTAAAGGCGATTATTTTAAAATGGGACAAAAATGAGATTTTTAAAAGTAAGGAGACCTATACTTATTTTATTTTAAAAATGTTTTTGTCCTAATATTCCACTGACCTGTGACATTATACAACTAAAATCACATTAAAATCCCTTCCGATTTGTGAGATCCAATTATTTTAAACATAGGGCCCGAAATGACAATTTTAACAAATTTAGGGTCAATGTGAGAATTTTATAAAACCTCGACCTCAAAACTTTAAAAACCTAAATCTCTGAAAAATTTAGAGAATTTAGGAAGTGACCTCATAATTTTTCAAGGTCGGGAAATTTAATTTTCAATTTTTAACCCCACAAGCATTGGTTTTTAAAAAATGGGGCTAATTGTAAATTTTCTTTTTAACAAGGACCTAACTCAAATTATTTTCTTTTAAGAATAGCCCTGGAACCTCTGACTTATAATAATTATTTAAAATATTTTATTTTTTTAAAACCCCTTGACTTATCGGATCGTCTTGACCGACTAATATGCGATCGCGGGGCGACTTCCTCGTCTTGCGGTTCCGAATCTATAACGGGACTTATGTCCCACCTAATTATTCAAGACATCAAAGATTACTTATCCTCTCGATAATTATCTTTATCCAAATTACTGCACCAACACCAATAAATGCCACATGCTATTTCGAAAACTTTTCCTGAACTGCTTCCCTAAATCAAAATACTCGACTGCCTGGTTGACATCCTGTACTTGTAATTATTTTCCTGCTTGAGTCAACTTGTTGTGTCGAGCTCACCGTCGGAATGGATACGTCGGGGATGGAACCAGGCAGCTCGACTGCTATTCCACTATCCGGCCCCATCGTCCTAAACCCGCAACTGAGGGACTGAGTTTGTCCAAGGAAGCGGGTCGTAATACTTGAGGTATAATCATCATTACAATTCGGGCCTAACTAGCTCTACTGTGGATTTGTCATTGCCTATGGAGCAATAAGGTGACAGGTCCTGGACCATCTTTCTCGGGGAGTTACAAGGAAGAACGAAGGAATCACTGTCTGATCCACACGATTCTGGAGTTAATCGGACACGTTTGGTTGGCGCTATAAATCCGTACGCAACCGCTACTTGTATTGTATTGGTTGGCGCTACAAATCCATACGCAACCACTACTTGTCTTGCATGGATTGGCATTACTTTCCGTACGCAATTCTACTTGTCTTGCTTGAATCACATAGTGCTTGTATGAACACGAACTGTTTCGTCAAAAGTGTGTAAGTATATTATTTTAAGTATTTATATCACGATGCTTGTGAACTGTATGTGAAACCACGCATCATGACTCACGCATTTTTTCATACAATAGTTTTCTTGCATTAACTATATATCTCGCCACACTTGCAAACGATCACCCCATCAATTGAGAATTTTTGTCTCATCCCCTCCTGTTTTCTAACGGCTAGATGAGGAGTACGTTGAAGATGCCGAACCTTCCACATATTGATTTCCCGTGCTCCGCCTGTTGGACTTACTTCCTATTATTGTTATTGTTGGACTTATTTATTTTGCTTCTGCTGATGGTGGAGTTTCTTTTACTCCGTTTATCATTTTGGACTGTACTAAAGGCCGTAGAACCTTTTGACACTTAATCTTGCAATGTGATGTGTACCTTGTTTCTTTCGTTGGTCTATAAGTTAATATGGATAGTTCTGGACTATAAGTTATTTGGATGTTGTTGGGTTGTATTTGTAACTTGTAACGTACTTGTAGTTTATTTCCGCTACTTTAGACTCTATTTCATTTGGGGTTACGTTATTATTTGTTTAGACTGTTTGGTTTATTCTGTTTAAGTTGTTGATCATCGTTGCGTCCCCTTCTGGGGTGTGATAGTTTAGAGTGGTATTAGAGCTCGGCTAGTAAGATGGAAACTTACACCGAGCTGACCCAGGATAGGACCCTCGGTCTGTGTTGGGTAGTACCGCGACTTGACTAATTAAGTGTGAAATCGATTTCAAAATAGCATAGAACCGTAATATTGATGTTTGGACTGAGTTAAGAATTTTATACTTTTGAGATTCCATAGTCATAATTGTCTTGACTTAGTTGGCTCTTGACTGACTTACCTTATTTCTTCCTTATCTTTCCATTTACATTCGTCTAATCCATCTTAGTTGTGCTTGACCAGGATGGAGCCAGCGCCCCCGACCTTGTGGGATGTGTTTGAAGCTCGTGCGGAGCGAGACTACTATAGGGCACTGAAGATCCATTGGCACCAGGAGTGTATCCGGGCCACCACTGGACAGACGGAGGAGCGCCACCGTACACGGGAGCTAGAACATCTCCTGGCGAAGAGCTAGGAAGAGAAGAACAACTTGACCATCCTCGTTAAAGACCGTGAAGGCACTATCCGCGCGCAGGAAGACCAGATTTAGTTGATCCAGGGGCGCCTAGATAACATCCGGGAGAAGATAAAACGGGCTAGTGATGGCCGCACGAAGTAGGAGATGGACGCCCACATGTTGAGGGACACCATAGACCGTCTTGAGGAGACCATCATTAAGCAGATGACGGTGATCGAGGACCTCACCCAGGCCCTTTCTCAGCGGGACGCCGCCCTAGAAGCTGCCTTAGCAGCTAATGCGCCACCACTGCTATCGCCCGAGGCAGAACCAGTAGCCGACCCCGAGGCGGATGATGTAGAGGATCCTGAGGAGGATCCAACTGAGAATGGGGAGCCCGAGGCGTTTGAGGCTACCCCTCTTGATGATGCTCACGCACTCGATCAGTGGCTTGAGTTCGTTGATTGGACGGATGTCGAGGCACTACCCGAGCTCGATCAGGTCCCGGTCGTGGACGTAGTCGATAGCGATGATGATGGCGCCCTTACGGAGTAGATAGTTTATTCTTAGATTGTACTTGTATTGTATTAGACGCTCATATTTCCATTCCGAAGTATCTTAGATTTCAGTACTATTGATGTATGAACATCTTTGGTGTACTCCAAATTTTATTTTAATGGATATGCCTTCTTCTCAGTATTTATTATGTGTCTTGTGTATTGCTATTAATTCCATTATATTTTGGCTTGGTTTATGCGAGCATTCATGGAATCATTTATTATGGATTGTAACTAACACTTCAAGATACAGAATGGTAGAACAATGAGGACGCGAAAGATCCCGCCGAGTTCCCTGCAGGAACGACGATGTACCCCGAGAATGGGTACCTTCCCCAGAATTACCACCACCTCCTCCACCAGCTGCAGGAGACAATCTGACTGTGCAGGCCCTGCAACAAATCCTAGTTTTCATGAGGCAACAAGTAGAGCCTTATCAGCGTGTCCCCGAACCCGCCCGAGAGGCGAATAATCGCATCTTAGAGTGTTTCTTATGGTTCGACCCACCGGCCTTCTTAGGAGAGCCGGATGATATGAAGGCAGAAGATTGGGTTGAGAAACTGGATAACATCTTTAACGCTCTTTAATACTCGGATGAGCAGAAGGTGACACTCGCCGTATTTCGACTGGAATCGGCTGTTAGGGATTGGTGGAGAGCCGTTGAGAGGAAATGGGACCAGGACAGGGTAGCCCGAACTTGGGAGAATTTCCTGGCTGAATTCAATGAACAATACATTGCCCAAGTAGTAAAGGAGGCATGCCGGGATGAATTCCACAAATTGTGACAGAGAAACATGTTAGTAGCCCAGTATGAGTCTGATTCCATCGGTTATCCAAGTACGCTCTGGGGACGATCAGCACAGAAGAGGATAAGTTGTACAAGTTCACGAGGGGACTGAAAGTGGAACTTTAGAAACAACTTTTGACTGTTGAACTGACCACCTACTCAGCTGCGGTAAAAGCAGCTCTCAACATAGAGTCGGGACTGAACCGTATTTTGCAGATCTAATAGAGTAGGCCATCAAACAGTCTCAAAAGGACATCTGTAGGACAACCATCTAAGTAGCCTGCTAAGTTTCAGAAGGGACCAGTTACCGGGACGGATAAAAGGAAAGGACTGGTTCAGGGAAAGTCGGGACAAGTGTGCGCACATTGGTAGAAACCAGAGCATACTGCCAATGACTATTGGCGCAAACAGGGAAGGTGCTTGCGTTGTGGCAATAATCAGCACCAGCTGAAGGATTGCCCGAAGTACGAAGATCAAACCAATCAGGTGCAGCCACAGAGGCCGGGCAATGGCCAGGGTAATCGGGCGAGGATGCCTGCTCGAGCATTTGCACTAGCTGGACATGAGGCTCCGGAGGCAACAAATGTGGTGGAAGGTACGCTTCTAGTATCTGACCACTATGCTAAAGTATTGTTTGACCCTGGATCATCGCATTCATTTGTCGCACCGCATTTTGTACACAAGCTGCATGCATGCATGGAACATACGCCTATATGTCTAGAAGTATCAACCCCTATGGGCGCAAGCCAGATAACAAATATTATCTATAACGCATGCGAAATTAAGATTGATGAGATAAATTTTCCTACTGATCTGATCTTATTGCCTATATCTGAATATGACGTGATACCGGGAATGAATTGGTTATCTACACACCATGCACAGATGGACTGCCATGCGAACCCAGAAAGGCCGAAGTGGAAATTTCGGGAAGGACACGAGTTAAGATTGCCCCAATCATTTTAGCAATAAAAGCGAGGAAGGCAATCACTAGAGGGGCACAAGGGTACTTGGCGTTTGTAATTAACAAACCCAAGGTTGAGACACAAATTCACCAAGTTCCTATATTATTGGAATACACAGATGTATTTCCACAAGAACTCACCACTATCCCTCCAGATAGGAAAGTCGAGTTCACCATCGAGGTATCACCAGGAACTGCTCCAATTGCTAGAACGCCGTATAGAATGGCTCCTATTAATTTACAAGAGTTGAAGACTCAATTACAAAAGTTGATGGATGTGGGATTTATCCGACCGAGTACGTCTCCATGGGGAGCACCGATACTGTTTGTCAAGAAGAAGGATGACATGTTAAGACTGTGTATAGATTATTGCAGTCTTAATAGCATGACCATCAAGAACAAATATCCCTTCCCGAGGATAGACAAACTGTTTGATCAACTTCAAGGAGCGACGGTGTACTCGAAGTTTGATTTACAACAAGGATATTACCAACTGACGATCCGTGAAGAAGATGTTTCTAAGACCACATTCCAGACTAGGTATGGACACTACAAGTTTGTAGTGATGCCTTTCGGTTTGATGAACGCACCTGCAGCGTTTATGGATCTGATGCATCGAGTCTTTCGACCCTACTTGGATTAGTTCGTAGTGATTTTCATTGATGACATACTCGTATACTCTAAGTCTAGAGAAGAGAACAAATGTCATCTGAAAATCATCTTAGAGACACTACGAGAGCATAAGTTGTATGCCAAGTTCAGCAAGTGTAAATTTTGGCTTAGGGAAGTCGCATTCTTGGGACACATAGTATCCGTCAATGGGATCGCAGTAGAAACATCGAAGGTACAAACAGTGGTTGAATGGAAACAACCCGAGCCAGTAAAAGAGATCAGGAGTTTCTTAGGATTGGTTGGATATTATCGAAGATTTATCAAGGGTTTCTCCAAGATAGCCGCACCACTCACTCGACTAACCCAGAAGCAAGCCAAGTTCGAGTGGAATGACAAGTGCGAGGCTAGTTTCCAAGAACTGAAACTACTTACTACAGCTCCAGTCTTAGCCCTTCCGAAGGGAACAGAGGGTTTTGTCGTTTATAGTGATGCATCAAAGGAAGGACTAGGAGCAGTGCTCATGCAGGAAGGAAATGTCATTACTTATGCATCACGGAAGCTTAAACCGTATGAGGCCAATTACCTGACGCATGACTTGGAATTGGCAGTGATAGTATTCACATTAAAGAAATGGAGGCACTATCTCTACAGAGCAAGGTTCACGATTTTCACAGATCACAAGAGCCTAAAGTATCTATTCTCTCAGAAAGATCTCAATCTGAGGCAACGGAGATGGATGGAGTTAATTGAGGACTATCACTTTGATATTCAATACCATACCGGGAAAGCTAACGTAGTAGCTGACGTCTTGAGTAGGAAGGCAAGTTTAGCAAGACTAATGATTAGAGAGTGAAAATCATTAGAAGAACTAAGCATTTGGAATCCGACGAGGACCATTACTCAGATTACATGTGCTAACATTTCGGTTAAACCCAATCTGCTAGATGAGATCAAGGCAGCACATGAGACAGACGTACATCTTTAGAAGTTGAGAGAGAAGATACTTATAGGAGAGAGACCGTAATTCTCGATACCCGAAGACGGGATTATTAGATTCCGAAATCGAGTTTGTGTACCGAATGACGAGCAGATCAGAAATATAATTATAGCAGAGGCACACCGCTTGAAGTACACTATACATCCTGGAGGAAACAAGATGTATAAGGACTTGAAACGGAATTATTGGTGGGTAAACATGAAGAACCAGGTAGTGGAGTTCGTTGCGAGATGTTTGACTTGTCAACGAGTAAAAGTAGAACACCAACGACCGTCTAGTTTACTACAACCGTTGAGAATTCCCGAGTGGAAATGGGAACACATAACGATGGACTTCGTGATGGACCTACCACGGACTAAAGGAGGCCATGATGCTATTTGGGTAGTCGTAGACCGACTCACGAAATCTGCACATTTCTTACCCACCAAGAAGACTGACAGCTTGCAGAAACTCATGCAGATTTATATCCGAGAGATCATTTGACTACATGGAATGCCAGTCAACATAGTATCAGACAGAGATCCGAGGTTTGTCTCCATATTTTTGAAGTGCTTGCACGAGGAATTGGGCACCTCACTAAGTTTCAGCACAGCAGCACACTCACAAACTGATGGACAGTCTGAGCGAACGATTCAAACCTTGGAAGATATGCTGCAAGCCTGCACGTTGGATTTCCAAGGAAGTTGGGATTCGCACTTATCGTTGGCCGAGTTCGCTTATAATAATAGCTATCAGGCCACGATTGGGATATGGCACCCTACGAGGCACTATATGGGCAAAAATGTAGATCCCCACTACACTGGGAGATTGATTACATTGAACTCCAAATGGGAAAAGAAAGCCTCCCTCGATTCCAAAGGTTGACCTAGTTCAGGAGGCCATGGAGAAGGTCAAACTGATCAAAGAGCGGATCCGCATGGCTCAGAGCCGCCAAGAGAGTTACGCGGACAAGAGGAGAAAGTATTTGGAGTTTGAAGTCAGAGATGAAGTATTTCTCAGACTCTCGCCACGGAAAAGATTGATCAATCCGAAGAAAGGAGGCAAGTTGAGTCCGAGATATATTGGACCTTATAAGATTTTGCAGATGATCGGAAAGTTAGCCTGCCGACTCGAATTACCAGCACAGTTGGAGAAGTATCGACCAGATCCCGAGCATATCATCACTCGTGATATTCCTCCTCTGATGGAAAATTTGTCCTACACTGAGAAGCCGATCCGGATTATTGATCGGCAGATATGTCAGTTGCGTAAGACAAAGATTCCGATGGTTAAAGTGGTGTGGCAAAACCACAACCGAGCTGAAGACGCAACGTGGGAGATTGAACAAGACATGAGGAATCAATACCCAGAGATATTCTGAAGAGAATTTGGGGACCAAATTCTTTTAAGGATGGGGAATGTGAAGCCCTCGAATTTCAATCAAGCATGTATTTATTTCACTTATCGGCTATATACTATTTTGACTATTTTACCGCGTCACTTTGACGGGTAAATATTAATAATAAATATATTTCGCATTTAATTTCCTTTTTATTTATTACTTGTGATCATGATCATTTATTAATTTTATTTCACATTAATGATCACTTGATTGATCATTATTATTATTTGTGCATTTATTAGTCACCTTAGAATTTTAAGAGACTATTTATTTTAGAGACTTATACCTTATAGAATTAAGAATTTGATTTAGAATAAGTGACCAAGGAAATCACTAATTATTTTGGAGATTGATATTATTTATCTATTATCACCAATTTTGGGACAAACAAAAATGGATACCCCATTTCTAACCATAGTGGACAGCCATAGGGGTATTTTTGTGTAAACATACCATCCAACTCTTGTACACATACACCTTATGTTATTCATCTTGTGCATAATTACACCATTAATATAAACCTTATACACATTATCTTATACATCAAATTTATATCACTAAATCTCCCAACATTCCCCACTATCTCCAACATTCCCCTAAAAATTCACCATGGTCTTCCATTCTTCCATTTTACCCATACTTTGACCCCTCTCTTTGTCTCCATGCAAGAGACAAATTGCAAGACATCAAACTTGATCAATTTCTCTCCCCTTCTCTCATTATTTTCGGCCATAAGGCCTTATTACAAAAAAAGAAGAAATTCATTTTCACCAACACCATACTCTAACTCTTGCAAAAAATCCTCTCCCTTCTCTCTAAAATGCTCCAACATCTCTCTACTCTCATCTTCATCTTCTTCTTTCTTTTCTTCAAACACTTAACCAAAAACACAAAATTTCTCCTCCTACTCTTCTAAAAAATTTGAACCATCCTACTCCCAAAGGTATGAATTTTGTTCCTCATCTTATCTTGATATCATCTAGCTACCTCTTTTTACTTATTAACTTAAGTTTGAATTTTGATATTGAGGTATACTTAGAAGACTACTTGGATATATACAACATTGTGACCATCTTAGCAAGACTTTGAAGAAATTGTGAAAAATTGGACTATAAGGTAAGAATTGGGATTTTTAGTACATTTTTCTCCTTCTCCTTCTATTCTCCAAATTTTGATACTCCATTTTTATTTTTGTAGTTTTAGGGGCTGACCTTGAGAGTTACACTTGAGGGTGACCAATATATTTCATTTTGAAGCTACAACTTGTCACATTTTGCCTACTACACAAGGTAAGTGTAGTTTTTGCCCTCTTCTTCACCTTCTTCTTTTTCTTCTTAATTTTAACCTCATTTTTCTAACACCTATTTTTTGGTATTTCTTTACTTAGGGGCTGACCTAAGTCACTTCTTAACCAAGTGTAATATGTCCTGTTTTTTTCACCAACAAATCACTTTACAAGGTGAGTGGAAAAATCCTTTCAACTTCTAGGTGTTTTTCCTTAATTGCATGTAGTATTTTATTCTTGATCACTTGAGATATATATATTATGTATTGCATGTTGATTTCATGTATCAAGTTGTAAAAATTCTCAAGTGTTGCTCAAAAATGCTATTTATTGAAATTTAGGTACATGCATGTATTTGATGAATTATTGTATGAAATAAACATGCATGTTTATGATCCTTGAAATCCATGTTTTATATGACTTATAGCCTGGATAAGTCGAGCATAATTGATTAATTTTGAATTTTTGGACTTAAAATGCAAAAATGGCAAATTGGTGGACTTAATTGCAAGAAAATAAAACTTAAGGGACCCCTCTGTAATTTTTGAATTTTGGGACTGTACTTAAGTTCAAAAATGATATTTGGACATTTTAATAAAGTTTTAAAAGTTTTGGATAAATAAAATCAACCTTTAAAAGCCCAAGGACTAGATTGTAAAATTTTAGAAGTTTATGGGCTAAATTGCAATTTTCGAAACTGTACCAGGCCTCTATTTTAAAATTTAAAATTTTAATTCTTAAGGCACTGGAAATAACATATTCTAAGAGTATTCCAAAAATCCAAGTGTTTAGGGCTTGGAAAGTAATTTTATAAAAATTGAGGGACCAAATTGTAAAAGATTAAACTTGAGGACCCAAATGAAATTTCTAGAACTTATACAGTCCATGTACCTGGAAATACTAATTTAACTATAAATTTATGATATTTTGAACCCAAGGTTCAAATTTCATAACTTTAAAAACCTGAATCTCTGCACAATTTAGAGAATTTAGGAACTGACCTCATAATTTTTTAAGGTCGGGAGATTTATTTATTCAATTTTTAACCCCAAAAGTATTGGTTTTTATAAAATGGGGCTAATTATAAATTTTCTTTTTAACAAGGACCTAACTCAAATTATTTTCTTTTAAGAACAGCCCTAGACCCTCTTACTTATAATAAGTATTTAAAATATTTTATTTTCTTAAAACCAATTGACTTATCGAATCGTCTTGACCGACTAATATGCGATCGCGGGGCGACTTCCTTGTCTTGCGGTTCCGAATTTATGACGGGACTTATGTCCCACCTAATTCTTCAAGACATCGAAAATTACTTATCCTCTCTATAATTATCTTCGGCCAAATTACTCCACCAACACCAATAAATGCCACACGCGATTTCGAAAACTTTTCCAGAGCTGCTTCCCTAAGTCAATATACTCGACTGCCTGGTTAACATCCTATACTTGTAATTATTTTCCTGCCTAAGTCAATTTGGTGTGTCGAGCTCACAGTCAGAATGGATACGTCGGGGATGGAACTGGACAGCTCGGCTGCTATTCCACTCTCCGGCCCTATCGTCCTAATCTCGCAACTGAGGGACTGAATTTGTCCAAGAGAAGTAGGTCGTAGTACTTGAGGTATAATCATGATTTTGACAATTCGGGCCTAGCTAGCTCTACTGTGGATTTGTTTTTGCCTATGGAGCGATAAGGTGACAGGTCTTGGCCTATCTTGCTTGGGGAGTTACAAGAAAGAACGAAGGAATCGCTGTCTGATCCACACAATTCTGGAGTTAATCGGACCCGTTTGGTTGACGCTACAAATCCGTACGCAACTGCTACTTGTATTGCATTGTTGGCGCTACAAATCCGTACGCAACCACTACTTGTCTTGCATGGATTGGTGTTACTTTCCGTGCGCAATCCTACTTGTCTTGCTTGAATCACATATTACTTGTATGAACACGAACTGTTTCATCAAAACTGTATAAGTATATTATTTTAAGTATTTATATCACGATGCTTCTGAACTGTATTTGAAACCATGTATCATGACTCACGCATTTTTTTCATACAACAGTTTTCTTGCATTAACTATATATCTTGCCACACTTGCACATGATCACCCCATCCACTGAAAAAAAATTTCTCATCCCTTTTTGTTTTCTAACGGCTAGATGAGAAGTACGTTGAAGGTGTCGAACCTGTCACGGACTGATTTCCCATGCTCCGTATGTTGGACTTACTTCCTATTATTGTTATTGTTGGACTTATTCCTGTTGCTTGTGCTGATGTTGGACTTTCTTTTATTTTGTTTTTCATTTTGGACTATACCTAAGGGCGTAAGACCCTTTGACACTTAAGCTTGCGATGTGATGTGTACCTTGTTTCTTTCGTTGGTCTGTAAGTTAATACAGATAGTTTTGGACTGTAAGTTATTTGGATGTTATTGGGTTGTAATTGTAACTTGTACCATACTTGTAGTTTATTTTCGCTGCTTTAGACTCTGTTTCATTTGAGGTTACGTTATTATTTGTTTAGACTATTTGGTTTATTCTGTTTAAGTTATTGATCGTCTTCGCGTCCCCGTCTGGGGCGTTACAGCTTTGAATTTTAATTTGAAAAAATAAATCTAATCCAATAAATTTTTCACACCTAATTGCTCCATAGGGGAAAATTGGTCCTGAATGTATGATTTTGCCTTAATTTAAGGACAATTCACACTCAATTTTGAATTTTTCCGGTGGATTAATTCTTCATTAGGCTTAATTGGTAAGATTAATCACCTCTTTGTTTAAAATGGTTCGAAAAATTGCCAAATAGATCCTTTCCGATTTGAATTTTGCAAAATTAATCTTATATGTAATAAATTGTCCCTAAATTGATAATATTTTTATCTAAACTTGAAAAATCATGTGGAAATTAATACGTGTAAAATATATGTGCATTTAAGGGCTTATTTTGATACATTATTGATGCATTTGCACGCATATTTAGTGTGTTTTACTTGGTTTCCTTAGAAGGGCATGATATGAATATTCTTATAACTTTTTACAGGAAACAAAGCTTAATTGAAAAGATATTAGTTGGAAGGCCCGGACAAGATCAAAGAGTGCAAAGAGAAGATCAAAAAGACAAAGAAATCGGACGAAAACCAGTCACATAGTCGGACCGTGTGGTATCACACGATCGTGTGACTTAACCATGTGAAGCAGAGTGTCCGTGTGAAGTGTTCGGGAGAAAACGGGGTGAAATCAAGCCACACAGTCTGACTGTGTGGCACCACACGACCGTGTGGAGTGATTGTGTGAAAGCAACACGGGCCGTGCGATTGTCTATGTTGGATTTTTGTGTCCTTTTCCTACCCGAATTCTACAAGTGATCTCCAAAAGCACCTATAAAAAGGACCCAAGGACTGCACTAAATTAGAATCATCCATACAACATACAACACACCAAAATACACAGGAACACAAAATCAAAGGTCTTCTGAGAGAGGAGGGCAAGGTTACGAAGAATACCACAAGGCGTTTCACATCTACGGAAGCATAAGGGTATCGAAGGCTTGGAAGGAAGATCCATCCTGACAAGAAGGTTTTTTTTTACTTAGTTTAGATCTCTTGTCTGTACTTAAACAATGTCACAATGTTGATTTCAAGTTTGTCTATGAATTTGTTATCAATGTTTGACTAATCTTTCGGATCTTAGGGCATAATCAAAACTGTGGATTCATATTAAATCTTGATTAATTATTTTCTTAATTGATTCATGTGTTCTATTTTATGAATTTGAGTGCTTATTCTTAATTGCTTTTTATTTGACCAATAATTTACAGGCCATATTTGTTAGTGCGAGATTCGGGAGATGAGTTCTAATAAAGACGGAAATCAAATTCAGACATAAATGGGTGTAACGAGTCGGGAGACCTACAATTATTTATGGGGAGTCATTCAATTCATAGATCTTTTGGGAGTTAATAATAGTTGTAACATATCGTGAGATCTACAATTGTTATTAATCTACTGTTTTATGCGCCACCTGGGAGGGGGAATAGACCAACTTAAGGATTGTACCCATAGAATTGCATGAATTTATTTTGTGAAACATTGATTAGATTTTAATATTGAAGAAGCATATTGAGATTATGTGCCTAGGATTGCTTTCGTAGGTGTTGAAATACTTGTGGGGTTCAAAATTTATTTCTTTTTATTTCTATTTTTCAATTTTTATAAGTCTTGATATTCGGTTGCTTCAATAAAATTGGAATGCGATATTATTATAGCCTAAGTGTTTTATAGTCAATCCCTGAGGAATACGACCTTGGTTGCTATTATCCTATAAACTACATTCTACACTTGCAGTATAGAGATCCAAACAAATATTTTTGGCGACAGAAATAACAATTTTAACAAAATAACTAAATCTTACTTTTTAATAAAATAATGTATATTAAATTAACAAATTATTTTAAATAATAAAGTAATAGTAATAAATATTTAATAATTCAATTTTAAGAAACTAAATTCTAGAAAAGAAATCATTTAAACTAACCTTCTAATTTTTTCTGAACATTAATTAATTAATCCTTAATTAAAAAAGTATTGATCTATCTTCTCCTACTCGAACATCTCCGTGATGTTTTTAACAAAAGGATTAATGGAAAATTATTACTAAAAAATCACTTTTGTTATAATTTTTTTATTTTAATGAAAATTTATTTCCGAACACTAATTAATTAATCCCTAAGTAACAAACATTGACATATTGTCTCCCTTTTATTTCTTAAATACCATTTAAAAATCTAGAAAATAATATTTTCTAGAATTTTTTCATCAATCCCTTTGTTTGGAAAAATCATGTAGACGTTCAAAACGATGGGCTATCGAGAATGTTGATAAATTATTGAGAGATAAATGGGAAATGATGATGATTTTGGAGGAAAGTGGTAGTTTTTTGTGGAGATTTTAGACAAGTATTACCAGTTCTTCCTAGGGCAACAATCTATCAAACTATTTTTGCAAGTTTGGTCAAATCATACTTGTGGCCTAAAATGAAAAAATTACTTTGTCAAGGAACATGAGGTCGAGGAGTGATCCAAAATTCAGTGATTTTTTACTTAGAAATGGTGAGGAACCAACTGATTCTGAAGTTAATATCCAAATTCCGGAAGATATGATTATTGAGTATGACAATGATGATGACTCAATTATGCGGGTAATAAGGTCCACATACCCGAAGTTAAATAGAAATGCTCATTCAGCCCATTACATGACAAGTTGAGCAATACTAGCCGCTAAAAACGAACATTTGATCGATTGAATGATAAATTAGTTTCTATGTTCCCTGGAGAAGCAAAAACCTTTACTAGTTTCGATGAAGCAATTGATGACTCAAACAACTATTATGAAGAGGACTTTTTGAACTCTTGAACTCCAAATGGCTTGCCTCCTTATAAGTTGGTGTTAAAAAGAGACTGTCCAATAATCCTTTTGAGAAATTTGCATCCATCAAATGGATTGCGTAATAGTACAAGAATGGAATGCATGGATTTTCAAAAATCATAATTGATGCAGAGATTGTGTTTGGTCAACATAGTGGAAAACATGTCTTCATACCTAGAATACCACTTGCGACAGCTGAAAATGAAGGCTATCCATTTCATTTCAGAAGTAAGCAGTTTCCAATTAGGCTTTGTTTTGCCATGACAACCAACAAAGTTCAAGGACAGACAATTCCAAATGTTGGCGTCTATTTGCCTCAACCAGTGTTTCTCACGGCCAATTATATGTTGCTCTCTCCAGAGGAACTCCAATGTCTACCACTATAATATTGCTTAAATCTTGCACCGCAAATACAAGGAGAAGTATGAGGACTAAATATGTTATATGTTGTGTATGGACAAGTTTTTACTTCAGCGAACGAATAACATTCTCCAATGTAATATATAGTTATATCTGATAAATAGTAACACATATTTGTTTTTTTATTAGAAAAATAAAATATTAAAAATACGGACTAATCATTACAAGAAAACAATCAAATTCCAACAAAAAAATTCCAACGAAATAGAATATAGTTTGAATTTTTACATTTCCAACGAAAATTCCAATGCTACATTAAATCATTGGAAAATTCCAATGAAAATTCCAACGCTAAAGAAAATCGTTGGTATAAGTTGTTGGAATTTCCGTTGGAATTTAAAATTCCAACGGAAATTCCAACATCACAACAAACCGTTGGAAAATTCTAACAATAATTCCAACGGTAAAACATGTCATTGGAAAATTCCAACAAAAATTCCAACGGTAATCAAAATGTTGGAATTAATCGTTGGAATTTCCGTTGGAGTTTATAAAATTTCAACGGAAATTCCAATGGTACAACAAGTTGTTGGAAAATTCCGTTGGAAACTCCAATACCGTTGGAAAATTTTAATAGGAGTTAAAAGATTTGATAGTATTATCCGTATCAGTAAAATGTATCTTCTCTTCTGGAGTCAGTCACATTAAAACTTCATAGTTAAACGTGCTTGACTTGGGACAAATTGATAATGGGTGACCTACTGGGAAGTTAAATATATTTGACAATGAGATAAAATGATTGAATATTCCAATGGATATATACTATTGGAATTACCATTGGATTAAATTCCAATGGCATTACTCCATTGGAATAACTGTTGGAGTTTTTTTTCCAACAATTATATATATATTCCAATGGATATACTATTGGACTAAATTCCAATGGTTTAACTATGTTGGAATTAGTGTTGAAAAATATGTTGGAGTTTTTTCCAACAGTTGTATATTCCAATAGATAAATACCTATAGGCATATGTTCCATGCATGCATGCAGTTTGTGTACAAAATGCGGTGCAACAAATAAATGCGTTGATCCAGGGTCGAACAATATTTTAGCGTAGTGGTTAGATACTAGAAGCGTACCTTCCACCACGCCCCATTGCCTCCGAGCCTCTGTCCGGCTAGTGCAAATGCTCGGCGGGCATCCTTGCCCGATTACCCTGGCCATTTCCCGCTTCGTGGCTGCGTCTGTTTGGTTCGGTCATCGTGCCGGGCAATCTTTCACCTGGTGTTGATTACTACCACAAATATGAAACAACTTCCTTGTTTACACCAACATCATTGGCGGTATGTCCCGCTTTTAAAATGTGCACACACTTGACCCGACTTTCCTTGTACTGGTCCTTTTCCCTTATCTGTCTTATTAACTGGTCCCTTCTGAAACTTAGCAGGCTATTTAGATGGTTGTCCCACAGCTGTTCTCTTGAGACTGTTCGATGGCCTACTCTGTTGAATCTGTCCAATACGGTTTAGTCCCGACTCAATGTGGAGAGCTACCTTTACCGCGGCTGAGTAGGTTGTCAATTCAACAGTCAACAGTTGTTTCTGAAGTTCTAGTTTCAATCCTCGAGTGAACTTGTAAAGTTTATCCTCTTCGGTACTGATTGTCCCCAGAGCATATTTGGACAATCGATGAAATTCAGACTCGTACTAAGCTACAGTCATGTTCCCCTGCCTCAATCTGTGGAATTCATCCCGGCGCGCCTCTTTCACAACCTGTGGAATGTTCTGTTCATTGAACTCGGCCAAGAATTTTCCCCATGTTTTGGCTACCCGGTCCTGTTCCCACCTTCTTTCAACTGCCCTCCACCAGGCGCTAGCAGCCGATTCCAGACGAAATACGGAGAGTGTGACTTTCTGCTCATCTGAATATTGGAGAGCATTGAAGATATTCTCCAATTTCTCTATCCATTCTTCTGCCTTTAAATCATCTGGCTCTCCTAAGAAAGCCGGTGGGTCGAACCGTAGAAATCGCTCCAACGTGCGATCGTTCGCCTCTCTGGCGGGTTCGGGAGCACGGGGTTGAGGCTCTGCTTGTTGCCTCATGAAAACCAGTATTTGTTGCAGGGCCTGCCGCGCCAAGTTGTCTCCTACAAAGCAGTGGAGGAGGTGGTGGTAATTCGGGGAGGATACCCGGTCCCCTCAGGTGCGTCGTCATCCCCTGGGAACACGGCGAGTCTCCCACGTCCTCGATGTTCGGCCATTCTGTATCTTGAAGTGTTAGTTGCGATCCACGAGTAAATGAATACAATAATTATTTGCGTAAAGCAAGTTATAACGTAGGGAAAGTAACAGCAAACACTAGACACTGAATAAATAGCAAAAGGCATATCCATTAATGTAAAATTTGAATACACCCATAGTACAGCAATAGGAACACAGAGTCAAAGATACATCAGAACCAAAATACAACTGAATCTAATACAATTGAAAGTAAAATACAACACTGGAATAAGCGTCTACAACAACGAAAGTACAAACTGACAATCAAGCTAACTAATCAGTGAAATCTCCATCATCGAGGCCTGGTCGGGCTGAGGTGGCGCCTCGACCTCAAGCCAATCAACAAAATCCAACCACTGCTCGAATCCCTGTGTATCATCAAGTGGAGCAGCCTCAAGTGCCTCAAGCTCTCCGACCTTGACTGGATCCTCCTCAGGATCCTCCTCGGGGTCCTCCTCAGGGTCCTCCTCGGCGTCGGGTATGGGCTCCACCTCGGGTGGTGGCAATGGCCGTGCATTAGCTGACAGAGCAGCCTCCAGCGCGGCGTCTCTCTGAGCTAGGGCCTGTGTAAGGTCCTCTATCACTGTAATCTGCTTGATGAGGGTCTCCTCCAAGCGCTCAATGGTGTCGCGAGATAGGCGGGCGTCAATCTCCCATTTCTGGCGGCTGTCACTTGCCCTCTTCATTTTCTCTACTCGCACATTATCCAGCGCTCCTGGATATTCTGTATCTGATCCTCCCGCGCTCGTATGGTGTTGTCGCGGTCCTTAATGATAGTGGTCAACTCGCTCTTTTCATCTTGGCTCCTTGCCAAGCGCTGTGTCAGGTCCCTGTTACGCTGGCGCTCCTTGGATAACTCTGAGGTCGCCCGATCACTCTCCCGGTGCCAGTGAATCATCAGTGCCGGTAGTACTCCCGCTTCGAACGGCATGAAAAACGTCCCACCAAGAAGGTGGCGCTGGCTCCATCCTCGATCAAACAAAACTAAGGCGGATCAGTCAAAGGTAGAGGAAAGATAAGAAGAGAATAAGGAAAGAATGAATAAAGAAAGTCAGTCAAGAATCAACTAAGTCAAGTCAAGACTATGGAATCTCCAAATATGCGTTCTAACTTAGTTTAAACATCAATAAGACGGTTCTATGCCAAATTGAAATCGATTTCACACTTAATTGGTCAAGTCGCGGTACTACCCAAAACACAGACCGAGGTCCTATCCTGGGTCAGCTCGGTGTAAGCTTGCATCTTAGTAGCCGAGCACTGATACCACTCTAACTGTCACGCCCCAAACGGGACACGACGACGATCCACAACTTAAATACAAGTAAACCAAACACTTTAGATGAATATCATCAAAACCCAATGGAACAGAGTCTAAATAACAGCGGAATAAAAAAATATAAGTACAAATTGCAACTTACAGTCCATAATATCCATAATCCAAATTACATCCCCGATATGATCTAAAGATAACAACTTAAAAGTCAAAGGGTCCTACGCCCTTCAGTTACAAACCGGAATGAAAAGAAATACAAGAGTCCAACAACAAACACTACAACATAAATAACATTATGTAACACCAATAAAGTGTTACTTAATAGCCAAAAAGTGTTACTATAGACAATAGGTGACACTTTAATAGTGCTACAGTTGCCCGTGTTACCTATTATCTTAGCTAACACTTTTATGACCTATAGTAACATTTTTTATAAGTGTTACATTAAACCCTCAATTGTAACACTATCTAGTAGCACTTTGAAAATGTTACATATAACCCTTGTGTAACACTTTTCATACCAAATGTATCACTGGTATTGCAACACTTTTCAATTTATGGTAGCATATTATATATTAGTTGTATCACTTTAAATCATCTAATGTAGCTCTTTTTAAATAATTTTGTAACACTTTTAAACTACTATATATATCATTTTTTTGTCAGACAATTTCCTTTAAAGCATGTATTGTGTGTGTGTGTGTGTATATATATGCAATCGAATAAAATTAACTCAAAAGTAACAATAAAAAATATATTAAAAGACATTTTGAATTTTTTAATTGTGTCAATGCAACAAATAGACGACTAAAAACTTCTATGTACAATGAACAAGTTACAAATAACACCCAAGATCTCGAAATCTATAAATATAACATGTTGAAGTAAACACAACTAATTTTCATGGTGTTGCTCTCTGCTCTCAATTCTCTCTACTTCCTTCAAGGTCATCTTCGTTCAATTCAAAGTCGTCATCATGATTTGCTTCCCCATCTCTATTTTTACCATCCTGAAATATTAATTTACAACACCATAGTCAACCTATAACAATTAACAACAACATTTTTCAGCAAATTCAACATCAAAGATACGGTTACTCTGAGATAATAGCCATCTTCTAAATTACATCAAATAAGCAAGCAATGAAGCAAAAGTTATTTTCAATGTCATGTGAGTATGTTCCACAATAATTGCAACAAAACAGAAATGGATCCAGAACTACTTCTCCATAAACCTCAATTCAAGTTTGTCTAACATCTGAACCGGACAATCCTCTCATACCCTCTGCCACTTGACAGAGAACTGTTTATATCTACAAAATATAGTTTCTTCACCACTCAAATTAGACAGATGGAATATACTGTCATACAAGTTAACCTCATATTTGTTTATTTATGAAATCCCCTGCCAAATATCTTCCACAAGCAACAAGTATTAACTTCAAAATACTCAGCCATGTAAAACATTCTAATGAATTAGTACAAAAAATTGAAGTGAGAAAATATTAAACAACATAACACTTCACTAGATAAGTGATTGTGTTTGAAGCAGTGTATTATCATGCTGAAACGATGTGTTATTAACATAATTCAAGGAGCAAACAAAAATAAAAATCATGAAAAAGATCCAAAATTATCGAAGGAACAATATCAAAATGCTACATCACAGAGCAAAAAAATATATTATATTTTTTTATATAGAATGGTATCTCATCATCATTCTTTTCCTTATTCAAAACAAAGGGAACATATTTTTTCGGCAAATAAAAGTAGACAATTTAACACATTCACCTACAAAGAATTCGAATGACGATACAACCAAAATTTCAAATGATGTGAAGTTGGTTGTGTGGAAAAGGCCACCTTATGACTTTTTAAAAATCAAACAAATGGAGCCTTCCAAGATTTTAAAAGTCAAAAAGTATGCATTGGTTCTTTTATTTGATAGTATATAAAAAATCTAATGCACATAATTATTACCTGACAAAGTTCTAAATCATTGATGCCTCTAGAAGATTGCCCATTAATGAGATGGCTTGCAAACTCTAGAACACTTAATGGATTCTCAAACGTAGAGGTGATAGAGGCAAACACTTCAGAAGGAATGTGTTGTTCAAATTTTTTCAAAACCCATGCTACTGCATCTTTCATAACGTCGACTCTGTATGGCTGCAAAATCTCATCTGGAATGAGCAGATCAGACTTGGAAGGCCCTTTTACTCTCTTGCTACACCTGCCGAGAAGTACATGATCTCCAGATTCTAGTTGATCCTATAACACAAAATTTGAGGAAGAAAAATCACCATAACATGCAATTAATGATACCATGATAATAGAAAAGGATAAAATGCAACTTACAAAGTCAAGTTCAGGTGTCTTGTACTTTCTACCCGGTGCCCTTTTGCGAGTTTCCCTATACATCAATGCTGGAGATGGTGGTTTCTTTTCAGCTTGTTGCTATAAAAAAAAGTTAGCCACCATAGTTACTAATTGTTTTTTATTTCTTGTATTTTGAATGAGAAGGTACCAAGAGTAGGCCGGAACTTAAAATATCAAAAATATTATTAGTAAATTGTTGTATTCTGACTTTGTTATTTAATGTTTAATTAGTACTTAATAGTTTTTTTTTTTTTTTTTTGAGAATGATACTTAATAGTCAGTTTACCATGTTAAAATGTTTTCAGTCAATAATATGAAAAATACTTCATGGTGTAGATCCTCACTCCTAAATACAACATATATATATATATATCTTATGTTTTATCACTTATTCATGTTATTGTCCCACTCATACTGAAAATTTTAAATATAAAATGAGTCTAATAATAGTTCTTGTACAATTAAAAATAATATCATCATATGTAATTCTTACCAACTCATGACACTTTCTTGCAAAGGAAATAGGACCCATAGTGTGCCTATTTTTCTGAGTTTCGCTGCTTCTCTTATTCTTTTCACTGATTTTCTGCATATAAAACTTAGTTTAGTTCATAATTTGACTCTTAAAATACTTAAATTAACACAAAACTTCACATTGTTAAATAGGAATAATTTTGAAATTAACGCAATGCACTTGATATCAGAATAGAAAAATGAGTATGTAATGAGAATAATTATAAGCCTCGGATAAAGAGAGAAAGAAATGATGGGTAGAATGCTATAAGTTTTCACCAAGAAAGAAATCCAACATTGATTATGAATTATGATGGTTAAATGTGATTTTTCGTGAGTGACACATAGAGGAAAGGAGTGAAACAAAGGTGTTAAATCAATGACCTTGATAGATGTCATGCCAAGTGAATTTCAAAAGCCTTAATGAAACAGTAACAACCCCTAGCCCCCTTGAACCATCATTTAGTAGTAGCTCAAAAACTAAGTTGAAGCCAATGAGAAAAAATTAGCTGACTGGTGATTGTAAATATTTATTTAGTAGAATTTTCATGCTGTTAAGATTTAAGAAATGTATTGACAAATCATCCAGGACTAAAAGTTGAGAAATCTGTAATGGAAAAAAATGCCTCTTCAACATTTAAAATAGTTGACTAAAAAAGTTACCTGAACCTCCTTTAGATCCCAGTAGTTGAGCAAATCCTTCAAGTGTGAATTTGGAATTGAAGATGGTCCTTCCCCTATATTTATATTTTTCGGATTGTTGTAATGTTTTTTCTTCACTCTACATTTATGAGTGCGCCAAAGAGCTCCAACTGATCGCAAGACATAATTTTTACCTTCCTCTGCAATAATGAACTTCTTCTGCAATATAGGAACGGAGTTAACTGAATTATTTTTTAATAAAAAAAACCATGTAGTTCAAAATTTAGTATTATTTTGCTTTTTTCTGCCCATCATAGGCACTGTCTATACATGGCTCATGTATTAGCACCCCTTAACCAATACATAAAATGAAATATACGTCAAGGCAAATAATTTCCCTTTCACTATACTTGGCAGTTCCATCAAACCATTAACTTCTAACCACTTAACTTTATATAATCAAGATGATAAATCTAAGGCCACTTTCATAAAGTTTAAATGATCATAGTTGCTAACTGAGAGTAATACCATAGCATCTAACCATTAGACAAATCAAAATAAACTAAAATTATATCATCATATGGAACCGGTCATGACATCACAGATAACTACCCAAATCAAGTCCGGCCCCCAGCCTCCCCCACCCCCAATTTTTTTTTAAAAAAAATTACACAAGAATTTTTTTTTAAAAAAAATTAATTATAATTTATATGATTTTTCGTGCATCGGCCCACCCCATTTTTATTCCTGCTCCGCCCTGGACACAAGTATTGCACTTGCAAAAAGTAGAACTAAAATATTCAGCATTGCAATGTAAAACTGCAACAACTTGCGTATTGTCATTTCTCAAGAGCTTCCCCATTACATATAAATAATATTTTCATAGTTCATTGAATAGAAAAGTGCTATAATAATAGAAAATTCAATAAGCACATAATTCTTCACCATCAAATGAAGATGAGAATAGATACAGTCAAAACCAAACTATATTGTAAGCATCGACAATTCATCTCAATCACAAAAATCTGTATGACTACCCCTGCATAACTTTTAGTACCTAAATTCAAAAGCTACCAGTTGTGATGCATTATTATTGTAAAATAATTTGAGTCAGACCCTGGTGGATTGGGGAAACACAAAAACGAAAATTGAATTAACTTTACACTAAAACACGTCTTCAGCAAGGGTTTAATTTTCGATTTTGCTAACAAAATTAACAACAAAATACCCAACAACAAGAAAGTTAAAAATCACAATTCCTAATTACCTCTTTTTTAGTGTACGTCAAGGGCTTACAGTTGGAAATTGAGCCTTCGGTGAATAAGGTGGCAGAGGAAGCGGCGCGCAGCAGGTGGACGGGCCGGCTTGAGGTGACGGAAGCAAGAGTGAGAGATGAGAGTTGAGAGAGCAAAAGAACGAGAGCCAGAGGCGACGTAGAGAAGAAAATCTCTGTCAACAAGTTCTATTTCTCTTAATTTTTTTAATTATTTATTCCTTAAATCTTAGTAAATAATACGTAATTCCAATGACCCTTTTTTTTTAGTCAACAATGACTTTTTGTTTTCATAGTAAAATAACAACTTTAAGACAATGTTAAAGTTGTTTGTGACGTAAAGCAACTCATACTTTCTTTTTTTTTGAAAGGAAAAGCAACTCATACTAGTATCATTAATTAAAAATTGTTAGCCTTATATAATTAAAATTTGTGTTACAAAAATGCGAGGTAGAAAAAGTGTTACCAAAGAATAAAATAAAGTGTTAGCTATAATAATTTTTAATTAAAGTGATACCTATTGTGTTACAAAAAATTTAACAAAGAAATAGTGTTACTTAAAATGTGTTACTTAATTGAAACTGTTACATATAAGTGTTACATATTGATAAAGTGCTACAAAAGTGTTACATAAATATTATAATATAAACGGTGTTACAAACATGTGTTAAATAAAGTGCATTTTCTAAAAAGTGCTACAATTTTGTGTTACATAAGGTCACTTATGTTGTAGTGAAATACAAGAAAAGAGTCCAACAACAAATAATAGTAACAAGTCCAGCGACATCAACAACAAAAGATAGTAAATCCAACAAGCGGAGTACAAGAGCTCAATTCGTGGTCGGTTCAGCATCTTCAATGAAGTCCTCATCTAACGTTAGAAAACAGGTGGGGATGAGACAGAAATCTCAGTGGATGGGGTGATCGTGTGTAAGTGTGGCGATATGCATAGTTAATGCGAGAAAACAGTTATATGAAAATGCGTGAGTATGATGCATGAATTCACACACAGTCCACAAGCGTCGTGATAAATATATTTAAGTAATATACTTATAAAGTTCAAGAAAACATTCATGGTCACACAGCACTATGTGATTCGATCAAGACAGTAGGATTGCGTGCGGGAATGTAACGCCAATCCCATGCAAGACAAATAATGGTTGCGTACGGATTTGTAGCGCCAACCAATGCAAAACAAGTAGCGGTTGCGTACGGATTTGTAGCGCCAACCAAACGGGTCCGATAACTCCGGAATCATGTGGATCAGACAGCGATTCCTTCGTTCTTCCTTGTAACTCCCCGGGCAAGATTGTCCAAGACCTGTCACCTTATCGCTCCATAGGCAAAGACAAAATCCACAGTGGAGCTTGCAAGGCTCGGATTTGTCATAATCATGATTATACCTCAAGTACTACGACCCGCTTCCCGACACTCCGTCCCTCAATTGCGGGATTAGGGCGATGGGGCCGAAGAGTGGAATAGCAGCCGAGCTGCCGGTTCCATCCCCCGACGTATCCATTCCGATTTGTGAGCTCGACACACCAAGTTGACTCGGCAGGAAAGTAAATACAAGCAGAGCAATCAACCAGCGAAATGAGTATTATTGACTTCGAAGAAGCGATTCGAAATTTTTTAAAATTCACCTGTAGCAATATGGCGTTGGTGGAGTTATTTGAATGAAGATGATTATCAGAAGGATAAGCAATCTTCGATATCTTGAAAGATTAGGTGGAACATAAGTCCCGTTATAGATTTAAAATTGCAAGACGAGGAAGTCGCCCCGCAATTGGGTATTGATTGGTCGAATCGGTCCGATAAGTCTAGGGTTTTTGAGAAACTAAGATACTTTAATTAGATATCCAAGTCAGAGGGTCCAGGGATATTTTAGTAAAAGGGAAAATAATTTGAGTTAGGTCCTTTATAAAAGAAAAATTACAATTTAGCCCAGTTTTGTAAAAACCAAAACCTTTGGGGTTAAAAATTAAATAAATAAATATCCCGACCTTGAACAATTATGAGGTCAGTTCCTAAATTCTGCAAATTGTCCAGAGATTCAGGTTTTTAAAATTTTGAGGTCGAGGTTTTATAAAATTCTCACATTGGCCCCAAATTTGTAAAAATTATCATTTCGGGCCTTAAGTTTAAAATAATCGGAACTCACAAACCGGAAGGGCTTTTAATGTGATTCCAGTTGGAAAATGTCACTAAGGTTAGTAGGATATTGGGATAAAAGATGGTTTTAAATGAAATAAGTGTAGGTCCTTTAACTTTTGAAAATCTCATTTTTGTCCCATTTTGAAATAATTGCCTTTAAGGCCTTTAGGGGTCCAATTGTTATGAAATTTGAACCTTGGGTCCAAAATATAATTAAGTTACAGTTAAGTTAGTATTTCCAGGTGCATGGGCTGCATAAGTCCTGGAAATTTCATTTGGGTCCTCAAGTTTAGTCTTTTACACTTTAGTCCCTCAATTTTAGAAAAAATACTTTCCAAGCCCTAAACACTTGGATTTTTGGAATACATTTAAAATATGTCATTTCCAGTACCTTAAGAGTAAAAATTTCAAATTTTAAAATTAAGGTCTTGTGAAGCCCCGATTTTTCCGAGCTTAATTGATCCTTATTGTCGTTTATACTTTTGATCGACTATTTTACCGCGTCATTTTGACGGGTAATTATTAATAATATATACATTTTATATTTTATTTCATTGTATTTAATTACTTGTGATAATGATCTTTATTAATTATATTCCTCATTTATGATCACTTGATTGATCATTATTACTATTTTTGTATTTATTAGCCACCTTAGAATTTTAAGAGACTATTTATTTTAGAGACTTTTACCTTATAGAATTAAGATTTTGATTTAGATTACGTGATCATGAGACTTACAAGTGATCAAGGAAATCACTAAATATTTTGGGAGATTGATATATTTCATCTATTATCATCTAATTTGGGACAAAAAAAAATATATGGAATTACCATATTGCCCTCATAGTGGACGGCCATGGTGGTATTTTTGGAGTAAAAATATCATCCAACTCTTGTACACCTACACCATATATTAGTCATCTTGTGTATAATTATATCATTAATTCAAACATTATACACATCATCTTATACACCAATTCTTTATTACTATTTTTCCCAACTTATTCCCACTTTACCAACATTCTTCTCAATATTCCCCAACACCATTCAAGCCCATGCTTTGACTTGCACTTTGTCTCCCGTGCAAGAAGCAAATTACAAGCTTGAAAAATTTTCTCCTTCTCTCTCTCCCTAGTACACGGCCACAAGGCCAATTTTTTAAAAAATTTGGATCAAAAATTTCACCAACACATTTGATCTTCCAAATCAATTCTCCTCCTTCTCTCTAAAAACTCCCAACATCTCTCTATTCTTCCTCTCACTTTCTTCTTCAATACTTAGAAAAAATTTCAACATTTCCCTCCTTATACTCCATAAAAATCGAACCAAATCATACCAAGGTAAGAAATTTTATCTTCAATCCATTTTTGGATATCACATTGTTCATCTCTTCCACCTTCTTAACTTAAGTTTGAATTTGGTTTGGAGGAACATTTAGAAGACCTTGAAGATTAGAGCTTGACAACATTTTTGAAGAAGGACCTCAAGCTTGAAGAGAAAATAGTAGAGGAAATTAGACTACAAGGTAATAATTGAGTATTAGACCCCTTCTTCCCTATTCTTTCTATTTTTTCAAATTTTAACACCCCTTTTTCATTTTTGAGAAATAGGGGCTGACCTTAGGTGATTTTGGAGTTGAGCCAAAATTTCCAAATTTTAAGCTTCAACTAGTCTTCAAACACCTACTACACAAGGTAAAGTGTAGTCCTTCTCATTTCCTTATTTCCTTCTTTTTCTCCTTAATTTTTCTCTCATTTTTCTAACTCCAAATTTTGGGAATTGTTTTTGAATTAGGGGCTGACCTAAGAAGCCTCATCCAAAAATTGTGAAATTATCCTTTTATTTCACAATTTCCAATTTTAAGGTGGGTGGAAAAACACTTTCCAACTTCTAGGTGTTTTTATTAAAATGCATGTAGAATATTGATCATGAGCCCTTGAGATATATAATCTATGTATTGCATGTCAATTTGATGTATCAAAACATGAAAATTCTCAAGAGTTGCTCAAAATTGCCATTTATTGAGTTTTAGGTGCATGCATGTGCAATTTAATGTTTTAATTGATGAATTCTTGCATGTATTGGACATGCATGTGTATGATCTTTAAAATCTATGTTTTGGATGCCTTATAACCTGGAAAAGTCGAGCATAATTGATTAAATTTCAATTTTAGACTTAAAAATGTAAAAATGGAAAGTTGGTGGACTAAATTGCAAGAAAATAAAAGTTAAAGGACCCCTCTGCAAATTTCGAAATTTGGGACTGTAATCAGGTTCAAAAATGACTTTTGGACATTTTAATAAAGTTTTAAGAGTTTTAAGATAAATAAAATCAACCTTTAAAAGCCCAAGGACTAGATTGTAAAATTTTGAAAGTTTAAGGGCTACTTTGCAATTTTTAAAACTGTACCAGACCTTAACTTTAAAATATGAAATTTATACTCTTAAGGTACTGGGAATGACATATTTTAAAATATTCCAAAAATCCAAGTGGTTAGGGCTTGGAAAACAATTTTTCTAAAATTGAGGGACTAATGTGTAAAATACTAAACTTGAGGACCCAAATGAAATTTCCAGGACTTATGCAGCCCATGCACCTGGAAATACTAACTTAACTATAACTTAATTATATTTTGGACCTAAGGTTAAAATTTCATAACAATTGGACCCCTAAAAGCCTTAAAGGCAATTATTTCAAAATGGGACAAAAATGATATTTTCAAAAGTTAAAGGACCTACACATATTTCTTTTAAAAAATGCTTTTGTCCCAATATCCTACTAACCTTAGTGACATTTTCCAACTGGAATCACATTAAAAGCCCTTCCGGTTTGTGAGTTCCGATTATTTTAAACTTAAGGTCCGAATTGGCAATTTTATAAAATTTGGGGCCAATGTGAGAATTTTACAAAATCTTGACCTCAAAATTTTAAAACCTGAATCTCTGGACAATTTGGAGAATTTAGGAACTGACCTCGTAATTTTTCAAAGTCGGGATATTTATTATTCAATTTTTAACCCCAAAAGTGTTGGTTTTTACAAAACGGGGCTAAATTACAATTTTTCGCTTATAAAGGACCTAACTCAAATTATTTTCTCTTTTACTAAAATAGACCTAGACCCTCTGACTTTGAGATTAATTAAAGTATTTTATTTTCTCAAAACCCTTGACTTATCGGATCAATTTGACCGATTAATACCCGATCGCGGAGCGACTTCCTCGCCTTGCGATTTTGAATCTATAACGGGACTTATGTTCCACCTAATCTTTCAAGATATCAAAGATTGCTTATCCTTCCGATGATCATCTTCATCCAAATACTCCACCAACGCCATAATTGCCACTCGCGTTTTTCAAAAATCTTTCTAAAACTGCTTCCCTGAATCAATAATATTCGACTGCCTGGTTGACTGCCTGTACATGTAATTACTTTCCTGTCTCAGTCAACTTGGTGTGTTGAGCTCACAGTCGGAATGGATACGTCGGGGATGGAACCGGCGCTCATTGCTATTCCACTCTTCCGCCCCATCGTCCTAATCCAATGGCGAGGGGACGGAGTTTGTCCGAGGGAAGCGGGTCGTAGTACCTGAGGTATAATCATGATTATGACAGATCCGAGCCTTGCAAGCTCCACTGTGGATTTTGTCTTTGCCTACGGAGCGATAAGGTGCCGGTCTTGGACCATACTGACTGGGGAGTTACAAGGAAGAACGAAGGAATCGCTTGTCGATCCACACGATTAGGAGTTATCGGACCCGTTTTGGTTGGCGTTACATTTCCGTACGCAACCGCTACTTGTTGCATTGGTTGGCGTTACATTTCCGTACGCAACCGCTACCTGTTTTGCATTGGTTGGCGCTACAAATCCGTACGCAACCATTAATGGCCTTGCATGGGATTGGCGTTACACTTTGGTACGCAATCCTACCTGTCTTGACTGAATCACATAGTGCCTGTGTGACCATGAACTGTTTTCTTGAACTGTATAAGTATATTATTTAAATATTTTATCACGACACTTGCGAACTGTGTGTGAATTTATGCATTACACTCACGCGTTTTCATATAACTGTTTTCTCACATTAACTATATTGTGCCACACTCGCACACGATCACCTCATCCACTGAGATTTCTGTCTCATCCCCACCTATTTTCTAACCTTAGATGAGGATTTCGTTGAGGATGCGGAACCGGCTCTGGATTGAGACTTTGTACTACGCTTGTTGGATTCGTTACTTTTTCTTGCTGTTGATTGGACTCTTATCTTATGTTGTTGTCGGACTTTTATATTTCTTTCTATTCGGGTTTGTAACTAAAGGGCGTAGGACCCTTTGACTTTAAATTACTATATTTTGTTGACTTTCGAGTTGTAATTTGGATGATGGATATGACTTTAAGTTGTACTTGTACTTGTTATTTAATTATTCATTGCTATTTAGACTCTGTCTCATTGGGTTCTCGTTGATTTTGTGCGGACTATTTGGTTTTGTATTTAAGTTGTGGATCGTTAAATCGCGTCCCGTTTGGGCGTGATGTGTCCGTCTGATTTCAAAATTTATAAAGTAGCCCTTAAACTTTTAAAATTTTACAATCTAGTCCTTGGGCTTTTAAAGGTTGATTTTATTTATCTTAAAACTCTTAAAACTTTATTAAAATATCCAAAAGTCATTTTTGAACCTCAGTACAGTCCCAAAAAATTGAAATTTGTAGAGGGGTCCTTTAACTTTCATTTTCTTGCAATTTAGTCAACCAATTTTCTATTTTTGCATTTTTAAGTCCAAAATTGGAATTTAATCAATTATGCTCGACTTGTCCAGGTTATAAGTCATCCAAAACATGGATTTCAAAGATCATACACATGCATGTCCAATTCATACAAGAATTCATCAAATAGAACATTAAATTGTACATGCATGCACCTAAAATTCAATAAATAGCAATTTTGAGCAACTCTTGAGAATTTTCATGATTTGATACATAAAATTGACATGCAATACATAGATTATATATCTCAAGGGCTCATGATCAAAATTCTACATGCATTTTAATAAAACACCTAGAAGTTGGAAAGTATTTTTCCACCCACCTTAAATTGGAAAGTTGTGAAATAAAAAGGGAAAATTTCACAACTTTGGATGAGGTCACTTAGGTCAGCCCCTAAGTCAAGAAATATCAAAAAATTGGAGTTAGAAAAATGGGAGAAAAATTAAGGAGAAAAAGAAGGAGATAAGAAAATTGGAAAGACTACACTTTACCTTGTGTAGTAGGTGATTGGAGAATAGTTGAAGCTTCAAATTTGAAATTTTTGGTTCAACTCCAAAATCACCTAAGGTCAGCCCCTATTTCTCAAAAATGAAAAAGGGGTGTTAAAATTTGAAAAAAAATAGAAAGAAGAAGGAAAATACACTAGAGTCCATTATCTTACCTTATAGTCTAAATCTTCAAAATTTCCTTCAAGTCTTGAAATCCTCTTCAAGGTGATGTCAAGCTCTAGTCTTCAAAGTCTTCTAAATGTACCTCCAAAATTAAATTTGAGCTTAAGTTAATAAGTGAAAAGAGGTAGCTAGAGGTTATCAAGATGAATTGGAGAACAACATTTCTTACCTTGTGAAGGGGGTGTTCGAATTTGATGGAGTATAAGGAGAGTTGTCTTGAAAATTTTCTAAATGTTGAAGAAGAAGTAAGAAGAAAGAGTAGAGAGAGGTAGGAGGTTTAGAGAGAAGGAGGAGTAGAGGCTTGAGAGATGAATGTGTTAGATGAAAAATGAGATGAAATTTTTGTGTAATAAGGCTTTGTGGCCGTGTACAAGGTGAGAGGGAGAGGAGATAATTTTGTTTTGTGCCAAGTTTTCCAATTTGTCTCTTGCATGGAGACAATTTGGTCTTGATAGCTTTCCTAAACATGCTCTGACAAACCGAATCACACATAGACATTGGATACATGCTAAAGTAGTGTCATCAAGCTTAGACCTCATGACATGGTCCAAATTCTCAAAGGGTAAAAGAAAATAATTTGGGCTCACACAGTGACGAAGTAGGGACCCATTCAACCACTTTCCTATAGGTGGTCGCCTCAAAGCACATGTTGTATGAATACATGCTATGATGGAGCTCCCACTCAATCTAGGCATCTCACGCTCTAGACATCATACAAATCTTAGTCTAGTCACTATTCAAGCGCCCCGACCTGCGTACTACTCGTAGTCACTCCCAAAGTGTCATACGATAGTTTGCACATTCGGCTACAAACAGGCTTTTATGAAGTTTGGACATACATCAAAATCGATCAACTTGGATCTCATCTTAACCTCTAGTTAAGACAACTGTTAATTATACTTATTAACATTCCTCACTGTTCTAGCGCGAAGGCGATCATTCGCAAACCTCCTTATGCGACACATCTTTTAAGTCTCATCTTGCTCGCTCTCTTAGCGCCAGGGCGATTGGCCGTGTGAGAGGACCAATCAAAACCTGGTGACAACTCACAAATTCAGTACCAAATACATAATTAGAATCCAACATATCTTATAATCACAATATATTCTCATAGGCCACATGATCAATTCTCCTTAATCCCTAATGACTCATATGCCTTTAGAGCATATCTCCAAACAAAGGCTCATAAAAGGGATCAACACCCACACTGCTCGTAGAAGTATGCTTGAAAACAATTTAACTATGCCCGAAAATTCTTTAGTGAAGTAAATCCTCGAGTAAGTATGTTTGGTCTACCAACCATGTTTGGCGCCCAAACCATACACCAAAGTAGTTTTACTATCACAAAGACAACAAAATACATCATGAATGTGCACGCAATGCGCATTATTTCAAGATGCCAAATTTGCCTCTAGAAAATCATATACCAAATTGTTAAGATATCTAGGTACTCACATTTCGACATTGCAATAGCGCATCGATCACTTCGATATCCACTAACCAATCACACTGCTAAGTGCATGACTTGTTGAGTACGCACATAGCGCACATAAAAAATTTGACAGTGCTTACATAAAATAGCTAGCATGCATTTCTTTTCTTCTTCCAAAGATATCATTTCTTGACTAAGAATATGATATTTGACCATGGAGTGTAAAGACAGCCAACACTGAGTGGCGAAAACTCCATGATCTTTCTTGTCATCACATTTTTGCCATATACAATGACAGACATCTCTTACATATGTTCAATGAATTAATTGACCATCGTAGGCCTTTCAAAATGATAGCTCGATGAAATCAATGATGACTCAAGTAACAACTAGAGCTTCTTGATCAGCAATCAATGCTCTCTTACTCCAGTTCTTGAATACATCTGGTGATCCACATAGATATCCTTATTCAACTTTCACTGAACTATTCAGCATCAATCATCCAGGACAAACCTAGATGAAAGTGGCAATAATATATAACATATCAGGCGAATTGAGGCAATCTCACCACTTAGGGAGAACACCTCAAAAAAATTTACGTTCTTCTACAGGCGTAAACATTTCGTCCTTAGTCAAGCTACACACATGGTAATCCACCAATCTATATTGCACTTGACCTTCTGAAACCACATGCTTCAAATGGTCTTGCATCTAGACAGAAGATTAACAAGCTTTTAGACTTTATTCTTAGTCATTTGACTCATCTTTTCCTTCGTAATAACTATCAACTTAAGGTATCAAGTGAAGTCACATGTTCTATCAACTCATCAACACCCACAAAAGTAATTGTGAAGGATACCCACTCAATCTCATATAGATAATAGGGAATATTTCATATTTAATCCTTTTTACTCGTGGAATGTGAGAATCCTTTTCGTGTAAGACACTAGCTCTCACTGACTTAATGTCGCTCCCACTATCCCAACGATTACTGGATGAGTATAAAATACAACATCCTCGCTAGAAAAACAAGCGCCTCCTAAGGATCTTGCAACTTGCATAGTTTTAAGATCTCTTTAGACTCCACATATGCTCAAGAAATCCCTTTTGGGGGAATCCTAAATCATGCGACTTAATTCTCCACGTGAGAACACATATTCTCGAACATACATGGGCAGACCCACTAATTTGGGTTTGTTATCAAACTAAAGCTCATATAAGGTTGAAGAATCATTTGGAGACACATATTTTATGATGAAGGCAGTAACAAGATACACAAATCAATTTGCGCCATCATAAATATAACCATTTTAAAGTGATTGTCCCTTCTTCGCAAGCTCATATAGCTGCAAAGTGTTCAAAACCATCATTCAACTTGCAACTTTATTTCCTTCAACTGTGTGTCCAAACTAATTAGACACACTATTCCTGCTCTCTGTTAGCATATCTCCATCTGCTAAGAATCGCTCAAAGTAATTTGGCACTTCTAACTTATGAGAGTGGGGATGTACTAACTTATAACATAGATAGCAATAAAGGAAAATATAATGCATTAATTTTTGCCTCAAACTCATAAGTCTGCACTCAACTTAGTGGACATAGCTTTAAAGGGAAAATAATTATCTTATATTCTTCCTGCAAGCTTATTCCGGTGGAAAAAAATTATGCAGAGGGAGATTGACCTTAGCGAGTTAGACAATAAAACCTCCTCGAGCTAATACAGTTATCCTCGTAACCTCATGTGCATTGATACCAATAGAAGACCTAAAAGAAATACTATCTAAAGCTAATGACCCCAAAGAAAAGATAGATAAGTCTTCTCACTCAACAAATATTTTAAAAAGCGCATTTATCTAGATAAGTGCGCTCTATAGCCTCCTTTTGTGCGCTCTATAGCTGCACAACCCGATAATAGTCATACACAATTTCTCAATTTCAAACCACATGCTAAGTCAACCAATATCTACAATCTACCCATGGAGAGATTTGGAGAAATTAGCGAAAAAATAAGAGAACAATAAATAGTCAAACTTCATCTCAGTACAATTACGAGCGAAGTTACCAATCTCATAAGTGCACTTAATATTTATTGATACTTAATTGCCTCATTCAATAAGGTGACATGACTTGTTTTCACTTTATGAATCAATTTATAGTTCTAGTTTTAGCTTTTGCTCTCATCAAGCTACATTATGCTTGCTCCAACATTCACCCGAGTTGGTTTATGCCAGTCAACACAAGCGACAAATGCATTTACTTGTGTATTTTTCTACCATAATATTAATATAGAGATGGTTTTAAAATGAATATTTTATCGATATAAAACACTTCTCAACTTTTTATAATCAACCTCTACTTAGGCGATTTTCATTAATAATAACCAAAGTAATTAATATCCTTAATTCAACTCAAATAGCGAATTTGGATAACTAGAGTTTTTACTTGTGTTTAAGCTCATATTTCAAAAATAGAGCTTAAACCTTTTTATTAAATTTGCAGCTTAAATAAATTAAATGGCAAAATTAATCCTTGATCCATAAGTATATCATCCGCATTTTAACTGCGATTATTTCTGTAACACCCGAGTCTTTCACTATTTACTTGGCCAATATAGTCCATGCATTTCATATTATTTATGTGCTACTTGCATTGATACCTATATCTTATAAGTTATCTTACCGTATTTTGATTGTTATTATACTATTAAAACTCCCAAATATGACTACTTGTTGAATACCTATTTTAAGTGATTGATTATACATCGAGATAATAAGACCTAGATGTCAAATTTTTAGATATCATTAGATCACACGTGGTAACACTAGATGTATGTGGGTCACAAGTTTACACGTGATTAAAATTGGTAGTGGAGTGTTACATGGATTTGTAAGTTGGGAGGTTGTGATCGGTGAGTACCTTAATTAAAAATAATTAATAAGATACTTAAAAGAAGTTAGATATATATATATATATATATCAAAACTAATAAGGATATATATTTATATATATAGAGATATAGGTATAGGAGGTCATATAATAAATAATTACAATTATAAACGTGTGTGTGTATATATAAATATAGCTGAAGCTAATAATTATAACACCTAAAAGACTAATATGATATATTTTTATATATATAAAACTTTTGTAGTGGGATAACTTTTAGTTTACTTGCAAACTAAGTACTTATGCTATAAACCTCACGAGGATAATGCAAATAAAAGAAATGGGTGATATGAACCACCGCCTTACTAGGTAAGGATAAGATTAGTCTATTATTTAAGTTTTAGTTTAGCAAAACAAATAAAAAAACAAAAGGAAAAGCGACAGCTTACAAACACACGGTCGGATAGCATAAAAAGATAGGAGTAGAGACAAAGAAAGAAGAGATAATGCACAGCTTCCTGTGTTAATAGGTAAGCTAAGCTCTCACGATTCATGATTCTTTCAATTCCATAATCAAGATTTTCCTTTATTTTAAATTTGTTTGAAGGAAACCTCATCTACATGATTAATAGTTATTGTAAATTAAGTGAAAATATAGAATTATTTTTACCTGAAGGAGATATTCAACCTTGTAGTATATCTAGAATAATCCCGGTTGGCCTCACGTGAAATTAATTGGAATATTTACTATTAGTACAAACCACATATATATGTGTAAATTCCTTAATCATTTTAAACTAATAATCTTTTGTCTTAAGATAAAAAAAAATTCAAATTACATGTTTAATTTAACACAAAATAGTTGATATATATATAATATATATAATGACTATGTGCCTAATGAAATGGTTTAATTATACTAGTCTGGGATGTTAAGAAATGCCCACAAATTAGATATTTAAAATGTTGGAGAAATCTAGTAGATTCAGGAGTTAGTAGCAAATTAGATTGTTGCTTCAACTAAATTTAAGGTTTACTATATGTTATTGAAATTGGTACGCTTAAGATAATAATTTACATTTGAACAGGTTTTACTACATGTAATATTAGGAGAGTAATGCGGTTATCTAATTTCCAATAGGATTCCTAAAGGTAAAAGGTAAGTGAAAATCCATCTGCAACTACAATGCATGAACATAGTATTTCCTGTCTTACTAATACTAAATGCGATTCTTGTATCTTGATGGATGCATTATGGAAACCTTGATGTTCATATGTTGCTTAGTGGATATTGGATTGTGATGATTATTGTTTCATTGTGCATATCATTCATTGGCATTTGCACGTGCATGCAAACATACAAATATTGTTGAGATGAGGCATGCACAACGATAACTTTCTTTGAAAAGAAAAGATTTTGGTTGGCCACTGCTAGTGCACCGAGGCATGTGAAGCGTGCTTTTATGATATATTTTAGGATGTAGTGGGTGTTACTCCTCGGAGGATCATAGGGGTTGACAGGGGGTTTGCCTTTGATGGTCACGAGGGGGCAGACCACTTGACTGTATCCTTATTGACACGTCAGGGAGAAGACTCATGGGGGATCATTGGGAAAGACAGGGTGTGGACCTCAGGTGGTCCCGGGAGATGCCCTAGGCGGTGTCAATATGATTATGGCCATGTGATTATTGATATTTTGTTGAGCTCCTTCCGGTGCATAGCAGGTGGGTCAAGGGCCCTATGTAAAGAAATGATTATAAATAATATATTTCAATGCATTTTGTGCACTTATGGTAAAATATCTTAGAGTGCATTTGCATTTGTACTATATTGTTCATCAAGCATGCAAGGTTTTCGCTTACTGAGCATTAGCTCATGTAGTTCGTGCATTGTAGGTGAGTCTGGTGATACTGTTGGATTTCATGGGCTTACTGGACAGGCTGCTGGAGCTCCTGCAGGTTATTGAGGACAGTGTACATGGATGACGACCTGTTGGGCTATGTTGATGGGTCACCTTTCTTTTTGGTCTTGTATTATATTTTGGTTTAGGGTTGTACCCTCTTTTGAAAACTCTGATGTAAATATATACATATAAATAGCTGGGTGATGTAGGTTATGAGTTTGGTCACATGGATATCTGTTGTATTTAATAACAGGGTTTGTTACCTCTTTTGCTTGTGGATATGGTTTGTCATTTTCTTACAAGTAAAATGATCTTGCTTGTTCGTTGTTAAAATGTCACAAGTAAAAAAAATGTACATGTATATAGCTTTACGTTGTCAAGTTTCACTCTTTATATTGCTTAGTAATGTAGTAGTAGGGGTGGGCGTTACAATTTCGGGCAATTAAGTTCTTACATTTTGATAGGCGTGAGTTTTGCATGTATTTCGAGCTATAATGATGAGTAAACATGCATATACTCGCGTTAAATGTTACATATTCACTCCTTGTGGAAAAGATATTACACTTTGATTATTTTTTAGGAATTTCATGATATTTGAAGCTAATTGAATACGAATACGAGGAAAGCAAAGTGGAAACACGGAGAATTGAGTGGATATACGAAAAGTGAAGCCTAAAAGAGCGAAAGTTGAGCGTTTACGGAAAAGACATGGGGCACACGGGTTGGGCGTGCCTCAAGACACCACCCGTGCACCCCTCGTATAAGGATTATTGGAGGCAAGGCATGGCGCACGGTAGCCCGTGCATGGGCGCACCACCCGTGCGTCCCTGAAGAGGATCGGATTATTTCACCGGAGTGGCGCACGCGCAGGCCGTGCTCCGACGCACCACCCGTGCGCCCTACAGAGAGTTGGGTTATTCCAAAGAGGGTGGCGCACGGGTAACCCGTGCGTGGGCGCACCACCCGTCGCGTCTGTATTGAATCCTATAATCTGCAGACATTAAGCCCTAAACTTGATGGTGGGTATAAAAAGGCTTTTTGGGGCGCACACAAGGAGATTCTACGCATTTTTGGGATCTACAACACAAGACAAGGGTCAACTCTTGGAAGGAGACATCAAGGAGACAATCGGGTTGCATCGGAGCTTGAAGAACGGAGATATATCGAGAGATTGTCGACATACCTAAGTTTTTCTTGCTTCTCTTTTAGTTTCAATCTTTCATTTTCATTTGTAATGACTTTGAACACTTTGTTTATAAGTTGTTTAATCATGTGTATCTAAACATCTTGTGATTTCCGGGTTTTGGAAGTAGATTAACGAACTCTTGTTGGATGTTTTAATCATAGTTGAAGTTATTATCTTGAAGCCTATTTGAGTACTTTGAGCTTATTCTTGTTTTATCACTTGATCAATGATTTAACTTGTTTGATATATTGATTCATAATTCGAGAGATGAGTTTCAATATTAGATCTATAATACTCGACACAAATATTTGCATGAATCGAGAGGTTTGTAAATATTTGTGAGGATATTTTATCTTTTGTGCTTTTGGGAGTTGAATGCTTCATGTTGAGTAGAGATGCTAGCATAAGTATTTCGATCTATGTCTTATATGCATCTCGAGAGGGAGGATAAAATAGTTTTGTGATCGTCTTATAGGAATATTGATAATAACGTGGCTTGATTAAACCGGACAACAAGAGGATTATTAATCGAAACCTTAACTCGGAAATCCATTTCATTATCTTGATACTTCTTTCATTTGCGTTATCTTAATCTTGTGTTTTAGTGATTTAAATTGTCTTAATCTCAATACAACAATCATCCAATTTCGATCGTCTAAATAAAAATAAGACTATCTTGGATCAATATTTAGCATATTAATTTATTAGTCTCCGTGGATACGACCTTGCTACCCTATTCGATAACGTACACCGTACACTTGCGGTGAAGCTAAAAATATAGGCGAACAAGTTTTTGCGCCGTTGCCGGGGACTAATACAATTTATGGTGCTAATATTGCGATAGATAGAATTATTCTTAATTTAGACATTTTTTTATTATTTATTTTGTTTTAGTGTGACTTTAATTCCACATTATTTGACTTGTTTCTTTTAGTTTGGTCCAGGTAGTGCATGAACACGCGCTCTAGGCGGGGGGACTTAATACCGCTCATACCGGAAGTTGAGGCTTTCGCGAGGAGAATCAGTGCTACCACTAGACGGGCTGAAAGACAACACAATCCGGTAATGGGGGATTTGAATGAACTACCAATACCGACAAACAATGGTAGGAACGAGTTACCGATACCGGTTCAACAGCAAGCCATTCGTGATTACTTTCGACCACAAACGAATCGTAATTACGGTGGTATTGCCCATATTCCTATCAATGCCAACAATTTCGAGCTCAAACCGGCACTAATCAATATGGTGCAACAGAATCAGTTTGGGGGGTTTGCAACTGAAGATCCTAACTCTCACCTTGCGCATTTTATCCAAATATGCAATACGATCAAAATGAATGGAGTCTCGGATGACGCCATAAGATTGCGCCTGTTCCCATTCTCTTTAAGGGATAAGGCGAGAAATTGGTTGGGTACTTTGACGCAAGGCAGTGTAAGCACATGGGACGAACTGAGCCAAAAGTTCTTGTTTAAATTCTTTCCACCGAGCAAAACTTTGCAGCTCAAAAGCGAGATTACTCAATTCCGACAGTTCGACTCAGAGCCTTTGTATGAGGCTTGGGAAAGGTTTCGGGACTTGTTACGTAGATGTCCACAACATGGGTTTCCAGAGGATCAACAGTTATGCTTCTTCTACAATGGTTTAATGGGACAAACGAGAAGAGGCCGCAGCGGGAGGAGCATTGTTGGCAAGGTTTCCACAAGATGCCTTAAATCTTCTTGAGGAAATGGCCATGAATAGTTACCAGTGGCCATCTGAAAGATCCAATGTACAACGAGCAGCCGAAATCTCGGATTCGGACCCAATTAAAACGTTGACGGCACAAGTAGCGGCTTTGACAACTCAATTGAGTGTATTTACGAAGGGGCCAGAAACAGGCACGAGCACAGGTAGTGAAGCTCTTCTATATCCGATGGAAGAGGTAAATTATGTGAATAACCGGAATTTCAGCAATTTCCGGAATAATTCAAACCCAACGCACTACCATCCAGGGTTGAGAAATCATGAAATTTTTTCCTATGCAAATACAATGAATGTGTTACAACCTCCGCCGGGATTTAATGCTTCAAGTGGAGGCGGTAATGGGGAAGGCAAATCGTCGTTGGAAAATGCACTCACCTCTTTCATTAATCAATCTAATGCTTTCATGAATGACACGAGGAGCCGCCTCGCTAAGCAAGATCTTCGGATGGATAAGTTAGAACAACAAGTGACAAGCTCGATAAAGAATCTGGAGAATCAAATGGGTCAATTGGCTACAATTATGGGTGGTCAACATCAAAAGGGTCAATATCCGAGTAATACGGAAATGAATCCTAAGGAACAATGCAAAGCGATTCGTTTACGAAGTCGTACGGAATATGAGGGGCCTAAAGAAAAATCTGGGAATCCGAAACTGTCGGATGAAGCATCTAGGCCGGAAGCAGGAGAATCCGTGATGAAGGATGATATTGAAGAAAATAGGAAAGAAGAGAACAAAGGGGCGGAACAAACAGGGGCTGAAAAGCAAAAATCATCATCTAGCTCGAACATATCTAAGTTGCCTATATCTCTTCCATTTCCTCAAAGATTTCAAAAGAAAAAGCTGGATGATCAATTTGCCAAATTCCTTGATATATTTAAGAAATTGCACATTAACATTCCTTTTGCAGACGCACTAGAACAGATGCTGAACTATGCGAAATTTATTAAGGATGTTATGTCAAAAAAGCGGAAGATGACAAGCTTTGAAACGGTGAATTTGACGGAAGAATGTAGTGCAATTATCCAAAGGAAGCTACCACAAAAACTGAAAGATCCGGGGAGTTTCACTATCCCTTGTGCTATTGGTGGTAATTTCTTTAATAAAGCGTTATGTGATTTAGGGGCAAGTATTAATTTGATGCCTTTGTCCATTTTCAGGAAACTTGGATTAGGCGACGTGAAACCAACTACGGTGACATTGCAACTTGCAGACCGATCACTTACGTATCCAAGGGGTATTGAAGACGTACTGGTAAAAGTTGATAAATTTATATTCCCCGTGGATTTCTTGGTATTGGATATGGAAGAAGATCGAGACGTTCCACTGATACTTGGACGTCCTTTCTTAGCAACGGGTAAAGCCTTAATAGATGTGCAAAAAGGAGCTCACATTACGTGTTAATGATGAGCATGTTTTATTCTCTATATATAAGGCAATGAAATTTCATGATTCGGTAGAGAATTGTAATTTTTTGGATATAGTTAGTTCATGCATTGAGGATTATGTTGATCATACATTGTCTACAGATGATTTGGAATTTGGTCTAACCCACTTGTGCTCAATGTCGAGTGTTGTACTTGATTTTGATAACCAAGATTTGTACGACTATGTTTGTGCCTTAGATCATATGCAGGAACTACCTAATAGCGCAAGAGGCGAGAACGCAAGGACAGAAATAAGGGAGACGAACTTGTAGGAACGCACCACCCATGCGTCCACGCACGGGCAGCCCGTGCGTGATGCAGAGAGATGGGCTGAGCTCTCTGAAGAGCGCACGGGCCGTGCGCCGGTGCATGGGCAGCCCGTGCGTGATACCAAATAACAACACCGACTCGGAACTCAAGCAATTACCTGAACACCTCAAATATGCATTCCTTGGGGCAAATAACGCAAATCCGGTAATCGTTTCATCTCTTCTCACTCCTACTCAACTTGATAAACTTTTAAGGGTTTTACGAAAACATAAGTCGGCACTAGGATGGTCTATAACTGATTTAAAAGGCATAAGTCCATCCATTGTGATGCATAAAATTCGGATGGAAGATGTTTATAAACCATCAGTGCAAAACCAAAGACGACTAAACCCTATTATGCAAAATGTGGTTAGGAAAGAAGTGTTGAAATGGTTGGATGCCGGTATCATTTATGCGATATCTGATAGTTCATGGGTGAGTCCGGTACAAGTGGTACCGAAAAAAGGGGGGGTAACAGTGATGAAAAATGAAAATGAGGAACAAATTGCTACTAGAATTGTTACCGGGTGGCGAATATGTATTGATTATAGAAAACTTAATGATGCCACTCGAAAAGATCACTTCCCCCTCCCCTTTATCGATATGATGTTGGATCGTCTTGCATGTTATGATTATTATTGCTTTTTAGATGGTTATTTCGGTACAATCAAATCATGATTGTCTTGCCGAAGACCAAGAGAAAACAACATTTACATGTCCGTATGGCACATTTGCATTTAAATCGCATGCCATTTGGTTTATGTAATGCACCGCTACTTTCCAACGTTGTATGATGGCTATATTTCACGATCTTATTGAAAAAGTTATGGAGGTGTTTATGGACGATTTCTCTGTGTTTGGTGATTCTTTTGATAATTGTCTTCACAATCTTTCCCTAGTTTTGCAGCGATGTGAAGAGACCAATCTAGTACTAAATTGGGAAAAGTGCCATTTTATGGTACGTGATGGCATTGTACTTGGTCATCGAGTCTCTTCGCAGTTTGGAAGTTGATCGGGCAAAGATTGTAGCAATTGAGAAGTTACCACCTCCTACAAACGAAAAGCCATTCGGAGCTTCTTAGGCCATGCCGGATTTTTCTGAAAGGTTTATCCGTGACTTTTCTAAAATTTCTAAGCCCTTGAGCCAATTGCTAGAAAAAGATGTTGCTTTCATTTTTCCAATGAATGTTTGCAGGCGTTCGAAATGTTGAAGACAGCATTGGTGACCGCACCTATACTCATCGCTCCAGATTGTAGTCAACCATTTGAGCTAATGTGTGATGCAAGCGACTATACGGTTGGGGCTGTTCTCGGTCAAAAGAGGGAAAAATTGTTCCGATCCATCTACTATGCAAGTCGAACGTTGGACAGTGCCCAACATAATTATACCACAACCGAAAAAGAAATGTTGGCGATTGTTTTCGCATTCGATAAATTCCGATCTTACTTGATCGGGACGAAGACAATTGTGCACACCGACCATGCGGCTATCAAATACCTCTTTGACAAGAAGGATGCGAAACCGAGGTTGATTCGATGGATCTTATTATTGAAAGAGTTTGATGTGGAAATCAAGGACCGGAAGGGATGCGAGAACGTGGTAGCGGACCATCTGCTCTCGATTAGAAAATCAAGAGGGAGCAAAAGGAGGTACGGAATTGATCAAAGAGGAGTTTCCTGATGAAAGATTACTCATGCTTGAGGCAAAGTTCCCATGGTATGCGGACTTTGTAAACTACTTGGCTACCGGAGTTCTACCTCCGGATCTATCACCGTATCAAAAGAAGAAATTTTTACATGATGTAAAGTTCTACATGTGGGATGACCCCCTACTCTTTAAGAGGTGCGCGGATAAAATCATAAGGAGATGCGTACCTCAAGAAGAATGGGAGGGAGTCCTACAACAGTGTCACTCTTCACCATCTGGCGGACATTTTGGTCCCACTCGCACCGCAGCGAAGGTATTGCAAAGTGGGCTATATTGGCCCACTTTATTTAATGACTGTTATTTGTTTGTGCAACAATGTGATAGGTGTCAGCGAATGGGAAACATTTCAAGGAAGCACGAGATGCCAATGACCAACGTAATTGAAGTGGAGTTGTTCGATGTGTGGGGGATTGATTTTATGGGCCAATTTCCATCATCTTTGGGATATCAATATATTCTACTTGCAAAGTGAGTATGTATCCCATTGGGTAGGCGATGCCTTCCAAAACAAATGATGCTCAAGTTGTAATGTGATTCCTTAAGAAAAACATCTTTACTAGATTCGGCACTCCAAGAGCTTTAATTAGTGATGGAGGGTCGCATTTTGTAAACAAATTGATGAGCAACTTGTTGGAAAAATATGGGGTCAAACATAAAGTTGCATTGGCATATCATCCACAAGCCAACGGACAAGCGGAAGTGGCTAACAGGGAGATCAAACAAATCCTTGAAAAGACGGTGAACATCAACCGAAAGAATTGGGCGTTAAAATTGGATGATGCTCTGTGGGCATACCGGACTGCATATAAGACACCGTTGGGCACATCTCCATATCAACTTGTCTTTGGTAAGTCGTGCCATTTGCCAGTAGAATTGGAGCACAAAGCATTTTGGGCAGTTAAGAAACTGAATCTGGATTTTCAGAAAGCCAGTGAGGAAAGGTTGCTCCATTTGAATTAGATGGAAGAATTTCGGGATGAAGCTTACGAAAATTCCCGAATTTACAAGGAAAGAACCAAGAGGTGGCATGATAAGATGATCAAGAAAAGAGAGTTTTTACCGGGAGAACCAGTGCTCCTATACAATTCACGCCTTAAAGTCTAAGTGGTCGGGGCCATTCGTGATAAAGAAAGTGTTAAATCCACCTGGGATTGTAGAATTATTGACAAAAGAAGGCGAAACTTTCATGGTAAACGGCCAACGGATTAAGCACTATTTCCACCGAGGGAATAAAGAGGAGGTGACATCCACCACCTTGCGCGATCCGTAATTTAACAAAACAGCGCAAGCTAAGGACGTTAAATATAGCGCTTGTTGGGAGGCAACCCAACGGTTTTTCGTGTGACTTTCATTTTTGTGTGTGTTTAATTTCAATTTTGTGTGAATAGGAGTAATTTGACATGCGTTTTTATGAGTGTGATTTGTGTGTTTTTGTTTCATTTTTGTGAGTTTTTATAAAAAAAAAATATATATATATATATATATATATATACAATTGTCAGACAAAAAGACGGGTAACCCGTGCGTCGGCACACCACCCGTGCGCCCTGCAGAGAGTTGAGGAGTTTGCCGGGATGGTGCACGGGTAGCCCGTGCGTCGGCACACCACCCGTGCGCCCTGCAGAAGAGGGATAAATTGGACAATTTTAAACCTATTCTTCATATTCAAAACCCTCCAACTCACGCGCACGCCCTAATCCTCCATTGTTTTCGAAATTTCTCCAAGTTTTCACTCAAATTCGTCCACATAATCCCTCCCCCACCACAATTGAACTTCACTTTACATCGAATTCAAATTTGCTTGAAGAATTGTGAGCACAAGCACCTAGGGTTCAAATCATCCACTTCGAGTTTAACTTAGAGAATTCCAGTAAGAACACCGTTTCTCCTTGTCAATTCGTTGTCAATTATGTATTAGGGAGCATGGTAGGTGTTTATTTTGATATTTTTGCTATGAATTATGTGAATTATTCTTTGAGGCAAATTATCAAACACCTTGTGGGCTTGTGTAATTGAGGAGATTTAGGATGAATTGTTGATGAGTAAGGCATGGCCAATGATTGTTTAAGCTAACATTTGTCTAGAATGGCCATAATTTTTGCTTGCTTGGGGTAGTTGATCGATCAAAAGTAACGTGGGCAAGTGAATTTGCATCACCTAATATGTTAGCTTTAATCCCCTACTTTGTTGTTGCCATTGATGATATTGGGATGCTAATGGAACGTATTTCAGGTACAAACCCTTCATGGCCGAGCGAAGAAACCCCCAGGGTGGAAGGAGACGTGCACGCGGGACGGCACAACGCCGAAGTGGCACCGAGGTCGACCAAAACACAGTCAGGGCATATGGGGTCAACTTGACAAATGCCGATGATCTTGAGCGATGGAGTCGCTTGATCGGTCGCCAAATAGCTCCATCCCGCTATGCCGACGATGATTGTACCCAAACTTTAGGGATACATGAGGACGTGAGGCGTCTTTTCGCAAAGGTTGGATGGACGAACTTCATGAGCCGAAGGTGGCCGACATTTAAAAGATACACATTGGAGTTTTTGAGTACCGTGGAAGTACTCAAACAAGGCGGACCTTTGAACCGTATATGATAAAGTTTCATTGGGAATGTTCATAGACAACAACTATGACCCAATTGAACACCATTTTCGAGGTCCCTACAAACGCTCATACCCGCCCGATGCCCCATTATGATCAATACGACTTCTGGAGAATGCTTGTGGAAACACCACAAACGGGGCCGATGTTGTATGCCGCGCGGACCGCCAAAGCCTCATGGATCCGGAATCCCGTTTTCCGGTATATACAACGCGTGACTGCATCTTCCGTGTTCGCCCGAGAAAATATTGGAGGGATGACGACTAAGGAGCTCTACCTCCTCTGGTGTATGGTCACAAAAACCCCCTACAACACCACCGTCAATTTTGCCGAGTAAATGGAACAGTTAGCTAGGCGGGAAGGGGGTACGATTTCTATAGGGGGCCTCATTACCCCTATTGCCCGGCAATTCAATGTCGATTTCCGAGGCTTGGAGCCTATCCCGGGCAGCACTCGGGTTAATTTGGCATCGTTGCACCACATGAAGTTCATAGCAAATGAAGACAACACATTGGTACTTCTACAAAAGAAAGGTGCTGCATTTCCGTTGCCTAACCCGCCATACACCACCGTCGATACATTGACGGACACCACCAACTTCCTAATGAACTCTGACGCACATAACCGAGTTACCGAGGCTATAGAGGCAAGAAAGAGGCGCAGAGTTGAGGGTTTCTTGGATGAAGAGGATATGGTGGCGGAGGAGGCTGAGATACATGGACGCGAAATGGGGATGGAACCTCCTCACCCCCAAATTGGGTATGATATACCCGAGTCCTCACACGGAGGCGATTACCCCCAACATTCTCAAAGCGGGGATCGTCCCGGTCCTTCTCATAGTGGAGGACCCCAGCGCGGCACTGATTTTCAAGACATGTTTTATGCGTTTGGGGAGAACTTGAGGCGGCAAGAAGAAGAGTTGAGGCGGCAAGGAGAGGATTTGAGGCAACATAGGGCTGATTTTCTCGCGTTCAACGAGCGATTTGATCGGCGTTCTGAGGAGACGTGGCAAGTGCTCCAACAGCTACAAATGTGGCATATTTCTCAAGGCCACTTCCCACCACCGCCGCCAGATAATTGAGTATATCCCCACTTTTTGTTATTGAAATTCTATTTTTCCCCTTAGGACACTATAATTTCATTCAAGTTTGGGGGAGAGATAACATTTTAATACATGAAAAGTGTGGATACGAATAAAAAAAAAAAACAATTTATTCATGCATTTTGTGTTTTCATATAGTTGCATTAGAGCATTCTAGGTTGCATTTGCATTAGAGCACGTTTATAGCTTTAGCACGTCTATTGCTTTCGTAGTGGTTAGAGAGTGTGTTGACCAAGCATGTTGCAACTTGTTGTTTGTGTGTTGATTGAGAATTCATATTGTTGGGATTGGATGTTGGTTATGAATTGATTGAGCCTTGAATAGATAACTTTGAGCATGTTAATAAGAAAAACTTGGTGTGATGCTTTGAATTACATTTTGACAAGCCTGTCAGCTTTGAGCCTTTATTGCTTATATCTTGTGCAGTCTTGTTGTGATTGAGGGTATCATTCGTGTTGTCAGAATTCTAGAACTTGCTTGGGTATCTCTGTCAAGGCCACTGTTAGTCCAAGTGGCTACGATAATCTAGAGGGGGGGTGAATAGATTATCCCGATTTTCCACAAATCACCCTCTTTTTCGAATCAACAAGTAAATGACCAGAATGTAAATGCGGAAATTAAACAGCACTCGTTGATTTAAAGAGGTTCAACCCACCTAGGGCCTAATCCTCTACCACCCCAGTATATCCGGGATGGATTTCAAAAAATAGATTTTATTAATTACCACAATTAATACAACACCTTGAGAATCACCACAATCCTCTTACAACACCTTCAAGGAGATTACCACAATCTTCCTTCACAACCTTTGAAGAGTACCACACTCTTCAAACACCTATCACCTAAATCACCCAAGTGTATTCTTACCACAAGAATACTCACAAGGATGTCTTGTGTTGAATGATGGACAAAATTCAAGATTACAACTCTATGAAACCAATACAAAGATTGAGTGCAAGTGTAATCAAGAATCAAAAAGCCTAGACCTCAAAGATGTGCAAGTGAAAGTACTTAGGCTATTACAACAAGAATGTAAAAATGAAAGCTTGAACAATTTGCAGATATCTTGTTGTGTATTTTGCTTGTATGTGTTGTGTATCTTGTGTCTTCAATTCATCCTCTATTTATAGGGAAGCTTCACCAACATACGCTCCTCTACTTTCACTTTTGTCTACAAAAAGAAGATCACAAGATGTAGAAATATTGTACAAAATTGAAAAGCAAATCTTGTCATCACAGATTGAAGCGTTGGAATTTTGTCATGTCACAAAATAGCATAGGGCGACTTTGCCCTGTTGAAGATTTCGACCGTTTGAAAAAAATAGTGCGATCCAGTGGGGTTGCGGGGGTGCGACCGGGCCGGAGGGGGTCGATCGGTCGCCCAGGTGTGCGACCGACTCGGCCTCCCCCCTGACCGGTCCCTCCCCTTTTTTTCAAACCCGCATGTTCTATTTCGAGTTTCTTATCTTGTGTACGGTCGACCACTTTGGGCGGCACGACCTCCTCCCTTTTAAATGTTGTACGATTTTTTTCAAAAATAAACTTCAAGAAATACTCCAAAAAATTAGTAAAAACATTTTAAATCATTTGGGAATATTTAGACAACATTTATAAACATAGTTTTGGTGTAAAAACCAATTTAAACAAAACCATCAAAAGTGTTTGTCCAATTTTTATCAAATTAAAAACTCTAAGAAATACTCCAAAAAATAGTAAAAACATTTTAAATCATTTAGAAGTATTTGGACAACATATAAAAACATTGTTTTGGTACAAAAACTTATTAAAACAAAATCATCAAAATCTTGATAAAAACATTTATCTAACAAACTCTCCCTTTTTGATGATTACAAACCAAAACAATTTTAGAAGGTCGATTTTAAAACAAAACAAATTTTCCGGTCTTAAAACAACAATCAATTTCAAGCAAGATTCATCATAAGTACAAGCACACAGGGATAGGAGCAAAGATTTTTCAAAATCATTTTTGTACAAGCTCCCCCTATCAATATGCATATCAAGAACAAGTATACAAGCAACAACTAAAAGCTAAAAGCTTAGCTTTCACAACTTAAGCTTGAATTCCATGAGCTTATAAGCTCCCCCTGTCACAAAACATCATTAGTCAAGCATAAAAGTCCACAATACAACAAATAGACTAAGCAATATTCACAGCTTATGGCTTTTAAGAGCCCTAGCTTATAGCTTTTCTTGCGAGCTTATTTTCGCTTCATTGAGCGTATGAGCATTTTTCATGTTTCTCCCCCTTTGGAATCATCAAAAAGAATGTTAGCACGATAAAAACATCATATATTCATATCAAAGTGCGCAAATTTATCGATTTATCGAGCTTTTTGAAAATTGAAGCTTAAATTCCAAATAAAAGGGAAACGTTAATCAATTTACTTGCAAAAGCTCATTTGATTAATAAAACATGATTACTATATACTTATAAGACTTTTCAAATCGAGAGAATCATGTAGGTGATGAATTTTTCATTGAAACATTTCGTCGAACACTTGGCGTGCGTCGAATAAAACTAGAAGAATATAACGCCTTTGGGATTCGTTTAAGCCAAAAAATTTCATCACCAATTCAGTTCAAACAACACTCAATACATCATAAATATAAAGCTCATCACATTCATATGAAACTAACATCAAGAATTTTGCAAATAAGTCAAAGTCTAAAGGGTTCAACCCAATTGAGCAAATGGAGTATAATTCTTACCATTTATATGGTAAAGATGAGCAATGATGATAATAATCGAGCCTAATGAAGAATGCTGAAGACAGAACGGTTTTAATCCAATTTTTAGCTTAGGGCGACCGGTCGACGTTGAGGGCGACCGGTTGCCCTCAACCCTTTCAGCCCACTGTCTGTCAGTTTTTCCAAAATCCGAATTTTCAACCAAAAATCCGATTTTTCGCCCCTAAGTTTTAAAAACGTGCAAAATGCAAGCGTAAGCCTCATTCAATATGCATTATGCCTGACCGAGCTCGTATTGACGCAAAAGTCTCAGAAGATAGCGGTTTTGTAAAAATGTCCGCTAATTGATCTTGAGATGGTACAAAAGATATCTCAATTTTTCGTTTTGAAACACAATCCCTTAGAAAATGATGTCGAATCTCAATATGTTTAGTACGGTTATGATGAACCGGGTTTTGAGTAATGTTTATAGCGGATATATTATCACAAAAGATAGGAACACTTTCAAAAGAATATTTATAATCCGCTAAGGTTTGTTTCATCCAAAGAAGCTGTGTACAACAAAATGCCGCGGAAATATATTCGGCTTCGGCCGTTGAAAGTGAAACACAATTTTGTTTCTTTGAAAACCAAGAAACTAGGCAATCACCTAGAAATTGACATGATCCGGAAGTACTTTTCCGATCATCAATATTTCCCGCATAATCCGAATCACTATAACCTTTAAGAGAAAAATTTTCATTCTTTGGATAGAATAAACCATATTGAATAGTGCCTTTCAAATATCGAAAAATCCTTTTAACGACACTCATATGAGATTCTTTGGGATTACTTTGAAAACGAGCACATAGGCATACGACATGAAGAATGTCCGGTCTACTTGCGGTTAAATAAAGTAAACTACCAATTATACCTCGATATTTGGATTCATCAACCGACTTGCCTTTTTCATCTTTGTCAATTTTGACGTTTGTTGCCATTGGGGTAGAGACGGTTCTTCCTTCTTCAATGCCAAATTTCTTCAAAAGCTCCTTTGTATATTTTGATTGAGAAATATAAATTCCTTCTTGGCATTGCTTAATTTGAAGTCCAAGGAAGAAGTTGAGCTCCCCCATCATGCTCTTTTCAAATTCACCTTGCATTAACTTAGAAAATTTCTTGCACAAGGATTCATTAGTAGCACCAAAAATAATATCATCAACATAAATTTGCACTAATAAGCAATCTTGCCCTTTTTCAAAAACAAAGAGAGTAGTGTCAACTTTACCTCTTGTAAAACCATTTTGCAAAAGAAAAGAGCTAAGTCTATCATACCATGCACGGGGTGCTTGTTTCAAACTATACAAGTCATTTTTAAGTCTATAAACATCATTAGGCCTAGAAAAATTTTCAAACCCCGGAGGTTGTTTTACATAGACTTCTTCTTCAATAATACCATTTAAAAATGTGGATTTTACATCCATTTGGTAAAGCTTGAAATTTTTAAAACAAGAATAGGCAAGTAAAATACGAATAGCTTCTAAACGTGCTACGGGTGCAAATGTTTCATCATAATCAATACCTTCTTCTTGACAATAACCTTGAGCTACTAACCTTGCTTTGTTTCGAACAATATTACCTTGGTCATCGAGCTTGTTCCGAAATACCCATTTTGTACCAATAATGGTTTGAGATGGAGGACAAGGTACTAATTCCCATGCATCATTCCTTTCAAATTGATTCAACTCCTCTTGCATTTCTAAAAACCAATCCTCATCTTCAATAGCTTCCTTAGCATTTTTAGGCTCTTTTTGAGATATAAGAGCTTTCTCGGCAAATTTTCCTCGAGTCATTACTTTATCAAGGGGATCACCAATAATAAGATCTTTTGGGTGATCTCCCTTAAATTTCAATGCTACGGGAAGATTAGAAGTATCACCTTTATCTTCTTGAGGAACATTTGAGCTTGAAGGTTGATTATTTTGAGTTTCATGTTGAACAATGGGTTCAATAATATCCTCTTCATCACTTTCATCATTGGGTATCCTTTCAACACCCGAAGCTTCATTGAATTTGACATGGATGGATTCTTCAACAACTCCACTAGTCTTATTGTAAAACCGATACGCTTTGCTCTTGATTGAATACCCCATAAAAATTCCTTCATTGGCCTTATGATCAAGTTTGTCTAATTGATCCTTAGTATTCAAAATAAAACATTTACATCCAAATATTTTGAAATAACTAATATTTGGAGTTCTTCCTTTCCAAAGCTCATATGGAGTTTTATTCATTTTAGGACGAATATAAACTCGATTAATGACATAGCAAGCGATACTTACGGCTTCGGCCCAAAAATATTTTGGAAGTGAAAATTCATTGAGCATGGACCGACTCATTTCTTGAAGTGTCCGATTCTTCCTTTTGGCTACTCCATTTTGTTGAGGTGTCCTTGGAGCCGAAAAATTATGACTATATCCCTTGGTTTCACAAAAGACTCTAAATTCGCCGTCAAATTCTCCACCTCGATCACTTCGAATAGACTTAATAGTATCTTCCTTTTCATTTTCAATAAGTCTACACAACTTAACAAACTCATTAACGGCATCACTTTTATTTGTAAGGAATAATGCCAAAGTATATCTAGAAAAATCATCAACTATAACAAAAGTGTAATGTTTTCCACTTAGACTTGCCGTACCAATATCCCCATACAAATCAAGATGAAGCATTTGTAGGGGTTTGGTAGTGGAAATTTCATTTTTGGGCTTAAAACTACTCTTAACTAATTTGTTCTTTTGACAAGTGTCACATAAGCCAAGATTTTCAAAATTCAATTTGGGTAGTCCTTTGACATGTTGGTTTTTGTAAATAGTTTGTAAATTTTTGTATCCAACATGTCCAAGTCGCCTATGCCATAAACTAGTTAAATCATTATTGGCGACAAGACAAAGAAACATTTTGACTAACCAAATCACTTGTACAAATTTTGTAAAGATTGCCTTTTCTAATTGCTTCACAAATAATTTTATCATTTTTGGAAATAAGGCATTTTTCTTTATTAAAAACAACATCATAATTTGAATCACAAAGTTGGCTAACACTTATCAAATTGAACTTAAGCCCTTCTACTAAAAGAACATTACTAAGAGAAAAAGAAGAGTTACCAATTTCTCCATTTCCAAGAATTCTTCCTTTGCCATTGCCGAACATGACCATACCCTCTTCTTGGAGCTTGATGTTGGTAAAAAGTTCTTCTTTCCGGTCATATGGCGTGAACATCCGCTGTCCACAAGCCATTTTGAATCTTCCATTGTTGTTATAGCCCCTATAACCTACAAAGGAATTATTTTTAGGTACCCTATAATTTTGGGGTCCATGGGCGTTAGCCTTGAGACCTTTAGGTCTCCAATAATAGCTAAAATTATTCTTCAATTTACAATTACTAGCATAGTGTCCATTTTTACCACAATAAAAACAAGTAATAATATGAGGACTACTAGCACGTACAAAAGTTGGACCTTGGTCTTTTTTCTTAAAATCATTTTGAAAAAGTTTGTAACTAAGTCCTAATTTAGAATGCTCACCTCTTTGTGCATCTAAAATTTTTGTGACTTTACCCGTTTTAAATTGAATTCATGCACATCCTTTTTCAAATTTTCAATATCATTTGTGAGCGTTTGTTTTTCGGTTTCAAGTGTACGGACCATAGTAAGAGTAATAGCATGAGCTTTATCAAGAGAGTCATAAGAAGTAAATAATTTATCTTTTTCTAGTTTAAGCTCTTTATGCTCCTTTTTCAAATTCTTGTATTTAATAATCAAATTTTGAAACTCATTTTGCGATTCATCAAAATCACATTGTAATTCATCAACTAGGGAAGAAGATGAAGCATTAGAGCGTACCTCGGTATTTTCATCGTCTATAGCCATAAGACCATGTTCGGATTTTCTTTCCTCGTCGGTTGTTTCAAGTAATTCATCCCAAGTTTTGACGTCCGCATTTAATGCCTTCTTTTTCGGAAAAGGCTTTTTCTTCTTTTGTTCCTCTTCCGCTAATTTTGGACAATCGGCTATGTAGTGCCCGGATTTTCCGCATTTGAAGCAAGAATTGTCTCTTGGCTTTCTTTCTTTATTTTTGTTTACAAATTTTGCAAATTTTCTAACAAGAGCGCTTTTCTTCATCATCCTCATCACTAGCATAATAAACATTATTAGAAGAAGATGCTAAGCCTTTAATAATATTTTGCGTACCCAGTTTAGAGGTGGATGGTTGAGAATTTTTCCTCTCCTTGAGATATACTTCATAGATGAGGAGATTCCCAATGAGCTCATCAAACTTGAGTGTCTCAAGATTTTGAGCTTCCGTGATTGCCGTCACTTTTTCGGACCATGAGCCGGGAAGGGCATTTAAGACTTTGGTCACCTTATCTTCTTCGGAGATGACCTTTCCAAGAGCCACAAGAGGATTGACAATGTTGTCAAGCCTTTCCACTATTTTTGAAATGCTTTCACCATCATGCATATTGAAGTTTTCAAAGTCTTTCACAAGCATTGTTTTTCTTGCTTGCTTCACTTTCTTTGTGCCCTCATAGATGGTTTCTAATTTTTCCCAAACTTCATGTGCCGACCGTATGCCTCTTATGCGATTATATTCGGTGGCGGTAAGAGAACAATGTAAAATGTTTAAGGCCTTACCGTTTAAAGAGAAAGCCTTCTTGTCATTATCATCGTATTCCTTGAACGGCTTGGGGGTCGTGGTACCATCCTCCAATTTTGTTGTTGGTTGAGCAACTCCTTCAATGACCACATTCCAAATATCAAATCCGCATCCTTGTAGAAAGCACTCCATGCGGTCTTTCCAAAATGCGTAGTTGTTGGCGTCGAATAATGGTGGCTTGTTGGTGGAGGCGCCGGTGGTGAGATAAGCTTAATTAGTAGCCATGGATCTTTCCTCTTTACTCGGAACGAGCTAGCCAAAGAGTTTGGCTCTGATACCACTTGTTAGTCCAAGTGGCTACGATAATCTAGAGGGGGGGTGAATAGATTATCCCGATTTTCCACAAATCACCCTCTTTTTTGAATCAACAAGTAAATGACAAGAATGTAAATGCGGAAATTCAACAACACTCGTTGATTTAAAGAGGTTCAACCCACCTAGGGCCTAATCCTCTACCACCCCAGTATCTCCGGGATGGATTTCAAAAAAAAGATTTTATTAATTACCACAATTAATACAACACCTTGAGAATCACCACAATCCTCTTACAACACCTTCAAGGAGATTACCACAATCTTCATTCACAACCTTTGAAGAGTACCATACTCTTCAAACACCTATCACCTAAATCACCCAAGTGTATTCTTACCACAAAAATACTCACAAGGATGTCTTGTGTTGAATGATGGACAAAATTCAAGATTACAACTCTATGAAACCAATACAAAGATTGAGTGCAAGTGTAATCAAGAATCAAAAAGCCTAGACCTCAAAGATTTGCAAGTGAAAGTACTTAGGCTATTACAACAAGAATGTAAAAATGAAAGCTTGAACAATTTGCAGATATCTTGTTGTGTATTTTGCTTGTATGTGTTGTGTATCTCGTGTCTTCAATTCATCCTCTATTTATAGGGAAGCTTCACCAACATAGGCTCCCAACATAGGCTCCTCTATTTTCACTTTTGTCTACAAAAAGAAGATCACAAGATGTAGAAATATTGTACAAAATTGAAAAGCAAATCTTGCTGTCACAGATTGCAACGGTTGGAATTTTGCTGTCACAAAATAGCATAGGGCGACCGGTTGCCCTGTTGAAGATTTCGACCGTTTGAAAAAAATAGTGCGATCCGGTAGGGGTTGCGGGGTGCGACCGGTGCTCGAGGGGGGTCGACCGGTCGCCTGAGGTGCGACCGTCGGCCCTCTCTCTCGGACCGGTCCCCCTCCCCGTTTTTTTCAAACCCGCATGTTCTGCTTTTGAGTTTCTTATCTTGAGTGCCGGCCGACCACTTTGGGCGACACGGTCGACCTCCCCTTTTAAATGTTGTCCGATTTTTTTCAAAAATAAACTTCAAGAAATACTCCAAAAAATTAGTAAAAACATTTTAAATCATTTGGGAGTATTTAGACAACATTTATAAACATAGTTTTGGTGTAAAAACCAATTTAAACAAAACCATCAAAAGTGTTTGTCCAATTTTTATCAAATTAAAAACTCTAAGAAATACTCCAAAAAATAGTAAAAACATTTTAAATCATTTAGGAGTATTTGGACAACATATAAAAACATTGTTTTGGTATAAAAACTTATTAAAACAAAATCATCAAAATCTTGATAAAAACATTTATCTAACAGCCACATGTGTATGTGAATTGTGAATGTGATTAAAGGCCATCTTTGCTAGCCTTTCAAGCCTTTTGCCTACCTAAAAATGTTGAAAACTCCTAGTTAGCCAAGTTGAGCCTATAGCCTATTTCTTTGATAACCAAAAAAATTTAACCCTTGATCTTAATATATATCCATCACTTTAAACTCGAGTGTATAACGTTGAGTAAAAGGGGAATGAACGAGGTTGAATGAGTGGAAATTAAAAAATAAGATACTTGGGCGTACTTGGTTAAATGGAACAAAAAAAAGAAAGGAAAGGAGTTGAACAAATGAAAAAAAAAAAATTGAAGTTGATAAACTTGGGGGGCGAAGGATTGTGAATGGAGGCGATTCTCAAAAGAAAGAAAGGATATGGAGATAAATGAAGTTGATAAAAATGAGGGATGATTGGAGAGCATATGGGATTGTAATGAAAATGATTGATATGCTCATCGGTCTATATACTCGAGTTTGAGTCACTTTATCCAAAATTTCCTACCCAAACCAAAGAACCTTCATTACAACCAAATCAGAAAGTCCTTTCTGATTCACAAATTGCACACACTTTAGTGGCGGAGATATGAGACGAATTGCAAGCCTATGGCAAATTTTGCGACATCAAATTGATTTGAGCGTAAACACGTCATATATCCTCGTGAGATGAGAGTATACACTTAACTTCGAGAGTTGGAATTCAGAGCATTTCACTTTGTTTTATTTCAGGCGTGTTCTTTGATTAGATATTTGAGGCTTGATTGAGTTGTACTCAACATTCATGACGAACAATATGGATTTTCTTGTGGATTCTTTGTGTGCGCTATTATCTTTATCTCCCTGTTATGCTTTATCGTGTTCTAAATATTGTTGATCGGGACGGTCAACAGTTTAAGTTTGGGGGATTTTGATAGGCGTGAGTTTTGCATGTATTTTGAGGCGTATTTCGAGCTATAATGATGAGTAAACATGCATATACTCGCTTTAAATGTTACATATTCACTCCTTGTGGAAAAGATATTACACTTTGATTATTTTGTAGGAATTTCATGATATTTGAAGCTAATTGAATATGAATACGAGGAAAGCAAAGTGGAAACACGGAGAATTGAGTGGATATACGAAAAGTGAAGCCTAAAAGAGCGAAAGTTGAGCGTTTACGGAAAAGACAGGGGGCACACGAGTTGGGCGTGCCTCAAGACACCACCCGTGCACCCCTGTATAAGGATTATTGGAGCTGCAGCATGGCGCACGGGTAGCCCATGCATGGGCGCACCACTCGTGCGTCCTACAAAGGATCGGATTATTTCACCGGAGTGGCGCACGGGTAGGCCGTGCTCCGACGCACCACCCATGCGCCCTACAGAGAGTTGGGTTATTCCAGCAGGGTGGCGCACGGGTAACCCGTGCGTGGGTGCACCACCCGTGCGTCTGCGCTGGAATCCCATAATCTGTCTATGAGATTAAGCCCTAAACTTGATGGTGGGTATAAAAAGGCTTTTTGGGGGGCGCACACAAGGAGATTCTGGCATTTTTGGGATCTACAACACAAGACAAGGGTCAACTCTTGGAAGGAGACATCAAGGAGACAATCGGGTTGCATCGGAGCTTGAAGAACGGAGATATATCGAGAGATTGTCGACGTTCCTAAGTTTTTCTTGCTTCTCTTTTAGTTTCAATCTTTCATTTTCATTTGTAATGACTTTGAACACTTTGTTTATAAGTTCTTTAATCATGTGTAGCTAAACATCTTGTGATTTCCGGGTTTTGGAAGTAGATTAACGAACTCTTGTTGGATGTTTTAATCTTAGTTGAAGTTATTATCTTGAAGCCTATTTGAGTATTTTGAGCTTATTCTTGTTTTATCACTTGATCAATGATTTAACTTGTTTGATATATTGATTCATAATTCGAGAGATGAGTTTTAATATTAGATCTTGAATACTCGACACAAATATTTGCATGAATCGAGAGGTTTGTAAATATTTGTGAGGATATTTGATCTTTTGTGCTTTTGGGAGTTGAATGCTTCATGTTGAGTAGAGATGCTAGCATAAGTATTTCGATCTACGCCTTATATGCATCTCGAGAGGGAGGATAAAATAGTTTTGTGATCGTCTTATTGGAATATTGATAATAACGTGGCTTGATTAAATCGGACAACAAGAGGATTATTAATCGAAACCTTAACTCGGAAATCCATTTCATTATCTTGATACTTCTTTCATTTGCGTTATCTTAATCTTGTGTTTTAGTGATTTAAATTGTCTTAATCTCAATACAACAATCATCCAATTTCGATCGTCTAAATAAAAATAAGACTATCTTGGATCAATACTTAGCATATTAATTTATTAGTCTCCGTGGATACGACCGTGCTACCCTATTCGATAACGTACACCGTACACTTGCGGTGAAGCTAAAAATATAGGCGAACACATTTGCGGCTAAAATAAATAAAGCGCAATTCTTTCTTTAATCTACAAAAATATTGTCCATGTCTAAATCGCGAAAATACTGAATTCTTTGTCTACTTACATGATAAATTGGCTAAACTAAAGTTTGTGAGTTTGGTCTAAACATGTTTTAATAAATTGCAAAAATACCGATCTAAAATTTTTATTCTTGATCCAAGTAATATTTATTATTTTGTTCAAAGTCATGAGATCGAAATTTGCCACCACGGCTAGTAATCATCTCCCACCAAATTGAAGATCATGATAAAAATTACTGATCCATAAATAAAATTATCGATGTCCATAAATAAATCATGCATGCAACCATGCGATATAAGTAATTACGGAAAATAATATAGCACCCATGGGCAACATTGACATATGGTGCATCATGTGGAGATAATTTAGACCTGTAGTTGCAAAACAAAAAATATCCTCATAAAACTGATGTTACATAGCCTCCAAAAATCGGCTCAATAAATATATGCCTCAGAAAAACAAATTACATATTTTCAAAGCCTACTACGTCAATATATCTAAGAAAAAGAAAGAAACAAATGAGGATGCCGAACTATCACAATTGTCAAAAATTAACATCAACAAAATTAGTTGCGACACAAAAAAAAATTGCATATACATAAGCAATTTATAAAGCATGCAACTCATAAATTAAAAATCACATAGAACATTTTTACTTTGCACCTTAATGCGCAAAAACATAATTTATTTTACGCACCTTATGCAAAAAGAAAAAAAAATTCATGCACCAATGTGCAAAAATAATTTTCGTCTGCATCACAATGCACAAAAATATATTAATTTGTTACTACATCTTAATGCGCAAAAATAATTTTTCTTTCATGTATCTAATGCGAAAGAAAAACAATCTTATGCATCTAATGTGCAAAAGTAATTTTGCATGCATCATAAAACACAACGATAATTTTGCAACATTATCATGCGTAAAAATAATTTTTGCAAGCACTAAATTGTGCAAAATATTTTTACATACATTAATAATAGAACAAAAAAATGCACAAAAAATAATTTTACAAGTGTCCCATCGCGCAAAAAATAACTTGCTATCCAAGTTCTATACAAACACGACACATGATGGTATAATAACAAATAATCTTCTTAGTTATGTGGTGGACATGCATGAGATATGTCAAAAGGTCTAGTGTTCAAATCTAAGTTGGATCACCCTTTAATTTTTTTAATATCAAAGGGATTCACTGTTGGGAAATTTATTGTGTAGATTTTGATCAATGCTATGTAAAACTTAAACTAGAAAGTTGGCACCCCATTTTCCTTGTAATTTGTATTGTAATAGATAGGGTTGGAAAAGCTGAGTCGGGTCAGCTATGCCTAGAAATACAAGAAGTCAACTGAAGACTGAAGTGAAGACTCCGCTGCAAGACAACTGAGTATGGCAAAGAAGAAAAGTCAAGAACTCGACTGAAGGTGTATCACCAGAAACAATTTGTATGAAGAGTCACCAAGTCAACCAAGCCAAGTCTCAAGTTGAAGTGACAGATGAGTCATCCAAAGATTGGAAGTTAACTCTAGTCACCTGGGAAATAAAAGACTGCAGTCAAGTCAAGACAACTGAACGAGATCCGTTGATGAAAGCCAAGAACGTTATTCAGAATGGTAACATGTTAAAGTTGTCAGATATAAAGTGTTAGTTCCAGTTGTGTGCAAAAGGAACAAACAAATGAGAAGCATTGCACGTGTCAGATACACTGCGATGCTGCAAAATATTAAATACGAGGAAATGTCAACATCAAGGACTGCAACAAGACAAGCCAACGAACACAAGTGGTTTTTGAAATTAGCCTATCTCTTCAATGGACAAAATTTCAAAAGTTCACTATAAAAGGCTGAGGAAACTCATTGAGAAAAGGTTATCTTGCACACCTGAACCACGAACGAGCAAGAAATATTCAAACTGTAACATGCAAATATTCTCAAGATATTCAAGAAAAATCCTCAAGCCTAAAACTCGAAGGAAATCAATCCAACACAAAGCTGTGAAAGAAAGACAACTTCAAACTGTTGAAGAGGATACTTTTGAAGAATCTAAAGGGGTCTACTTTCCAAGGAGGATTGTAGGAAGGTTCAAGGTCGAACAAGTCTCAAGTTATTGGAGGGATTCGTGATCAAATCCAGCTGTGTGAGTTGAAGTAGCAAGGCAGCTGCCCTATGAAGAAGCTGAGTCGGAAGAAAAGCCAGTTGTGTGACCAAGGCATCTCTAGACTGAGTCCAAGGAGCAAGTCATCTGTGTGATCAAGACTTGTCTCTAGACTGATAACCACTTTGTGAACTGATCATTACTTAGTGGATTCCTCCAGGAGTTAGAAAAGAGAGGATTAGAAGAATTACCCCATCTTCGAACCTCTATAAAAATCATTTGTGTCATTTACATTTCAACACTTTTATTTCTGCATACTTACTTATATCTGCTGATAATTTTCTATCCAACTGATTATTAACTAAGTGCTAAAATCAAGTGTTAAAACAAGTTTAAAACAAATCAAAGGGTGTTAAGTCTTCCGCTGATAAAACCAACACAACCAAGTTAAGTTTCAGGTTAAACAGTTGAGTTATTCTATCAACAGCTCTATCGAGTCTGTTGAGTGGCTAACTCTGCTGAATAACCAACTTAGTTGTCCCTCAAGGACTTAGCTGTTTGTGTTAACTCTGTAGTTTCTTTAAAAGGACTAAAATCCAAAAGTTGGTAAGCTTTATTCACCCCCTCCCTTCTAAACCTTACTCACACCCCTTGGAACCTACAAGTGGTATCAGAGCGGTTATCTTTTCTAAAAGATTTTTAGCACTTGCATTTTCAAAATCTTTCACTCTTAGCAAAGTTATTATCATGGAAGAAAATTTGACATGCATCCCTATGTTCACTATTGAGGAATTTGATGACTGGAAAATTCGTATGCGGGCTCATCTATCTGCTCTACATGATGAAATGTGGCTAGTGATAGAGGATGGGCAACTGCAAATACTGAAAGTGAACATAGCCGCAAGGAGAGCAACTGCAGCTGAAGGAGATGAAGCTGCTGCTGAGGCAAGACCAGCCATGGTTGAGAAACCAAGGACTGAGTGGACAAATGAGGACAAAAAAAGATACAACTTGGACAATGTGGCCAATGACATACTTTACAAAACTTTGGACAAAGCAATGTTCAACAAAGTCAAATCTTGCCAATCTGCAAAAGAAATCTGGGATAAACTGACCTTAATCTGTGAAGGATTAGAGCAGATTAAAGAAAATAAATTGTCTGTTGCTGTACAAAAAATTGAAAATTTTAAAATGCTTGTAGGTGAAACCTTGGATCAGCTGGATGCCAGATTCACTGAAATCACAAATGAGCTATCAGCACTTGGGAAAGAATATACACAAAAGGAAATGTGTATGAAGATTCTAAGAAGCCTCCCAGTTGAATGGGAAATGAAGGTCATGGCCCTGAGACATTCAATGAACCTCACAACAACATCCAATCATGAGCTATTCTCAGATCTCAAAGCTTATGAGTTTGAGCTGAGAAGAAAAGATCAAGAGGAGATAGTTGTAGCCAAAACAGCTGCACTTATAGTCAAGGAGGGAAAGAGAGCTGAAGTCAAGGAAGCCATAGACCAGGAGGAGATTGCCCTGATGGTTAAAAGATTCAACAAGTTCTTCAATAAGAACTATAAAAGAAACAAGGGTGAATCCTCCAGGAGATATTCAGCTCCCTCCAACAGGCCACCCAAGAGAGCTGAACATCAAAGGGTTGAGTATTTGAGAGCTGATAACCCAAGGACAGAAAGAGCTGATAAAAAAACTGAGAACCTGTGTTGGAATTGCAGACAACCAGGACATTTTGCAATTGACTGTTCCTATCCACCAGTCAACAAGTACAGGAATGAAGAAGAAAGAAAAGTCTTCAGAGAAAGAAGACAGGAAAAGAAGAAAGCCATGTTGGATGCTGAGACTGATGAGACAGCTAAGTCGAAAGAAGCAGCAGACTTAGAGAGTAGTGAAGCTGACTACTCAAGTGATTCTGAAGAAGAAGCAATGATCTGTCTAATGGCTAAAGAACTGGATCAACAAGACCAAGAAGATGAGGTACACTCTAACTCATCTCATTCAGATTCTAGTCACTAGTGATTGTGATACACACACTTCATCACCCACTGATCTTTATGATTCATTAGGTTAAATGATGAAAGGCTTTGAGCACATTAAATCCTCACACACACTATTAAATGAGGAAAACAGCCAGCTCAAAAGCCAGAACTCACAGCTGACTAGGGAGCTGAGTACTCTAAGTCACGTAGCTGATGGGAACAAAGAGTTAAAGGCTGAGAATGCTAAACTAGTAGCAGAGATAGCTGCTATAAAAAAGAGGGAAAATGATCTCAAAAATGTGGTTGCCTCATTTACAAAGGCATCTAAATCATTGGATGACCTTATTATGAGCCAAAAAGAGTGTGGAGATAAGACAGGCATAGGATTCAATTCCTTTGTGCATAGTCAAACTCCTAGAGTGATTTTGGAAAAACGGTCTTCAAGTAATGAATTATCTCAAAAACACAAAACATCATATGTTGCACCCACATTCATCCCAAAGCACAATCACAAACAAAGTGGACTTGGATATAAAGGAAAAGGAAAACATCCAGTTGAGTATGCTGAGAGGACAGCTGAAAAGAAATCCAGCAGAGCTCCTCAGCAAACTCCAAACAGAAAGTACTTTGTGAAGAATAAACAGAGCTACCAAAAACTCCAGAAGTTTTATCAAAGAAACACATATGATGGGAATGGTAGAAACTACCCAAGCCAAGCTGATTGGAATAATGTGAAAATCAGCAAAGACCAATGGAATACAAGCCTAGATGGCAAAGACTTAGACCTCAGCAAAGGTCATTCCAAAGGCAAAAGAGCTATTACCAGCACACATATGCACCCATGCACTACACTCCAAAATATCACAACTACCCAAAGAAAGAAATTTCTAAAACACACACACACACAGGCATACAGACAAAAGAGACAGTTGTATGAACCTAAAGTCCCCAAGCAATTTGCCAAAGTGAACCATGATTATGGCACTAATAGATGGCAACCTCTTAGAGTCAAATCATCTGGCTATAGGTTGGTCATCTTATAACACTAACCCATCAGGACCCAGACATGTATGGATACCTAAAAAACTGATTTACTTGACTGCAGGTTCAAGGAACAGTTGAGTGCTACAAGGATCTAGACAGAAGAATATGTATGTGGTAGATTGGTCTACTGCCACACCAAGCACCTGTCTGTTAGCAAAGAGCACAACTGAATCAAGTTGGATGTGGCACAAGAAGCCGAGTCATCTGAACTTCAATACAATCAACAAGCTCGCAAGGAGTCATTTTGTGGAAGGATTGCCAGACTTAGTGTACAAGAAGGAAAGTGTATGTGATGCATGCCAGATGGGAAAGCAGATCAAATCTTCATTCAAGGAGAGGCCTAGTCCTTCTTCAACAAGGATATTGCATTTGTTGCATATGGATTTATTTGGTTCAGTTGAACCAGCCAGCATAAGTGGAAATAGATACACCTTAGTGGTGGTAGATGATTATTCAAGATATACATGGACAATCTTCAAGTGCAAAAAGAAGGAAACTTTGCAGAAGTTACCTCAGCTGATGAGCAGAGTTCAAAATGAAAAGAGCCAAACCATTATAAAGATAAGGTCTGATAGAGGAACTGAGTTTGTCAATGGGATAATAACTCAGTATTGTGTTGAAAATGGTATTGCTCGTGATTTATCTGCAGCAAGGACTCCACAGCAAAATGGAGTAGCTGAAAGAAGGAACAAAACTCTCAAGGAAGCTGCAAGAACCATGTTAGCTGAAGCTGAGTTGCCTAAGAGATTTTGGGCTGAAGCCATTAACACTGCATGCTATACTCAAAATAGATGCATGATTAATAGACAGCTGACCAAGACTCCCTATAAGATATGGACTGTGAAAAAGCCAAATGTTGCATATTTTAGAATATTTGGATATAAATGCTTCATCCACAACAATTGCAAGGATAATCTAAAGGCTTTTGATGCTAAAGCTGATGAAGGTATCTTTTTTGTATACTCAGCTGAGAGCAAAGCCTATAGAGTGCTGAACAAGAGGACTATGGTCACCGAAGAGTCTATTCATGTGGTTTTTGATGAACCTAATGTGAATGAAGAAGACATTGAAGAGTTAGGCGATAAGTCAATCACCAACTATGCAGAAGAGTCCTTATGTTGAAGCTGAAGCAAGAGTAATCAACCAAGATGAAGATGAGATAGCTGAATCTCAAAGACAACTTGAAAGTCTACAGCTGAATGATGATGAAAGAGCTGCTCAAGACAACACAGCTGCGACACAGTTGAACCCAGCTGATTTGCTTCAACCTGATGTGAGATGGCTGAGAGACCATCCACCGGAGCTAGTTATTGGAGATGTTAGAGATGGTGTTCACTTGTTTTATTTCCCAAATAGAGCCAAAAGATGTGTTTCAAGCCCTGGATGATACACATTGGATTCAAGCCATGCAAGAACAGCTGAATCAGTTTGAAAGAAACAAAGTATGGGAATTGGTGCAGAGACCAACCCATCAAAATGTCATTGGCACAAAATGGGTTTTCAGAAACAAGATGAATGAGGAAGGATCTGTGGTAAGAAACAAAGCAATATTGGTAGCCAAAGGGTATTGCCAAGAAGAGGGAATAGATTTTGATGAAACCTTTGCTCCTGTTGTCAGATTAGAAGCAATTAGGATGTTTCTTGCCTATGCTGCTCACAAGAACTTCATTGTATATCAAACGGATGTGAAAAGTGCATTCTTAAATGGACTGTTGGAAGAAGAAGTCTATGTTGAACAACCTCCAAGTTTTGAGCAGAAAACTATTGGAGATAAGGTGTACAAGCTCAAGAAAGTATTATATGGATTGAAACAGGCACCAAGAGCATGGTATGATACATTATCTCCATTCCTATCTGATAATGGATTCACCAAAGGCAAAGTGGACAGAACACTTTTCAGAATTCAAGATGGAGAGAGTATACTGCTTGTTCAAATATATGTGGATGATATCATTTTTGGATCCACAAATAAAGAGCTGTGTGATAAGCTCTTAAACCTCATGCAAGGCAAATTTGAGATGAACATGATGGGGAGCTGACCTTCTTCCTAGGACTTCAAGTCAAGCAATTGAAGGATGGAACCTTCATAAGTCAAACGAAGTACACCAGAGATTTAATGAAGAAATTTGGTACGGAAGAGAAGTCTTCTGTGAAAATACCAATGAACAAATCAGTCAAGATGGACATGGATGCAGATGGTAAGGCTGTAGATCAAACAAGATACAGGGCACTTATTGGATCACTGCTCTATTTAACAGCCAACAGACCAGACATCACCTTTGTTGTAGGTGTATGTGCAAGATTTCAATCTGCACCAAAGGAGAGCCACATGACTGCAACTAAGAAAATCCTTAGATATTTGAAGGGATGCCAGGAAGTTAGCTTATGGTATCCAAAGGAAGGTGGATTCAAGCTTATTGGTTACTCAGACTCTGACTATGCTGGATGTAGAGTTGACAGGAAGAGTACTTCAGGTACATGTCAAATGCTTGGAAACGGATTGGTTTCATGGTTTAGTAAGAAGCAAAACTCAATAGGCACATCCACAGCTGAAGCAGAGTACATAGATGGGGGCAGTTGTTGTACCCAGGTCTTATGGATGAGACCGCAGCTGAGAGATTATGAAACTAAAGAAAAAGAGATTCCAATTATGTTTGATAATACAAGTGCTATTGCAATCACTCAGAATCCTGTGCTCCATTCAAGAACAAAGCACATTGATGTCAGATATCATTTTATAAGAGATCATGTTGAAAAGAAAGACATCACTTTGGAATATATCTCAACTGATAAACAGTTAGCTGACATATTCACCAAGCCCTTACATGAATCAAGATTTGAGAAGCTTAAGCATGAGCTAGGGTTAATTGAGCTGAGTTAACACTCAGAAGACTCAATCAGAAGAGATGGATGATAGAAAGTGAGAAATGAACAAGTTTTTCACATCAGTCAAGTAAAAAGCCATATCAGAAAGTCAGCTGTATCGAGTTACCTGACAGCTGAGTCACTTAATGAAAAGAGAGAAGACGAGATAAGTCATTTTTTAGATAAGCTGAGTCATTTATGAGCTAAGTGACAAAAACGCAGTCGTTTTAAATGAGCGGGAATGTTTTTAAGGATGACATCAGCGTAATAATGATGGGTACAGTCAAAAGCTGCACGGTAAATATATGATTGGATATAAATGCTGCCGCATTAAATGCGAGAAATTAAATGCGGTTTGACGTGCTAAATCTGAGCCGTTGATCTTGATCAAATTTCAAAAATCAAAAACATGTCCTTTCATAACCCTTATATACGGTTTTCAATCTTCTCTCTCACACTTTACTGAAACTGTTCATGTTTCAAAGCAAAGAAAGCAAGTTCTCTCTCGAAAAACCTAAGAGTCCTCAAGCCAGTTTATCAAGTTCTAATCGGTAAAAACTCCTAAAAATGGCACCAAAGTTCAATTTCGTCAAGTTATCGAAGCAAATCCACTCAGGATCGTCTGTGGATTTTGAAGGCATGGTGAAGTAGGGTTCAGATGAAACCCTAGTGAAGAAGATTGCAGAAATGTTGGAAAAGTCCGGTCTTAAGGCTTTTCTTACTTTGGAGTACTCGCACACCTATCTTGAAGAGGTGGCGCAGTTCTACGTGAATGCGGAGGTGCAGGACGAAGGCATCAAGTCTTCTGTCCACCACAAGGACATTATGATAACAGCTAAGGACCTTGCAGAGCACTGTTTATTGCCATCTGAGGGCATGAATGAGATTTATGAAGCAGACGTTGATTTGGCTGCTGCATGGAAAGAGGTAGCCAAACCTGAGTGTGCTACGAAGGTGGTCTACACAGCTGAGAAGAAACTGCAGAAGGATGACTATCACAAGTTGATGGATGTCGTCTCCAAGTGTGTGGACATGAAGTTTGGCAGCTTCAACCAGCTGTCAAAGACTAAGCTGATCGTCATGGCTGCGATCATGCAGGGCAAGAAAGTCAACTGGGCTGAGTTCGTGTACAACAGACTCTACCAGAATATTGTGAATAAGTCATACAAGGAAGACAGATCCTTTGGAGGATCTCTCGGTTATGGCCTGGTGATTGGCCACCTGATGGAAGTGAAGGGCATTCCCCTTCAACATGGAAAACCTTTCCATGTAAATAAAAAGATTTTCAGGGCTAATCTCTCAGGAGCCCAGAAGAGAGCCCATGCGAAGAGGGCGGACACAAGTGAGGGGGAATTAGCTGACCCCAAGGACACAGCTGTTATCTCCCCTCCCAAGAAGAAAGTTGCCCCTGCAGCGGCAAAGAAGAAAGCTGCCCCTGCAGCAAAGAAACAGGATGCACCTGCCCCTGCAGCCGAGTCGCCTACCCGAGCAGCCATGTCTCCTGCCCATGCAGCCGAGGCTAAGAAGAAAGCCCAAATCTCTTCTCCTGCCATACGTAAGAAAAGGACTGCCAAGCCTAGGAAGGCAGCTCCTTCGAAGAAGGAATCCCGACCCCCGCCGCTAAAAAATCCGAGGAAGAAACAGAACCAAAAATTCCTCTGGTTAAAACCAAAAGAAGAAGGATTGTCAAGCTTTCAGAGCATGAGAAGACAGTTGTGTCTCCACTCACCGAGAAAAGCTTCGAGATCTTGCTCTCGGGGAAGTGCAGTGTCCTGAAGTAGTCGATGAAACTGCCAAGTCTGCTGAGGGTGATCAGCTGAGGCCCCCAAAAGACCCAGCTGTGGAGAGGACAACTGAGGATAAAGAAGTAGTTGAGACAATTGAATCCCCAGTTGAAAAAGTTGTCTCTCCACCTGCTACGGACGTTGCAGAAGGATAAGAGCAGCATAGTATCCTGCCTTCCATCCCAGAGAAGGAAGGACAAGAAGATGATGTCATCATGTACTCTCCGGTATACCCAGACATCCAGCGCCGTCTACGTGAATGGAGGGCGTGGAAGCTAAGCCACTCAAGGGCACAGTTTGAACGCCATGAGTTTATCGAAGAAGAGGAGGAATTATTCCAATTTCTTAGAGTCAACACTGTACTTCAAGCCCTTGATGAAGATAATTGCCTGAGTATTCTACAAATCTTCAAAGAGAAGGATCAAGCCAAACAACCGAGGAAGCAGAAGCTCGCGAGAAAACCAAGATATACACGCTTACCGGAACTCTAGAACACACTCACTCTGATCTTGATGTGTTCTCAGAGAGTGATGAAGATATGGATCCCGTTACTGCAACAGAGAAGTCAGACATGCAGCAAGCTCTAAGGGAATCCAAGATGATGCATGAGCAACACATGTTTGAAGGAGCAGGAGAGTCCTCACAATCTCTCCTGCAGATAGACCCATTGGGAGTAGTGCAGCAGATTTCCACGGTTATTGCTGCAACTACATCCCCAGTACAGTCGGAAGATGGGTCCAAGGGAATTGGCGATGAAACTGGGAGTTTGGGCACCCAAGTTGAGCCAACCCCTACTGAAGGTGTTTTACCACCTGCCCCAACAACTGAGCACTCAACGGAAGCAGCCGCGAGTCTGGAGAAGAGGGACCCCATCATCAATCACTCAGCTGGTGTGCCAGCTGAGGGGGAAACTCACTCCACTGCAGCAGGGTCGGAGAATGCTGCAGATGACTTCATATTGAAGAAAGGAGGCGAAGTGGAAACCGAAAAAGAACCATAGCAGATTGACATTGACGAAGCTTGGACAGTTGAGTCTATCCCAGCTGAAGTGTCAGCTACTTTGCAAGCTGAGGACACTGCTGTTGCAGTCAAGGCACAGGATGGAAATGCCCCGGGAGTTAACACTCTGGGCAATGAAAGTACAATCCAAGGGGTTGGACTCCTTCGGATGCCATGGTCCAAGACCCTAAGACAGCTGCGACTATCGAAGGGAATATTGAAGGCCTCTCTGCAGTTGAGACTGCTGGAGGTGTTGAAGGCCCAAGGGAAGTTGAGACCTCCCTGGGTAAAGCTCAAGAAGTTCAGAAAATCCCTCCTGTTAACATTGCTGAATCTGAGAAGGAGATGCACTTCATGACTCCCAGGAAAACCCTGACATATCATTTCTGGGGTCTGAAGATGAAGCTGAGTCCACACCTGTTGCATATCAAAAGGACCCAGCTGAGGATGTTCTCCCACAGATGAGTCATATTGCAGCCGAGGACCCGGTACTTCACTTAGAAAAATCCACTGAGGCCGAAGAAGCTGTTAAGACAGCTGAGGCTCAATCAGCTGGCCAACCCATTTCAAAAGGTCCAGCTGAAACCGAGTCATCTGTATAGGTTCCCACAGCTGCAGCAGTACCGACTCCACCAAGATCATCACAGGCACAGACCACAATTTCAATCCCTTATGTGTGCGAGATGATACTTTTGAGCAACTATTTCCCTTTTCCATCGAACTTCCTGAGCTGGAGGAAGAGACCACTAAAGAGCAGCAACGTCTCACAGTCCGAGAAGATTCTGTAATCCCTACCGACTCAATTGTGCCAAGCAAACTTTGATTTCGATGTTGAATGGTCGGCAGCTTACTCAGGTGTGACAGCTGAGATCCGAGAAGTCTTCAACAAGATCTGTGCAGAGATTGAGAAGATCGAATGGCACCAGACCTCACTAGATTTGCATCTGGACAATAGAGATGCCACCTTCACAGCAGATTTGAGAGGGATAGTGGTAAGGATCAGGGAGTGGTGTCAGCAGCAGAGTGCAATGCGATATGAGCAAGTTCACTATTTCAAGGCATTGTACAATAAGATGCTTGTTTGGAGTGCTGACAATGCTGATATGAAGCAGAGGATGCAGGCGTATATGGAGAGATTGCATGCCTCCCACACAACTAAAATGGAACTACTGCGTGAATTCCATCGAAAAGAAATTATGTGTCTTGAGGAGACCATGAATGCGAAGTTCAGCCTTCTCATGGCTGAAACTGGTGGCAGCCGAGTCAAAGGCCACTCATTCAGAATTTCGAATAGCACATGCAGCAGCAGACTCCAAGCAGAACTCAGCTCTCAGCAGACTCGACTTCATGCTCGCAGGAATGTTCCCAGGGGTCCCTCTCTCCTTTGATGATGCCAAAAAGGGGGAAGATGAGTACCTAAGGAATTTGAAAGAAGAAGCAGCTGCTGAAAAGGAGAGTGGAAAGGCAGCTGAGGGGGAACATTCGAAGGACATGACATTAATGATTGCTGAAACCCCTCAGCAAGGTCATGTGACAGCCTCAATAATCAGCAAACTTCCAGTGACTCTGCCGATCGAACACTCTATTGTGCCAATGTCAGAGAAAAGGAAAATCGTAGAAGCATGGATGGTAGAATTCAATAAAAAGATGGATGCCCACGTTGAAGAAATGCTGAACATTTCGGTGGCATTCCGGCAGGGAAGGATCAAGATGCTATTCCAGATGACGGAGACGAGCCAAGATCTGTTGAAGAATTTAAAACCCTCGAATCCGAAGGCTATTTCCAGAAGATGTTCGTAGCCTAAGCCTGGGATCTGTATTGGGAGAAGGGTCTGAAGTTATGCGAATAAGCTGATAGGCAACAAACTACAAGCAGCCATTCAGTTGGTAAGTAGAAGACTCATGTACAGTATACACCCAGAGGAGGAGGAATAAGTGGTGGAGGAAGAGGTTTTCGACCTAGACCTCTACCCAAAAATATCGAATATGTAGATCACGGTAAGAAGGGAAGGATCTATTGGGCTGGGTATGATGAAGTAGCGAATCTGGAAGTGGCTAGGAAGAATGCTGACTACATGAAAAGAATAGAAGAGGAAAACAGAAAACAAGACCAGCTATGGGAAGAGAGGAAGTGAAAAGATGCTACTGCGAAGAGAGCTTATGAAAAGAAGAAAGCAGCTGAAGATGAAAGAAAAAGAAGGAGACCTGATGATGACAGAGCTGAAGAGGAAAGAAGGTGGAAGCGAAGGCGATAAAGTGTTGCTACGAACCCTTCATGTATTTTACTCATGTAAATACATTTTTGTGTAAGTCATCTGTATATTCAGTAAAGTGACTTGTAACTTCTCTCTGTATATTTGTATCTTAGCATAGATGCTTGTAATTGCTTAGATTTAAATATGATGTGATACGCTTTGTAAACAGCTGTGTAAAGGACAAGAATGCTATGATCAATAAAAGGATTGATTTTACGCCTACATTTTTTGTTACTGCATTGTCTGTATGTATCTTTGCTAAGTTTTGGCATCATCAAAAAGGGGGAAATTGTTGGGAAATTTATTGTGTAGATTTTGATGAATGCCATGTAAAACATAAACTAGAAAGTTGGCACCCCATTTTCCTTGTAATTTGTATTGTACTAAATGGGGCTGGAAAAGCTGAGTCGAGTCAGCTATGCCTAGAAATACAAGAAGTCAACTGAAGACTGAAGTGAAGACTCCGCTGCAAGACAGCTGAGTATAGCAAAGAAGAAAAGTCAAGAACTCGACTGAAGGTGTATCACCGTGAAACAGTGTATGAATAAATACCAAGTCAACAACAAGAAGCCAAGTCTCAAGTTGAAGTGACAGATGAGTCATCCAAAGATTGGAAGCTAACTCAAGTCACCCGAGGAATAAAAGATCGATCAAGTCAAGACAACTGAACGAGATCCGTTGATGAAAGCCAAGAATGTTACTCAGAATGGTAACATGTTAAAGTTGTCAGAGTTAAAGTGTTAGTTCCAATTGTGTGCAAAAGGAACAAACCAATGAGAAGCACTGCACCTAGTGTCAGATACGTTGCAATGCTGCAAGACATTAAATACGAGGAAATGTCAACATCAAGGACTGCAACAAGACAAGCCAACGAACACAAGTGATTTTTGAAATTAGCCTATCTCTTCAACGGGCAAAATTTCAAAAGTTCACTATAAAAGGCTGAGGAAACTCATTGACAAAAGGTTACCTTGCACACCTGAACCACGAACGAGCAAGCAATATTCAAACTGTAACCTGAAAATATTCTCAAGATATTCAAGCAAAATCCTCAAGCCTAAAACTCGAAGGAAATCAATCCAACACAAAGCTGTGAAGGAAAGACAACTTCAAACTGTTGAAGAGGAAACTTTTGAAGAATCACAAGGGGTCTACTTTCCAAGGAGGATTGTAGGAAGGTTCAAGGTCGAACCCGTCTCAAGTTATTGGAGGGCTTCGTGATCAAATCCAAGAAGCTTGAGAAAGTGAGCTGAAGTAGCAAGGCAGCTGCCCTGTGAAGAAGCTGGGTCGGAAGAGAAGCCAGTTGTGTGACCAAGGCATCTCTAGACTGAGTCCAAGGAGCAAGTCAGTTGTGTGATCAAGACTTATCTCTAGACTGATAACCACTTTGTGAACTGATCATTACTTAGTGGATTCCTCCAGGAGTTGGAGAAGAGAGGATTAGAAGAACTACCCCATCTTCGAACCTCTATAAAAATCATTTGCGTCATTTACATTTCATCACTTTTATTTCTTCATACTTACTTATATATGCTGATAATTTGCTATCCAACTGATTAATAACTAAGTGCTAAAATCAAGTGTTAAAACAAGTTTAAAACAAATCAAAGGGTGTTAAGTCTTCCGCTGACAAAACCAACACAACCAAGTTAAGTTTCAGGTTAAACAGTTGAGTTATTCTATCAACAGCTCAATCGAGTTTGTTGAGTGGCTAACTCTGCTGAATAACCAACTTAGTTGTCCCTCAAGGACTTAGCTGTTTGTGTTAACTCTGTAATTTCTTTAAAAGGACTAAAATCCAAAATTTGGTAAGGTTTATTCAACCCCCCCACCTTCTAAACCTTACTCACACCCCTTGGGACCTACATACACCATTTAGGCAGCTACTCAGTTCCACATCAACGCCCATGTGGCGTGAGGCGGTGTCACAGCATCAGTCGAGTGACCTGCCACACCATCTGCCATGCGGAAGCCATCGCGCCATGTTAGGCGCCAATTAGTGGCACAACTCAGTGCCACGTCCGTGCCATGGCAGCCGAGTTGCCACATCAACGCCTAGCCCAACAAAAAAATACTACTTGGCGCCACAAAAGCGTTACCAAGCCAAGGGACATCATATATAGTACTCAAAACCCAAAAAAAATTGCACCCATTGACACAACTTTCAAGGCAATTTTTTCTTTTCACCAAAAACTTTAAAATAGCCCTAACTAATTCGTTTCAAATCCGTTTTTCATGCATAATATATCAAATTAATTGTCTTTATGAGATCTACAATTTGATACTAATATTGCACACATCAAAACGAAAATCCAGATTCAAAATTTTCAAATAAAAAATCGAATCACATGTGTCATCAAAACTCATGCACATCACATAGGCGAGATCAAGCCCTAATGGCTCTGATACCACTGTTAGCAAATATGGGTCAGTATCTAAATCACATATTTGAACATATAAGGTGGATAGAGTATACTATTTGCAACGGAATTGTCGATCCACATAGCCAGGATTGAGCCCATCTACAGGCCTTCTTTTGATCCATGATTAAGCCATCTACAAGCCTTCTCTTTGGTTGAACCCCGAACAACGAACGAACCCCATAGATTGGTTGAACCACGAACCACTTTTCTCGTTGGTGTCAATAACTACAAGACTTATTCACTTTGGTATGCACAACTTAGACCCTTGGAGAACATTGGTGATGCTTGATGCTTGTAAAATATACGTGCATTTAGAGGCTTAAAATGGTATATAACTAACACATTTGCATGTATATTTAGTGTGTTTTTACTTGGTTTCCTTAGAAGCGCATAGTACTTTGTATTCTTGTAATCTTTTGCAGGAAATAGAGCTTAATCGGAGAAATATCAGTTGGAAGGCCCAGGTAGGATTGACGAGTGCAAAGAGAGGATAAAAAAGACGAAGAAACCACGCAAAAACACATCACACGGCCCGACCGTGTGGGACCACACGGCCGTGTGACTTGCCCGTGTGATGAAGACATGTTCGTGTGAAGTTGGAAAGAAACAAGGGACAAAAACAAGCTGAACCACACAGTCGTGTTGAGTGGCCGTGTGAAGCTACACGGCCAGACCATGTGACACGCTATTTTGGAGTTTTTGTGTTGTTTTCCCACTCAAAATCTACAAGTGATCTCTCCAAGCACCTATATAAAGAACCCATAGAATTGTATGAATTGGTTATTGATACTTTAATTGGATTTAATATTAAAGAAACATGTTGAGATTATGTGCCTAAGGCTGCTTCCATGGTCTCATATAAGTTGTTGCCATCATAGACAACATCCCTATATGCTCAATGATTTAAATCTTTTTTTGTTGTGAAAGAATGCCAATGATTTAAATATTCCTAGAATGATAATAAAATGAATTTGGAATGAATTTGTTAAAATTTGAGGCTCAACCTGTCAAAATTGTCCCAAAATTGTTATGGACCCAATTAATGATCCTCTCCGAACCAAACGCTTAAGGTTGCCATTGGATACGAAATAATTTTCATTTTCGTTCCATTAGAGAATTTTTCTTAACCTAAGATGCAGTTAATAAAGAAAAATTTCAGAAAATATATTATCCATCCACATTCATTTTCTCTTACAAATCATATTTACACACTTTTTTAAAAATAAATAATCATTATTGCACATTTTCCAAACACATTAAAATATTAATTCACTCACATATTTCTCAATCACCAATTATTTTAAAACATTGTTTTACTTTTTTTATGACAAATAAACTTTCATTATTACTATTTTTATATCACATACTTCGTCTAGATATTTATGGATTTTAGATTCAGGATGCATACGTAATGCATGTGTACTCCAGAAGGGATTATTTTGATTCATTTCAATTGTGGAGGGCAAGAACTTTGCCTTAGGTGATGGTGCTACTTGTAAAATCATGGGATTTGGAGTGGTGAAAATCAAAATGGACAATGGAGTGGGCCCCCAAAGATACGGAGGAATCTAATTTGCTTGAGCAAAATGGATTCCAATAGCTACGCGTATTCAGCTGAAGGTGTAGTCCTAAAAACCACATATGGAAGAAGGGTCCTAAGGATGGAAGAGAAGTATCAGAATGTGTATCATCTGGAGACCCAAAAGATTACTGGAAATGGTACCGCGCCAGGAGGCTTCTATGGAGTAGATGGGAGTGAGGGAAATCCTATTGGGTAAGAGGATGGGTTCAGGTCGTTGTTAGGAAATCTATTTGTTAGATTTTTATGGTACTATGTAAAACTTAAACTAGGAAGTTGGCACCCCATTTCCCTTGTATTTTGTATTGTAATAGATAGGGCTGGCAGAGCTGAGTCAAGTCAGCTATGCCAAGGATTACAAGAAGTCAATTTGGGACTTTGTGAAGACTCTGTTGTGTGTCATTTGAGTAATACCTTGAAGGAAGTCAAGGACTTGAATTAAGAAGAGTCAGCTGGGGAACAACTGTAAGAAATGTCAGTCAAGTCAACTCTAGAAGCCATGTCTCAAGTTGAAGTGACAGTTGAGTTATCCAATGATTGGAGTTGACTTAAGTCACCTGGAGTATAGACTAAAGTCTAGTCAAGACAACTGACTTAGATCCGTTGATTAAAGTCAAGAATATTACTCAAAATAGTAATATGTCAAAGCTGTCAGGTCTAAAGTGTTAGTCCCAAAATTATGCAAGAGGAATGAACCAATGGGAAACACTGCACCTTGTGTCAGGCACCTGCAATGCTGCGAAGTCATTTAATAAGAGGAAAGGTCAACATCAAGGACTGCAGACCAAGACAATACAAGACAACGAACACAAAGTGACATTTGAAATTAGCCTATCTCTTCAATGGGCAAAATTTCAAATGTGAACTATAAAAGGGTGAGGAAGTTATTGAGAAAAGGTTACCTGAACCACAAACCAACAAACAATATTCAAGCAAATCCTCAAGCCTGAAACTTGAAGGAAATCGATCCAACACAAGCTGTGAAGGAAAGAAAACTTCAAATCTGTTGAAGAAGAAACTTTTGAAGAAATCAAAGGGGTCTACTTTCCAAGTAAGGATTGCAGAAAGGTTCCAGGTCGAACCATTATCAAGTTTGTTGGAGGGCTTCGTGATCAAATCCAAGAACTTGAGAAAGTGAGTCAAGTAGCAAGCAAATGCCCTGAAGAAGAAAGAGTTGCAAAGAAAAGCCAGCTGTGTGATCAAGGTTATCTCCAGACTGTTCACCGCTTTGTAAACTGATCTGTTACATAGTGGATTCCTCCAGGAGTTAGAGAAGAGAGGATTAGAAGAATTACCCCATCTTCGAACCTCTATAAAATATTTGTGTCATTTACTTTGAGCAAACTTAATTTCCTACATATTTACTTTATATCTGCAGTTAAGTATTATATTTGCTATCCAACTAATGAAAACTAAGTGCTAAAAATCAAGTGTTAAAAACAAGCTTAAAACAAATCAAAGGGTGTTAAGTCTTCCGCTGTTAAAAACCAATCAACCAAATTAAGTATTTGGCTTGAGCAGCCGAGTTATACTATCAACATCTCTATCGAGTCTGTTGAGTGGGTAACTTAGCTGAAAAGCCAACTTAGCTGTCCATTAAAGACACAGCTGTTTGAGTAAACTCTGTTGAATAATTTTAAAAGGACTAAATCGAAAATTTGGTAAGGTTTATTAAACCCCCCCTTCTAAACCTTACTTCACACCCCTTGGGACCTACAAGTGGTATCAGAGCAGTTGGTTCATTGAGACTTCCATACTGGTTATTGAACTAGATCTCTATCTTTTCGAAAAGTTTTGTAAACAATTGTGTTTCAAAGTCTTTCACTTTTAAGCAAATTTATTATCATGTAAGCAAATCTAACGCGTATTCCTATGTTCTCTATTGAAGAATTTGATGATTGAAAAATTCGTATATAGCCTCATCTATCATCATTACATGATGAAATGTGCCTTGTGATAGAGGATGGGCCACTGCAACTACTCAAAGTGAACACAGCTGTAAGAAGAGCAACTGCAGCTGAAGGAGAAGAAGTTGTTGCTGAAGCAAGACCAGCCATGGTTGAAAAACCTAGGACTGAGTGGACAAATGATGATAGAAAAAGACACAACCTTGACAATGTGTCCAAGGATATTCTCTACAAGACATTAGACAATGCAATGTTCAATAAAGTCAAATCTTGCAAATCAACCAAAGAGATTTGGGAAAAGCTAACTTAAATTTGTGAATGATCAGAGCAAATTAAAGAAAATAAACTATCTGTTGTTGTTCAAAAATTTGAAAATTTCAAAATGGTTGCAGGTTAAACTCTAGATCAGCCGGATGCCAGATTTACTGAGATTACAAATGAGCTTTCAGCTCTTGGGAAAGAATATACACAAAAGGAAATGTGTATGAAGATTTTAGCAAGCCTGCCAGTTGAATAGGAAATGAAGGTCATGGCCCTGAGATACTCAATGGACCTCTCAAGAACATAACCATGATCTATTCTCAAACCTCAAAGCCTATGAATTTGAGCTAAGAAGGAAAGAGCAGGAGGAGACATCTGTACCCAAGACAACTGCATTGATGGCTAGTGATGGGAAGAGAGATGGGCCAAAGGAAGCCATAGACCAGGAGGAAATTGCCCTGATGGTCAAAAGATTCAACAAGTTCTTCAATAAGAACTATAAAAGGAATAAGGGTAAGACCTCCAGGGGACATTCAGCTCCTTCCAAATCAAGGAAAGACAGGCCACCCAAGAGAGCTGAGCGTCAAAAGGCTGACTATTAGAGAGCTGATAACCCAAGAACAGACAGAGCTGATCAGAGAGCTGAGAACCTGTGTTGGAACTACACACGACCATGACACTTTGCAGTTGACTGTTCCTATACACCATTCAACAAATACAAAAATGAAGAAGAAAGAAAAGTCTTCAGTGAAAGAAGACAGGAAAAGAAGAAAGCCATGTTAGCTCCTGAGACTGTTGAGACAGTCAAGTCCAAAAAAGCAGCAGACTCAGAAAGTAGTGAAGCAGACTACTCAAGTGATTCTGAGGAAGAGGCTATGATCTACCTTATGGCCAAAGAACAAGATCAACCAGATCAAGAAGATGGGGTACACTCTAACTCATCTCATTCAGATTCAAGTGTTAGTGATTGTGATACACACACTTCATCGCCCACTGATCTTTATAATTCATTAGGCAAACTGATGAAAGATTTTGAACACATAAAATCCTCGCACACAATTTTAAATAAGGAAAACAGCCAGCTTAAAAGCCAAAATTCACAGCTTACTAAAGAGCTAAGTACTTTGAGTCATATAGCTAATGATAACACTAAGTTGAAGGTTAAAAATTGCAAAGATCACAGCAGAGTTAGCTGGTATAGAAAAGAGTGAGAAAGATCTCAAAAATGTGATTGCCTCATTTACAAAGGCAACCAAATCATGATGATCTTATTATGAGTAAAAAAGAATGTGGAGATAAGACAGGCATAGGATTTAATTCCTTCGTGCATAGTCAAACTCCAAGAGTGATTTTGGAAAAAGGATCTTCAAGTAATGAAGCATCCCAAAAACCCAAAACACCAAATACTGCACACACATTCACTCCAAAGCACAATCACAAACAAACTGGCCTTGGATACAAAGGGAAAGGAAAACAGCGAGTTGAGTATGCTGAGAGGACAGATGAGAAGAAATCTAGCCGAGTTCCTCAGCAAACTTCAAACAGAAAATACACTGTGAAAAGCAAACAGAGCTACCAGAAACCCCATAAATTTCATCAGAGAAATACATATGATGGGAATGGTTGAAACTATCCAAACTATGCTGATTGGAATAATGTGAAACATCATCAAAGACCTATGGAATACAAACCAAAATGGCAAAGACCCAAACCTCAGCAAAGGTCATTCCAAAGGCAAAAAAGCTATTATCAGCACACACGCACCCAAGAACTACACTCAGAAATATCACAACTACCTCAAGAAAGCAATTGCTAAAACATAAACACATGCTTACAGACAAAAGAGACACTTTATAAACCTAAAACCCCAACCAATTTGCTAATGTGCACATTGATTATGGCACTGATAGATGGCAACCTCTTAGAGTCAAATCATCTGGCTATAGGTTGGTCATCTTATAACACTATCCCATCAGGACCCAGACATGTATGGATACCTAAAAAACTGATTTACTTGACTGCAGGTTCAAGGAACAGTTGAGTGCCAAGGAACCTGGTACATGGTTAGTTGCTGTTCCAGACATATGACAGGAAACAAGGGAAACCTGTTAAGATTCAAAGATATTAGAGGTGCAAAAGTCATATTTGGAGGAAATGAAGCTCCAGGGGAGATCAAAGGCATATGATCTATCAAGAAAAATGGATTGGAAATCACAGATGTTGCTTATGTTGAAGGCCTCAACTTAAACCTGTTAAGCATCAGCCAACTCTGTGACAAAGGCTATAATGTGGGATTCAACATGGGAGTGTGCCAGATCAAAGATGTTGAATCAAATGAGATAGCACTGCAAGGATCAAGACAGAAGAATATGTATGTGGTAGATTGGTCTACTGCTACACCAAGCACTTGTCTGTTAGCAAAGAGCACAGCCGAATTAAGTTGGTTGTGGTACAAGAAGCTGAGTCATCTGAATCTCAAGACAATCAACAAGCTTGGAAGGAGTCATCTTGTAGAAGGATTGCCAGACTCAGTGTACAAGAAAGAAAGTGTATGTGATGCATGCCAGATGGGAAAGCAAATCAAATCTTCATTCAAGGATAAGCCAAGTCCTTCTTCCACAAGGATATTACATCTGTTGCATATGGAATTATTTGGTCCAGTTGAGCTATCTAGCATAAGTGGAACGAAATACACCTTAGTGGTGGTGGATGATTATTCAAGATATACATGGACAATTTTCATGTGTAAAATAAGGAAACTTTGCAGAAATTACCTCAGTTGATGAAGAGAGTCAAAATGAGAAGAGTCGAACCATTATAAAAATAAGATCAGACAGGGGAATTGAGTTCGTCAATGGGTAATAACTCAGTATTGTGTTGAAAATTGTATTTCTCATGAGTTGTCAGCTGCAAGAACTCCACAGCATAATGGAGTAGCGGAAAGAAGGAACAGAACTCTCAAGGAAGCTGCAAGGACCATGTTAGCTGAAGCTGGGTTGCCTAAAAGATTTTTGGCTGAAGCTATAAATAATGCATGCTATACTCAAAATAAATGCATGATCAACAGGCAATTGACCAAGACTCCCTATGAAATCTGGACAGGGAGAAAGCCAAATGTTGGATATTTCAGGATATTTGGATGCAAATGCTTCATCCATAATAAATTCAAAGATAATTTGAAGGCTTTTGATGCTAAAGCTGATGAATGTATCTTTTTGGGATACTCATCTGAGAGTAAAGCCTATAGAGTGTTGAACAAGAGGACTATGGTTGCAGAAGAGTCTATCCATGTGGTTTTTGATGAACCTAATGTGAGTGGAGAAGACATTGAAGAGTTAGTTGATAAGCTGAATCAGCAAACCATGCAAAAGAGTCCTTATGTTGAAGCTGAAGTAAGAGAACTCAAACCAGATGACGATGAGATAGCTGAATCTCAAAGACAGCTGGAAGGTCTACATCTGAGTGAAGATGAAAGAGTTGTTCAGGACAACTTAGCTGGGAGATGGTGAATCCAGTAGACTGACTCCAACCTGATGTGAGATGGCTGAGAAACCATCCACCAGAGTTAGTGATTGGAGATGTTAGAGATGGCATAAGAACCAGATCCAGAGCACAACATGAAGCTATGTTCACTTGTTTTGTTTCCCAGATAGAGCCTAAAGATGTGTCTCAGGCACTAGATGACACACATTGGATTCAGGCCAAGAGCTGAATCAATTTGAAAGAAACAAAGTATGGGAATTAGTTCAAAGGTCAACCCATCAAAATGTTATTGGCACAAAATGGGTTTTCATAAACAAGATGAATGAGGAAGGATCTGTTGTAAGGAACAAAGCAAGACTGGCAGCCAAAGGATATTGCCAAGAAGAGGGTACAGATATTGATGAAACTTTTGCTCCTGTTGCAAGATTGGAAGCAATAAGGATGTTTCTTGCTTATGATGCACATAAGAACTTCACTGTGTATCAAATGGATGTGAAAAGTGCATTTCTAAATGGACTGTTAGAAGAAGAAGTCTATGTTGAACAACCTACAGATTTTGAGCAGAGAACTTTTGGAGATAAGGTCCACAAGCTCAAGAAAGCATTATATGGATTGAAACAAGCACCAAGAGCATGGTATGATACATTGTCTAAATTTCTAACTGGCAATGGATTCACCAAAGGCAAAGTTGATAGAACACTCTTCAGGATTCAAGATGGAGAGAGTATACTGCTTGTTCAAATATATGTGGATGATGTCATTTTTGGTTCCATAAATAAAGAGTCGGGTGACAAGTTCTCAAACCTCATGCAAGGCAAATTTGAGATGAGCATGATGGGAGAGTTGACTTTATTCCTAGGACTTAAAGTCAAACAAATGAAGGATGGAACCTTCATAAGCCAAACAAAATATACCAGAGATTTAATGAAGAAATTTGGTATGGAAGAGAAGTCTTCTATGGAAATTCCAATGAATACGTCAGTCAAGATGGACATGGATACACATGGCAAAGTTGTTGATCAAACCAGATATAGAGCTCTCATTGGATCTTTGCTCTATCTAACAACAAGCATACCAGACATCACCTTTGTAGTAGTTGTTTGTGCAAGATTTCAATCTGCACCAAAGGAGAGCCACATGACTGCAGCCAAGAGAATCCTAAGATATTTGAAAGGATGCCAGGATGTCGGCTTATGGTATCCAGAGGAAGGTGGATTCAAGCTGATTGGATACTCAGACTCAGACTATGTTGCATGTAGAGTTGACAGGAAGAGTACTTCAGTTACATGTCAAATGCTTGGGAATAGATTGGTTTCTTGGTTCAGCAAGAAACAAAATTCAATAGCCACATCCACAGCTGACGCAGAGTACATCACTGCGGGTAGCTGTTGTGCCCAAGTCTTATGAATGAGACAGCAGCTGAGAAATTATGAGATTGAAGAAAGAGAGATTCCAATTATGTGCGGTAACACTAGTGCTATTACAATCACTCATAATCCTGTGTTGCATTCAAGAAGAAAGCACATTGATGTTAGATATCATTTTATAAAAGATCATGTTGAAAAGAAAGACATCACCTTGGAATACATCTCAACCGATAAGCAGTTTGCAGATATATTCACAAAGCCTTTATGTGAATCAAGATTTGAAGAGCTCAAGAATGAGTTAGGGTTAATTGAGCTGAGTTAGTTTACTCAGAAGACTTACTCAGCAGAGATAAAAGATGAGAAAATTGAAAAAGAGCAAGTTTCACATTTCAACCAAGTGAAACAGCCTTATCGGTAAATCAGATGTATCGAATTAACTGACAGCTGAGTTACTTCATGAGAAGAGAGAAGCAGTGTAATTATGACAGTCACAGTAAAAGCTGCACAGTAAACCATATGATTGGATATAAATGTTGCTGCATTTAATGTGGGGAATTAAATGCAGTTTTCAAGCTCTAATCTTAGCCGTTGATCTCGATCAAAAATTTCAAAATCCGAAATATGTCCTTTCACGTTCCTTATATACGAAACATCATTTTTCTCTCTCCTCACGCGAACTATTCATTCTGCAACAAGAAAAAGTATTCTCTCTGAGACTAAGTGAAAAACCCTAGTTCTTACAAGCAAGTCTTCTAGTATTTTAATCGGTAAAAGTCTCTAAAAATGGCTCCAAAACATGATTTCATGAAGCTCTCAAAGCAAATACACACTGGTGCTTCTGTGGATTTTGACGGGATGATCAAGCAGGGCGTGGATGATGCCCTGGTGAAGAAGATAGCTGAAAAGTTTGAGAAGTTCGGCCTAAAGGACTTTCTGACAACGGAGTTCACTCATACGTCCCTTGAAGAGGTCGCTATGTTCTATGTGAACGCTGAGGTGCAGGACGATGAAATCAAGTCTTTCATCCACAATAAGGTCATCAAACTCAATGCCAAAGACCTTGTTGAGAACTGTTTGTTGCTCGTGGAGGGTTTGAAGGACATCTCTAAGCACGATGTCGACTTAGTTGTGGCTTGGAAAGAAGTTGCCAAGCCTGAGTGTGCTGCGAAAGTGATCTATACAACAAACAAAGATTCCTTGAAGGACAACTATCATAAGCTGATGGATGTCGTCTCAAAGTGCGTCGACATGAAATTTGGAAGCTTCAATCTGCTGTCCAAAACTAAGCTCATTGTGATGGCTGCGATCATGCAAGAGAAGCAAGTAAACTGGGCTAAGGAAAGTGAAGCAGCCGAGACAACTGAGCACGAAATTGAAAGAATTGTCTCCCCTCCTCGGACAGACGATGTTGAGTCTGAGGAGGAGCAATGTCTCTTAGCTCCCATTCAGGAAACTGGAGATGAAGGTGATAATGATGATGATTTGATAATGTACTCTCCAATTTACCCTGATATTTAAAGGCATTTGAGAGAATGGAGGGCATGGAAGCTGATCACTCAATGATGCAGTTCACCCACCCTGAATTCATCGAGGAAGAAGAAGAACTTCCTAGATTCCTTAGTGTTAATGATGTTAGATCCGCCCTAAATGAAGCGTACTGCCTGGACATCCTCCGCATTCTTAAGGAATATGAGAAGGAGAAAGCGGCGGAGGAATCAAGAACCATGGAGAAATCCAAGATCTGTCAACAGACTGGGACTTATGAGCATATCCATGCATCTACTGATAGTGATGAAGACATGGATCCCGCTGATGCAGCTGAGAGGTTGGAAATGCAGCAGGCTTTGAAAGAATCCAGAGCCATGCATGAGCTAAGTCTACTGGAGGGTCCAGAAGAGTCGTCTCAAGCCTTTCTGCAGATGGATCCTTTAGGAGTGGCGCAACAAATTACGACATACATTGCTGCAGCTACGTCCCCCGTGCAATCAGATGATAGCTCCAAGGGAATTGGCGATGAAGCTAGGAATTTGGGCACCCAAGCCAAGACAACCCTTTATGAAGGTGTTAACACACATGCCCCTGTGGCTATACACTCAGAGGGAAAAGCCGCGTATCAGGAACAGAGTGACCCCACTATCAGTCACATAGTTGGTCTGCTAGTTGATGGGGAAACTCTCTCCACCACAGCTGGGTTGGAGGAAGCTGTAGGAGACACATCTATGTAGTTAGGAGGCAAAGTTGAAAAAGAAACTACATAACATAGTGACATTAACAACGCTCAAACAGTTAAATCTGTTTCAACTGAAATGTCAGATGTATTGAAGGTCGACGATGCTGCTGCCACAGCTGAGGCAAAGGATGGTGAAGCCTGCGAGTTAACACTCTAGGCTCTGAAAGTGCAATCCAAGGGGTTGAGACTCCTATGAATGCCACTGCCCAAGATCCTAAGACAGTTGAGTCTGTCGAAGGGAGGTTAGAAGACCCTAAGACAGTTGAGACTGTCGAAGGGATTGAAGAAGGCCCTGCAGTAGTGGAGACTGTTGGGGGTATTGTAGGCCAAAAGGAGGTTGAGACTTCCTTGGTAAAGATGATGTAATTAAGAACATACCTCTATTTGAAGGTGTAGCCACGGAAGCAGGAGCCTGAAGATCCTTTAGTGGACTCAACTGCTGATGTTCTAAAATCTCAGAGCCATGCTAGTGACAAGACAACTCGGATGAGGTTCAATTTCGATGATGAGCCAACTCCACAGGTCTCATCATCCTCCGATGAAGCTGATGATACAGCCGAGGACAAGATTACTCAATTGAAAAAATCCACTGAGATCGAGAAAGCTGTAAAGACAGTTGAGGCTCAGTCAGCTGGGCAAACTATCTCAACTGCCCCAGCTAGAATCGAGTCATCTCAAGAGCTCCCACAACTAGCTGCAAAGAGTAACGAATCCTACTCGATCCACAGCTCCCACAATCGTGACAATCACAATGAAGGCTGCGGCGGCTGAAGCACAACGAGTTGAATCATCGCAAGCACCTGAGCAACAAGATATTCCATACTTGCTAGTTAATTTGGGGTTTGAAGCTTTTGTTTGTGTTTTGTAGCCTATAATTTTTGTTATATTTTTGCTAATGAAACTTATCGAGATTTGTGTGTTTTTTTTTTATTTGGGGAACAAATTTCTGAAGCTTTGTTAATGCTTCTTTGCTCGAAATTATATTACTTTTTGGTTTTGATCTCCGTAGTTGAAATTGGTTGGGTCTATCCTCTTTTATTCACATTAATTTATTACCTGAGTCTTCTGGCTGAATTCTAGTCTTTAAAGTTGCCAGATAAGATTCAAATCTATCATTAAAGCTCAAGTACTATATATACAATATATAATATATATATATATATTAGAATTAGCCATGGCTTCAAGAATGTTTATAATCGTCTCTAAGCTTCTATAATCACAGTATTTGATACTCTATTAATCTTTCAAATGTGGGTCTCTCATTTATTGCTATCCTTATTCTGCACATTTTTATGTGTGCATTTAATTGAACTATGCTTGTTCATGAGGTTTACATGTATGAAATTGTTTGCATATATACTCCATGACTTGAGTTTTCTTTTTGTAGAGTGCGTTTTTACATCTTAGCAAGAAAATCTTGATTGATCTTTAAGAGAAAATGATATGTTTTTTGATGTCTTTGGTTTGTGTAGGAGCAGAATTAATGTACCTTCATTGGTGGATATAGTTATGCAGGAGCTGGATTAATATCATACTGTAACTTCATTTGATGCATCACGACAATCAGCTAGGATAGTGGTTAATTACTCTCATTTTGGCATTGTAGATTTCCTCGATCCCTCATTTTTAAATAAGGACTTGTTTTCTGATGTCATTAGGACAGTTATTCTTTATATGCTTGGAGCCTATTACATGAATGAGTTTTGGGGGATGAAAATCTCTGTCAACTTTAGGAAATATTTTGACTATAGAATTGAGTATTGCCAAACAGTAGCAATTGGCATTGCATAAGAATTGATGTGAACGTGCCCTTAAAATTTTCTCAATATGTATGGTGTATTAAATAGGTTATTGTGATCGACGTCAGTGGAACCAATGAGCAGATTTTTTTTTATAAACCAATATCAGTAATTCAAAATACAGACAAAAATTGGAACTAATGAGCAGTTACTTACCCTTAATTTTAAAGTCAATGGAACTAATGAGCAGTTACTTACCTTTAATTTTAAATGTTTACGCACAAAGATGAAACATGAAAATTGACATTGTTTATGCCAAAAACTATAAAATCGGAAATCCATACTAAATGGAAAAGTCCATTTGTAAAACAATTGTATGTTTGTAGTTGTTTTTTAATGTGTTTTAAAAGACACTTTTCTTGCTAAAAAAATAATAAATATGGATAGTTACATATAAAAACCTAATGTTTGGACTAATTACAAAATAACACAATTTCAAAACTTTTTAAAAAGCCATTCAATTTGATTCCACCTTAAATAAGTAAAGGGGTAATTGTAATAAATATTTAAATGTTAGGGGATTTTGAAATATTATTTGCTTATGAAGGGTAACATGTAAAACGAAATCAAACCTCAAGGGATTTTTTATAATTTTCAAAATTTTTAGGAGTTTTTCAATTTTCCACGAATTCATATTTATTGTCATTATTATGAAATTTGTTGACAAAATAAATTTGTCACTAATGTTTTGGCGTAATTAATGACAAAATATGTTGTGGTCATGAAATAAAATATTTTGTGACGTCAAATGTTATCACCAATTATTATCATTTTGTCATTAAACCATTTCCCTCCAAATATTTGGTGCGAATTCCGATACAAATAACCATGACACAATTCAATTAATCGTCATGAAATATGCAAATTAGTGACGAAATGTAATATTGACAGTGAAAGAATTAAATGGTGTCATAAAAGAGTATTTTGAAATGACACAAATAACTTTCGTCATTGTTAATTAACAAATAATGACAAATCTTTATGCTTGCCAAAAACAATCGTCATAAAAGATGTCTTTGTTGACGAAATAAGAGTGTCACTATTTTATTGGAGTGAAAAATGACAAATTATGATGTTGTCATTAAAAGAAATAATTTGTGACACTAAATTTCATCACCAATTATCACCAATTCGTCATCGAAGAATTTTTCGCCTAAATTTTGCTGTCAAATTCTACCTTCTATGGAATACAATGACAAATTTCAGTTAATCGTCATGAAATAAGCAATTTAGTGACAAAATCTAACACCAATAGGGATGAAATTAAATGGCGTCGTAATAGTATACTTTACAATGACAAAAATGAAAATTGTCACTTTTAATTAACAAATAGTTATGCGTCGAGAAAAATTTCGTCATAAAATGTGTGATTTTTTGTAGTGATTTGTGTAAAAATTTGTGTAAACAGTTTTTCATGTTGTAAAATTTATGTACCCTGCATATGTAGTCCCACATCGACTGGTGGCAAATGACTTTGTGGGTAATAGGATCGTAGGAGATGCCGCTTAGTTGGATAATCCATTTGAAGAGTTGGTAGCGCTTATGCAACTTCTTAATTTGTTGCATAATATGCATAGTCGAAATCAGTTCCAAAATGTGTGTTGACAGTAGTCATTGCAACCGAAACGACAAACGTATTTACTCGAGCCCAAAAATTTCCTTCCATTGCCTTCTCCACCAAGACCTTAATAAATTTCCGGTCAACTTCTCTGGTCCATTTTGCATTGTAGAACACCTTAGACTGAGAAATGGCCCCTTTAGGTTTTTTATATGTCTTGAGGCATATTGATAAGGCTTATTTGTCTAATATCAGTGGTATTTTTATGGTGTATGGCTCCTAATATATTCACACATATAAATAGGCGTTCAAAATGTGATATGCTGATTTTTAATTTTGCTGGATTTAATGTATACAGAATCAAAGAACATTGAACAGTGATATGCTGAGGTTCACATGCAGGTTCAAAGAAGATTTAGATTCCATTGAATTTTACTGGCATATACATCTTCACAGCTAAGGAAAGAGGTTTGATTCCTGGCCATTTTGCCTTTCTACGATTGTTTTGGTTGAAGAAGATTGAAGGCTAATTTGGAGTTTAGTTGCTAGACTATTTTTTGGTGACAATGATAAAGAATATATTCTCATGTATCCAAAAAGGCTTAAAAATATGCAACTCCATTGGAAACAATATCAGGATATTCTTTCATTATTTGGAAGATAGTGTGAGCCTGTACAACAGCTATCAAGCTGCAGACTATTTTCGAAAATCACAAGGCCACAGGGATGTTTTAAAGCCTTCTTCAGGCTATATTGTTTCTCAAAATCTTCATTTTCAAAAGTTGTATGGGTCATTAATGATAATTAAAGAAATTGTTTAGTTCTTTTTTCAAAATTACAAACGACCCCTCTAGTACCTGAATGGGTTGTTTAGTTCAAACTAAAAAGTTATATGGGTCGTTTATGATAATTATATAACTTGTTTAGTTCTTTTTTGAATATTACAAACGGCTCCTGGTTTATTGGTGTGAGTTGTATAGTTCATTTTGAAAAGTTGTATGGGTCATTATGATAATTACATAAGTTGTTTAGTTATTTTTTAAAAATTACAAACGACCCCTGGTTTATTGGTGTGGGTTGTCTAGTTCATTTTGAAAAGTTCTATCGGTGGTTTATGATAATTACATAAGTTGTTTAGTTATTTTTTGGAAATTGTAAACGACCCCTGGTTTATTGGTGTGGGTTGTTTAGTTCATTTTGAAACACTAGTACATAGAAGACCATAAAAATCGCCCTATATGCATTAGTTTCCAATGACAACCGATGCTTAAAGTGGGCCGGTGGCATTTTTGAAAATAAAACAAAACTTTAGCTATCGGTTGTTATTGAGGAGCCGATACGGATAATATTTTTCAATTTCTTTTAATTAAATTAATACCTTTGCGTGTCGGGTCCTCCTTAAAAACCGATACGGAAAAAAACCTTTACGTAGCGGTTTTTATACAATAACCGACACCTAAAGTATTTTCCTTTTTTCATTAATTTTAAACTAATTTTGAAGCCCTAGCAGCTAGCTGCACACATCTCACATTCACATAACAATCCCGTCTGTCCTCCCGTCGAACCTTGCAGCCCGTTCGTCCCCGTCGCACCTTGCAGCTCGTCCGGTCCAGCCGCACCCTCTGAAGTCGTCCGTTTATTAATGCCAGAAGATGCTAAGGTGTGTGTCGATGCACCAAACATGTGAAGCTCATCTATGTTTTCCTGTTCTTTTGAGGGTAGAAAATGTATTACCTACCTCGTCACCCAAATCCCATAATTAGAGCTCTGGTGTTACTTTTGTGTGTTTTGTGTTGATCTACTTTTTGACTTTCTCTGCATGTTGTAAATATAAAGGTCATTTTAGACACTTCACCTGCAGTTTTATTTTTATGACAGTAATTTTGGCTTCCTTTACAGAATGCAAGCACAAGTTCTGGAGCTCAATGGAAAGATTGAATCTGTAAATCGAGAGGGGAAGTATCACCAGGTAATTCTAAAGAAATTGTTCTCAGCCCCAGTCTACTACAAAGGAAAAATCACCAGGACATAAATGGGGATTGTTTATTTAAAAATCATGCTTCTATATTTTTTCAGCAAAACACTTTTAAGTTTGCTCTATTCATGTACTTCGTGTTGAAATATGCGTTTCTAAATGTTGAAAGTGGCCAAGTTTACAAGATTTACTTAGCTTCATGTTGATTACAATATTACAGAATAGGGAATACCTTCAAAATGGCAAATTACAGAAACAGAAAATTACAGAAATTGAACTAACTATTACAACCTGGTTAATAGAACTTCCGTGGCTTTAGTCGAGATGAATCTCTTTCCGCAAAAGCAATTACGTCCCGGCTAGTGCTCACGGTTTGACGTATTGCTTCCAAAGATGAAACGGCTTACGTCTTACGTGTAGTAGCACCACTAACACGTAAGCACTGCGAACTAGAAATGTCTTTGAAGATCGCTTTTGGACTTAGTGCGAGAATGCGAATATATGAGTGTATGCTTTTTATGGAGTAAGAATTACGTAGCTCAAACGCAATGCACAAAATGGTATATATAGTCAACCAATCCACTGCGGGAGAAAAACCGGGTAGTGGGCATTAATCACTTGTAACAACCAAGGTGTTACACCCCACTATCGCATAACATCGGGTAGTGGGCTAACTTCAGTGACCACCACCGCAGGAGTTACAACTCCAATCACACGAATTTGGACACCTACAATGTCCGATTCATTGGCTCCAACATCCAACAATCACTCGAATACGGGCCAAGCCCATTATCGAGTGGCAAAACTTTAGTGGACTGACCTCGGCCCAATAGGGCCGGGCCGCCCCCAACCCGATCCAGATCCCGATCCCAGGCCCATGCCCAAGCCTGTGCCCATGCCCGGGCGGCAGGCCGGGCCGCGGCGAGGGAGCGCGTGTGGCCCACTTGTGATCATCCACTTGTGTTATAGTTTATACAACAAATAACACCTTCTAGTAAATAAACTAGGATAAACTATGATTTTTATTCCATGTGGGATAAGGCATAAGCCTTTCATCTCCCTTTAAATAATCTTTACATAATGCCCATTTATGTTGCTACCTTCGTGTATTAATTTCTCACTCACCGAAATTCGGTTTTGAGAAATAAAAAATACTACGAACATCTACTCGGAACATAGATTAATAATATATAATTTAATTCCTCCAGAATTAAATATTTAGCCACCGAAAAATTGGTCAAAGTCGGGTCGACACCCACTTTATCAAAACCAAAATTTCCAACAATCCCCCACATGAGTGGAAATTAATGCATGCATGAATGCAGACACGCAAACCAGTTCTCAAGAGACAATATTGCATTCGGAAAGGTAGCTTATGGCTTTGAACCTTCCGTAGTCAATACCATCGGGTACACTGGCGGCTTAGTGGACTCAATGCCTTGAACTATTCCTCCACGGTGTATACCGAGTCAACAGTATTAACACAATAAGGTCTCAACACCTTCTGTTCTCACGTTTTGTGTCCGTTTCGGCCATAGACACCACTTATGATTCATAAGTGTTACTTTGAAGCGGCCCGCGCTTCTCACTTATATAGGTGATCTCCTATCCGAGTATCCTGCCATACTCAACCTCAACGAGGTGTAGGAATCATTAAAAGTCAATTGACTTAGCCTCACCACAACTTAGCAGGTGTTTCAACACATGGTTTTGCTTTCTAGGGATGGGTTATAACATTGGCTCCAAGTGTTACAACATAACTTTCATAGTTTAGTTTTCCCATTGAACCAAGTTATTGGGATCTCCAGTCATCATGGTTGGGTTACCACTATGATAGTTATTTTTATTTTGTGGACTTCAAGCCCATTCCCTCTAGCAATTTACCCAATTGATCTCGATTCACTCCTTTCGTCAAAGGATCTGCCAAATTGTCTTTTGACTTTACGTAGTCAATTGACATCACACCATTTGAGATCAATTGTCTAATGGTATTATGTCTTCGACGAATATGTCTAGACTTACCGTTATACATATTGCTCTGTGCCCTTCCAATAGCCGTTTGGCTATCACAGTGAATCATTACAGAAGGCACATGCTTCTTCCAACATGGAATATCTTCCAGAAAGTTTCGAAGCCACTCTGCTTCTTCACCAGCTTTATCCAAAGCTATAAACTCAGATTCCATGGTGGACCGAGCTATACATGTTTGCTTTGTGGACTTCCACGATACCGCACCACCTCCAATGGTCAATATGTATCCACTAGTTGAATAAGAATCTTTCGAATCTGAAATCCAACTAGCATCACTATATCCTTCAAGTACAATTTGGATATCTTGAGTAGTATAGCCCATAATCCAAGGTATACTTCAAGTATTTTAACAACCTGTTAACGCTTTCCAATGCTCATGGCTTGATTGCTCGTGAACCTACTCAACATATTTACTGAGGGTAGGCCAAGTCGGGCGTGTACAATTTGTGATGTACATCGACCGCCTATTATACGTGAGTATTCCATCCGAAAGCACGGTTCTTTTTATTAGCAACCAGATTTATACTTAAATCAATGGGCGTCTTTGACGGTGAATCAAAAAAAGCATTGAATTTCTTGAGCACTTTCTCCATATAGTGGGATTGTGACAAGATAATTCCATTAGGAGTTCTGCGATTTTTATCCCAAGGATTACATCAAGAAATTCCCCATATCCTTCATGTCAAAGTTCTTTTTTAACATTCTTTTAGTCTCCATGATAGTATCATGACTATTGCCCATGATTAACAAATCGTCTACGTATAGACAAACTATGACAAATGCTTCTGATGTCCCTTTGACATATACGCATTTATCATACTCGTTGATTTTAAATCCATTTGACAACATCGTATTGTCAAACTTAAGATGCCATTGTTTTGGAGCTTGTTTCAGTCCGTACAAGGATCTTATTAACTTGCACACCTTCTTTTCTTGACCGGGTGCAACAAACCCTTTAGGTTATTCCATGTATATTTCAGCATCTATCTCTCCATTCAGAAACGCCGTCTTGATGTCCATCTGATGAATCTCTAGATTGTGCAGAGCAGCAATCGCGAGAAGCACCCGAATAGATGCAATCCTCGTTACTGGAGAATAGGTATCAAAGAAATCATATCCTTCTTTTTGTTTAAAGCCTTTGGCTACAAGCCGTGCTTTATACTTATCAATAGTTCCATCTCGCTTTATACTTCTTCTTTAGGATCCATTTACATCCTAAAGGTTTATGACCAAAGGGGAGATCAACCAACTCCCAAGTATGGTTCTCGAATGGACTCGATTTCACTATTGATAGCTTCTTGCCGTGAGCGGAGCATCCGGATCGCTTAGAGCCTCTTTAATCGAGTTTGGCTCACCATCTAACATAAATGTTATGTAATCGGCCCAAAAGACTTAGCCGTCTTAGACCTCTTCTATCAAGCGTCTCGGTTCTTCACTAATTGGTGTTGAACCACTTGCGCTTCGTGAGTTCTTTTATTAGTACTCACTTCTAATTTTTCTCTACAAGGGTAGACATTCTCAAAGAATACATCATTCCTTGATTCGATTATGGTACCTTGATCATTTCCGGATTTTCGACTTATGTATCATAAACCTATATGCACTACTTTGGTATGCATATCCAACAAAGACACAATCAACTGTCTTTGGTCCAATTTTAACTTGTTTTGGTTCGTATTGCTACCTTAGCCAAACACCCCCACACTTTAAGGTATTTATAAGAAGGCTTACGATTTTTCCACAATTCGTAAGGTGTCTTATCTTTCCCTTTAAGTGGTATTTTATTCAATATATGGTTGGTCGTTAAAACGGCTTCCCCCGATATTCTCGGGTAATCTGAACTTATCAACATGGCATTCATCATCTCTTTTAGAGTCCGGTTTTGCGTTCAAAGAACACCATTGGGGATGTAGTGAATATGGTGTTGTTGTTTGATGAATTATGCCCGATTTGGGTACATAGTTCTTCAAATGGTGCAACATATTCGCCACCTCTATCACTCCGAATTATTTTAATCCTACAAGTTGATTTTCAACTTCATTTTTATAATTCTTAAAAGCCTCTAATGCTTCATCTTTGCTTCTTAACAAGTATAAGTAGCAAAATCTTGTGCAATCATCAATAAATGTGATGAAATATTTTTACCACCTTTAGTTTGCACGAATTTTAGATCACACACATCGGTGTGTATCAACTCTAAAGGTGAAGTGCTCCTTTCAACCGAATGAAACGGTAATTTATCCATTTTAGCTTCAACATAAACTTCACATTTTCTTGGTGAGTTTACTTCGTAAATTAATCAATTCTAAATTTACCAATTTTTTTATAGCATTGATTTACATGTCCTAATCTAATATGCCATAAATTAGAGCACTCAAAGAATATAAACAGAAGAAGATTCATTCTTATTCATATTCTCGCCAAAATGGCGTACGATCATTACATTCATTTTGAACAAATCCTTTGTCTAGATAACCCTACCAAGGAACTGTCCAAATTTGCTAAGTACAAACTTTTCGAGACTCAAAAACTAGTCTAAACCCATGGTTGACCAGCAATAACCCGAAACTAGATTTTTGCGGATGATGTCCGGACATGCAAAGACATCCTTCACTTCAACTCCTTTCCCGAAGTCGCTTTAGCACCACCGTTCTAACGCCCGCAACATCGAAGAGGCGTGATTCCCCATATGGAGCTTCCTTCCTGGTCGATGGGATGTAAGAAGAGAATGCATCCTTATCGAAACGGACATGGAAAGTGGCACCGTATCCACAAACCATTCTTTCGGTTATCCACCAAATTGGCTTCAAACACCACCGACATGTCAACTTCTCATTAGCTCCCTTTTTTCAACCACATTGGCATTGACTGCGGTTTGGTTTTCTTTTTCTTTGGTGACGGCAATCCTTTGCCATATGGTTCGGTTTCCCACGATTGTAGCAAGCTCCCCAAATTTTCCGATTCTGCGGTTTCTTGCCTTTATCGTTAGGCCTTTTCTTCGAGTTACTTGACGAGCCGTGCTCCATCAAGTTGGCTTTTGACTCCATAGGGACAAGCTTGGACTTAGAGTCAATCCTCCTATTGTCTTCCTCAATTCTGAGTTTGACAATCGGATCCTCTAGTCCCATCTCCTTTCGCTTATGTTTGAGATAATTCTTGAAATCCCTCCAACTTGGGGGCAATTTCTCAATCAAGGCGGCCACTTGAATGCTTCCTGCAAAGCCATTCCTCGGCAGAGATTTCATGTAGGATTAACTGGAACTTCGAACTTGTTCCATCACGGTCTTAGAATCAACCATCACAAAATCCAAGAACTTACCGACAACAAATTTTTTTGTGTCAGCATCCTCGATTTTGTACTTTTCTCCAAAGAATCCCATAATTCTTTGGAGGATTTCACAAAGACAATACACACTGTAAAGTGCATCACTAAGTCCGTTTAGGACATAGTTACGGCACAGGAAATCACCCTGGCCCCATGCATCAAACGTAGCGCGTGTTTCAGCATTCGTTTTATTTTCAGCAACAACAGGAGCGTCTTCGGTCAGATATTTCGCCAAACTCAGAGTAGTCAGGTAAAACAACATTTTTTTTGCCACCTCTTGAAGTTGAAACCCATGAATTTTTTGGGTTTCGCAGCTTGGGCAGGAGGGTGATTGGGTTCTGCTTGAGCTTGCCATCGTGAAGTTCGATAATTGCTTTGCGATTGTTGATTACAATATTACAGAATAAGGAATGCCTTCAAAATGGCAAATTACAGAAACAGAAAATTACAGAAATTGAACTAACTATTACAACTGGTTAATAGAACTTCCAGAAGCCGAGTCGAGATGAATCTCTTTCCGCAAAGCAATTACGTCCCGGCTAGTGCTCACGGTTTGACGTATTGCTTCCAAAGATGAAACGGCTTACGTCTTCTGTGTAGTAGCACCACTAACACGTAAGCACTGCGAATTAGAAATGTCTTTGAAGACCCAGTTCTTTGGACTTAGTGCGGAATAATGCGAGAATATATGAGTGTATGCTTTTTTATGGAGTAAGAATTCTATAGCTCAAATCGCAATGCACAAAATGGTATATATAGTCAACCAATCCACTGCGGGAGAAAAACTCTGGGTAGTGGGCATTAATCACTTGTAACAACCAAGGTGTTACACCCCACTACTGCATAACAGTCAGGTAGTGGGCTAACTTCAGGTGACCACCACTGCAGGAGTTACAACTCCAACAGTCACACGAATCTGGACACCTACAATGTCCAGATTCATTGGGCTCCAACAGTCCAACAGTCACTCGAATCTGGGCCAAGCCCATTTTCGAGTGGCAAAACCTTAGTGGACCTGGACCCATAGGGCGGGCTGCCCCGGCCCAAGCCCAGGCCCAGTCCGGGCCGGGCGGGCGGGCGCGCGCGCGTGTGGCCCACTTGTGATCATCCACTTGTGTTATAGTTTATTCAACAAATAACACCTTCTAGTAAATAAAGTAGGATAAACTATGATTTTTATTCCATGTGGGATAAGGCATAAGCCTTTCATCTCCCTTTAAATAATCTTTACATAATGCCCATTTATGTGGCTACCTTCGTGTATTAATTTCTCACTTACCGAAATTCGATTTTGAGAAATAAAAAATACTACGAACATCTACTCGGAACGTAGATTAATAATATATAATTTAATTTCTCCAGAATTAAATATTTAGCCACCGAAAAATTGGTCAAAGTCGGGTCAACGCCCACTTTATCAAAACCAAAATTTCCAACACTTCATTCATCATGTCTTTTGCATTTACCAACTCTAGTGTATTTAATCTCTATCCACTGATTTCAAAAAAAAAAAAAAAAAATCTCTATCCACTGTAAACCTGTGAAATATGACTAAATGCAACCATAGTTGAAAAGTATTTTATTCCTCTATTATTTTATCTTTTTATATTTTAGGCAAATTTTGTCTTACTTCTATGATGTTGACCTTAATTTTTGTCCATTTATAATTAAAGCTTTTTGTCTTTCCTATGCCTTCACTCTGCAGCTCTGACAATATCATCTCTCTTCATGGTAAGTAATTAAAAATCTCCTGCTCACACTTTATTATATAATGAGATTTTCCACACACCTCCAATATTTATTTTGAAATTGGTGGACTGAACTTAGATTAAAGGTCCAGTTTTTATGTTGAAGATGGAATTTGTTGTCTTCTTTATATAGTGTTTGAAAATTAGTTTTGATAACCACCTGTTTTCTTGTACATATGATTTATAGAAGTTGCAGTTTGAATGCATGCACAGTTCTTCCAGTCAATTTTTTATTTCCTAACTAGTCAAGTTAAATAAGAAGATTAAGAAGATCAAGTTTTTGGGTTCCCAACCAAACCCCCTACAGATCCTACTCTGGCCCTTACCAAACTAAGTTCTTGTTGGACCAATCAAATTATGGCCTTCAGTTTTTTCTTGAATAATATTTGTTGTATAGATTATATTGTTTAGATTGAAAGGAAGCTCAAATCATCTATGGTCTTATCAGGTCCATCTTTACTAAACGTGAATTAAGAGCAAAGTAGCCAGAGTTGAATGTCAAACTGAAGTGTAGAGTTTCTGAAATTTGAATAAATCTCATAAGATTGGAAGATTAGATATGACTTGTAAATATATTACTATTATTTCGTCTGGATTTTACCAGTTTCAATTTTTTTTCAACCTTGTAGCTTCTCAATTTCCTGCATGAATATGATGAATGCATATCATGAATGGTACATTAGCTTCCTGTGAAGTTTTTACTTCAGATAATTCAATCTAAGCTGTAGTTATCTGATTATATTGTATTCTGCAGAGTAGAAAGTGGAATTGTAGTATTTATTTGGCCCTTAATTCTTCAAGTGCATAGTATCACATGCCCTTGCTTTAGCTCAACTAAATTCAACTGTGCACATGCCAATACTTTGTTTGGTTATTGCTTCATGAATGATGTGCTCTTTCTGGGTTTAAAATTGTTGGTTGGTTTAACTGTTGAAGGACTAGTGTTAAGGTTCCAAAGTGGGATTCTTTGTTTTTATGATGAAAATTGATTCTCATGGTTGTTTAATTTAGATTTATTGTTATTTAAATTATACTTATATATGTTTATTTGCATATGCATGTTAACAATTATGGATTATTCTTCTAGTACTCAATCACAGCCTCCTGCTAGGAAGAAAAAAACGAGAGGTCTACAACTTGCTTGAAAAAGATACAGAAATATGGTTATACTGTGACTATTGACTTTGACCCCACGGTCAGGTGATTGGCAAGCATGCTACGTACTTTAAAAACTATATTGGCAGTTTGGTTCGAAACTGTGTTGATATTAACATTACCAATTGGCATAAGGTGGATGAAGGGCTCAAGGATATGATTTGGGAAGATATCAAGGTATCCAATAAGTTTATTAATATTATTTATTGTCATCTGCCTGACTAATGATTAATTATTTCTATTTTTCTTCAGAATCACTTCCACCTTCTCAATGATGATCAAAAACATAATACTTTAAAGGCCGCGGGAAGGAGGTGGCGTGGCTTTAAAACTAGATTAGTGCAAGAATTCATCAAGGAAAAACACAAAAATTATGCATCTCCATGCGAGATGTATAATGGGATCACAATTGCTCAATGGGAGAAATTTGTAGCATATCACCAGACAGATGAGTTCAATGTATATTATTTATTTTTTTACTAGTAGTAATATTTTATTTTTATTATATAATAAGATAAAATGAAGTGATAATTGTTATTATAGGTAATAAGTAAGAAAGCGAGCGAAAGTCAATCGCATAATGTACATCCACATTATCTAGGGTCTTCGGGATACATCGGCAAGAGAGCAAAGTGGATTATATCAGACCCTTTGTCGCGTACATCTTCTTGTGCGTCTATCTCTGCCATTCCATCACATGATCGCAATTTTGATTGGCTTCGAGCCCGATCTAAAAAAGGCGATGACGGAAATTATTATATCCCAAACGACGAAACTAAGGCGGTGTTCAAGAAAGTTGTAAGTAAAGTTTTTTAATATATTTGAATAGAAATAAAATTGTAACTAAAAAAGCTAATATTTATTTTTTCTATTTCTATTTGTTGAAATAGGTGGAAAAGTGTGATGAAGTCACCCAAGGTTCATTTGCACCAAATAAACATCATGATGTTTTGGCGGCAGCCCTTGGCAAAGAGGAACACCCAGGTCGGGTGAGAGGGGTTGGTGGATACCTCAACATAAGGGACGTTTATGGACGACCAAACCATATTCGTGGGAGATCGAGTGGGTTTGTTTCAGTCGACGATCTTAAAGAGGTCATCAGAAATGAAGTGAAACAAGAGATGCAATCTAAGATCTATTCACTACAAAACCAACTGGATTTATTTTTCAGGAAAATGAACCAGCATATGCCAGGTGTTGATCTTGGGGTGGAGCCAGATACTCCTCCAAGTGTGCAGCGGCCTTTTGATCCACCACCTACCCATAGCAGTTGTCAATCTATTGATGCAAGTCAGTTTAGCATGATTCAGGTAGTATAGAATTAATGTTTTCATGTCTTTAATTTTGAATGTTATTATGATAATATTTAATTAGTGGACTAACATTACTCTCTAATTTGTATTGTATAATTAGAATCTGATTCAGTGTCGTCTCGCCTTATCTATTGATGGAGATACAATAGTAGTTGCAAGAGGGATGGCTCACCTAATCCAACCTCACACTATTGTGCACCATCAAAAATTGTTACCTGATCATGTTAAGGTTTCAGTAGATGAGATTGTTGATGGCTCGGAGCTATTTCCTTTACCTGTGCAAACTCATCATCATACGAGAGTGGGTGATGTCATTGGTATCTTTACACAATGGCCTATGCATTTGGTTCTTTCAGTAGAGGTAATGCGTCTTTTATACCTAAGAGTCATTTTATTGAATAGTAGTTACTTATCCGCCTTATAGTAGTTATTATTGAAAATTTCTATTTGTAGGAAAATCGAAAATTCATATCGAAAAAACCAAAAATAGTTCAAATGGATACGAGCGGGGAGGGACCTTCCCATGTTGATGATATTATCTTACATAGCTTGGGGATGAACTGCAAAAAGCTACACTCATTGTTAGTCTCGATGCCTGCTAGTATGGACTACTTCCAAGTGGACTTAATTAAGACCATCTTTCATCATTCAAATATGTCTGGAATTTTCGTGATGATAAAGGACATTGTCGACTTGTTCAAGATGGATTGGCTTAATGTTTCTATCATACAAGTCTTTATATTGTAAGTAGTGTTTTTGTATTTCATTTTAAATTTGATATTAAACCTTAATTAATTTTATTTTGTTTTGAATTTGTTATGTAATTATTTTCAGGTATCTTAGTGGGTTGTGTGAGTAATACTGTATCGAATCCATCGGATTTATGTGCCCGTCACAGATCGCTATGACAAATATTAACTTAAATATCAATACCGTGACGTCATATCTGTCTAAGGCCATGCTTGAAATGACTCACACAAATTTCATCCTAGCACCATACCATCAAGAGTAAGAAAATTATATTTTTCTTTATTAATTTTTCTCCATCACAACTTTTATATTTATAATTAAAAGTATTCTTCATGTTTCTAAAACGTAGTGATCATTGGTTGCTGCTAGTGATTTCTATTGCTTCGAGTATGGTATATGTCTTAGATCTAAAGGATTGTAAGCGCACCATCGGAATCAAGGCAACGATAAATGTGTAAGTAAAATATATATGATAACTATTGCATACATTATGTTTGTTGCATGCTTATGTTTGATATTTGTTATTTTATAATGTCTTTTAAGTACATTAATTACTTTATAGAGCATTTCGATCATATGGGACACAAGTTGGTAAAAGGGGAGGACAAACATTTTGGAATTTCATTAATGTATATTTATACAATGTAGAATATTAAAGTTAGTATGAATTTGTTAAATATATATTATTCAGATCACTAGGCTAAATATATATAATTTGTAGTGTCCTCAACAACCGGGAGGCAGTGAGTGTGGATATTATGTTATGAGATATATGTGGGAAATATGCACTCAAATGTCCGATGCTGATTCTTTGGATAAGGTAAGTAAAAATTAATATATAGTAGCTTACTAAGTGCTTTTAACTATAAATTTCTAATTTCTTTAATTGATATACTTAAAAGTTCTTATGAATCTTTGTAGAACTCGTTTGGAAATGAACCGTACTCACAAGAGCAAATTGACGAGATTCGCGAAATATGGACGCAATATTTTATTGAAGATTGTGTGTATGTTAATGATTTGTTGGTTTTTTTCATTAAAAAATATTTCTATAAATGGTTATATTTATATCTTTCTTCTTCTTTAGTAATAACTTTTTGGATTATTTTATGTTGTTTGCGGTTCTTGTAGTTGATGGTTGAGGAGGGACGACGTGCAACGTAGTTGATGGTGTTGAGGAGGGACAATGTGGAACAATGGTTTAAAGTTAATCCTTTCATATGTGGGTTGGATTTTAATTAAGCCGGATTGAAAACTGAAGGAGTTTTCTTTATGTTTTTGACATTTTTGGATAGTGTTTGAAAACGGGTTATTTTGTTGAATTGTTTTATGCTGTTTTTTGTTTATGGCATGTTGGATTGTCTGTGTACATTCAATTCAGATATTGCGCATGGAAGGGTACAAAATTTCTATCAAATTTATATTAAAAATGGTAATAGGTGTCGGTTGCTATAAACAACCGATGTCTATTTTCTACTAAAGATGTCGGTTGTAACTGAAAACCGATGCCTATTGTCTACTAAAGGTGTCAGTTGTTTTTTAGAAACAAACACTTATTGTAAACAATACGCATCGGTTACAACCGACACAAAAAACTTGGAGTATAAGTGTCGCCGCCATGCGTGTCGGTTCAGAAACTGATGCGTATTGCCGTTTACAACCGACACGAATGGCCAATTTTGTACTAGTGAAAAGTTGTATGGGTCGTTTATGATAATTAAAGAAGTTGTTTAGTTATTTTGTCAAAATATAAACGACCCTGTATTGGGTTGTTTAGTTCAGTTTGAAAAAATTACTAACGACGCCCAAATCGTCCAAATTACTAACATCCCCCACATTACAAAAATTTCAGTGATTGAGGGAGTTATGTAAAATCACAAAACCACCACATCAAGCTTTTGAAAATTACGTGTGATCCCTTACAGATATAAAATAAGTTATGTTAAGGCTCAAATTACTTTCAAAAGCAGTAGATAACTTTTGAACATAACATAATTGGCCCTTGAAAGACATAAGCAGCAGATTACTTCAATGACAGAAGACACAACCAATGACAGTAGACTCCAGGACTCAGTTAAGTTAACCAGAAATCAAAAGACATAAGTTCTAAAAGCTTCATCACATTGAAGTAAAATAGTTGTCATTGTTACAACAAAAGTTACAAGACAAAATGAAACCACTAGTTCCAAAAACAGAATTACTTCAAATTGTGACACCAAGGCACAATTTCTAACAGAATATACCAGTCGTCATTTTGTTACATCATAGTCATAAGACAAACAAAATTACACAAATTCTAAAACCAGAATTACATCGTAAGTACTATATATTTCCTCATCCCAGGATCAGAAACACTTGATCAGAACCAGGAACGTCATGACACCGAAGTGGGTCAATCATGCACAGGACCATGAACATCTGATAGGTCAATCTGTGTGGCATTGGTAGTTTTAAAAACATTGTAAGCCAATTCATAGTACTCAAACCCGTAAGTGCGAAAATACCGTAGTTCTATTCTTTCCGTCCAAAAACAATGAGTATCAGTCAAGGTCCAATGTTTACATGACTATGTACAAATATATTTATCTCGATGAATTACTATCTATTGTACCTTGCCAATTTGATAGAAATAATTGTCGTCAATAGATACAACGTTGCGTCGACCCATGTTAAAGTTGACGCCACGAGTGTCAAGGTCCATACATAGAGCCTCAAATTTGTCTCTCCACAATTGCGCTTGACTTTTTACCATGCCAACATTGAAATTCTTACCAAATTGACTCTTCAATCATATTGATATCAAACTTAAAAACTTGTTCCACTCAACAGGATCATCCAAGCGTAGAACACGAGTGGAATGGTTGAGACATTTATATAAATATTCCTCTTCCTCGGGTCTCCAGTTAACGGATTGGTACAAGCATCGAACTACATCATTTCTTGACCTATGCATTACTAAGCAGAACAAATTTAAGCAGAAACACATCAAATTAATAAGTAGCACGAAGAAGAAAAAATATGAAGTTCAACTAAGGATTTAATACATAAGTCAATTATCATTAGTACATGAGGACCATTCATCTCGCAAATAGTAATTAATAAGACAACTACATACTTGTCCACTACATTCCAAAGTTACACAACCAACTACATACTACTACCATACTACTAGCATGATCCTAGTATCTCCATTTCAAGATAGTCATATTGCAAATATTATGATAACAACCATAACAACCCAAGAAAATATCAATGAGATCAGATATTTTCTTTCACGGTGCTTGAGTTCTTTTATGGTGCCTTCGTGTTCATTTATTTTCTTTAACAGTCCTTGAATAATTTGAGTTGATCTTCTGTACATGATTTGATCATACCACTCAGACAATCCACACCTACATTTTTGCATTATTTTTATAAGGGTTTTTATACTTATATTCTTGGTTTAAGAATCATTGGAAAGATGAAGTATTATTTATGTTGTTAACTAGTAAGACATACATTACAACTGTAGAATCTACGGCCCGGGTTAGTCGGTGTCCATGATATTTGTAAATGTGTTTCAACGCCACAATCACATAACTTAATTGTACGAGATTGACGGTAAGAATATCTAGAGGTGTTTGTGTGGCCCGTAGACACTACAAAGTAGGAAGTAATGCCAAAACACCATTCAGTTTTCTAATACATCCCAGCTAACATCATAATATGTGATTAACAATCACTTAAAACATATATGTAGGATCAATAACTCTTGGCTAACTTTTTAAAGGGAAACAGATTTGTAAAAAATCAACCAAAGACAGTGACAACGATCTGAAACCCATAGCTAAAAAAACAACGATTCTAACCTGTTTGTGCGTCTTTCGGCTGTTGATATGTAGCTGCAGTAGTTACTCGACCAAGAAGGGGGGATTGGGGGAAGACGTTAAATAGAAGAATTATGTTTGTAGCTGCGATTTGTAGGATGGAAAATATTGCACTGATTGGCACTGGCATAGTAGTAAATAGAAGAATTATGTTTGGGGGGTGAAAAAGGAAAATCAATTAAAAGTAAGGGACACAAAGGGTACCCATTATGAACCAAACACATTTATTAATAAATGGAGATATATCCAATAGCCTAATCCATCAAACAAACACAACAATAGGGCTTATTATATCTACCTAATAACTTGAAAAAAGAATTTGGGAATGTATAATACACATAACCATCCTGCAACCAGACGAGCCCATAATGTGTGTGTCTACTTTTTGTTACTGATAAAAGTGTTCCTTATATGGACATAAACAATCAGTGACGACATACTGTGACGATAGTGATTGGAGGGGCGAGTTTATAATTTTACAATTTTGCATGCACCGTTAATTTTTGATGATCTTATTGATGATTTTGCTTCAAAAAATGCTAGAAGATCAATATTTTTTCAATGACTATTTGATATTTTTTTCGTATATATTTATAAGTATTGTACTAGTTGAATATTTTGGATGATGAAAAAGAAGTCCATCGTTGGAGCTTGAAGTTTTTCATCGTATTTTTTTCTTTTTAAAGGGCCGCTTTTTTCTTGTTGTCATGGGTCCCTAAAAAGCGAGGGCTGGCCCTGACTGTGATAATTGATATATGATGATCTTTTAGAATGCCGCTTAGTTAAACCTTTTCTGAAGCTTGAACTAGAACATATTCAAATAAAAATAATTGTCTTTTGAATAAATCAAAAGCTTATTACATATGTTTTTCTCACGTTTATGTCTACTTGAATGATTATGTATATTTCAGATCATTTTCGCAAGCCCAAGCTGCATGGTTTTTTTACTATGTACATGTAAGACATATAGCATCGCACCCCGTTTGGTTTGAGTAGTAGTCTTACGAGCTGAAGGTCTTTCATCTTTCATTTTTACTAAGGCTTTTAGACTAACATTAATTGATGTAATTTGATATTTCTTAATTTATGGTTGGATTTTTTTTAAGGAAAAAAAAAAGCATCGCGTTAAAACTCTGCGCCACTTTATTAATTGAAACTAAAGCTTCAATAGAAATAATAGACAAAAATAAATAACAAAACATACACGACCATAACAAACACTACAAGAAAAAAATATTTTACCTATAGAAACTTTTTTAGATAAGTATTAAGATAATTATAAAGTGTAGATAAAATCATTGTAGGTAAATATTTACCTACAGAATCTAAAATTGTTGGTAATACCTACAATATTTTTGTCGGTAATTTAAAAGATATTAGTGATCTGTCGATATAATTTGGGGGAAAATAATATTTTTTTATTTTGTAGATATTTTATAGGTAACTATAAAATTTAGTGACAAAATTTTTTGTGTTGGCAAATTATGTCGTTAAACTGAAATTTTCTTATAGTGAAATATCTAGTACATTCCAAAACAATATTCTAGCACCAAATACCAACCATGATTTCTGTGATCCAGGATTAGGGTTGTAAATGAACAGTGTTTTCGGCAAACTACTTGTGAACAGGCTCGAATATTATTTGTTTATTTAGTTAAACGAACATAAACGAACAAATTTAGGTCTCGGTAAATAAACGAATAGAGTTTGAACAATCCTATACTCGTTCATTAATTAATAGCTCTTGAACAATCTCGTTTAGTGTTCGTTTATAAATGTGCATGAACAAGCTTGAATAGTGTCTGTTTGGAATTGTTCGTGAACAAGCTCGTTAAGAGCTCGACTTATAGCTTGATTATTATTCAATTAATAATAAATAATATTATTTGATTTAAAAAATAAAATATTGATATTTGTTTGTTTGTTTGGTTGTTCGTTCGTGAATAAAATTATTGATTGTTCACAAACACTTTATGAACACAAATTCGAATATGAACTTGTTCATCAATACGTAATGAACACGAACTCGAATATGAACATGTTCACGAACATGTTCGTGAACAAATTCAAACATTACAAAAATTAAACGAACAAACATGAACACGAATTTAACAATCCAAGCTGAGCTTGAGCCAAGCTCGTACATGACCAAAAAGAAACAAACATTTAGCAAACAATGCTCGGCTCGGCTCGGCTCGTATCATTTACAGCCATATCCAAGATGTTAAGGGCTTGAAACTGACTCGGGTTCAAGAAGAAATTAACGCAACAGTATGTGAAAAATACAAAAAATGATGTTGGAAACGTTTTAGACTTTAACCTTCACGACCTTACGACGTAATACAAATTGACTCCACAAATTGAATTGTTCGATAAAATACATGTCCTCTGTGGTACGCTCGATGTATGGATGTAGGCATGGGCCAACGCAGGACTGGGTACTTGCGAAGGGTGAGGAGAGGAAGGGCGAAACCTATTTATGAAGAAATGAATCTTTCCTCAAAATTTTGGTGGGGCAAAACGTATTTTTGAAGACCTATAGAATAAATTTTTCCTGAACTTTTTTTTTTGAGGGGGGACGGGGGGCAAATGTAATTTTTCATTAGTTTTGCAAGCATCTCATTTTATAGAATATAAAATACTTTTGAGGAGACACTGCTCTGGGGCTTTTTCATTTTTATTGTGGAAATTTCATTTTCTCTAAGATTAATACCTTGTGTAGAAGGGGAAAAAATTAGTAAAATCTCAGAATTTACAATCATTGATGAGAGCCAACTATGTAACATCTATATCCAGAATTAAAATATTTTATTCGTCATTAGCCCCTTATGTTGATAAAAAATCTTGACTCTTGGCATACTATCTTTGGAGGTGAAGGTCACAATTTATTGAATGAAAGGGACCTCCTGATTCCGAACCAATTGAATAAAGAAATTGGCTTCTGATCACACCCATACCGGGCTGGCGAAAGAAAACTATTAGCTCAGTTGGGCCAGTTTTGCAATTCACTCACACAAAATCTACAATTTTCTCACGTCTTTACGAAGCATTTTCAAATACATTTAATATTTCTCTGGGTTTTCTTTCCTCGGCCCCAAAAAGTCTTAATTCCACAAAGGTCCTTTTGGGCTATGAAACTAAGCCCCAAACAAGAGGGGTAACAAGCTGGCTGACTAGCTAGTCAATTTCAACTTTAGAAAATATAATTTTAAATTAATTAATATAGTGTATGTTTTTTTTTAATACTTCCTCCAATTTTCAATAAGTGTCGCTTTGGTTGATCGAAATCTTTTCAGAAAGAGTAACGTATTCTCATTTTCAGGGTTATGATGAAAATTTTTTCCCTAAATTATCATTATATATATTATTTCATGTAGTAAATGTATATAATATGTATCATTTTCACACTAATATTAATTGTTGGGTATTTATTATATTCCTTAATATGTGTGATTTTTTTCAAAAGCGACACTTATTGTTAACTAGATGCAGTAAATTTCTTCTATAATTCAAAAATAAACATAACCAAGGCCGTTTGATCCAAAATCGAGCATAAATGAAAAAAGAAAAAATACTAGTCCATTTCCTATCTCTGAGCATTATATGGGAATGAGTCATTCTAAAATCGTACCGTCTTGGAAAAAAGGGATGAAGACAGGAAAATAATGGTCGTGAGATCTAGCCACACCCATTTCTTCGTGAAATGGGCTGAAAATACAATTAGTTGATCTTTACGTGTTAACAATTAGAAAACAATGCTCCATCAGCAGAATTAAGATCAATGAGACTAATGAGAATTCTGGAGTTCTTAGAAGGAAATGAATACATATTATTTCTATATAATTGAATGAAATGATGTTCACTGCTTTGATACACTTTATATACTACTATATGATACAGAGATCAATTGGTAACTGACTAAACTATAACTCTTCTAACCGACTAACAATATTAATATCTGACTCTTGTATTTCTTGAGTTGAAGCTAATTGTTGACACCCTCGCAAGTTGACCATGGATGTGGATCATGCCTAAAACTACCAATGCCGCACAGATTGACCTATCGGATGTTCATGGTCCTGTGCATGATTGACCCACTTCGGTGCGATGACGTTCATGGTTCTGATCAAGTGTTTCTGATCCTGGCATGAGGAAATATATAGTAGTTAGGATGTAATTCTTGTTTTAGAATTTGTGTAATTCTGTTTATGTCTTATGACTGTGGTGTAACAAATGACGACTGGTATATTCTGTTAGAAATTGTGCCTTGGTCTCACAATTTGAAGTAATTCTGTTTTTGGAATCATTTTATCTTGTAACTTTCATTGTAACAATGACAACTATTTTACTTCAATGTGATGAAGGTTTTAGAACTTATGTCTTTCGATTTCTGGCTAACTTAACTGAGCCTTGGAATCTGCTGTCATTGGTTGTGTCTTCTGTCATTGAAGTAATCTGCTGCTTATGTCTTTCAAGGGCCAATTATGTTATTTTCAAAAGTTATCTACAGCTTTTGAAAGTAAATTGAGCCTTAACATAACTTCTTTTATATCAGTAAGGGATCGCACGTAATTTTCAAAAGTTTGATGTGGTGGTTTTGTGATTTTACATAACTCCCTCAATCACTGAAATTTTTGAAATGTGGGGGATGTTAGTAATTTTGACGATTTGGGGGTCGTTAGTAATTTTTTCAAACTGAACTAAACAACCCAATACAGGGTCGTTTATAATTTTGAAAAAATAACTAAACAACTTCTTTAATTATCATAAACGACCCATACAACTTTTCAAAATGAACTAAACAACCCACACCAATAAACCAGGGGTCGTTTGCAATTTTCAAAAAAGAACTAAACAACTTATGTAATTATTATAAACCACCCATACAACTTTTCAAAATGAACTAAACAACCTACACCAATAAACCAGGGGTCGTTTGTAATTTTGAAAAAAATAACTAAACAACTTATGTAATTATTATAATGACCCATACAACTTTTCAAAATGAACTATACAACTCACACCAATAAACCAGGAGCCGTTTGTAATATTTAAAAAAGAACTAAACAAGTTATATAATTATCATAAACGACCCATATAACTTTTTAGTTTGAACTAAACAACCCATTCAGGTACTAGAGGGGTCGTTTGTAATTTTGAAAAAAGAACTAAACAATTTCTTTAATTATCATTAATGACCCATACAACTTTTGAAAATGAAGATTTTGAGAAACAATATAGCCTGAAGAAGGCTTTAAAACATCCCTGTGGCCTTGTGATTTTCGAAAATAGTCTGCAGCTTGATAGCTGTTGTACAGGCTCACACTATCTTCCAAATAATGAAAGAATATCCTGATATTGTTTCCAATGGAGTTGCATATTTTTAAGCCTTTTTGGATACATGAGAATATATTCTTTATCATTGTCACCAAAAAATAGTCTAGCAACTAAACTCCAAATTAGCCTTCAATCTTCTTCAACCAAAACAATCGTAGAAAGGCAAAATGGCCAGGAATCAAACCTCTTTCCTTAGCTGTGAAGATGTATATGCCAGTAAAATTCAATGGAATCTAAATCTTCTTTGAACCTGCATGTGAACCTCAGCATATCACTGTTCAATGTTCTTTGATTCTGTATACATTAAATCCAGCAAAATTAAAAATCAGCATATCACATTTTGAACGCCTATTTATACGTGTGAATACATTAGGAGCCATACACCATAAAAATACCACTGATATTAGACAAATAAGCCTTATCAATATGCCTCAAGACATATAAAAAACCTAAAGGGGCCATTTCTCAGTCTAAGGTGTTCTACAATGCAAAATGGACCAGAAAAGTTGACCGGAAATTTATTAAGGTCTTGGTGGAGCAGGCAATGGAAGGAAATTTTTGGGCTCGAGGCGTAAATACGCTTGTCGTTTCGGTTGCAATGACTACTGTCAACACACATTTTGGAACAGATTTCGACTATGCATATTATGCAACGAATTAAGAAGTTGCATAAGCGCTACCAAGTCTTCAAATGGATTATCCAACTAAGCGGCATCTCCTACGATCCTATCACCCACAAAGTCATTTGCCACCAGTCGATGTGGGACTACATATGCAGGGTACATAAATTTTACAACATGAAAAACTGTTTACACAAATTTTTACACAAATTACTACAAGAAATCACACATTTTATGACGAAATTTTTCTCGACGCATAACTATTTGTCATTATTTGTTAATTAAAAGTGACAATTTTTATTTTTGTCATTGTAAAGTACACTATTACGACGCCATTTAATTTCATCCCTATTGGTGTTAGATTTTGTCACTAAATTGCTTATTTCATGACGATTAACTGAAATTTGTCATTGTATTCCATAGAAGGTGGAATTTGACACCAAAATTTAGGCGAAAAATTCTTCGATGACGAATTGGTGATAATTGGTGATGAAATTTAGTGTCACAAATTATTTCTTTTAATGACAACATCATAATTTGTCATTTTTCACTCAAACAAAATAGTGACACTCTTATTTCGTCAACAAAGACATCTTTTATGATGATTGTTTTTGGCAAGCATAAAGATTTGTCATTATTTGTTAATTAACAATGACGAAAGTTATTTGTGTCATTTCAAAATACTCTTTTATGACACCATTTAATTCTTTCACTATCAATATTACATTTCGTCACTAATTTGCATATTTCATGACGATTAATTGAATTGTGTCATGGTTATTTGTATCTGAATTCGCACCAAAAATTTGGAGGGAAATGGTTTAATGACAAAATGATAATAATTGGCGATGACATTTGACGTCACAAAATATTTTATTTCATGACCACAACATATTTTGTCATTAAATACGCCAAAACATTAGTGACAAATTTATTTTGTCAACAAATTTCGTAATAATGACGATAAATATGAATTCGTGGAAAATTGAAAAACTCCTAAAAATTTTGAAAATTATAAAAAAGCCCTTGAGGTTTGATTTCATTTTACATGTTACCCTTCATAAGCAAATAATATTTTAAAGTCCCCTAACATTTAAATATTTATTACAATTACCCCTTTACATATTTAAGGCGGAATCAAATCGAAGGGTTTTTAAAAAGTTTTGAAATTGGGTTATTTTGTAATTAGTCCAAACATTAGGTTTTTATATGTAACCATCCATATTTATTATATTTTTAGCAAGAAAAGTGTCTTTTAAAACACATTAAAAAACAACTACAAACATACAAATGTTTTACAAATGGACTTTTCCATTTAGTATGGATTTCCGATTTTATAGTTTTTGGCATAAACAATGTCAATATTCATGTTTCATCTTTGTACGTAAACGTTTAAAATTAAAGGTAAGTAACTGCTCATTAGTTCCATTGACTTTAAAATTAAGGGTAAGTAACTGCTCATTGGTTCCAATTTTTGTCTGTATTTTGAATTACTGATATTGGTTTATAAAAAAAATAACTGCTCATTGGTTCCACTGACGTCGATCACAATAACCTATTTAATACACCATACATATTGAGAAAATTTTAAGGGCGCGTTCACATCAATTCTTATGCAATGCCAATTGCTACTGTTTGATAATACTCAATTCTATAGTCAAAATATTTCCTAAAATTGACAGACTTTCATCCCCCAAAACTCATTCATGTAATAGGCTCCAAGCAAATAAAGAATAATTGTCCTAATGACATCAGAAAACAAGTCCTTATTTAAAAATGAGGGATCGAGGAAATCTACAATGCCAAAATGAGAGTAATTGAAGCACTATCCTAGCTGATTGTCCTGATGCATCAAATGAAGTTATAGTATGATATTAATCCAGCTCCTGCACAACTATATCCACCAATGAAGGTACATTAATTCTGCTCCTACACAAACCAAAGACATCAAAAAAACATATCATTTTCTCTTAAAGATCAATTAAGATTTTCTTGCTAGGATGTAAAAACGCACTCTACAAAAAGAAAACTCATGTCATGGAGTATATATGCAAACAATTTCATACATGTAAACCTCATGAACAAGCATAGTTCAATTACAAGCATACGAAAAAATTTGCGAGAATAAGGATAGCAATAAATGAGAGACCCACATTTGAAAGATTAATAGAGTATCAAATACTGTGATTATAGAAGCTCAGAGACGATATTAAGCATTCTTGCAGCCATGACTAATTCTAATATATATATATATATATTATATATATAGTACTTGAGCTTTAATGATAGATTTGAATCTTATCTGGCAACTTTAAAAACTAGAATTCAGCCAGAAGACTCAGGTAATAAATTAATGTGAATAAAAGAGGATAGACCCAACCAATTTCAACTAAGGAGATCAAAACCCAAAAGTTATATAATTTCGAGCAAAGAAGCATTAACAAAGCTTCAGAAATTTGTTCCCCAAATAAAAAAAAACACACAAATCTCGATAAGTTTCACTAGCAAAAATATAACCAAAATTATAGGCTACAAAACACAAACAAAAGCTTCAAACCCCAAATTAACTAGCAAGTATGGAATATCTTGTTGCTCAGGTGCTTGTGATGATTCAGCTCGTTGTGCTTCAGCTGTGGCAGCTTCATTGACAGTTGTCACAGATGTGGGAGCCTGTGACTGAGCTGTAGGATTCATTACTACTACAACTGTTGGAGCCTGCGCAGATGACTCGATTCCAGCTGGGGCAGTTGAGATATAGTTTGCCCAGCTGACTGAGCCTCAGCTGTCTTTACAGCTTTCTCGGTCTCAGTGGATTTTTTCAATTGAGTAATATTGTCCTCAGCTGTATCATCAGCTTCATCGGAGGATGATGAGACCTGTGGAGTTGGCTCATCATCGAAATTGTGCTTCTTTTTTGTGATCAATTCTTTTTTGTGCTTCTTGTAGGTCTTTCATACGGGTGCCCTCAGCCATGTCCAAGGAAGGCTGGCTCTGCTATACCAATTGTTGTGGACTGATGTATATTTATTATATTTTCTTGTAATTTGTATAATTTCTGTATTTGAGACTGTAAGTAATGAATCAGAAGAATATTAGGGAGAACAGAATAGGGAGGAAGAAGATGATTTTCATAACAAACTCTGATAAAAAACTTCATTACGTTCTCTGCATCCTTTAACTACTACAACTTGGGACCACTTGAGCAAAATAATTCAAAATAAAATATAAACTGAAAGCTAATAAAATTAAGACAAGTGTACGCTCTAGATAAATCTCATTTCCCTATCAACAGTCAATATTCATCCACTTGGCATGTTTCCCTTCTTCAGACAAAACATCGCAGACCAGCTTTTTCCCAATTCTCTTCCACTTTAGCTTCTTCCTCCAGCTTTTTTCCCAACTCTTCTCCAACTTCAGCTTCCTTCTCCAAATAACCTCTGCTTCCTATCTCTTCTGCAAAACCCAACTTAATGGTGTTCACAACATATAGATGCAACTTAAATAGAGTCAAGACATCTCTTTGGTTTTAGGTTCAAGCAAAATGTGCAGGACTTAGAGAGGAAATGAAGGAGGAGTGGCTCAAAAATCCATTTGAAATTTGCACAGTTGGGGCTGAAGACGAGTGAATTCAGAGGTTGCGTGTAACTTTTGTTGTAACATTTGCAATGAATTCAGAGTGATGTAAAAGGGTTGAGCATCCCTTGTGCTCAATAATTAATAATATTTCTTTGTCTTATTAGAAAAAACAAAAACAAAATGTAAGCAGCAACAACAGCTACCACTTACTATTGGAAGATTAGAAGGATATAATAATAATTAGATGAATAGTTATAGCTTAATTAGATGCATTGTTTGTGTTTGTTTGTCATTTAAGGTGACGAAATTGGACGATTTCTGTATTTTAGTGACAATCGTGTTGGAAAAATTTATTTATTTGTTTACACATTTAAGGTCCATGATACCATACGTCCACTTAGACCTGGGTCTGGACCATTGTCTCTTCCTGTTCCCAGCCCAACAACATCAGCCTTATGTCAAGCTAGAAATTATGTAAATATCTAAAAGAGGAGTCCATGATGTGTCGGTTAATTGGTGGTTCATGTATGATGTGTAACAAAAGTGCTCCTTCTTTTGGAGAATCAGAGAAGCAACGCCTATAAAAGATAGCAACTTTTCTTGAAACCAAAGATTCTAAAGTAAAGGAAAGAAAGAAAGAAAAGGAAGGAAAATAAGCAAATGTCCGTGCATAAATTCCCAGGATGTTAATTCGACTGCGAAAAAACATATAAATAAATTAGTTATTGCTACTTTTCAACATAGCCAGCAATTCAACTCTGCTTTGCTGGATTAATGTTTCCAATCTCTTATGCGTCTATACCAAAATTATCCTCATTGCACAGTATCATTTTGCCAAATCTTAAATCATCATAATCATTTCAAATTTTGTCCAAAAGCTCCTAAGAAGTAAGAATGAAAAGCAGGGTATGCCATAGTATTAATCTATTGTGAGGTCAAGCAAGTTTCTATAGTAAGATCAACATGCATGGCAGACATGTTTAGAGTTTTTTGTGACATCAAAATGACATAAAAATGTGTATAATGTTTAACAGATTTCATCAAGAATCAAACAATATAGTGGTATAATGGTAAGCAATTGAAGTAAGAATTTTTTTTAAGTGAGATTCTAGCTAAGATGTATTCTGACTTAAAAAGTGTCAATATGATTTCTGGTTGAGTTCAAACTTAGTAAATCATAAGCTTAATTAGATGCATTATTTGTGTTTGTTTGGCATTTAGGATGACGAAAGTGGACTATTTTCTGTATTTTACTCACAATCGTGTTGGAAAAAATTATTTATTTGTTTACACATTTTTGTATATAGATATGGATGTATTATTAACAAGTTGTTTCTAACACAGGCTCCTCGACAACGTAATGATCTATAGTTTGGATTTTTCGTAATGCGATACATGAGGCAAATAGTTAAAGAACTTTCATCCACTGACATTTCTTCGTTGCGATCAATAATAGTAATTCTATTTTGTCTAGAATTTCTTAATTTATATATTGAAACACCATTGAACTTTGTGTTTATATGAGGTCTGTATTTATTGTTCACAGTTCACACAAGCTAACTACTCATGTGGAGATATCGACGAAATGCGTTCTGAGTGGGCAGATTGTGTATCGAAATATATTAGCTAGTAAAAAGGTATTTAGAACTTATATTCTATATTAAAATTTTCCTTTATATTAAACAAAGTTGTGGGATGTTACTTCATTTTTACTTATGATTATTTCTTTTATGGTAATTCGTGTAGTTTATGGACGCACTGATGCTATTGGAGTTGCTCTGGGGATACTAATTGGAACTACCATTTGTATATCATTGGCATACAAAATTATTGTTGTTTTTGCACTTTTATATGGTAGAGGACTCTATATATAACTGATATTAAATTTTTGTTATTTTGGGAATTTTATTTTGGTGGAGGGTTTTATATATAACAGTACTACATCATTATTGTTTTGGGCATTTTGTGACATTGAGATATGAAATACAATTTGAAGTAGTGTAATTTTATATTTTATTCTTATTTCACAGGTTTAATTTGTAATTTACAGTAGCGAAAATCAAAAAAATTTGTGGAATATAATTGCGAAATTCGCATTCAAACACAACGGTTTTTCATTATTGGAAAAATGTTGTGGTTGAGAACAAAGACAACAGTGTAAAATTGTTGCAGAATTGTTGTGAAACTGTTGTCTTTGTTCCATACTACAACCGTTTATTTTGTTGTCATTTAGTACCCCCTACTACAACACCACCTTCTACAATAGTATTTTTCTTAATAGACAACAGTGAAAAATTGTTGTCTTTTTGGATTTTTCTGTAGTGATAAGACAAAGACTTCTCTAACATGTGATATAAAAAACTATGTTTTCTCCCCACTTTTATGGTTCTTTTATCCAAATACTTCCGACACTTGAATGCAAAAGCAAAAAATAGGTGGGTCCTATTTGTCTCTCATATAAATTATATTTTATTTATTTTTCTCTCTCTACTCCCTCCACAAAAAATAGCAACAAAAATTTTGGGTTATCTCTTCTACACAAAATCATATACACGATGTGTCACGTTATATGAATGAATTTAATTGTAATTAACAGAAACTGACAAAAAATAGAGACATGTAAAAAATAAACTTAAAGAAATTTTTTAGCAACAAATATGCCACGATAAGTCGAGTTATACTAGTATATAACATGGCACGATATGCCATGATATGCACGATATGCAACGATATGCCATGTTATACTAGTATATAATGTTGCACGATATGCCACGATACACCACGTTATACTAGTATATAATGTGGCACGATATGCCACATTATACTAGTATATAATGTGGCACGATATGTCATAATATGCCGCATTATGCTAGTACATAACATGGCACGATATGCCACAATATAAGGTGTCACAATATGCCACGTTATACTAGTATATACTATGGTGTCACTATATGCCACGTTATACTAGATATACTATAGCATGATATGCCACAATATGCCACGATATAATAGGGGGTGTTTGTATTTGGGGAGGGTGTGTGTAAACGGTTTCTGAGGGAAATAATATGTTACATCAGTTTTAAAATTCAAAATCCTCAAATTAAAAGAATGGCATTTTGGTCAAATTGGATAAAAAAGAGTTTTTTTAAGTTGGTAGATAAAAAAGAATACCCACTAACTATGGTGAGTAGTTAAAAAATTCTCCATTAATAATACAACAATATTATTATTAGCTATTTGCTTTTATTTAATTTTGGTAATATTTATTCTATATATAGAAAGGATGCCATCTTATACACGTGCAAGTATAGTTGGTTAATAGTTGCATGCGATTGACGCTGCGTTGCATGGACGTGACACTTTGATTTCTAACGTGTCGAAAAATTTAAAATCCCAATGCACCCAACAATACACCGTTATTTAAGGACATCCATTATTCGGGATGGTCCTAATCTTCTCCAAAGGACAACACTAATACACCCGGCGATAGTCGGGATTTAAAATCCAAGAATGAAGGTTGTAAAAGTAAGCTCAATCCCTTAGGCCAACCCCTGGGTTGGGTTTAATAAAAGAGCAAGTCTCTTGTGAAACTGTCTCACGGATGTAAATCTGTGAGACGAAGCTCCAAATCCAAAATCAAATTTAAACCCCCCCCCACCCCCCCGAAAAATGAAAAAAAAGAAAAATTTGATTTCGTATTTATAAGAACTCTCGCACATTATCGCACTAGATTTGCAGCTACTGCGTCGTCACATACTTATTGCAACAATGTTCATTTTAGGATGATGGTGTGATTATTGTAACCTTCAATTTGAATAAATTAATGAAGTGGAATTTCAATAGGACTTGGATTTTTTCTTCCTTTGGTTCAGCAACATGGTTGAGAAAAAATGAAATCTTATGATTGTGAGAGATTCCTTTCAAGTAACTTTCTGGAGAGGGTGGAGCTTGGTGGTGATGTACATAATATACCAGTTGTTACAACTCTTATGGATCAAAATGAAAGTCATGAGCCTTTCGAAATAGAAAATTGTCAAACAATTAAATAAAGATATACAGATTGCTCTAGCACCTTAATACATATGGGCTGTCTACCAGAATATGTCTAACATACAGAGAACTCAATTTTGTACTCCTATAAGTATCACTCTTTAAAGTGATACTTTTTTGAGAAAAATTCACTTTAGGTCCCATTAGATTTACTCCCTGATGATTTTAGTCCCATGTCTTGAAAATAGTCCCATAAGATTTTTCTTGTCTCACTAATGGTCTCACCGTTAAAAAATTAACAGTCAAGCTTGTCAAATTGAATGTCAAACCTGCGATTTGGAACTAAAAGTGAGAACAATGGGACTAAAATCATCAGATTCTCAGTCTTTGGGACCAAAAGTGAATTTTTCTTTAAAATCTAAATATAACTAATATCTATTTTAAAAATATATTATCATTAAAGTTACTTTTTTTATTTATTATAATTAAAAAATTAACAAGTAAATTAAATGATAAAATTTATAATTCAACTTATTCAATATAAATTTTCTGGAAAATAATTTTTAAAAATAGATGTTAATTAATTTTTTTTCGTGAATGTGTAATACAAAAAAAAAGATGAAATACATGTATCATTTGTTTTAATTAGAAAATTAACAAAGTAAAATAAAGGATAAAATTTATAATTCCACTTATATAAAATAAATTTTCTGGAAAATAATTTTTAAAAATAGATGTTAATTACTTTATTTTTCGTGAATGTGTAATACAAAAAAAAAAGATGAAATACATGTATCATTTATTTTAATTAGAAAATTACAAAGTAACTTTATAATATTTAAATTTTCTGAAAAATAACTTTTAAAAGTAGATGTTAATTAAATTATTTTATGTGAATGTATAATACGAAAAAAAAGATCAAATACATGCATATATAACCCAGTGCATGTATGTGTATATATGTAAAGTCTTTTTTTGGGTCCCTATGTTCTTACCCCAGGATACTGGTCTCATATAATCCGGTACATGTATGTGTATATATGTAAAGTTTAATTTTTTCTTGAGAAAATGTTAAGTTTGATTTAAAAACATAAAAAATAAAAATATAATATTTGAAAATGAAAAAAACATGTGAGCTAGGTTAAAACTAAATTATTTTCAATAGTATTTTTCTAAAATTTTTAAAAATAATTCCTATATTTAAAAATTATGAAATTATTTATTATCGTAAACTTTTTTATTTTATTGATAGTTGAACTACATATATTTTCCAATACGTAAATGTGATTTTTTTAATTATTTGTATTTTCAAAATCAAGAAGTGATTTAAACTAAAAAAAAATATAGGAAAATTATTTATTTTTCTAAATATTTTAAGTAAGAGAATTTGTTTTAGTGAAATAAAACGCACTGGAAAAAGCTATTTTTTAGAAAAATATTTGAAGGACAGAGATTTTTTTAGTTTTCAAGATGGACATTCACAATATTAATTAAAATAAATAACTCAAAATATAAAATTTAAAATACTTTTTATGATCAATAATATTAAATTTAACCAAAAAAAAAAGAATTATGGGACCATTTTTGGTAAAAATTTTAATTTTGTTCTCCTATGGGACCAATTTTGTCGTTAAAAATTTAACTTTGGTGTCCTATGGGACCATTTTTGTTATCACTAACGGTTTCCGTTAATTGTTTAACGGATTTTCAGTTTCCGAGTCTTGTGGGACTATTTTTGGTGAAAAATGTCGATTTGGGACTTAAAGTGAGTCTAATGGGACTAAAATCATCAGGGGGTAAGTCTAATGTGACCAAAAGTGGATTTTTCTCTACTTTTTTAAAGTAAAAATAGATACTTTTAAAGCAAAAATCAATACTTTTGTGACTAACACTATAAGGCTTGTAAACATATAATAGTAGTGAACATGTGTACATAGGTGCTAATAGGTGATTCTGATGAAAATTAAGAAGTGTTATTTTTTCTCAAAAAGTATTATTTTACTCTCATAAGTATAAGTTTTTCAATAGATACTTCTAAAGTGTAAACTTATATTTTTAAAGAAAAAACTGATACTCTTTATGATACTGTTTTATAGTATCATTTCTTAATAAAAAAGTGTTTTTTTATACTGTAAAAGTATTACATACCACATCTTTTACAAGTATACACTATTTTTCCTTTAAAAATATTATTTTTTACTTGAAATGTAATACTTTTACTTAAAATTATTTCTTACTAATCCCTTTAAAAGTATTAATCTTTACTTGAAAGTATACACTATATTTCTTATTATTTCTTTACTTTTTATTATGAAAGTATTACTTATTACAACATTTAAAACCATATACTATTTTCCTTTAAAAGTGTTACTTTTTACTTAAAAAGTAATATTTTTTATTTTAAAAGTATTACTCTATATTTATTAAAAGTCTTTATTATTTCCTTTAAAATTGTTTAAAATTAATATTGTTCATTTGAAAAACATTACTCTATATATCTTATTTGCAACCTATGCTAAAAATATAAAAATGAGAAGCCAATGAAGTTCCCATGAACCAAACCCATGTAATGAAAAAGGAAGAGTTGACACTTGACACTGATACTCAGTGGATTCATAGAACATGACTCACTTTTATTACCCTTTTAAGATTTTAGAGGATAATTAATCACATTCAAGCTATACACATAATGATATTCTTGATCATCATTGCCTCCTGTGTATGATAATTTTAATTTGTCGAGACCTTCGGTAGAGGCAGTCTATCTTTAGATGTTTGTTTAGAGTATGATTAATTGATTATAAACATTTATGCGTTACTTTGTTTTTAAGGCATTCAATGCCTTTTCTGCTGTGCACAGTAATTTCGGTAGTTGAAAGTTGAAACCCACTTCTTCTGATTAATTGTATTAATTTTTAGCATTATTGAGGCTATTAGCTAGACACCTTTGAAATTTAGATACACAGTTTAAATAAGATGACAGTAACGCAGTGGGCCTTTTTCTTGGATTGGGTCATTCCTATATGGGATCCGTTTTAGATTCGTGAGACGGTCACATACAAGTTTTTGGCTTAATAAAATATTTTTCCTTGCTCGCCGAAAATGCTGCTGCAGACCAAGAATCAAACCAAAAGAGAAGGGAAGCTAGCCACTGCGAAAGAACTGGAAACCGATTTTGATTATTTTGCTAGAAAGTTCAGCAAGGTAGGAGAAAACTTGTCCTCTAAAAATACACTGAAAAGTCTTATTAATGCAATTGGGCCGTTCCTAGAATTTAAGGGGTCTGGTGCGAAATGAAAAGGGGGTCCTTTATATTTTCTAATTGCTTTTTCATCAAGTCACACGTCTCCTTTATCCTATTTTTTCGCTGGAAGATCCCATCTTTTTCGCCACAAACAATCAGCCACTGAAATGAAACTGATTCTCTGATTCTGTCATGCTCTTAGGTTTAAAAAAAAAACTTTGAGCAGTGAGGGATCGAACAGGCGACCACAGGCATGCAAGAGAGAGCACAAACCACTGCACCTAAGAGCTCTTTGTTGAAAACTAGTAATATTTATTTTACTTTGTTGTTTCGTCCCATCCTGCTTAGGTAAAAAATAAGAAAACAAATTTCGCATCCATGAGAACTCGAACACGCGACCTCAGGCACGCAAGGGAGAACAAAAGCCGTTGCGCCGAGGAGCTCTTGTGTGAAAACTTGTATTCTATATTTTACATATACATATATATTAAACCATTAAATTAATTAAAAAAAAATCGGGGCTCGGGGGCCCTTGCCGGAGGGGGGCCCTGTGCGGCGGCGCCACCTTGGCCACCCCTAGGATGGCTCTGAATGCAAAGCCATCAGTCATCGTGACTATATATATAGGGAGAGGATCCTGTGAGACCATCCTCCTAGGTTAGTCCATAAGACCGAATCTAGACCATCCAAATAGTAAATCAATGGCCAAGATACATTACAATCTATACAGCTTTTCGTAAGTAACTATACAACAGAAAGGGTAAAATTGGAATCCATGAAATCATACATGGTAACCTCCTACTACATTATAGGGACGTGATTTGTTATTGATCACATCCCCATAAATCACGCCATTCAACAGAGACAATCAATATGCGTCTCCTTCTCAACACCACCATTGCATCGCCATTATCAAAACCTCTGTAATCACCATTATCACTCAAAAATCGACCTGCAATTGTTTCACAAAAAATTAAACGTGACTGATATCTAACAATTGGCAGGGAGTTATCATCCATTTGATTGAAAAGAGTTATACAATGGCAAAATAATATTGATTTCAACGCAACTGATGAATGTCTTCAAGGTAAGTTCTAACGAGAAACTTGCTACAATATTCGTACGCCGCTGAATCAACAATTGATGTCTAAATGAACCAGATGCACCTCTGTTATTGTTGATTTGTATGTTTAGTATACGTATGTTGTCTATTTAGTGTATCAACATTATATATATAGTTTTATATTTTGCATATTACCCACTTGTATGAAGATTGCATCTCAATTAATAGTTTGTATGTTTAGTACAGATTGTTTGCCTATTTAGTATATAAGCCTTGCGTATATAGCATTTTGTATATGCATACTTACGCCTTATCTGCATAGAGTACATTTGTTAACAAATTCGTTGCGTGTTTGTTTAGCATGTACAACATGTATACATTGCATTTATTCATTGTATATTTATAATATAACACTTGTATATGTTCGTCTGTAGTTTGTTCAATTAAAAATCTACTCATGCTTATTTCATTGTATGGTAAAACTTGTCTTAATTTGTATGTTTAGTATACGTATGTTGTCTATTTAGTGTATCAACTTTGTATATATAGTTTTATATTTTTGCATATTAACCACTTGTATGAAGATTGCATCTCAATTAATAGTTTGTATGTTTAGTACAGATTGTTTGCCTATTTAGTATATAAGCCTTGCGTATATAGCATTATGTATATGCATACCTATGCCTTATCTGCAGAGAGTACATTTGTTGACAAATTCGTTGCGTGTTTGTTTAGCATGTACAACATGTATACATTGCATTTGTTCGTTGTATATTTATAATATAACACTTGTATATGTTCGTCTGTAATTTGTTCAATTAAAAATCTACTCATGCTTATTTCATTGTATGGTAAAACTTGTCTTGCATATTAATTAGTAAGGAAATACACCAAATATATGTGAAGACTTGTCTGTCATCATAAATTAAACAGTTTGATGTAAAAAAAATTTGAATATTAACTAAACGTTCTTTGTATACTTATAACTCAAAATGTGTATAAATAGATTATTAAAATTGTATATTTTATACAAATGGAGTATTGTATTCTATCAAATCTGTGAGAACACAAGCATTATCATTAAAAAAAATGAAAATTGTGTATGAATGTAATTCCATAAGTGTATACATAATATATCCATTTCGTATTATTATGTATAACTTTTGTGATGTCAAAAATCAACGTAGGACAACGGCTCGAAATCTCGCCGGGATCAACAAAATATTGGATACCAGAGGTAGAACAAGAAAAGATTCTGCGAGTGGGCATGCATTTCGCTACGTTGGAAACCGGTATACAAATTTACAAAAACTATGGAGCAATTAGCGGTTCGACATCGGAAGGAGCACGACAAAGCGATTGATAAATGAAGTCATTCGTTTGCATTATGTTCTTTGCAATAGAGAAGGCTTCAAAGAGAGAAATCCATTAAAGCAATCACAAAGCTCAAAAGACGATGTGGAACATGCGGTGAGATCGGACGCATAATGTGACGTGTCCAAACCGCGACACCACACCCTAGTGGAATGTTTCTTTTTTGCAAAAAATTGAGTGAAACAAGATGAAACCCGTCGGTTATTATTTAATGAAAATGTTTTTGTAACATTATATGAACTGTTAATTTATCTTTAAGGTTATGTTTTCTCCTAAACATGTATTGTATGTAAAATTACATTCAACTAAATATACAAAAAAAAAAAAAAAACGCTAAGCATACAGAATTGTTTAACAATTACACTGTATACGCCAATTATCATTAAGGTAATTTTGCTTCACAAACGTGTGCTGCATGTAAAATTACATTCAACTAAATATACTCAAACAATCATTAAGCATACAGAATTGTTTAATTATTTATACATTTACACTGAAATAATTATATTATAAAAATTACTATGTATGTAAAAACATTAAACTACATATACAATTACACTGAACTAAATCAGTGAATCACCCAAATAACTAAATATACAATTCCACCAAATAAAGGATACAATTCAACGTAACTAAGTAAACAAATATATTAAACTACTTATACAACAAATAATACAATTCAACTAATCCAAAATAAACAAATGTAACACATTAAATATACAATTTGACATATCTATTTATACAGGTCGCTGCAACTGTACGATACTGTACATGCAAATCAAAAAACCTCTTACATCTGTAAAAGATCACTCTATGAAGAAAAAAATGGAAATGGCACAACACTAACCCATGGTAAAACAAAACATTCTGCTACACATAAACACAATGTGCAAAACAACTTAGTAAATTGTACCAATATATTGAATCACCAACATTCCCAACAAAAACATGTTCAATATAATGTAAAACCATCACTATTAATTACCAGAAACTTAAAAAAAAAAAAGTATTCCACCAATGACAAAACAGATAAACTTCTACACTGGCTTCTTGTCAGTCCAATGTTTCTTGCATTCAGCCAAATTATTCTCCCCTAACTTGCGTGCCGGGGTATGACTGATCAATCCTTCGCCTCTTTTTGGGCTGCTCTTCTCCCGAACTCTCCTCTGCACCACTACTGACCTCTATTTCCTGTTCTTTGCTTGACATTTTACTAGCCACAACACCTACATAAAAAAACACAAATAGAGATATCAAAAACTTTAGACATCATTTGTTTACATTCCACTTAATGTTGTATATTTAACATGACATACTTGTATACTTAGTATAAAACAACTGCATACTTTTCAAGGGCAGTGGGGTTTCAAGTATCAACACCTTGTGTTTTTATAAACAACAAATTCATTTCCTTGAGTGCAAAATGGCAAAATTCTACAGGACTATAACTGTAAGGAGTAGAAATATACACTTATTTCCTACGAATTGAAACCAAAGGAACAAATACTCAAAAAAAAAAAGAAAAAATGTTTAGAAAATAAACAAAAGCAAAAAAATACCGTGTTGTATATTTAACATACTTAGTATACACCACAACTCCTACCTAAATAAACCACACAATTCATATACCAAACTGTATACAATGATTTGTTTACATTCCACTTAATGATGTATATTTAACATAACATATCTGAATATTTAAAATACACCACAACCCCCTACATAAAAAAACACCCAATTCATAAATCAAAGCTTAATACAACATTCTGTTTATATTCTACTTAATGTTGTATATTTAATATAATATATCTGTATATTTAGTATAAAACATCTACATACTTGTTAGGGTTTGTTACTTGGGTTTTTTAAGTTCAAATTGCAAAATTCTACAAGACCATAACTGAATAAAGGAAATATTTACCCCTATTTGCTATGAATTAAAACTCAAGTAACAAATACGAACTAATCAGACAAAGAGAGAATACTTCAATAATAAGCAATAATAATGAAAAATTCAGACGAAGAAAAAAAGAAAAATACCTTCAATGCATAAACTCGGACGTCGGTTCCCCCTCCTCAAACCTTCTCCACAAAATCGAACTCCCTAAATCACCAAAAATTACTTGGTAAAGACAAGAACATACTGAAATTTGAAAGATTTGGGCCAAAAACTAAGAAAAAGAACATACCTTTACAAAACAAAAAATCGGGCTCCCAAAACCTAACTCTGCTCCCTTCTTCACATAATCCAAACCTTCGACCACCAAAGTAACTTGGAAACGATGATAACCAGCGGAAATAATGAGTTCGATTTTCACGACTCTGGGGCACCGGGGAAGACGAACAAACAACAATTTTTGGGGGAGACGAACCAACTGTGTTTTTTGGGTGAGAAGAGAAAAAAACTAATAGGGTTTCTTTTGAAATTAAAAAACCGTCCAAGAAGAGGTAAACAAAAAGAATCAGTTTTGAAAAGACACGATTGAAATCTATGAATTTTTTCTCCCTAAAAAATTGGGTAACTGAAAAAGGAAGGATTCTGTTTTCCTAAATAATAGCAATTAACGTGAATAACATAAAAACTGAAAATATGTGAAAATACAATCATACCCTTATAACCCAAAAATAACTAAAGAGATTTACACCATTAAAAATTTAAATCAAGCGTCTATAGGTGTTCTTATGGACTAACCTAAAAGGGTTGGTCTCATTTGAACCAATTCCTATATATATATATATATAGAGAGAGAGAGAGAGAGAGAGAGAGAGAGAGAGAGAGAGAGAGAGAGAGAGAGAGAGAGAGATTATATAATTCCACGATAACTCTAAACAGATACATATATGATCCACAAAACAAATTCAAAAGAAAAAAATTTATAAATCAATATTCATACATACATCCAACACCATTACATCACCATCTCTCCACCTTTCCTCATAATACAACTCAATAAATATATAAAAATTATATTTAGAAACAACATTAAATACATTTCTACTTCTACGATTCTATCAATTACTTCCATGCAAAAAAATTAGCGTATTTGATTTTTTAGTACCTGACCTATAGACACTTTGCTGGTTTGGTACCTGATATTTTCGCGTTACCAATTTAGTACCCATACTTTACATTGTTTTTATAAATTGATGCCTATTCACTTTCAAGGACAAAAATGCCCCAAGAAAAACATAAATATGCTCAAAATGAATCAAAATGAATTTTTTGAGTATAATTATTTAAATTATAAAATCAATTTAAATTTTAATTAATTTAATTAATAAAAAATAAAAATATGTTTCTAAAATTATTAATGAATTTTTAGAAAGAATAAAATTAATTGCGTTAAATTAGTAAATTAATAAACATAAATTAAAATTTAATTAATCGAAAAGAAAAATAAGTTTATTTAACTCATTTAAAAACTAAAATGAAATTAAATAATTTAAAAATTAAAATTAAAATAGTAAATAAGAAAAGTATAGCAATTTTTTATTGAATATTAATTTTTAATTGGTTTTTATCGAGTTTTAAAAAAATAATTAATTAAAATTATTTTATTTTTTTACAATTAAGAATTAATAATTTAATATAAACAATAATAATAAGCTATTTCTTGATTAAATTTATTTTTTAAATTTAATAATTCTAATTAAAACTTAACATTTTAACAAATACTAAAAAATCTTGGGGGCATTTACGTCCTTAAAAGTGAATAGGTACCAATTTATAAAAATATGTAAATTATGGGTACTAAATTGGTAACTCGGAAATGTCAGGTACCAAACCAGAAAAATGCCTATAGGCCAGGTACTAGAAAATCAGTAACCCAAAAAATTATTATTAATTAAAATACTGTACCAACATCATCTCAAAAAAATTTCCCAGAATCATCACTTGTAAATCTATATGTATTCTCAATATTTGTACTTCAAACAAATATAATCTCAATTTTTCAAACAAAAATTAATTTGATACAATCCAAATATCTCAATAAAAATAGTACAAAAATAGAAGTTCAAAACGACACCACGTCGTACCGGGTAAATTGCAAAATTGGTCCTGTAACTATAAGCGGTTTGCAGTTTCGTCCTCTAAGTATTGAGTTTGCAAAATTAGTCCTGAAAGTTTAAAAGATTTTGCAAAATTGGTCCTATAAGTTTTCCAATTGAGCAATTTTAGTCTAGTAAGTTTCAAGTCTTGGCAAAATTGGTCCACCGGGTTTATTTCATATTTTCATAATACCCATTATACCCCTTTCCATACTATTGGCTGATTTGACTAAGAATTGTGTTCAAAATGGTATCAGAGCCCAGGTTTATTAAAAACTTTTAGTTAAATTTATTATATTTATGTAATTAACAATTGGTGAGGAGAAATTACTCCGAGATTATGGATCCGGACCAATGTCCGAGATGTACCCCTTACAGGACATATCGTCAAATATTGACGATGTATGCACAAGAACACCTTGACCAGTTTCATATTGGGAATACCAACATGAAGAAAAGGAAGCGGCGGAGCCGACGGGAAACCTTAAGGCAATGCAAAATGCGAGCGAATATTATAAGCGATTCGGATGCTTAACCGGACTTATATGTTCACTTGATGAACCTTCAAGAAACGGTTCATGAAAATTCCCATCGAACAATGATTCCCGATGGAGTACCAGAGTGGAACGAGATACTTCCAGATAAATCTAAGATCTTCAAGATCTTAGAGAAATCCGAAGACGGCAGTGCGAAATTATGGCAACCGCCATATCCATCTACCATTACAAGTTCATCGGATCCGAGAACTGGATGGAAACGATGGTGAAATATCGAAGGAAACTCTTGAAATCCTTCATGATATTGAGAAAGAGTCAAGAACCGGAGGATGGCCAAGTTCATCCGGGAGGAAGGAAATGTATTGATTTGGGACAAGTACCTATTTACACCAAAAGGGGAAACCAAATCAAGTCATACGAAAAATGACGGATGATGAGGAAAAGCTTATTGCTCTAATCAAAGGAAAATCCATCAAAAATTAAAAAGATGGATATGGACAAGATGAATCTTAAAGATCTACACGACTGTGAGAATCCTTCGCGGGATTAGGTATTGTAGACTTAAAGATGAACGCAGTGAGGAATCGACTTTGGTTACCTATGACCCACAAGGTAGACCAATTCCTCCACCACCGCCACCGCTTAATCCTAACGTCGAAGAAAGTGCGGGTTCACATCATGTAACTCGGACGAGAGGATGCCACATGCCGAGGATTTCACAACTCGGAGTGATCCACTTTCAGGACGGAGGTCGAAACCCTCTTGCGGGAACTGGACATAACCTACCGGAAGGCCGAATGTTTATCGACGCCTTATGGAAGATCGCACCGACCCAATACATCCGTATGGGTTGATGTTAAATCTGACATCCCGATTTTAAAAACAGAGAAGTTCTCATTGATGAATGGGCTTGACTATGAGAATTTCAAATAGAACCCTCGATCTTACAAAGGATTCATTCATTTTACTCCTTGAAATGAGTCTTGAAGGATCGGTGAAGATTGCCTGGATATGACCGATGCTAGTACGAAAAGTTCACCACATCGGGAAATCACTTAAAGGAATTGTCGATGGTATGGCAAAACTATTCAAAATCCAATTCATCGGCAAGACGGGTTATTTCGAGGGATTAGAGGATGAAAAAAGAAAGAAATATAAACAAGCCCTCTATAGCCTTGAGTTATGGGTATTTGTCATATCGACGAATATATCAAGTTGTTCACCGAATACGGTGGAAATCCAAGATCGAGGAAAAGAAGTCGCACAACTATTCTTTGCCAAAATTCCGAGTCCCCGGAGAGAAATGCTTATCGGGAATACAAGGGTGGAGTCAAGTAGAAACGCGGCCAAAAATGTCTTTCCTAAAGGCCAAGTTATCGAATGGTGCTATCAAGCGCTGCCGCACAGAATTACAAGAGATTAAGAGGAGTTAACAAAGCGGTTCCTCTATGTTGCATAGATAATGATATCCCAACAAAGGTGGTGGGAGGTCAACCAAGCGCGGCACAAAAGGAAGAATGAGCGAAGCCATCCATACCGCCGAGAGAAGAAGAAAAAAGAAGTAGGTCTTCATGGAGACCTAGAAGGTTCTGTCAAAACAAAAAGCCCGGTTATAAATCGGGCAGACCAAAGACCTGGCGGGAGTAAGAGCCTCATCATCGAGTTCTAATCAAGCAAGTACCAAAGAAATCCAGGGGAGAAGAACTTTCAGGCGTGCTCATACTAGAGCTAATGAAAGCTTCAAAGACTCAATTGCTGGACATGCGAGCAAGAGGGCATATCTCAACGGATTGCCCCACAATCAAAAACGAGGAGTCGACAGTTCGAGGCCACACCGAAATCGAAGAAGTCTATTATCAAGATCTTATACAGTGTATCAATTTGAGGATATTCCCTCGGATGAAAGCATCTATGAAGAAGAAATCTATTCGACGATGGAAGTGACTCACTCGAGAATAGGAGTGAAGAAGAAATTCTTCAACAGACGATCGAGAGAGGATATGTCGTGATTCCTTTCTCACACGACTACGCTTTCTCATAAGACTCTTATGAGAATCATGAAGGAAGATCCAAAGCTTCAAGTCTATGATGGATTTACGATCGGAGCTATGGAAAAAGCATTGGATAAAATTGGGTTTCGTAATGAAAAACACCAAATTATCCACAGGGTAACAACCGAGAATTTGCTATTCCGATGGAGTTTACCTAGAACACGATCGAGATGCGATTGGTCCCTATTAGAGAAATACAAGAGATCAAAAGCAAAGTTAAAAGAGAAAGTTGCAAATACACTCTCATGGATTCATATTGGAGCCATAAGAGTAATTATTAAAGCAACATTCAAAGAAGGAATAGATTCGCCTCTCAATCTTGCTATCTTTGACAAGCGAGTCTCACATCTCAAGGATTCATGCCTTGGAGCGATTATAGGAAATTTGTATGCGGAAATTGGCATTTAATGTCTATCCTAGAATTGCATACAATTTGGGAGATCGAGACTTGATGAGAGTCCTAACCCTTCATCAAGATTTCAAAAGAATCGATTTGATGAAAGAAGAAACAGTGCCTTACTCGATCACATACAAGATTTCCTATGCTCTCTCGAATACCCATCATTCAAGTATTCTTGAGAAAGGAATTTATTGAAGTCCCAAGAATCTTTGAAGACTTTGCCAGGGTGGTGTTACTGAAATCATTGAATCTCCAACTATTAAGGAGATTGATATGATAATTCAAGATCAACCGATCTTCAACAAAAGCCGAGTCTCGAGTTGAGCCTGAAGGATGTCTTTCCAGCAAAAGACGAGAATGGTGAGTAGCGATCGTTGGGAAGAAAGAAGACCAAATACGATTCAAATGCATCCCGATGTTTTAAAACAAAGGAGAGCTAAAATGTCCGAAGGATGGCGAGAGGTTGAAGTAATATTTGACATCACTCAAAAGGATAACATTTTTCCTTGTGATGTTTTATATTATCTCCAACAACCAATCGTTGGAAGGTATCAAGGAAGCCTTTGAAGATAGGAGAAATTGAGCTTACTATCACAGAGTTGCAGAAAGATCCCACGAACAATTAATACCGGGAATTGAATTTCTTGAGGAACATAAACCTTGGGAAAGATTACAAGATGGAATGGAGTTCACAGTGGCTAATAAAAGATACGAGAATCGGATGACCACTAGTCCATTCTCCATATACATTTCTATTGGAATGTTATATGCAATACAAGGCCGAGTATTTCGCGCCTATATTAATTCAGTGCTTAGGAATATGTACTTGCAGTTTGGATGTTTTTCCTAAAGAAATTGGAGAAGATTTACCAGCTATTGCGGGAAGAGATTTCTCTAAAATGATTCTTATCCTTAACAGGGAATTAAACAAGCGAAATAATGATCGGAGGCGCGGCGTGACCCCCATGGTACAAAGTAAAGACGCCACCAATTTATTTCCATGATACAGTGCGAGATATTTTGCTAGGAAACAATTTCCTACAAACATTCAAGAGATTCACACAAGAGAACGAGACGAGAAGACTTATTTTCACAACCTTATGTGATCATAAGATTATTGTCCAGAGATCATGGGGAAGCATTTTACGAAAAAATGCCTATTAATTTTCGCGACAAGCGTGGTGATGAAGCCAAACTTCGCAACCCAAAAATGGCGGATCGAAGGAAATTTGGTGAAGCTTAATTATCCTATAGACAATTTGGTTCCATCCGGAAGGATCGAAGATATGGGATAATAACTTGTATTCATTCGAGTACAAGGGAAGAACGAGTCACTCGAAAGCCATTGCGAGAATTATGGATGAGTTCGATGGAGAATCCACGAGTGACGCGTAACCATTGAAGAACAAATATCACTCGAGGATATCAAGAAAAATCCAAAGGAATTATAATGAAGATCCTTTGGCATGGTGGGACAAGAATGAGCTCAAAGCATCCTTAAAGGTTAAACCTGGAAAGGAATACGAGTTCGTAAGATTCAAACCAATCCTTATGAACCAGGAGGATCGTAAGGATATGCAGAAGATACTTAAGGAACATCTTGACCTTAAGTTAATTTCACCAGGAGTTTCTCCATACTGAGATCCCATGATTCTTAGTTAGAAACCATGGAGAAATCAAAAGAGGAAAGCCAAGACTTGTTATTAACTACAAAGGGATTAATAACATTTTGGAGTTCGACGGATACTATATCCCAAGTAGAGAACATCTGGTTAACTGCATCAAAGGTGCCAAGATATTTTCAAAGTTCGATTGCAAGTCTGGATTCTACCAGATTAAGATGGAGGAAGAAAGTAAGAAGTTTACAGCTTTCTCTACACCTCAAGGACACTATATTTGGAATGTGATGCCTATGGGATTGGCTAACGCACCCCAGATATATCAAAGGAAGATGGATAATCTCTTCAAAGATTATTTCAGTTTCATGTTCGTATACATCGATGACATTCTAATCGCATCAAAGAGCATGAAGGAGCATCTCAAACATTTGGAAATATTTTCAGATGTTTGTCACAAAGAAGGATTAGTGCTTTCGGAAAAGAAGGCGGTAATCGCAACAAGACAGATTGAATTCCTCGGAATTGAAATCGATGAATCTGGAATTATTCTACAAAATCATATTGTGGAAAAGATACAGGGATTTCCAGATACACTAAAAGACAAGAAGCAACTTCAGAGTTTTCTGGGAGTTGTTAATTTTGCTGGAATGTTTATTAACAATCTAGCATACTACAGGAAGGTGTTTAGCCCATTACTTAAAAAAGATGCAGTATTCAAATGGGAAGATGAACATCAAGAAGGAATTAAGCAACTTAAAGAAGTTTGTAAAAAGCTTCCAAAACTTGCGATTCCCCAAGACGAGGATGAACTGGTTCTTTACACGGATGCCGTGATGATTGGTGGGCGGCAGTTCTTACTAAGGTCACACCAAATGAAGAAGTGCCATGCAGATATTGTAGCGGTTTATTCACACCCAGTGAAGCAAACAGATGGCATATCAACGAAAAAGAATTCTTTGCAATCAGAAAGGCTTTTAAAAAATGGCCGTTATTTTTACTGGCTAAAAAGTTTACTTTAAAAATTGATAATTCAAGTGTCAAGGCTTTTCTGAAAAACAAAATTGAATCAAAACCAGAAAAGGCTAGATTACTTAGATGGCAAGCCGAATGTCAATATTATGATTATGATATTGTCATCATAAAATCTCATGAAAATATTCTTGCAGATTTCTTGACACGAGATGGAAGGACGCGTTGCTGACGAAGTCCTTAAACGAGTAAGACATCTCAGGGAAAACCTGGAGAGTCTAGAACGAGATTTTGGGACGCTATGTCTCAATGCGAGAGATTGCTGGGACGACTTCAACAGTGACCAGAAACCGTTTCTAGTCAAATACGAGCATGCCGGTTCGCTCAAGGACAATTGTTCTTAGACTGCAAGGGCCTCTCTTCCAGGCCGCATCTCTTACGGTGCAAAAAGGCCGAGAGAGTACGGGGCTCTAACCCGGAGGTTATGGATTCAAGTACCATAATCACAAGTGTTGCGGGTGATGCATCCCCGAGGGTGTACAAATCAGAATAGCGAATGTTGAAGCTCCTGTCACAACCCGAGTCTTCAAGTCAACCCAAAGACCTCCGGGGTAAAAGAGGAGAGTTGAATCTTAGGCCACGACAGCAAATCTAAGGTTCAAATTGACGAGATTAAGATTTCTCCTATGCGGTATATCGAGGCAATGGGAGAAACTAGTTACAAGACAAGGTATTAACCCGGAAAAAACAATGGTTGATATCTCGAGGCAAGTATCCCGAGTTTGGATGAAACCAGGAAGTCATCCAAATGAAGTGCGAGAATGGTATACTTTTGGAGCTTTAGCTTCAATCTATACCGTGTCACCAGATTCCCAGAAATTTCAAAATTACCGAAATGGATTGGGGAAACAGATTTACGAGACCTGGGCGATAATCCACACTTGGCCGAGGAGATATTTTGGAATTGTATTTTATCGGTGTAGCTCCTGAACCAAATGACGAAGAAAGGCTTTAATGAAGCTTTTCATTTCATCAAGCTAAGAAGACCGGATGGAAATGCTTTAAAATATATTAAGGCGGCTTCAGGAAGAAGGACCATGTTAGTAGGAGCATTTTCTCAAGACGAAGCTTCTACCAGGCGATTTGCATGGGGTCTTTGGGTTTGTTTAATCAAATGGACAAAGTCAAATATCCATTTAAGTTCTTCCGTCGGCGAATGGATCTTTCCTTTTGAATACGATGACCGGATCAACCACGGATTTGCGGAGGAACTCTTCGAGACCAAAAGGAGAATTCTCTGGGAAAACAAGATTCTCACGAGCAAAGAAACTTACCGGAAATTCTCAGAACATGGCGCATGTTGGCCGTTGGATCGACCGGATCGCTCAAGCATGGCTCGAGCAATGAAGGAACCCGAGTTTGGAAAAGGTTTCGACCCAAACCCGACCGACAGGACCATATAGCTGGAAAGGACAAGGGCCCGACTCACAAGACGCGTTTTCCTCGGGGACCACGCAAACCAACTTTTTTAGAAGATTTCCGACAACCATCACATGGGCCGAGTCACGCGGAAATGTAAAGACAAATTGGCGAGCAATAATTCAGAGTATGACGTAAGCGAAAGACGTCTTACATCTCAACAAGATTTGAAGTCCGATTTCAAGTCCGGACTTACCGTATAAATTGCGGGATTTGAAGGAAGGGGGGACATCGAACATTTTCCTTAGTTTTCTTACAATAAAATCTGAGTGAAAAATTTGTAATAGTTTGAGTGTTTTAGTTTTAAGTTTTATGTGTTTACGAGTGTACGCCTCATCTATGAGAGGCTAAACCGATTCTCCTCCCAAAAGGAGATTACTAATGTAATAAATATTTCTTTAAGTTTTTAATAAAAGGGGCTTTTGCTTCAACATGTCTTCATAATGTTCCATTAATTCATCCCGTTTAAAGAATTACTTATACGCCTGGAGTAGGAAACGAACCAAGCATGTCTTTGAACGATTCTTTGAAGGAGTCGATAACTTGCGCATCATCTTCCCGAGGTGATGTTGAAACAGTGAGGAGTTTTTGTCAAACGATCCGGGGGCGATAATCTTCCGATTTGGTGGTGTTGCGAACCATTTCACCCTTGTCTTTGTTTCGGTCAAAAAAGGTATGAATTTTAAGGGGATTTATTAATTTTACGGAAGCATGTTGGGCCTGATATGGTCGTGATGGACTATATCCGTTTTAACCAAAATCTTAGTCTGAAATTTGACTATGGTATGAAAGGATTGATATTGTTAATTCTCGAAAGTGATATTTTGAGGAGGATGAGGACAATGACGAGGCGAAGGAGTTTGAGGAGCTTGTTGAGGAGGTTTTAACCTACGGTGCGATATCGAATCTGGCGGATTTTTTTCCGGTGTTTAGATGGATTGATTATAAAGGAATTGAGAAGAATTTGGCGAGGTTAGGTGGGAAAATGGACACTTTTCCGCAACATCGATTGATCGTGACAGAGATAAAAGGTAAAACAAATACTATGATTGATCATATGCTTTCTTTGCAAGAGTCGAAGCCTGAGTACTACACGATGTAACCATCAAAGGGATCATATCGGACGTTTTTTTCTAATTGTTTTCTTCTCGATCAATATTTGTCTTCTTTAATGACTAATTAAATTGAGTATATCATTAAAGGAACACTATATATAAGCACATGCATTAGTTAAGAGTTCATGAGACAATATATGCTAACAATTTGATGTACGCCATGCTTATTCTAAATTGTTTCATGCAAGACTTTAGCGATATCGATCTTTTGCCAACTATTAATAGGTATGTCATAGTTGCATCCATTTATGGTGATTCGTCTTGTGTTTTAAAACATTAGATAAATATTATGCGCACAATAATTATATTATGTTATAGATGTGATATTCAACTAATATATTTATGATGTCAATGGATTAATTAGAGTAAGACTCAAATCCAGACCCAACTTATTTGGAGCAGGTCTGAGCAGGTAATAGAATATACATGTTTATACCCGGGCAGATTTGGGTTGTATAATGGGTATTAATAAGACCCCGTCCATGCACAATCTGTATAATTAATACATATAACATATATTTAGGATATATTTTGTTTTTCTTTTAATGTGAATAAAAGATTTTTCTTAGTTTTTTTTTATCATGTTTTTTTTATAATTATTATATCTGCAGAATTGTATGAATATCTCCCTTACCATAATTTTGATAGCAATATCATGAAAAAAAATCATAAAATAAACATAAAATTTTGACATAAATGGGTCTAATGGTCTTACCCGCTAAATACGGAGTTGGGCAGGTTTGGATTTGGGGGAGGCCGATATGGATCCTTTCAAACCTTAATAGAGTGAGTTTGTGTCCACACAAACCTGACCGAGACATTAAAATCTCTAAATATATTGCAATATCAAATGAAACACAATAAAATCATGATGTATGATCGGCACGAATGACCGTCGCATGAAATATTACGTGCCCATTGAGCTAAATCATAGCATTTGGATAAATATGAAATAAGCATCACATGCCCTATTATAGACTATGAAATAGATGACTTCACACTACAATACTGAGAATGACTATTGGCGTCAATTAATAATCTAAACAACTTATATCTATCCCTTCTTTTCCTAGGAGCCAATTGAATGATCACACATCCACTCATTACTCATTATCCTAATTTGTTCACATCAATATTCCAAATGACAGGTCATGCTATTTGCTGGAACAGACCCGACAGCAGTCACCATAGAATGGGCAATGTCTGCTCTCCTCAATCACCCCGAAAAATTACAGAAGGCTAAAATCGAGATTGACAATCTTGTCGGAAATGATCGTCTAGTCAACGAGTCGGATTTGACCAAACTTTCTTACCTTCAAAATATTATTTCTGAGACCTTCCGCTTATTCCCTGCAACGCCACTACTTCTACCACACGAGGCATCAAGTGATTGTACTCTTGGTGGATACGACATACCACGTGGCACAATGTTGACCGTGAATGCGTGGGCTATTCACAGGGATCCCAAGATTTGGAATGACCCCATAAGCTTCAATCCTGAGCGTTTTGAAGGCGGAGGAGAAGTTGGGCCCCCAGGGCGATACCATTTGGAATGGGAAGAAGGTCGTGCCGGGTATGGGTCCGAGCCATCGGGTTGTGGGCTTGACTTTAGGGTCTACGATACAATGTTTTGAGTGGCAACGAGTTGGTGAGCGCTTAGTCGATTTGACAGAAGGGAAAGGGTTAACCATACCCAAAGATGTGCCTTTGGAGGCCATGTGCAAGGCACGTGATGTGCTTCATAAAGTTCTTTCAGGAGCAAATTGAAATATTTAATTTTGTCGTATTAATTATAAAGGCTACTTTGAAGTTTAGTCTAGTTTTATATACAATAAAAATAAATAAAAAACTCAGTTGTTTTTCAAAATTACAGGGGATGTTAGTAACACATTAATGAAAAATTTTAATTTTGACAGATAACTTGAGTTTTTTATAATTAAAATAAACCAGTGTTTGTAATTTATCTGTGATTCGCTGGAATATAATCTAGAGCTTTTTTTTTTTTTTTGAAATCATATTCTAGAGCTTGAATAAATAGTAATATATGTTCTCTATTTCAGAGACGCTGTAAATCTTCATTATTAGGTAACCTATATGGAAAAGCATTACCGAGTCTTGAAAGTTTTCTTTGATGTAAAACTTGTCAGAATTTTTTTGATGCACCATTTTAGTGCATATTGCAACAATATTTTGAGACATTGCTTAACTTAGGGGATTGTTGTCCATTAATTCTTTCTTCAAATCATTTGTTGTCTTTTTGTAAATTCTGAATTTTGGTGAATAAATCAGATGTATTGGGGTTAGGTCGCCTCGCCACGAGCCTAGATACTTAGTTCGAATGACCTATAAAAGAACGAACGTTAGGCTAGCCGGGTGTACCCTCAGCTAACACCCTCCGATGCTAAAGTCATTACAGGTGATAAGGTCGTTACGAACTGAAAAACGAGGCCATTAAGTGATTATCGGATACCTGTAACAAGGAAACTATGTTGCATTTATAGGTTTGACTTCAGTAGGCCAGCCGTAGGAGCTAGCTCCACGTGTCGGGATCGTCTAATTCCACCTATCACATCATGGTGCAGATCAATAGTGTTGGGTCGTGGGACGACCCGGATCATGACCTCAATAAGAAAAAAAAAAATGATCTTAGGATATTTTTGCCATTTAGCTTATTTACGAGGGTAAATGGTTACTTGTGACCTGATGATATCACATTCATTGTTGTTGCACTTATTAGAACTAGTAAAGTGAACGTGCGTTGCACGTGATCCAAATAATTTTAAGTAATTTAATTAAAAATATAAACTTTATTGATTGCAATTAATACTGTATAAATTATTTTAAATTTATTGTGAATGTTGTCCATGTATTTTTTTATCTTAACATAAAACCTACAAGATTAAAATTGAACTTATATATTGCATGAACTATATCTTAAAAGATATTATAATTAACTTAAATACAATGTGTCACACCCAATCTTGATAAGTGGAATTAAATATAAAATTCATTGGAGTACAACTTCGCAAAATCATAAAAACTTAAATTTGGCCAGGCCGTATCCAAAATGTTATACATCACAATACAAATACACAACGGAAGTCTAACATGTAGTAATATTCCAAATAACAAACTTTACTACCGGCTATATAATAAGTTTGAATATCCAAAGCACTTATCCATATAATTCCTAGAAATTATTCCACCAACTTCAACCTTGATTCGAAAATCCTTCATCAAACCCCTCATTGTCAAATCCACTTGTCTCTGGAAATTTTAAAATTTGTGGGGTGAGCTAAACGCGCTCAGTGGGAGGGTAATGGTGATTATGATAATTTAAATAAAATTGAATTAGTTTTCCAAGGCTTGAGCAAAGAAATTTAGTTTACATTTTAAAATTTACCAATTTTTATAAGTGTACAAGTAATGACATACAAGCAATCATCGTTACAGAAAAAATAATGTTTCGTTAAACCACAGTTTTTCCAGAGATAGTTTGAAAATAATAAAGTTTAATAAAATCAAGCGATAACAAGAAATGACAGGTAGTAACAATAACGAGCAATTATTGTAAACATTAAATATTTTCTGGACTAGCGAGTAGAATCAATAAAGAGCAAACAAGAACGAGCAAGCAAGCAGGAACACTGATGTGTTAACAGTCATAATTGAGCTGATCGGGCCACAATTACGCCGTTCTACCTTATGCCTCCCCAAGCAAGAGTTGACCGAAGTAACAAGTTACCTTATAACTACCCCAGGTGGCTCGACGTCACTTTAGCTAGGACCTGTCTGTCCAGAGATCGCCATATTCTGGAATATACCAAACCTACGACCCACTTCGCCCAAACGACACTCTGTCCTATAGTCATGGGATTAGGACCATGGACGGTCAAATCAAGACCGCAGGCAACCTGCTCAATCTCGTTTGACCAAACCACACCGCAAGACAAACAAGCAATACAGAATTCCAAAAATGATATGAAATTTTTGTGTGGCACACATGCTCAAGTCAAGTATAGCAATACACCAAAGAACTTTTAAATACTTCACAGGCACGAACAAGCAAGTTCAAGATAACACATGTCAATGTTACACAAGTAAAGTGATTTATAGTCGGAGTTGGAATTTCATCGGGTATTAATAACAAATACTGCCGCAAACTCTAAGTTTAGAATTTCTCAAATAAAACTCATCAATTGCTTTAAAAACTTCATTGCAACCCCTAAATGTTTCAAATTTAGTATTAGAGTTTAGACTTTAACAGTTTGCATAAAAGTTCCTAAACGTTTCAAATTTACAACTTGCCTCAACAATACCAAAAAATATAAATAATAACTTCAAGTTTATAAACTGACTATAAGTTTACAAAAGTCTAAAAATTTCAATTTAACGCTCTAGATTTTATCATTTTACATACTAGTCCTTAGTTTATTAAAATATTCCATTTTAAACTCTAAACTTTAAATATTTTTCAAATTGGTCCAAACCCCTAAAAATTTCAAGAAAATATAAAAACAGTTACACATATTAAAAATCAGTCCTAAATAAAACAATTTTCATTTTTGGGTCCAACATTTTAGGAATTGCATTTAAGACCCTAGTTTTACGGGAAATCGCCTTTTTGACCTCGAGTTCAATTGTTCTTTTCAATTCAACCCAAAAACACTTATACTCTTCCAAGAAAAGTCCCAACATGTTATAGAAATTTCAGAACAGTGTTTCAAAATTTTGAAATTACAGTTTAGCCCCTGGATTTTTAATAATTGCAAAAATAGCCTCAAATTCAATTTTCTTTCAATTTCAACCCCAATACATCCAACCATCTCAAAAGGTAGACCAACACCTAAATAACATTAAAACAGCCCCATCTTTCAAAACTTTGCTGTGAAGTAATACAAATTTCAATTTTTACGATAAAGTCCAGTAAATTCTATTTAAATTCCACAAGAACTATAAATCAATCGAAATTCATATAACCACACACAAATACCTCCTAAAATTATTTTCATGCTATTTCAAGAATTTAACATGCTTTACAAGAATATAAATGAAATATATCAATTTAATTAAAAGAGTTTAAGATTTATTTTTGCCCACCTTAATAATTTTCCCAACTTCTTTCAATCAACAAGCTAGCTCCAAAACCTCCTCAAGTAAAGTCTTTAACAACACCTACAATATTTCTAAATTTCTCATGCTTGAATCGTAAAGATTTAATAATAGCCTTAAAAATCCCAAAACTAATAAAAATTATTTCCAACTTACCACTATGTCTAAAATTGAAGCTTGATGGACTTTCTTCTTCTTCTTCTCCAAAGAATAATTTCTTGATTTCTTCTATGGATTTGATGATGTTGAAAGGTATGTCAAGTGAAATAAAAGGAAGAAAAATATCACTCTCCCTCAAACTTCACTCACGGCAATAGGTGTCTCAAAAGATACATATTTTTGGTTTGTTGTTTTAAGGAAAATATTGATGGTATTTTTCTTGAACAAGCCCATGGTCCAAAGAGGTAACACTTGTGGAGATATTTGTTCTTTGTTTCAAGAATTTGTATAAGTCAAAATGAAGAAAGGAAAAAAAAATATCTTAATCTCTCACCCACTCTCTCGGCAGCCACAAGGAAAGAAAATGAGGATTCTAATATGTGGCTTACATGTAAAAATAGAAGAGATAGGTGTGGGTAATTTGAAGCCAAGTAAAATAGTTAGTAAATATGTGGTAAAAATAAGGTTTGGTCATTAAGTAGGAGGAATTTTAAATTAATAAAAAAATAGTGTAAATAATGTATATGATCTATTTTAGGGTAATGGAGATGGTTTATGGATCAAATAAAAAAAATAGTTGGTGAATATTATTGTTTGTCAAGTCCTAAAATTCTAAAAATTATTTTTTAATAAATATAACTCTAATTTAAATCATACTAATATTAGAACAATCTAATAAATAGGAGTCGATTTAACTAGGATAATAAATCAAATGAATTGAATTACATAATATCTAACAAAATAAAAAGAATAATAGACAATAAATTCACAAAATGAACTCAAATATCAAAAATATTTATTAGTCAAAATACTAAATTATAATACGATTCTAGGGTCTCACATTCACCCCTCCTTAAAAGAATTTGGTCCCCAAATTCCTTCTAAAATAACTCCAGATAACATATTCTCATTTCTTATTCGGTCTCCCAAGTATATTCTTCCAGTGTTTTATGTCTTTATCCTAATATTTGAACCAGCGAAACCCTTTTCTTTCTTAATTCTAGATTATGACTATAAAATAATTCGAAGCGGTAGCTCTATATACGTCAGATCTTTCATTATATCCGAAATCTCTTTGGTGATCACATGCTATGGGTCCGGATTATATTTCATCAGTTAAAAGATGTGAAACACGTCATGCATTCTTCCTAATGCTAGTGAAAGCTCTAGGAGATATGCCAACGAATCCTTTCAAGAATCCAATAAATCTAATGTATACATGATTTAGATTTATCCTTAATCGTTACCAAAATCCAAAAATACTTCTTTTGTGTCCTTTTTTCCCAAAATGTACGTCGCAATAATCAATTCTTGAATCCAAATTTTATTTGACAAATCCCAAACTCAAATCATCTCACCTTATTAGTAACTTAAATGTTAATATACCTTAGAAGCAACAAATACAGGAACTCTCAAACATCTTACTTAATCTTATAAAACATATTATAAGGTTTATCTTAACCAATAAGTTCTATTTAATTCTCTTAATTATACGTAAAAATGTGTAATCCATTTGTCTGAAATTAAATATCTTACCAAGTGGTCCAAATATTAAACCTAATATTGTCAAATACTTGTTCATTCCACTATATTCTAAGTACTTTCATATTGAATTCTCTATAAGATCCTCCTATTTCCGTTTTAACGAACCTTGATATTTCTCACAAAATCATGGCATCAATGAATCAATACTAAATGATGTATGCCAAATATGTTCTTTATAGTAAAATACTCAAACCAACAAGTACACTTCAACTAAATCCAACTGTAATACTAATTGACCTTATAATGTACATCATTTAACGATTGAATGAAACATCGAATAATATAATTACAAAGAAATTCATTATAACTTATATACTTTGAATATCACTCTATTTTCAATCAATTTCCAAGTCAAACACTTTAGTGACTACTTCAATTATAGCATAACAATCCAATAATCATACTCCAGTACTCGGGACACAATAAAATTAATAGAAAATAATTATTCTCAAACTTTATGTCATAATCATGATTAAACTCCATATCATGGTTTGACGTTCTCCGAGAATGGTTGTCACGCCCCAAACGGGACGTGACGAACAATCCACAACTTAAATACAATAACCAAACAGTCCAGACAAATTATTCCACCAACTTCAACCTTGATTCGAAAATCCTTCATCAAACCCCTCATTGTCAAATCCACCTGTCTCTGGAAATTTTAAAATTTGTGGGGTGAGCTAAACGCGCTCAGTGGGAGGATAATGGTGATTATGATAATTTAAATAAAATTGAATTAGTTTTCCAAGGCTTGAGCAAAGAAATTTAGTTTACATTTTAAAATTTACCAATTTTTATAAGTGTACAAGTAATGACATACAAGCAAGCATCGTTACAGAAAAAATAATGTTTCGTTAAACCACAGTTTTTCCAGAGATAGTTTGAAAATAATAAAGTTTAATAAAATCAAGCGATAACAAGAAATGACAGGTAGTAACAATAACGAGCAATTATTGTAAACATTAAATATTTTCTGGACTAGCGAGTAGAATCAATAAAGAGCAAACAAGAACGAGCAAGCAAGCAGGAACACTGATGTGTTAACAGTCATAATTGAGCTGATCGGGCCACAATTATAGTAAAATACTCAAACCAACAAGTACACTTCAACTAAATCCAACTGTAATACTAATTGACCTTATAATGTACATCATTTAACGATTGAATGAAACATCAGAATAATATAATTACAAAGAAATTCATTATAACTTATATACTTTGAATATCACTCTATTTTCAATCAATTTCCAAGTCAAACACTTTAGTGACTACTTCAATTATAACATAACAATCCAATAATCATACTCCAGTACTCGGGACACAATAAAATTAATAGAAAATAATTATTCTCAAACTTTATGTCATAATCATGATTAAACTCCATATCATGGTTTGACGTTCTCCGAGAATGGTTGTCACGCCCCAAACGGGACGTGACGAACGATCCACAACTTAAATACAATAACCAAACAGTCCAGACAAATATCAACGAGAACCCAATGAGACAGAGTCTAAATTGCAGCGGAATAATTAAATAACAAGTACAAGTACAACTTAAAGTCTACAATCCATCATCCAAATTACAACCCGAAAGTCAACAAAATATAGTAACTTAAAGTCAAAGGGTCCTACGCCCTTTAGTTACAAACCCGAATAGAAAGAAATACAAAAGTCCGACAACAACATAAGATAAGAGTCCAATCAACAGCAAGAAAAAGTAACGAATCCAACAAGCGTAGTACAAAGTCTCAATCCGAGCTTCGGTTCCGCATCCTCAACGAAATCCTCATCTAAGGTTAGAAAATAGGTGGGGATGAGACAAAAATCTCAGTGGATGGGGTGATCGTGTGCGAGTGTGGCGCAATATAGTTAATGTGAGAAAACAGTTATATGAAAACGCGTGAGTATGATGCATGAATTCACACACAGTTCGCAAGCGTCGTGATAAAATATTTAAATAATATACTTATACAGTTCAAGAAAATTCATGGTCACACAGCACTATGTGATTCGATCAAGACAGTAGGATTGCGTGCGGAAGTGTAACGCCAATCCCATGCAAGGCAATTAATGGTTGCGTGCGGTTTGTAGCGCCAACCAATGCAAAACAGTGGCGGTTGCGTGCGGAAATGTAACGCCAACCAATGCAACGGTAGTGGTTGCGTATGGAAATGTAACGCCAACCAAAACGGGTCCGATAACTCCTAATCGTGTGGATCGAGAAATGATTCCTTCATTCTTCCTTGTAACTCCCGGTCGGATGGTCTGAGACCGCACCTTATTGCTCCGTAGGCAAAGACAAAATCCACAAAGTGGAGCTTGCAAGGCTCGGATCTGTCATAATCATGATTATACCTCGATTACGACCCGCTTCCCTTGGACAAACTCCGTCCCTCGGTTGCGGGATTAGGGCGATGGGGCCGGGAAGAGTGGAATAGCGATCGAGCTGCCTTCCATCCCCGACGTATCCATTCCGACTGTGAGCTCGACACACGAAGTTGACTCAGGCAGGAAAGTAATTACAATTACAGACAGTCAACCAGGCAATCGAGTATTATTGATTTAGGGAAGCAGTTTAGGAAAATTTTTGAAAATCCGCAAGTAGCAATTTTGGAGTTGGTGGAGTTTTTGGATCAAGATGATTATCGGAAGGATAAGCAATCTTTGATATCTTGAAAGATTAGGTGGAACATAAGTCCCGTTATAGATTCAAATTCGCAAGGTGAGGAAGTCGCTCCGCGATCGGGTATTAATCGGTCAAATTGATCCGATAAGTCAAGGGTTTTTTGGGAAAGTAAAATACTTTAATTAAATATCCAAGTCAGAGGGTCTAGGGATATTTTAGTAAAAGAGAAAATAATTTGAGTTAGGTCCTTTATAAAAGAAAAATTGTAATTTAGCCCCGTTTTGTAAAAACTAACACTTTTGGGGTTAAAAATTGAATAAATAAATATCCCGACTTTGAAAAATTAAGAGGTTAGTTCCTAAATTCTCCAAATTGTCCATAGATTCAAGTTTTTAAAATTTTGAAGTCGAGATTTTGTAAAATTCTCACATTGGCCCCATATTTGTAAAAATTGCCCATTCGGACCTTAAGTTTTAAAAATTCGGAACTCACAAACCGAAAGGGCTTTTAATGTGATTCCAGTTGGAAAATGTCACTAAGGTTAGTAGGATATTGGGACCAAAGTAGTTTTTAAAAGAAATATGTGTAGGTCCTTTAACTTTTGAAAATATCATTTTTGTCTCATTTTGAAATAATTGCCTTTAAGGCTTTTAGGGGTCCAATTGTTATGAAATTTGAACCTTGGGTCTAAAATATAATTAATTTATAGTTAAGTTAGTATTTCCAGGTGCATGGGCTGCATAAGTCCTGGAAATTTCATTTGGGTCCTCAAGTTTAGTATTTTACACATTAGTCCCTCAATTTTAGAAAAATTGTTTTCCAAGCCCTAACCACTTGGATTTTTGGAATACTTTTAAAATATGTAATTCCCAGTACCTTAAGAGTAAAAATTTCAAATTTTAAAGTTAAGGTCTGGTACAGTTTTAAAATTTGTAAAGTAGCCCTTAAACTTTCAAAATTTTACAATCTAGCCCTTGGGCTTTTAAAGGTTGATTTTATTTATCTTAAAACTCTTAAAACTTTATTAAAATGTACAAAAGTCATTTTTGAACCTGAGTACAGTCCCAAATTTCGAAATTCGCAGAGGGGTCCTTTAACTTTTATTTTCTTGCAATTTAGTCCACCAACTTTCCATTTTTACATTTTTAAGTCCAAAATTGAAATTTAATCAATTATCCTCGACTTTTCCAGGTTATAAGGTATCCAAAACACATATTTTAAAGATCATACACATGCATGTCCAATACATACAAGAATTCATCAATTAAAACATTAAAGTGTACATGCATGCACCTAAAATTCAATAAATAGTAATTTTGAGCAACTCTTGAGAATTTTCATGATTTGATATATAAAATTGACATGCAATACATAGATTATATATATCTCAAGGCTCATGATCAAATTTTCTACATGCATTTAATCAGAACACCTAAAAGTTGGAAAATATTTTTTTCCACCCACCTTAAATTTGGAAATTGTGAAATAAAAGGATAATTTCACAATTTTTGGATGAAGCTTCTTAGGTCAGCCCCTAAGTCAAGAAAATATCAAAATTTGGAGTTAGAAAAATGAGAGAAAAATTAAGGAGAAAAAGAAGGAAATAAGGAAATGAAAAGGACTACACTTTACCTTGTGTAGTAGATGTTTGGAGACTAGTTGAAGCTTAAAAATTGGAAATTTTGGTTCAACTCCAAAATCTCCTAAGGTCAGCCCCTATTTCTCAAAAATGAAAAAGGGGTGTTAAAATTTGAAAAAATTAGAAAGAAGAGGAAAGAAGGGGTCTAGTACTCAATTCTTACCTTGTAGTCTAATTTCCTCTACTATTTCTTCTTCAAGCTTGAGGTCCTTCTTCAAAAATGTTGTCAAGCTCTAATCTTCAAGGTCTTCTAAATGTACCTCCAACCAAATTCAAACTTAAGTTAAGAAGGTGGAAGAGATGAACAATGTGATATCAAAAATGGATTGAAGATAAAATTTCTTACCTTGGTATGATGATGGTTCGATTTTTTTGATGAAGAAAGAAAGAAGCCTTGAAATTTTCTAAATGTATAGGAAAGAAGAGGAAGAAAGGTAGAAAAGAGTTGGAGGATTGTTAACAAGAGAGAGAGAGAGAGTTGTTGGTGAAAATGAACCAAATTTTTGGTCATTTAGGCCATATGGCCGTGTAGTATGAGAGAGGGGGAGGAAGAAAAATTCAATCTTGCAAATGGTCTCTTGCATGGAGACAAAGAGAGGGGTCAAAGTATGGGTTTGAATGGAATGTTGAGAGGAATAAGAAGAATGTTGGGAAGAATAGAATATGTTGGGGAATTTAATGATATAAAATTGATGTATAAGATGATGTGTATAATGTTTGAATTAATGATATAATTATACACAAGATGACTAATATATGATGTAGGTGTACAAGAGTTGGATGATATTTTTACTCCAAAAATACCATGTTGGCCGTCCACTTCAAGGCATTATGGTAATTCCATATTTTTTTTTTTGTCCCAAATTTGATGATAATAGATGAAATATATCAATCTCCAAAATATTTAGTGATTTCCTTGATCACTTGTAAGTCTCATGATCACTTAATCTAAATCAAAATCTTAATTCTATAAGGTAAAAGTCTCTAAAATAAATAGTCTCTTAAAATTCTAAGGTGACTAATAAATACAAAAATAGTAATAATGATCAATCAAGTGATCATAAATGACGAATAGAATTAAATAAGATCATGATCACAAGTAATTAAATAAAATGAAATAAAATACAAAATGTATATATTATTAATAATTACCCGTCAAAATGACGCGGTAAAATAGTCGATCAAAAGTATAAACGACAATAAGGATCAATTAATAGCTCGGAAAAATCGGGGCTTCACATCCTCCCCTCCTTAAAAGAATTTGGTCCCCAAATTCTCTTCAGAATAGTTCTGGATATTGATTCCTCATGTCTTCTTCCATTTCCCATGTTGCGTCTTCGTCTCGGTTGTGGTTCTGCCACACCACTTTAACCATCGGGATTTCTCTCTTACGCAACTGTCGTATGTGCTGATCAATGATCCGGATTGGCCTCTCGGTGTAGGATAGATTTTCCATTAGAGGAGGAGTATCTCGAGTGATGATATGCTCGGGATCTGGTTGATACTTCTTCAGTCTCGACACGTGGAATACATCGTGCATTCCCGCATATGGTGCTGGTAACTCGAGTTTGTAAGCTAACTTCCTGATCCTTTGTAAAATCTTGTAAGGTCCAACATATCTCGGACTCAACTTGCCTCCTTTCTTCGGATTGATCAATCCTTTCCGTGGTGAGAGTCTAGAGAAATACTTCATCACCGACTTCAAATTCCAAATCCGTTCTTCTCTTGTCCGCATAACTCTTTTGGCGGCTCTGAGCTGTGCGAATCCGCTCCTTGATCAGCTTGACCCTCTCCATGGCCTCCTGAACTAAGTCGACCTTTGGAATCGATGGCGACTTTCGTTTCTCTTTCGGAGTCCATTGGTCATCAATCTCCCAGTGTAGTGGGGATCTACATTTTTGCCCATACAATGCCTCGTAGGGTGCCATCCCAATCGTGGCCTGATAACTATTATTGTAGGCGAACTCGACTAATGGTAAGTGCAAATCCCAACTTCCTTGAAAATCCAAGGTGCAGGCTCGCAGCATATCTTCAAGGGTTTTAATTGTTCGCTCAGACTGTCCATCAGTTTGTGGATGTGCTGTTGTGCTGAAACTTAGCGAGGTACCCAATTCCTCGTGCAAGCACTCTTAAAATCTGGAGACAATCCTCGGGTCTCTGTCGGATACTATATCGACTGGTACTCCATGCAGTCGAATGATTTCTCGGATATAAATCTGTGCAAGTTTCTGCAAGCTATTAGTTTTCTTGATGGGTAAAAAGTGTGCAGATTTTGTGAGTCGGTCTACAACTACCCAAATAGCATCATGGCCTCCTCTGGTCCTTGGTAGATCCGTCACGAAGTCCATCGTTATATATTGCCATTTCCACTCGGGAATTCTCAATGGTTGTAGCAAACCGGAAGGTCGTTGGTGTTCTGCCTTTACTCGTTGACAAGTTAAACATCTCGCAACGAACTCTGCTACCTGGTTTTTCATGTTTACCCACCAATAACTTCGTTTCAAATCCTTATACATCTTGTTTCCTCCAGGATGTATAGTGTATTTTGAACGGTGTGCCTCTGCTATGATTCTATTCCTAATCTGCTCGTCATTCGGTACACACACTCGATTCCGGAACCTGATAACTCCATCTTCAGGTACCGAGAATTCTGATCTTTCTCCTTTAAGTATCTTCTCCTTCAGTTTTTGAAGATGTGTATCTTTCTCTTGTGCTTCCTTGATCTCATTCATTTGGGTGTAACGAAATGTTAGCACATGAAATCGAGTATTGGTTCTCGTCGATTCCAATTGCTCACTCTTTTAATGATTCCCACTCTCGAATCATAAGTCCGGCTAAGCTCGCCTTTTTCGCTTAGAGCGCCTTTCGACGTTAGCTTTCCGGATGGTATTGGATATCAAAGTGATAGTCCTCAATCAACTCCATCCATCTCCGTTGCCTCAGATTGAGTCTTTCTTGGGAGAATAGATACTTCAAGCTCTTATGATCCGTGAAAACCGTGAATGTTGCTCCGTAGAGATAGTGTCTCCATTTCTTCAACGCGAAAACTATCGCTGCCAATTCCAAGTCATGCGTTGGATAATTAGCTTCATACGGCTTGAGTTTTCGTGATGCATAAGCGATAACTTTTCCTTCCTGCATGAGCACTGCTCCTAGTCCTTCTTTTGATGCATCACTGTAGACGACAAAGTTTTCGGTTCCCTTTGGAAGGGCTAAGACTGGAGCTGTAGTAAGTCGTTTCTTCAGCTCTTGGAAACTTGCCTCGCACTTGTCATTCCACTCAAACTTGACTTGCTTCTGGGTTAGTCGAGTGAGTGGTCCGGCTATCTTGGAGAAGTCCTGGATAAATCTTTGATAATATCCACTAGTCTAGAAACTCCCCGATTTCCGTTTCTGCACTTCGGGTTGTTTCCATTCAACCACCGCCTGCGTACCTTCAAGGATCTACCGCAATCCCAAAGGTGCGATACTATATGTCCCAAGAACGCGACTTCACTAAGCCAAAATTCGCACTTGCTGAATTTGGCATACAACTTATGTTCTCGTAGTGTCTCTAAAACAATTTTCAGATGACGTTCGTGCTCTTCTCTAGACTTAGAGTATACGAGTATGTCATCAATGAATATCACTACGAATTGATCCAAATAAGGTTGAAAGACTCGATGCATCAGGTCCATAAATGCTGCTGGTGCATTCGTCAGACCGAAAGGCATTACTACAAACTCATAGTGTCCATATCGGGTTTGAAATGCAGTTTTGGAAATGTCTCCTTCGCGGATCTTCAGTTGGTAATATCCTTGTTGTAAATCAAACTTCGAGTACACCGTTGCTCCTTGAAATTGATCAAATAGTTCGTCTATCCTCGGGAGGGGATATTTGTTCTTGATGGTCACACTATTAAGACCACGATAATCTATACATAGTCTTAATGTGCCATCCATCTTTTTGACGAACAACACAGGTGCTCCCCACGGAGACGTACTCGGTCGGATAAATCCCACATCCATCAGTTTTTGTAATTGCGTTTTCAGCTCTTGTAACTCAAGAGGAGCCATTCTATACGGTGTTCTGGCAATCGGGGCAGTTCATGGTAACACCTCGATGGTGAACTCGACTTCCCTATCAGGAGGGACAGTGGTGAGTTCTTGTGGAAATACATCCGTGTATTCTGACACTACAGGTACTTGGTTGATTTGTGTCTCAACCTTGGGTTTGTTAATTACAAACGCCAAGTACCCCTGAGCCCCTCTAGTGATCGCCCTTCTCGCTTTCATTGCTGAAATGATTGGGGCAATCTTAACTCGTGCCCTTCCCGAAATCTCCACTTCGGGTTTTCCGGGTTCACATAGCTTAATGGACTTGTTATGGCAGTCCATTTGTGCATGGTGTGTAGATAACCAGTTCATTCCCAATATCATGTCGTATTCGGATATAGGTAATAAGATTAAATCGGCAGGAAAGTTTATCTCAAAGAATCTTAATCTGCGCATTCAAAGATAGATAATATCCATTATCTGACTTGCACCCATAGGAGTTGACACTTCTAAACATATAGGCATATGTTCCATGCATGCATGCAGTATGTGTACAAAATGCGGTGCAACAAATGAATGCGTTGATCCAGGGTCGAACAATATGTTAGCGTAGTGGTTAGATACTAGAAGCGTACCTTCCACCACATCTGTTGCCTCTAGAGCCTCCTGTCCGGCTAGTGCAAATGCTCGAGCGGGCATCCTTGCCCGATTACCCTGGCCATTTCCGGTTTTTCGTGGCTGCGTCTCTTTGGTTCGGTCGTCGTACTTTGGGCAATCTTGCGGTGGTGCTGATTACTACCACACAAATAAACACCTTCCTTGTTTACGCCAACATTGTTGGCGGTATGTCCCTGATTTCGGCAATGTGCACACTCTTGACCCGCTTTCCTTGCCGGGTCTCTTTCCTTTGTCTTGCTTCAATCGTCCTTCAAATTTAGCAGTAGTTTAGATGGCTCGTCCCCACCGTCCTCTTAAGATCGTTCGATGACCTATTCTCACAATCATCAATACGGTTCGATCCCCGACTCAATGCGGAGAGTCGCTTTTACCGCGGCCGAGTAGGTAGCCGATTTCAACAATCAACAACTGTTTACAAGTTCCAGTTTCAATCCTCGAGTGAACTTGTAAAGCTTATCCTCTTGATCGATTGTCCCCGAGCATACTTGGACAATCGGTGAAATCGGACTCGTCTTGAGCTACGATCAGATTCCCTTGCCTCAATCTATGGAATTCGTCTCGGTGCGCTTCCTTCACAACCTGGGAATATACTTGTTCGTTGAACTCGGCCAAGAAATTTCCCCATGTTCGATTACCCGGTCTGTTCCCATCTCCTTTCAACCGCCCTCCACCGAGTCTCTAAGTACCAATTCCAGGGCAAATACAACAGTGTGACTCTTTGTTCGTCGGAGTATTGAAGAACATTGAAGATATTTTCCACTTCTCTATCCATTTTTCTCGCTTTCACATCGTCCGGCTCTCCCAAGAAGGTTGGTGGGTCGAACCAGCGAGAATCGCTCCAACGTGCGATCGTTCGCCTCTCTGCGGAGTTCGGGAGCACGGGGTTGAGGCTCTTCCCGTTGCCTCATAAAAACCAAGATTTGTTGTAAGGCTTGTGCGGTCAGATTGTCTCTGCAGCAGGTGGAGGAGGTGGCGGTAATTCCGGAAAGGGTACCCGATCCCTGGGTACATCGTCGTCTCCTCGTGGAACGCGACGAGGTCTCCCACGTCCTCGATGTTCTGCCATTCTGTATCTTGAAGCGTTAGTTGCGATTCGCGAGTAAATGAATACATTAATTATTCGCGTAAAGCAAGAGATATCGCAGGGAAAGTAACATCAAACACAAGACACTGAATAAATAGCAAAAGGTATATCCATTAATGTAAAATTTTAATACACCCAAAGTACAACAGCAGAATTACTAAGTCAGATACATGGAATCAAAATACATCCGAATCTAGTACAATAAGGTAAGGTACAACACTGGAATACACGACTACAACAACAAAAGTACAAACTGACAATCTGCTAGCTAATCAGTGAGATTGCCATCATTGTCGCTCGCCGCTATGTCTATAATCGGGGTTGGGTCGGGCTGAGGTGGCGCCTCAACCTCGGGCCAATGCACAAAGTCCAACCACTGCTCGAATCCCTGAGCCTCATCGAGTGGAGCAGCCTCGAGTGCCTCCAGCTCTCCAATGTCGACTGGATCCTCCTCGGGATCCTCCTCGACATCGTGCACAAACTCGCCTCGGGGTGGCAACGGCCGAGCATTAGTCGCTAAAGCGGCCTCTAGTGCGCGTCTCTCGAGGTAGGGCCTGTAAGGTCCTCTCTATGATCGTCATCTCGCTTGATGAGGGTCTCCTCCAAGCGATCGATCTCTTCTGAGATAGGCGGGCATCAATCTCCCATTTCGCGCGGCCGTCACTAGTCCTCTTCATCTTCTCCCGCATGTTATCCAGGCACTCCTCGGATACTCAGATTTGGTCCTCCCGCGCTCTTATGGTGTTATCGCGGTCCTTGATGACAATGGTCACCCGTTTCTTCTCATCTTGGCTCATCGCCAAGCGCTGAGTCAGGTCCCTATTGCGTTGGCGCTCCTGGGCTAGTTCTGTGGTCGCGCGTTCACTTTCCCGGTGCCAATGAATCATCAGTGCCCGGTAATATTCCCGCTCAAAGACGGGCATGGAATACATCCCACCATGTAGGCGCGTCGGCTCCATCCCGATTAAACAAAACTAAGGCGGATCACTCAAAGGTAGAGGAAAGATAAGGAGAGAATAAGGAAAGAATGAATAAGGGAAATCAGTCGAGAATCAACTAAGTCAAGACAAGTATGACTATGAAATCTCAAAATATGCGTTCTAACTTAGTTCAAATATCAATAAGACGGTTCTATGCCAATTTGAAATCGATTTCACACTTAATTGGTCAAGTAGCGGTACTACCCAAAACACAGATCGAGGGTCCTATCCTGGGGTCACTCGATGTAAGTTTACATCTTACCAGGTAAGCTCGATACCACTCTAACCATCACGCCCCAAACGGGACGCGACGAACGATCCACAACTTAAATACAATAACCAAACAAATCGGACAAATATCAACGAGAACTCAATGAGACAGAGTCTAAATAGCAAAATGAATAATTAAATAACAAGTACAAGTACAACTTAAAGTCTACAATTCATCATCCAAATTACAACCCGAAAGTCAACAAAATATAGTAACTTAAAGTCAAAGGGTCCTACGCCTTTAGTTACAAACCCGAATAGAAAGAAATACAAAAGTCCGACAACAACATAAGATAATAGTCCAATCAACAAAGAAGAAAAAGTAACGAATCCAACAAGCGTAGTACAAGGTCTCAATCCAGAGTCGGTTCCGCATCCTCAACGAAATCCTCATCTAAGGTTAGAAAATAGGTGGGGATGAGACAGAAATCTCAGTGGATGGGGTGATCGTGTGCGAGTGTGGCGCAATATAGTTAATGTGAGAAAACAGTTATATGAAAACGCATGAGTATGATGCATGAATTCACACACAATTCAAGTAAGCGTCGTGATAAAATATTTAAATAATATACTTATACAGTTCAAGAAAATAGTTCATGGTCACACAGGCACTATGTGATTCAGTCAAGACAGGTAGGATTGCGTACGGAAGTGTAACGCCAATCCCATGCAAGGCAATTAATGGTTGCGTACGGATTTGTAGCGCCAACCAATGCAAAATAGGTAGCGGTTTTAAATGCGGAAATGTAACGCCAACCAATGCAACAGGTAGCGGTTGCGTGCATTTAAAAAATGTAACGCCAACCAAAACGGTCCGATAACTCCGGAATCGTGTGGATCGACAGCGATTCCTTCGTTCTTCCTTGTAACTCCCGGTCAAGATGGTCCAAGACCGCACCTTATCGCTCCGTAGGCAAAAACAAAATCCACAAATGGAGCTTGCAAGGCTCGGATCAGTCATAATCATGATTATACCTCGATTACGACCCGCTTCCCTTGGACAAACTCCGTCCCTCGCCTTGGGGATTAGGGCGATGGGGCCGAAGAGTGGAATAGCGGCCGAGCTGCCTGGTTCCATCCCCCGATGTATCCATTCCGAGTCGTGAGCTCGACACACCAAGTTGACTCAGCAGAAAGTAATTACAATTACGCATACCAACCAGGCAATGAGTATTATTGATTCAGGAAGAAGCGATTTAGGAAAATTTTGAAAATTCCCGAGTAGCAATTTTGGCGTTGGTGGAGTTTTTGGATGAAGATGATTATCGGAAGGATAATCAACCTTCGATATCTTGAAAGATTAGGTGGAACATAAGTCCCGTTATAGATTCAAATTCGCAAAGGCGGGGTCGCAGCGATCGGGTATTAATCGGTCAAATTGATCCGATAAGTCAAGGGTTTTTTGGTAAAGTAAAATACTTTAATTAAATCTCCAAGTCAGAGGGTCTAGGGCTATTTTAGTAAAAGAGAAAATAATTTTAGTTAGGTCCTTTATAAAAGAAAATTTGTAATTTAGCCCCGTTTTGTAAAAACTAACACTTTTGGGGTTAAAAATTGAATAAATAAATATCCCGACTTTGAAAAATTAAGAGGTCAGTTCCTAAATTCTCCAAATTGTCCAGAGATTCAGGTTTTTAAAATTTTGAACTCGAGATTTTTTAAAATTCTCACATTGGCCCCAAATTTGTAAAAATTGTCAATTCGTACCTTAAGTTTTAAAAATTCGGAACTCACAAACCGGAAGGGCTTTTAATGTGATTCCAGTTGTAAAATGTCACTAAGGTTAGTAGGATATTGGGACAAACGCAGTTTTTAAAAGAAATATGTGTAGGTCCTTTAACTTTTGAAAATATCATTTTTGTCCCATTTTGAAATAATTGCCTTTAAGGCTTTTAGGGGTCCAATTGTTATGAAATTTGAACCTTGGGTCCAAAATATAAATTAGCTATAGTTAAGTTACTATTTCCAGGTGCATGGGCTGCATAAGTCCTGAAAATTTCATTTGGGGTCCTCAAGTTTAGTATTTTTCACATTAGTCCCTCAATTTTAGAAAAATTGTTTTCCAAGCCCTAACCACTTGGATTTTTGGAATACTTTTAAAATATGTAATTCCCAGTACCTTAAGAGTAAAAATTTCAAATTTTAAAGTTAAGGTCTGGTACAGTTTTAAAAATTGCAAAGTAGCCCTTAAACTTTCAAAATTTTACAATCTAGCCCTTGGGCTTTTAAAGGTTGATTTTATTTATCTTAAAACTCTTAAAACTTTATTAAAATGTCCAAAAGTCATTTTTGAACCTGAGTACAGTCCGAAATTTTGAAATTTGAAGAGGGGTCCTTTAACTTTTATTTTCTTGCAATTTAATCCAACAACTTTCCATTTTTATATTTTTAAGTCCAAAATTGAAATTTAATGAATTATGCTCGACTTTTCCAGGTTATAAGGCATCCAAAACATAGATTTTAAATATCATACACATGCATGTCCAATACATACAAGAATTCATCAATTAAAACATTAAAGTGTACATGCATGCACCTAAAATTCAATAAATAGTAATTTTGAGCAACTCTTGAGAATTTTTATGATTTGATATATAAAATTGACATGCAATACATAGATTATATATATCTCAAGGCTCATGATCAGATTTTCTACATGCATTTAATCAAAACACCTAAAAGTTGGAAAATATTTTTTTCCACCCACCTTAAATTTGGAAATTGTGAAATAAAAGGATAATTTCACAATTTTTGGATGAGGCTTCTTAGGTCAGCCCCTAAGTCAAGAAAATATCAAAATTTGGAGTTAGAAAAATGAGAGAAAAATTAAGGAGAAAAAGAAGGAAATAAGGAAATGAAAAGGACTACACTTTACCTTGTGTAGTAGATGTTTGGAGACTAGTTGAAGCTTAAAAATTGGAAATTTTGGTTCAACTCCAAAATCTCCTAAGGTCAGCCCCTATTTCTCAAAAATGAAAAAGGGGTGTTAAAATTTGAAAAAATTAGAAAGAAGAGGAAAGAAGGGGCCTAGTACTCAATTCTTACCTTGTAGTCTAATTTCCTCTACTATTTCTTCTTCAAGCTTGAGGTCCTTCTTCAAAAATGTTGTCAAGCTCTAATCTTCAAGGTCTTCTAAATGTACCTCCAAACCAAATTCAAACTTAAGTTAAGAAGGTGGAAGAGATGAACAATGTGATATCAAAAATGGATTGAAGATAAAATTTCTTACCTTGGTATGATGATGGTTCGATTTTTTTGATGAAGAAAGAAAGAAGTCTTGAAATTTTCTAAGTGTATAAGAAAGAAGAGGAAGAAAGGTAAAAAAGAGTTGGAGGATTGTTAACAAGAGAGAGAGAGAGTTGTTGGTGAAAATGAACCAAATTTTTGGTCATTTAGGTCATATGGCCGTGTAGTATGAGAGAGGGGGAGGAAGAAAAATTCAATCTTGCAAATGGTCTCTTGCATGGAGACAAAGAGAGGGGTCAAAGTATGGGTTTGAATGGAATGTTGAGAGGAATAAGAAGAATGTTGGGAAGAATAGAATATGTTGGGGAATTTAATGATATAAAATTGATGTATAAGATGATGTGTATAATATTTGAATTAATGATATAATTATACACAAGATGACTAATATATGGTGTAGGTGTACAAGAGTTGGATGATATTTTTACTCCAAAAATACCATGTTGGCCGTCCACTTCAAGGCATTATGGTAATTCCATATATTTTTTTTTGTCCCAAATTTGATGATAATAGATGAAATATATCAATCTCCAAAATATTTAGTGATTTCCTTGATCACTTGTAAGTCTCATGATCACTTAATCTAAATCAAAATCTTAATTCTATAAGGTAAAAGTCTCTAAAATAAATAGTCTCTTAAAATTCTAAGGTGACTAATAAATACAAAAATAGTAATAATGATCAATCAAGTGATCATAAATGACGAATAGAATTAAATAAGATCATGATCACAAGTAATTAAATAAAATACAAAATGTATATATTATTAATAATTACCCGTCAAAATGACGCGGTAAAATAGTCGATCAAAAGTATAAATGATAATAAGGATCAATTAATAGCTCGGAAAAATCGGGGCTTCACAATGGTTGCTCATTGCTTATGATACCAAAGATTTCCCTAAGGTCAACTTTTTTTTTTTCCCAATCAATTATCGCACAATCTCTTATATAATCAGTTACAATCCCTATCGTATGGTAGTGTCCCAGTTTATTACTCTACAGTACCAAAGAAAATAAACTAGTTATTGATGGGAAGTCAATGGGTTATCGAGCAACTTATTCATGTAAATATCTCTTCATTCTATTAAGAAATAATTCCCTATCAGTCCTTTAGATCCATTCCAGTAAACTTATTTAAATCTTAAGATTTGAGAAATCATAACTTAGTCTCTGAAAATGCTAGAATTGGAATAGCTAAAAGGATTCTTGTTTTAGGTCGTCTAGGTATAGACAATCTCATTTTTTTTTAACAGTCCACGTATGGCTAAAATAATATCAAACTCAAATATTAGTAAGCATAACATAATTCCTTTAATAGATATGGTAGTAAAATAAACTCAAGTAATGATTGTGCAAAAGTGTACATCAAGTACCTCAGTTTTATACATATATAACATTTCCATAGTCAGTGACATACAAACCTAAAATATGTATTCAAGTATCTGTATTATTCCCAAAAATATCTATCCGATTCCATCTAAAGATTTTCTAATTCCTATTTAATCCGAAATTCAACAACTCATTCCACACTTTCTAATTTCTTTTTGGGACTGATGTTAAGTCAAAAGTTCCTAGTACCAATAGCAATATATCGAGAAACCAAGTCACCAGTCAAGTAAACTCATCCACCTAGGCATATATCACATAATTATATCCTCCCAATTAAGCCTTGTAACACAGACAACTCAAATAACCAATCATAAAATTAATAATGATAAAGAACATCATGAGACAAGAAAAGAAAAAGTGTTATACACTTTGAAAGAGGATATATATGCCTCAATATTTATAAGTCCTAAAATTTGTAGTCAAAGGCAACACAATAACCCAAAATGTTTTATCTGCCTAGGAAGGTCAGCTCCTAAAACCATTTTCATTGATTATACCTAGTATCCATATCTATACATCTAACATATAAATTAACATCATTGCTCGAGGTCCAAAAGATATATTCATTGATTCCGTCTATGTTCTAAGCACTATTACTCAATAATAGTATACTCATCTAGGTTCCAACCGGACCTATTTGTCATCATATACAAAAACAATATTTCACCCTCCGCTCGACGGTCAAATATAATCAATGATTCAATCCACTACAACATAAGTATCCCAAACTAAACTTAAATCTTGGGTTTTAATGTCTCGCCCCAAATGGGACGCCACGAACGATTCACAACTTAAACACAAATGGACTAACAGTCCAGACAATACCAATGAGAACCCAATAAGACAGAGTCTAAATAGCAGCGGAAATAAAATAGATACAAGTTATCACTTAAAGTCCACATTCCAACATCCAAAATTACAACCCGAAATTCAACAAGGTAGTAACTTAAAGCCAAAGGGTCATACGCCCCTCAATTACAAATCCGAATTGATTAGGATACAAAAGTCCAACAACAACATAATAAGAAAGAGTCCAACCAACAACAAGAAGCAGTAAATCCAACAAGCGTAGTACAAGGTCTCAATCCAGAGCCGGTTCAACATCCCCAACGAAATCCTCATCTAAGGTTAGAAAACAGGTGGGGATGAGACAAAAACCTCAGTGGATGGGGTGATCGTGTGCGAATGTGGCGCAATATAGTTAATGTGAGAAAACAGTTATACGAAAACGCGTAAGTATGATGCATGGTTTCACACACAGTTCACAAGCGTCGTGATAAAATATTTAAATAATATACTTATATAGTTTCAGAAAATAGTTCATGGTCACACAGGCACTATGTGAAACAGTCAAGACAGGTAGGATTGCGTACGGAAGTGTAACGCCAATCCTATGCAAGGCAAATAATGGTTGCGTACGGATTTGTAGCGCCAACCAATGCAAAACCGGTAGCGGTTGCGTACAGAAATGTAATGCCAACCAAAACGGGACGATAACTCCGGAATCGTGTGGATCAGACAGCGATTCCTTCGTTCTTCCTTGTAACTCCCGATCGGTATGGTCAAGATGGTCCAAGACCGCACCTTATCGCTCCGTAGGCAAAGACAAAATCCAAATGGAGTCGGGCGAGGCTCGGATATGTCATAATCATGATTATACCTCGATTACTACGACCCGCTTCCCTTGGACAACTCCGTCCCTCGCCTTGCGGGATTAGGGCGATGGGGCCGGAAGAGTGCAATAGCAATAGCCGCCTGCCCCCATCCCCGACGTATCCATTCCGACTGTGAGCTCGACACACCAAGTTGACTCAGGCAGGAAGGTAATAACAATTACAGGCAGTCAACCAGGCAGTCGAGTATTATTGATTCGGGAAGCAGTTTAGGAAAATTTTTGAAAAACGCGAGTGGCAATTATGGCGTTGGTGGAGTTTTTGGATGAAGATGATTATCGGAAGGATAAGCAACCTTCGATATCTTGAAAGATTGGGTGGAACATAAGTCCCGTTATAGATTCAATTAGCAAGGCGAGGAAGTAAAGCTCGCGATCGGGTATTAATCGGTCAAATTGATCCGATAAGTCAGGGGTTTTTGGGAAAGTAAAATATTTAAATTAAATCTCCAAGTCAGAGAGTCCAGGGCTATTTTAGTAAAAGAGAAAATAATTTGAGTTAGGTCCTTTATAAAAGAAAAATTGTAATTTAGCCCCGTTTTGTAAAAACTAACACTTTTGGGGTTAAAAATTGAATAATTAAATATCCAGACCTTGAAAAATTATGAGGTCAGTTCCTAAATTCTCCAAATTGTCCAGAGATTCAGGTTTTTAAAGTTTTATGGTCGAGTTTTTATAAAAATCTCACATTGGCCCCAAATTTGTAAAAATTGTCAATTCGTACCTTAAGTTTTAAAAATTCGGAACTCACAAACCGGAAGGGCTTTTAATGTGATTCCAGTTGGAAAATGTCACTAAGGTTGGTAGGATATTGGGACAAAATCAGTTTTTAAAAGCAATATGTGTAGGTCCTTCAACTTTGGAAAATATCATTTTTGTCCCATTTTAAAATATTGCCTTTAAGCCTTTTAGGGGTCCAATTGTTATGAAATTTGAACCTTGGGTCCAAAATACAATTAAGTTATAGTTAAGTTAGTATTCCCAGGTGCATGGGCTGCATAAGTCCTGGAAATTTCATTTGGGTCCTCAAGTTTAATATTTTTCACATTAGTCCCTCAATTTTAGTAAAATTGTTTTCCAAGCCCTAACCACTTGGATTTTTGGAATACTTTTAAAATATGTGATTCCCAGTAACTTAAAAGTAAAAATTTCAATTTATAAAGTTTAGGTCTGGTACAGTTGTAAGAATTGCAAAGTAGCCCTTAAACTTTCAAAATTTTACAATCTAGTCCTTGGGCTTTTAAGGGTTGATTTTATTTATCTTAAAACTCTTAAAACATTATTAAAATGTCCAAAAGTCATTTTTGAACCTGAGTACAGTCCCAAAATTCGAAATTTGCAGAGGGGTCCTTAAACTTTTATTTTCTTACAATTTAGTCCACCAACTTTCCATTTTTACATTTTTAAGTCCAAAATTGAAATTTAATCAATTATGCTCGACTTTTCCAGGTTATAAGGCATCCAAAACATAGATTTTAAAGATCATACACATGCATGTCCAATACATACAAGAATTCATCAATTAAAACATTAAAGTGTACATGCATGCACCTAAAATTCAATAAATAGTAATTTTGAGCAACTCTTGAGAATTTTTATGATTTGATATATAAAATTGACATGCAATACATAGATTATATATATCTCAAGGCTCATGATCAGATTTTCTACATGCATTTAATCAAAACACCTAAAAGTTGGAAAATATTTTTTTCCACCCACCTTAAATTTGGAAATTGTGAAATAAAAGGATAATTTCACAATTTTTGGATGAGGCTTCTTAGGCCAGCCCCTAAGTCAAGAAAATATCAAAATTTGGAGTTAGAAAAATGAGAGAAAAATTAAGGAGAAAAAGAAGAAAATAAGGAAATGAAAAGGACTACACTTTACCTTGTGTAGTAGATGTTTGGAGACTACTTGAAGCTCAAAAATTGGAATTTTGGCTCAACTCCAAAAATCTCCTAAGGTCAGCCCCTATTTCTCAAAAATGAAAAAGGGGTGTTAAAATTTGAAAAAAATAGGAAGAGTAGGGAAGAAGGGGTCTAGTACACAATTCTTACCCTGTAGTCTAGTTTTCTCTACTATTTTCTTCTTCAAGCTTGAGGTCCTTCTTCAAAATGTTGTCAAGCTCTAACCTTCAAAGTCTTCTAAATGTACCTCCAAAACCAAATTCAAACTCAAGTTAAGAAGGTGGAAGAGATGAACAATGTGATATCCAAAAATTGATTGAAGCTAAAATTTCTTACCTTGTAGTATAGTGGTTCGATTTTTATAGTGTATAAGGAGGAAAATGTTGAATTTTTTCTAAATATGGAAGAAGAAAGTAAGAAGAAGAGTAGAGAGAAGTTGGGAGTTTTTAGAGAGAAGGATGAGGATTTTTGCAAGACTTAGAACATGAGTTGGTGAAATGAAGAGAAATTTTGTGTAGGAAATGGCCATATGGCCGTCCACTTCAAGAGAGAGAGGGAGATGATTTTGTTCAAATTGTGTCTTGTAATTTGTCTCTTGCATGGAGACAAAATGCAAGTCAAAGTATGGGTTTGAATGGTGTTGGGGAATATTGAGAAGAATGTTGGTTAAGTGGGAATAAGTTGGGGGAAATAGTAATAAAGAATTTGTGTATAAGATGATGTGTATAATGTTTGAATTAATGATATAATTATACACAAGATGACTAATATATGGTGTATGTGTACAAGAGTTGGATGATATTTTTATCCCAAAATATCCACCATGGCCGTCCACTATGAGGGCAAAATGGTAATTCCATATATTTTTTTTTGTCCGAATTTTGATGATAATAGATGAAATATATCAATCTCCAAAATAATTAGTGATTTCCTTGATCACTTGTAAGTCTCATGATCACTTAAACTAAATCAAAGTCTTAATTCTATAAGGTAAAAGTCTCCAAAATAAATAGTCTCTTAAAATTCTAAGGTGACTAATAAATACAAAAATAGTAGTAATGATCAATCAAGTGATCATAAATGAGGAATAGAATTAAATAAGATCATGATCACAAATAATTAAACAAAATGAAATAAAATACAAAATGTATATATTATTAATAATTACCCGTCAAAATGACGCGGTAAAATAGTCGATCGAAAGCTTAAACAACAATAAGGTTCAACTAATAGCTTCGGAAAAATCGGGGCTTCACATCCTCCCCTCCTTAAAAGAATTTGGTCCCCAAATTCTCTTCAGAATAGTTCTGGATATTGATTCCTTATGTCTTCTTCCATCTCCCATGTTGCGTCTTCGTCTCGGTTATGGTTCTGCCATACCACTTTAACCATCGGAATTTCTCTCTTACGCAATCTGTCAGATTCTGGCGATCAATGATCCGGATTGGCCTCTCGGTGTAGGATAGATTTTCCATTAGAGGAGGAGTGTCTCGAGTGATGATATGCTCGGGATCCAGTTGATACTTCTCCAATCTCGACACGTGGAATATATCGTGCATTCCCGCATATGTTGCTGGTAACTTGAGTCTGTAGGCTAACTTCCCGATCCTCTGTAAAATCTTGTAAGGTCCAACATATCTCGGGCTCAACTTGCCTCCTTTCTTCGGATTGATCAATCCTTTCCGTGGTGAGAGTCTAAGAAATACTTCATCACCGACTTCAAATTCCAAATCCTTTCTTCTCTTGTCCGTGTAACTCTTTTGGCGGCTCTGAGCTGTGCGAATCCGCTCCTTGATCAGCTTGACCTTCTCCATGGCCTCCTGAACTAAGTCGACCTTTGGAATCGAGGGCTACTTTCGTTTCTCTTCGGAGTCCATTGGTCATCAATCTCCCAGTGTAGTGGGGATCTACATTTTCGCCCATACAATGCCTCATAGGGTGCCATCCCAATCGTGGCTTGATAACTCAAGTATTGTAGGCGAACTCGGCTAATGGTAGTGCGAATCCCAACTTCCTTGAAAGTCCAGTTGCGGGCTCGCAACATATCTTCAAGGGTTTGAATTGTTCGCTCGGACGGTCCATCGGTTTGTGGATGTGTCTTTCTTTGTCTTTGAAACTTAGTGAGGTACCCAATTCCTCGTGCAAGCACTTCCAAAATCTGGAGACAAACCTCGGGTCTCTGTCGGATACTATATCGACCGGTACTCCATGCAAAATGATTTCTGATATAAATGCGCAAGTTTCGTAAGCTATCGGTTTTCTTGATGGGTAAAAAGTGTGCGATTTCGTGAGTCGGTCTACAACTACCCGTGATAGCGTCCTGGCCTCCTCGGTCCTTGGTAGATCCGTCCACGAAGTCCATTGTTATATGTTCCCATTTCCACTCGAAATTCTCAACGGTTGTAGTAAACCGGGATGGTCGTTGGTGTTCTCGCTTTTACTCGTTGACAAGTCAAACATCTCGCAACGAACTCTACTACACTGGTTCTTCATGTTTACCCACCAATAACTCCATTTCAAATCCTTATACATCTTGTTTCCTCCAGGATGTATAGTGTATTTCGAGCGGTGTGCCTCTCGCTAGGATTCTATTCCTAATATGCTCGTCATTCAAGACACACACTCGATTCCTAACCTGATAACTCCATCTTCAGTACCGAGAATTCTCGATCTTTCTCCTTTAAGTATCTTCTCCTTCGCTTTTGAAGATGTGTATCTTTCTCTTGTGCTTCTTTGATCTCACTCAAGAGATTGGGTGTAACCGAAATGTTAGCACATGAAATCGAGTATTGGTTCTTGTCGATTCCAATTGCTCGGCTCTTTTAATGATTCCCACTCTCGAATCATAAGTCCGCTAAGCTCGCCTTTACGCTTGAGCGTGCGCTACGACGTTAGCTTTTCCGGGATGGTATTGAATATCAAAGTGATAGTCCTCAATCAACTCTATCCATCTCCGTCGTTGCCTCGATTGAGATCTTTCGGGAGAATAGATACTTCAAGCTCTTATTATCCGTGAAAACCGTGAATGTTGCTCCGTAGAGATAGTGTCTCCATTTCTTCAACGCGAAAACTATCGCTGCCAATTCCAAGTCATGCGTTGGATAATTGGCTTCATACGGTTTGAGTTTTCGTGATGCATAAGCGATAACCTTTCCTTCCTGCATGAGCACTGCTCCTAGTCCTTCTTTTGATGCATCACTGTAGACGACAAAGTTTTCTCGCTCCCTTTGGAAGGGCTAAGACTGAGTCGTAGTAAGTTGTTTCTTCACTCTTGAAACTCGTCTCGCACTTGTCATTCCACTCAAACTTGACTTGCTTCCAGGTTAGTCGAGTGAGTGGTCCGGCTATCTTGGAGAAGTCCTGGATAAATCTTCGATAATATCCAAATAGTCCTAGAAACTTCGATTTCAAGTTCTGACTCGGTTGTTTCCATTCAACCACCGTATCTGTACCTTCAAGGATCTACCGCAATCCCGATCTTGGATACTATATGTCCCAAGAATGCGACTTCACTAAGCCAAAATTCGCACTTGCTGAATTTGGCATACAGCTTATGCTCTCGTAGTGTCTCTAAAACGATTTTCGGTGACGTTCGTGCTCTTCTCTAGACTTAGAGTATACTAGTATGTCATCAATGAATATTACTACGAATTGATCCAAATAAGGTTGGAAGACTCGATGCATCGGTCCATAAATGATCTTTGGTGCATTCGTCGACCGAAAGACATTACTACAAACTCGTAGTGTCCATATCGGGTTTGAAATGCGCTTTTGGAAATGTCTCCTTCATGGATTTTCAGTTGGTAATATCCTTGTTGTAAATCAAACTTCGAGTACACCGTTGCTCCTTGAAGTTGATCAAATAGTTCGTCTATCCTCGGGATGGGATATTTGTTCTTGATGGTCACACTATTAAGTCCACGATAATCTATACATAGTCTTAATGTGCCATCCTTCTTTTTGACGAACAACACAGGTGCTCCCCACGGAGACGTACTCGGTCGGATAAATCCCACATCCATCGGTTTTACGTAATTGCGTTTTCAACTCTTGTAACTCAAGAGGAGCCATTATATACGGTGTTACGCAATCGGGGCAGTCCCTGGCAACACCTCGATGGTGAACTCGACTTCCCTATCCGGAGGGACAATGGTGAGTTCTTGTGGAAATACATCCGTATATGCTGATACTATAGGTACTTGGTTGATTTGTATCTCAACATTAGGTTTGTTAATTACAAACGCCAAGTACCCCTGAGCCCCTCTAGTGATCGCCCTTCTCGCTTTTATTGCTGAAATGATTGGGGAAATCTTAACTCGTGCCCTTCCCGAAATCTCCACTTCGGGTTTTCCGGGTTCACATAGCTTAATGGACTTGTTATGGCAGTCCATTTGTGCATGGTGTGCAGATAACCAGTTCATTCCCAATATTACGTCGTATTCGGATATAGGTAATAAGATCAAATCGGCAGGAAAGTTTATCTCAGCAATCTTAACTTCGCATGCATTATAGATAATATCCGTTATCTGACTTGCACCCATAGGAGTTGTCACTTCTAAGCATATAGGCATATGTTCCATGCATGCATGCGGTTTGTGTACAAAATGCGGTCTGCAACAAATGAATGCGTTGATCCAGGGTCGAACAATATTTTAGCATAGTGGTTAGATACTAGAAAGCATACCTTCCACCACGTCTCGTTGCCTCCGGAGCCTCTTGTCCGGCTAGTGCAAATGCTCGGCGGGCATCCTTGCCCGATTACCCTGGCCGTTTCCGGCTTCGTGGTTGCGTTGGTTTAGATCGGTCATTGTACTTGGCAATCTTGCGGTGGTGCTGACATTACCACAACGCAAACACCTTCCTTGTTTATGCCAGCAGATTGTCGGCAAGATGTCCCGATTTCGGCAATGCGCACATTCTTGACCCGGCTTTCCTTGTCTTGGTCTCTTTCCTTTGTATGTCTTGTTAACCGGTCCCTTCAAACTTAGCAAAGGTTTAAATGGCTGTCCCACACCGCCTCTTAAAACTGTTCGATGGCCTACTCTGCTGAATCACATCCAATACGGTTCGATCCCGACTCAATGCGGAGAGCTGCCTTTTACCGCAGCGAGTAGGTTGCCGTTCAACAGATCCAACAACTCATTTCAAGTTCCGCTTTCAATCCTCGAGTGAACTTGTAAAGCTTATCCTCTTGATCGATTGTCCCCGAGCATACTTGGACAATCGGTGAAATTCGATTTCATCTTGAGCCACAACAGTTCCCTTGCCTCAATCTATGGAATTCATCCCTGCGTGCTTCCTTCACGACTGGGAATATACTTGTTCATTGAACTAAGCCAAGAAATTTCCCCATGATCTGATTACCCGGTCCTGTTCCCATCTCCTTTCAACTGCCCTCCACCAGTCTCTAGCAGCCGATTCTAGACGAAATACAGTGAGTGTGACTCTCTGCTCGTCGGAGTATTGAAGAGCATTGAAGATATTTTCTAGCTTCTCTATCTATTCTTCCGCTTTCACATCGTTCGGCTCCCCAAGAAAGTTGGTGGGTCGAACCGCAGAATCGCTCCAATGTGCGATCGTTTGCCTCTTGGCGGGTTCGAGAGCACGGGGTTCGAGCTGCACTGTTGCCTCATAAAAACCAAGATTTGCTTTGCAATGCTTGTGCGGTCATTGTCTCCTACAAAGGTGGAGGAGGTGGTGGTAATTCCGAGAGGGTACCCGATCCCCGGGTACATCATCGTCTCCTCGTGGAACGCGACGAGGTCTCCCACGTCCTCGATGTTCTGCCATTCTGTATCTTGGAGCGTTAGTTGCGAGTTGCGATTTGCGAGTAAATGAATACAATAATTATTCGCGTAAAAGCAAAAGATATCGTAGGGAAAACAACATCGGACACAAAACACTTAATAAATAGCAAAAGGTACATCCATTAATATAAAATTGAATACACCCAAAGTACATCAGTGAGAATACTAAGTCGGATACATGGAATCAAAATACATCCGAATCTAGTACAATAATGAAAGGTACAACACTCGGATTACACAAACTACAACAACAAAAGTACAACCGACAACTGTTAGCTAATCGGTGAGATCGCCATCATCATCGCCGCAGCTATGTCATGATCGGGCCGGTCGGGTTGAGGCGGCGCCTCAACCTCGCCAATCCACAAAGTCCAACCACTGCTCAAATCCCCGAGCCATCGAGTGGAGCAGCCTCCGGCTCTCCAATGTCGATCGGATCCTCCTCGGGATCCTCCTCGGGATCTTCCTCGGCATCGTGTGCAGGTTACGCCTCGGGCGGTGGCAATGGCTGAGCATTAGCCGCTAAAGCGGCCTCTAGTGCGCGTCCCTCGAGCTAGGGCCTGTGTAAGGTCCTCAATGACTCATCATCGCTTGATGAGGGTCTCGTCCAAGCGATCGATAGTACTACGGGATAGACGGGCATCAATCTCCCATTTCTCGCAAATCACGCCGTCCTCTTCTTTTTCTCCCGCATGTTATCCAGGCGCTCGGATACTTTGTATTTAGTCCTCCCGCTCTTATGGTGTTATCGCGGTCTTGATGACATGGGTCGATTCGTTCTTCTCATCTTGGCTTATCGCCAAGCGGCCGAGTCGTCTCTATTGCGTTGGCGCTCTGGGGCTAGTTCTCGTGGTCGCGCGTTCGCTTTCCCGGTGCCAATGAATCATCGCCGTGCCGGTAATATTCCCGCTCGGACGGGCATGGAATACATCCCACCACGTGGCGGCGTCGGCTCCATCCCGATAAAACAACTAAGGCGGATCGATGTCCAAAGGTAGAGGAAAGATAAGAAAGAATAAGGAAGAACGAGTAAGGAAATCGAAATCAAATCAACTAAGTCAAGACAAGTATGATTATGAATCTCAAAGTATGTATTCTAACTTAGTTCAAATATCAATAAGACAGTTCTATGCCAATTTGAAATCGATTTCACACTTAATTGGTCAAGTCGCGGACTACCCAAAAACACACGCATCGAGGGTCCTATCCTGGGTCGGCCTTGGTGTAAGTTTCCATCTTACTAGCCGAGCTCGATACCACTCTTCTTTGTCACGCCCCAAACGGGACGCGACGAACGATTCACAACTTAAACACAAATGGACTAACAAATCCAGGACAAATACCAATGAGAACCCAATAAGACAGAGTCTAAATAGCGTGGAAATAAAAATGCAGATACAAGTTATCACTTAAAGTCCACATTCCAACATCCAAAATTACAACCCGAAATTCAACAAGGTAGTAACTTAAAGCCAAAGGGTCATACGCCCTCAATTACAAATCCGAATTGATTAGGATACAAAAGTCCAACAACAACATAATAAGAAAGAGTCCAACCAACAACAAGAAGCGATAAATCCAACAAGCGTAGTACAAGGTCTCAATCCGAGCGGTTCAAAGATCTCCAAAAAATCCTCATCTAAGGTTAGAAAACGGTGGGGATGAGACAAAAACCTCGGTGGATGGGGTGATCGGTAATGCGAGTGTGGCGCAATATAGTTAATGTGAGAAAACATTATACGAAAATGCGTGAGTATGATGCATGGTTTCACACACGATTCTAGCGTCGTGATAAAATATTTAAATAATATATTTATACGATTTAAGAAAATAGTTCATGGTCACACAGGCACTATGTGATACGATCAAGACAGTAGGATTGCGTGCGGAAGTGTAACGCCAATCCTATGCAAGGTAAATAATGGTTGCGTGCGGATTTGTAGCGCCAACCAATGCAAAACCGGTAGCGGTTGCGTGCGAAATGTAACGCCAACCAAAACGGGGCGATAACTCCAGAATCGTGTGGATCGGGCAGCGATTCCTTCGTTCTTCCTTGTAACTCCCGGTCGGTATGGTCCAAGACCGGCACCTTATCGCTCCGTAGGCAAAGACAAAATCCAAATGGAGTCAAGAGGCTCGGATCTGTCATAATCATGATTATACCTCGATCTACGACCCACTTCCCTTGACAACTCCGTCCCTCGCCATGGATTGGGGATTAGGGCGATGGGGCCGAGAAGTGGAATAGCAGCCGAGCCGCCGGTTCCCATCCTCGACGTATCCATTCCGAGAGCGTGAGCTCGACACACCAAGTTGACTCGAGCAGAAGGTAATAACAATTACAAAGCAATCAACCAGCAATGAGTATTATTGATTCGGGGAAGCAGTTTAGGAAAATTTTTGAAAAACGCGAGTGGCAATTATGGCGTTGGTGGAGTTTTTGGATGAAGATGATTATCGGAAGGATAAGCAACCTTCGATATCTTGAAAGATTGGGTGGAACATAAGTCCCGTTATAGATTCATTAGCAAGGCGAGGAAGTAAACCGCGATCGGGTATTAATCGGTCAAATTGATCCGATAAGTCGGGGTTTTGGGAAAGTAAAATATTTAAATTAAATCTCCAAGTCAGAGAGTCCAGGGCTATTTTAGTAAAAGAGAAAATAATTTGAGTTAGGTCCTTTATAAAAGAAAAATTGTAATTTAGCCCCGTTTTGTAAAAACTAACACTTTTGGGGTTAAAAATTGAATAATTAAATATCCCGACCTTGAAAAATTATGAGGTCAGTTCCTAAATTCTCCAAATTGTCCAGAGATTCAGGTTTTTAAAGTTTTATGGTCGAGTTTTTATAAAAATCTCACATTGGCCCCAAATTTGTAAAAATTGTCAATTCGACCTTAAGTTTTAAAAATTCGAACTCACAAACCGGAAGGGCTTTTAATGTGATTCCAGTTGGAAAATGTCACTAAGGTTGGTAGGATATTGGGACAAAATCAGTTTTTAAAAGCAATATGTGTAGGTCCTTCAACTTTGGAAAATATCATTTTTGTCCCATTTTAAAATATTGCCTTTAAGCCTTTTAGGGGTCAATTGTTATGAAATTTGAACCTTGGGTCCAAAATACAATTAAGTTATAGTTAAGTTAGTATTCCCAGGTGCATGGGCTGCATAAGTCCTGGAAATTTCATTTGGGTCCTCAAGTTTAATATTTTTCACATTAGTCCCTCAATTTTAGTAAAATTGTTTTCCAAGCCCTAACCACTTGGATTTTTGGAATACTTTTAAAATATGTGATTCTCAGTAACTTAAAAGTAAAAATTTCAATTTATAAAGTTTAGGTCTGGTACAGTTGTAAGAATTGCAAAGTAGCCCTTAAACTTTCAAAATTTTACAATCTAGTCCTTGGGCTTTTAAGGGTTGATTTTATTTATCTTAAAACTCTTAAAACATTATTAAAATGTCCAAAAGTCATTTTTGAACCTGAGTACAGTCCCAAAATTCGAAATTTGCAGAGGGGTCCTTAAACTTTTATTTTCTTACAATTTAGTCCACCAACTTTCCATTTTTACATTTTTAAGTCCAAAATTGAAATTTAATCAATTATGCTCGACTTTTCCAGGTTATAAGGCATCCAAAACATAGATTTTAAAGATCATACACATGCATGTCCAATACATACAAGAATTCATCAATTAAAACATTAAATTGCACATGCATGCACTTAAAATTCAATAAATAGCAAATTTGAGCAACTCTTGAGAATTTTCATGACTTGATATATAAAATTGACATGCAATACATAGACTATATATATCTCAAGGCTCATGATCAAATTTTCTACATGCATTTTGATAAAACACCTAAAAGTTGGAAAATATTTTTCCACCCACCTTAATTTTGGAAATTGTGAAATAAAAGGATAATTTCACAATTTTTGGATGAGGCTTCTTAGGTCAGACCCTAAGTCAAGAAAATATCAAAATTTGGAGTTAGAAAAATGAGAGAAAAATTAAGGAGAAAAAGAAGGAAATAAGGAAATGAAAAGGACTACACTTTACCTTGTGTAGTAGATGTTTGGAGACTACTTGAAGCTCAAAAATTGGAATTTTGGCTCAACTCCAAAAATCTCCTAAGGTCAGCCCCCTATTTCTCAAAAATGAAAAAGGGGTGTTAAAATTTGAAAAAAATAGGAAGAGTAGGGAAGAAGGGGTCTAGTACACAATTCTTACCTTGTAGTCTAGTTTTCTCTACTATTTTCTTCTTCAAGCTTGAGGTCCTTCTTCAAAATGTTGTCAAGCTCTAACCTTCAAAGTCTTCTAAATGTACCTCCAAAACCAAATTCAAACTCAAGTTAAGAAGGTGGAAGAGATGAACAATGTGATATCCAAAAATGGATTGAAGCTAAAATTTCTTACCTTGTAGTATAGTGGTTCGATTTTTATAGTGTATAAGGAGGAAAATGTTGAATTTTTTCTAAGTATGGAAGAAGAAAGTAAGAAGAAGAGTAGAGAGAAGTTGGGAGTTTTTAGAGAGAAGGAGGAGGATTTTTGCAAGACTTAGAACATGAGTTGGTGAAATGAAGAGAAATTTTGTGTAGGAAATGGCCATATGGCCGTCCACTTCAAGAGAGAGAGGGAGATGATTTTGTTCAAATTGTGTCTTGTAATTTGTCTCTTGCATGGAGACAAAATGCAAGTCAAAGTATGGGTTTGAATGGTGTTGGGGAATATTGAGAAGAATGTTGGTTAAGTGGGAATAAGTTGGGAAAATAGTAATAAAGAATTGGTGTATAAGATGATGTGTATAATGTTTGAATTAATGATATAATTATACACAAGATGACTAATATATGGTGTATGTGTACAAGAGTTGGATGATATTTTTATCCCAAAATATCCACCATGGCCGTCCACTATGAGGGCAAAATGGTAATTCCATATATTTTTTTTTTGTCCCAATTTTGATGATAATAGATGAAATATATCAATCTCCAAAATAATTAGTGATTTCCTTGATCACTTGTAAGTCTCATGATCACTTAAACTAAATCAAAGTCTTAATTCTATAAGGTAAAAGTCTCCAAAATAAATAGTCTCTTAAAATTCTAAGGTGACTAATAAATACAAAAATAGTAGTAATGATCAATCAAGTGATCATAAATGAGGAATAGAATTAAATAAAATCATGATCACAAATAATTAAACAAAATGAAATAAAATACAAAATGTATATATTATTAATAATTACCCGTCAAAATGACGCGGTAAAATAGTCGATCGAAAGCTTAAACAACAATAAGGTTCAACTAATAGCTTCGGAAAAATCGGGGCTTCACATTTAAATCATCAAATAGTAGTAATCTAGTCCACAGACAGAGAATCCTATCCTGGGTTAGCTTAGGTGTAGTTTCTTTTACACCCAAGCTCTGATACCATAACTGTCACACCCCAATCTTGATAAGTGGAATTAATTATAAAATTCATTGGAGTACAACTTCGGAAAATCATAAAAACTTAAATTTTGGCCAGGCCATATCCAAAATGTTATACATCACAATACAAATACACAGCGGAAGTCTAACATGTAGTAATATTCCAAATAACAAACTTAAGTACCTAAATATATAATAAGTTTGAATATCCAAAGCATTTATCCATATAATTCCTAGAAATTATTCCACCAACTTCAACCTTGATTCGAAAATCCTTCATCAAACCCCTCATTGTCAAATCCACCTGTCTCTGAAAATTTTAAAATTTTTGGGGTGAGCTAAACGAGCTCAGTGGGAGGGGAATGGTGATAATGATAATTTAAATAAAATTGAATTAGTTTTCCAAGGCTTGAGCAAAGAAATTTAGTTTACATTTTAAAATTTACCAATTTTTATAAGTGTACATGTAATGACATACAAGCAAGCATCGTTACAGAAAAAATAACGTTTTGTTAAACCATAGTTTTTCCAGAGATAGTTTGAAAATAATAAAGTTTAATAAAATCAAGCGATGACAAGAAATGACAGGTAGTAACAATAACGAGAAATTATTGTAAACATTAAATATTTTCTGGACAAGCGAGTAGAATCAATAAAGAGCAAACAAGAACGAGCAAGCAAGCAGGAACACTGAAGTGTTAACAATCATAATTGAGCTGATCGGGCCACAATTACGCCGTTCTACCTTATGTCTCCCCAAGCAAGAGATGACCGAAGTCACAGGCTACCTTATAACTACCCCACGTGGCTCGACGTCACTTTAGCTAGGACCTGTCTGTCCAGAGATCGTCATATTCCGGAATATACCAAACCTACGACCCACTTCGCCCACAAGACACTCCATCCTATAGTGATGAGATTAGGACCATGGCCGATCAAATCAAGACCACATGCGACTTGCTCAATCTCGTTTGACCAAACCACACCGCAAGACAAACAAGCAATACGGAATTCCAAAAATGATATGAAATTTTTGTGTGGCACACATGCTCAAGTCAAGTATAGCAATACACCAAAGAACTTTTAAATACTTCACAGGCACGAACAAGCAAGTTCAAGATAACACATGTCAATGTTACACAAGTAAAGTGATTTATAGTCGGAGTTGGAATTTAATCGGGTATTAATAACAAATATTGCCGCAAACTCTAAGTTTAGAATTTCTCAAATAAAACTCATTAATTGCTTTAAAAACTTCATTGCAACCCCTAAACGTTTCAAATTTAGTATTAGAGTTTAGACTTTAACAGTTTGCATAAAAGCTCCTAAACGTTTCAAATTTACAACTTGCCTCAACAATACCAAAAAATATAATTAATAACTTCAAGTTTATAAACTGACTATAAGTTTACAAAAGTCTAAAAATTTCAATTTAACGCTCTAGATTTTATCATTTTACATACTAGTCCTTAGTTTATTAAAATATTCCATTTTAAACTCTAAACTTTAAATATTTTTCAAATTGGTCCAAACCCCTAAAAATTTCAAGAAAATATAAAAATAGTTACAAATATTAAAAATCAGTCCCAAATAAAATTGTTTTCATTTTTGGGTCCAACATTTTAGGAATTGCATTTAAGCCCCTAGTTTTACGGGAAATCGCCTTTTTGACCTCGAGTTCAATTGTTCTTTTCAATTCAACCCAAAAACACTTATAATCTTCCAAGAAAAGTCCCAACAGGTTATAGAAATTTCAGAACAGTGTTTCAAAATTTTGAAATTACAGTTTAGCCCCTGGATTTTTAATAATTGCAAAAATGGCCTCAAATTCAATTTTCTTTCAATTTCAACTCCAATACATCCAACCATCTCAAAAGGTAGACCAACACCTCAATAACATTAAAACAGCCCCATCTTTCAAAACTTTGCTGTGAAGTAATACAAATTTCAATTTTTACGATAAAGTCCAGTAAATTCTATTTAAATTCCACAAGAACTATAGATCAATCGAAATTCTTATAACCACACACAAGCACCCCCTAAAATTATTTTCATTCTATTTCAAGAATTTAACATGCTTTACAAGAATATAAACGAAATATATCCATTTAATTAAAAGAGTTTAAGATTTATTTTTGCCCACCTTAATAATTTTCCCAATTTCTTTCAATCAACAAGCTAGCTCCAAAACCTCCTCAAGTCAAGTCTTCAACAACACCTACAATATTTCTAAATTTCTCATGCTTGAATCATAAAGATTTAATAATAGCCTTAAAAATCCCAAAACTAATAAAAATTATTCCCAACTTACAACTTTGAAAACACTAACATTAGTCATCTTTAATATTAACGAATTATAAAAGAGAAGATATAAATTATTATTTATATCTAACAAATACATCTGAATATAAAAATTTGACAATTATAAGTTTATGAACCATGTATGATTTAAACATCCAAATTTTTTCATATATATATATATATATATATATATCACATGAAAAACATAATTAACTCTCTGTCTTATTTAAAAGTGAGATTTTTTTTCTAGTTAGTACAAAATATGCTAGGAAAATACTCCAACAGATAAATTAATCCTCTCTATTCTTCTTATTAAACTTCCACATTAAAAATTAATTTTTTTATTTTAATTTCATTAAATAAAATAATATAGCTATAATATATTTTATTTTAATTTTTCATATGATATAAGTGTCACGCCCCAAACGAGACGTGACGAACGATCCACAACTTAAATACAAATAACCAAGCGATCCTAGACGAATAACATCGAGAACCCAATGAAACAGAGTCAATAGCAGCGGGGTAAAGAATAAGTACAATTTACAACTTATAGTCCACAATATCCATAATCCAAATTACATACCCGATATGATCTAAAGATAACAACTTAAAAGTCAAAGGGTCCTACGCCCTTAAATTACAAAAAAGAGAGAAAAAGAGTAGCAGGATAAATGGAAGTCCAACATCAGTAAAAGTACATGAAATAAGAACAATAATCAGTAAAAAGGTGCAAGATCGACAGGCAGGGCGATGGTCATCAATCTGTGGCCGGTTCGATATCTTCAATATAGTCCCCATCTAAAGGTTAGAAAATAGGTGGGGATGAGACATAAATCTCAGTGGATGGGGTGATCGTGTGCAAGTGTGGCGCAATATAGTTAATGTGAGAAAACAGTTATATGAAAACGCATGAGTATGATGCATGGATTCACACACAGTTCGCAAGCGTCGTGATAAAATATTTAAATAATATACTTATATAGTTTAAGAAAACAGTTCACGGTCACACACAGCACTATGTGATTCATCAAGACAGTAGGATTGCGTGCGGAAGTGTAACGCCAATCCCAATGCAAGGCAGATAATGGTTGCGTACGGATTTGTAGCGCCAACCAATGCAAAACAGTAGCGGTTGCGTGCGGAAATGTAACGCCAACCAAAACGGGTCCGATAACTCCGGAATCGTGTGGATCGACAAAATGATTCCTTCGTTCTTCCTTGTAACTCCCGGTCGGTATGGTCCAAGACCGGCACCTTATCGCTCCGTAGGCAAAGACAAAATCCACAAAGGAGCTTGCAAGGCTCGGATCTGTCATAATCATGATTATACCTCGGTACTACGACCCGCTTCCCTTGGACAAACTCCGTCCCTCGCCATTGGGGATTAGGGCGATGGGGCCGAGAAGAGTGGAATAGCAGCCGAGCTGCCTTGCCCATCCATCCCGACGTATCCATTCCGATCGTGAGCTCGACACACCAAGTTGACTCAGCAGAAAGTAATTACAAGTATAGGCATCAACCAGCAATGTATTATTGATTCAGGAAGCTTTTAGAAAAATTTTGAAAAACGCTAGTGGCAATTATGGCGTTGGTGGAGTATTTGGATGAAGATGATCATCGGAAGGATAAGCAATCTTCGATATCTTGAAAGATTAGGTGGAACATAAGTCTCGTTATATATTCAAAATCGCAAGGCGAGAAAGTCGCTCCGCGATCGGGTATTAATCGGTCAAATTGATCCGATAAGTCAAGGGTTTTGAGAAAATAAAATACTTTAATTAAATCTCCAAGTCAGAGGGTCTAGGGCTATTTTAGTAAAAGAGAAAATAATTTGAGTTAGGTCCTTTATAAAAGAAAAATTATAATTTAGCCCCGTTTTGTAAAAACTAACTCTTTTGGGGTTAAAAATTGAATAAATAAATATCTCGACTTTGAAAAATTAAGAGGTCAGTTCCTAAATTCTCCAAATTATCCAGAGATTCAGGTTTTTAAAATTTTGAAGTCGATATTTTTTTAAAATTCTCACATTGGCCCCAAATTTGTAAAAATTGCCAATTCGGACCTTAAGTTTTTAAAAATTCGGAACTCACAAACCGGAAGGGATTTTAATGTGATTCCAGTTGTAAAATGTCACTAAGGTTAGTAGGATATTGGGACAAAAGCAGTGTTTAAAAGAAATATGTGTAGGTCCTTTAACTTTTGAAAATATCATTTTTATCCCATTTTAAAATAATTGTCTTTAAGGCTTTTAGGGGTCCAATTGTTATGAAATTTGATCCTTGGGTCCAAAATATAATTAAGTTATAGTTAAATTAGTATTTCCAGGTGCATGGGCTGCATAAGTCCTGGAAATTTCATTTGGGTCCTCAAGTTTAGTATTTTACACATTAGTCCCTCAATTTTAGAAAAATTATTTTCCAAGCTCTAACCACTTGGGATTTTGGAACACCTTTAAGATATGTCATTCCCAGTACCTTAAGAGTAAAAATTTCAAATTTTAAAGTTAAGGTCTGGTACAGTTTTAAAAATTGCAAAGTAGCCCTTAAACTTTCAAAATTTTACAATCTAGTCTTTGGGCTTTTAAAAGTTGATTTTATTTATCTTTAAAATCTTAAAACTTTATTAAAATGTCCAAAAGTCATTTTTAAACCTGAGTACAGTCTCAAATTTCGAAATTTGCAGAGGGGTCCTTTAACTTTCATTTTCTTGCAATTTAGTCCACCAACTTTCTATTTTTGCATTTTTAAGTCCAAAATTGAAATTCAATCAATTATGCTCGACTTTTCCAGGTTATAAGGCATCCAAAACATAGATTTTAAAGATCATACACATGCATGTCCAATACATACAAGAATTCATCAATTAAAACGTTAAATTGCACATGCATGCACCTAAAATTCAATAAATAGCAAATTTGAGCAACTCTTGAGAATTTTCATGACTTGATAAATAAAATTGACATACAATACATAGATTATATATCTCAAGGGCTCATGATCAAAATTCTACATGCATTTTAATAAAAACACCTAGAAGTTGGAAAGTATTTTTCCACCCACCTTAAATTTGGAAATTGTGAAATAAAAGGATAATTTCACAATTTTTGGATGAGGCTTCTTAGGTCAGCCCCTAAGTCAAGAAAATATCAAAATTTGGAGTTAGAAAAATGAGAGAAAAATTAAGGAGAAAAAGAAGGAAATAAGGAAATGAAAAGGACTACACTTTACCTTGTGTAGTAGATGTTTGGAGACTAGTTGAAGCTTAAAAATTGGAAATTTTGGCTCAACTCCAAAATCTCCAAAGGTCAGCCCCTATTTCTCAAAAACGAAAAAGGGGTGTTAAAATTTGAAAAAAAATAGGAAGAAGAAGAAAGAAGGGCTTTAGTGTCCAATTCTTACCTTGTAGTCAAATTTTCTCTACTAGTTCTTCTTCAAGTCTTCAAGTTTCACCACCATGCATGCATGTCTCCAAGTGGTCTTCTAAGTACCTCAAAATCCAAAATTCAAGCTTAGATTAAAAGAGAAGGTGAGGAGTAGTAAGAATTTAAGTTGAATTGAGGAGTAAAATTTCTTACCTTGAGATAGGGGTGTTCGAATTTTTAGTGTTTAAGTGGTAAGATTGTTTGTTTTGGTTTAGATGTTTGAAGAAAGAAGTATGTTTGATGTTTGGAAGAAGATGTTCTTGAAGGTTTGAAGGTAGGCTTGAAGATGTGAACAACTTGTGTTTGAATTTTTGAAGATGTGAACAACTTGTGTTTGAATTTTTGAAGATGTGAAGAAGTGGTACTTGAAGATTTGAAGAACTTATGTTGAAGATTTGAAGATGTGAAGAGTTGGTGTTTGAAGGTTTGAAGATATGAATCGATTTTGTTTGAATGTTTGAAGATGTGAATGAATCTTAGAGAGAGGTTAGAGAGAAGGAGGAGAATTAGCTTGAGAGATGAAGGTGTTGGGTGAAAAATGAAATTTGTTTTGTTAAATTTTGGCCTAATGGCCGTCCACTTTGGGGAAGAGAGGGGGAGAAATTTTTTTGATTAATTTGTGTCTTGTAATTTGTCTCTTGCATGGAGACAAAAGGTGAGTCAAGGTATGGGTCAAATTAGAATGTTGAGAGGAATAAGAAGAATGTTGGGAAGAATAGAATATGTTGGGGAATTTAATGATATAAAATTGAGGTATAAGATAATGTGTATAATGTTTGAATTAATGGTATAATTATACACAAGATGACCAATATAAGGTGTAAGTGTACAAGAGTTGGATGATATTTTTACTTCAAAAATGTCATCATGGCCGTCCATACTAGGGGCTTTATGGTAATTCCATATAGTTTTTTTTTGTCCCAAATTTGATGATAATAGATGAAATATATCAATCTCCAAAATAATTAGTGATTTCCTTGATCACTTATAAGTCTCATGATCACTTAATCTAAATCAAAATCTTAATTCTATAAGGTAAAAGTCTCTAAAATAAATAGTCTCTTAAAATTCTAAGGTGACTAATAAATACAAAAATAGGAATAATGATCAATCAAGTGATCATAAATGCAAAATAGAATTAATAAAGATCATAATCACAAGTAATTAAATAAAAGGAAATAAAATACAAAATATATATATTATTAATAATTACCCGTCAAAATGACGCGGTAAAATAGTCGATCAAAAGTATAAACGACAATAAGGATCAATTAATAGCTTCGGAAAAATCGGGGCTTCACATCCTCCCCTCCTTAAAAGAATTTGGTCCCCAAATTCTCTTCAGAATAGTTGTGGATATTGATTCCTTATGTCTTCTTCCATTTCCCACGTTGCGTCTTCGTCTCGGTTGTGGTTCTGCTACACCACTTTAACCATCGGAATTTCTCTCTTACGCAATCTTAAATCGATCTGGCGATCAATGATCCGGATTGGCCTCTCGGTGTAGGATAGATTTTCCATTAGAGGAGGAGTATCTCGAGTGATGATATGCTCGGGATCTGGTTGATACTTCTTCAGTCTCGACACGTGGAATACATCGTGCATTCCCGCATATGGTGCTGGTAACTCGAGTCGGTAGGCTAACTTCCCGATCCTTTGTATAATCTTGTAAGGTCCAACATTTCTCGGACTCAACTTGCCTCCTTTCTTTGGATTGATCAATCCTTTCCGTGGTGAGAGTTTGAGAAATACTTCATCTCCGACTTCAAATTCCAAGTCCTTTCTTCTCTCGTCCGCGTAACTCTTTTGGCGGCTCTGAGCTGTGCGAATCAGCTCCTTGATCAGCTTGACCTTCTCCATGGTCTCCTAAACTAAGTCGACCTTCGGAATCGAGGGCGACTTTCATTTCTCTTTCGGAGTCCATTGGTCATCAATCTCCCAGTGTAGTGGGGATCTACATTTTCGCCCATATAATGCCTCGTAGGGTGCCATCCCAATCATGGCCTGATAACTGTTATTGTAGGCGAACTCGGCAAATGGTAAGTGTGAATCCCAACTTCCTTGGAAACCCAACGTGCAGGCTCGCAGCATATCTTCTAGGGTTTGAATTGTTCGCTCAGCCTGTCCATCAGTTTGTGGGTGTGATGTTGTGCTGAAACTTAGCGAGGTACCCAATTCCTCAATATCAAAACTTAGGTGGCCTAGAGGCGCTTATATTCGATTCAAATTCCCATCAGCCAATTTCCAATAATCATTCTGCAAAAATATCTCTTAATAACCTTAGTGGTACTCAAAATTTCTTGTCATCGCCTTGTAATAGACACTATTCATAGTACCCTATTCATGTGATCTGTAACATTGGCACCACTATTCGATTATCACTTAGCCAATCATTTCTATTCCACATACCGTTCTAATGTACTATTCCCATAATTATTAGTTCAAAACGTACCTCTTATAATTCAAATCCCGAATATATCCTTGCTTGTCACAGCTAGTCAATACATCATTTACCTAAGAAAGTGATACTCATTATAATAGAGTCGATTTAACTAAATAGTAGACACCTATTCATATCGGGGTATATTTCCTCGAACAATCGGTAGTAGATTTCATCGCTAAAAGTGCAAGATCAACCCATAATCTCCACCCATCAACATATAATAGTCAAGACCTCAGTAATCATTTAATAAGTTATTTCCAAAGTTGTAATCATATGAGTCGCTCCTTCTAAAATCTTGATAGCAATCTCAATTTCCCATAATCATAGGTCCTTGATTATTCCAGATAAATGTGCACATCTAATATACTTTATATAGAATACTATTATCCGTCTCCTCCGAAATTAATCAATACTTAATACTCAATAACTAAGTCAAAATCAATCAAATTCATATATCATGTGAGTGCCTAGATCACCATAATATTCCGAATACTCACAGATAATCATTATCCCAAATTTAATTCACAAATGAGATATCAAAACTTAAAAAAAATATATAGTGACAATATCCAGTTGAGACCCTATAATCGTCATATCCTTTACGTATCTTATCCACGATACCAAACAACAAGTCAAATTTGCTTATTTAAGCTCGTAGAAGTATTTAGAACGAATAATACAATGGCACATCATCGGTAAATCACACTTAGTGATTCCCACACAATCATTCTCTAAAGTAATATCATTAGGCATCTGACTTCTATAATATATCATATGACCCGATTATATACTGTCAAGTGATAACCTTTTATCCTTGAAGTCTCATCATAATGGGCATTATAGCCTTCAAATCAAGAAATTTCTAAATCACCTACATCCAAAATGAGGTATATTCATTAATGTAAAATTTGAATACACCCATGAAGTACAACACTAGTAATACCGAGTCAAAGATACATCTGAACCAAAATACAACTGAATCTAATATAATTGAAAGCAAGGTACATCCTGGTGGAAATGTGTCTACAATAACGAAAGCACAAACTGACAATCAAGCTAGCTAATCGGTGAGATCGCCATCATCGTCACTAGTCGCTACGTCCATAATGGGGCCTGGTCGGTGAGGTGGCACCTCGACCTCGGGCCAATCCACAAAGTCAAACCACCGCTCGAATCCCCGAGCCTCATCGAGTGGAGCAGCCTCGAGTGCCTCCCGGTTCTCCGGTGTCGATCGGATCCTCCTCGAGATCCTCCTCGGCATCGTGTTCTCTCGCTTGGGCGGTGGCAATGGCTGAGCATTAGTCGCTAAAGCGACCTCTAGTGCGCGTCTCTCGAGCTAGGGCTGTGTAAGGTCCTCTATGATCGTATCATCGCTTGATGAGGTCTCTCTCAAGCGGCGACGTGTGTCGCGGGATAGGCGGGCGTCAATCTCCCATTTCTGGCAGCCGTCACTTGTCCTCTTCATCTTCTCCCGCATGTTATCCAGGCGTTCCTAGATACTCTGTATTTGGTCCTCCCGCGCCCGTATGGTGCCGTCGCGGTCTTTAATGATAATGGTCAACTCGCTCTTTTCATCTTGGCTCCTTACCAAGCGTTGTGTCAAGTCCCTATTACGCTGGCACTCCTCGGATAGCTCTGAGGTCGCTCGAATACTCTCCCGGTGCCAGTGAATCGTGAGTGCCCGGTAGTACTCCCGCTCGGCACAGGTCGAATAAACATCCCACCAAGTAGGTGGCGCTGGCTCCATCCTGATCAACAAAACTAAGGAGGATCAGTCAAAGGTAGAGGAAGATAAGAAGAGAATAAGGAAAGAATGAATAAGGGAAATCAGTCAAGAATCAACTAAGTCAAGACAAGTATGACTATGAAATCTCAAAATATGCATTCTAACTTAGTTCAAATATCAATAAGACGGTTCTATGCCAATTTGAAATCGATTTCACACTTAATTGGTCAAGTCGCAGATTACCCAAAACACGAGACCGAGGTCCTATCCTGGTCAGCTCGGTGTAAGTTTCCATCTTACTAGCCGAGCTCGATACCACTCTAATCTGTCACGCCCCCAAACGGGACGCGACGAATGATCCACAACTTAAATACAAATAACCAAGCGATGATCGAATAACATCGAGAACCCAATGAAACAGAGTCAATAGCAGCGGAGTAAAGAATAAGTACAATTTACAACTTATAGTCCACAATATCCATAATCCAAATTACATACCCGATATGATCTAAAGATAACAACTTAAAAGTCAAAGGGTCCTACGCCCTTAAATTACAGTCAAAGAGAGAAAAGAGTAGCAGGATAAATGGAAGTCCAACATCAGTAAAAGTACATGAAATAAGAACAATCATCAGTAAAAAGGTGCAAGATCGACAGGCAGGGCTATGGTCATCAATCTGTGGCCGGTTCGACATCTTCAATATAGTCCCCATCTAAAGGTTAGAAAATAGGTGGGGATGAGACAGAAATCTCAGTAGATGGGGTAATCGTGTGCAAGTGTGGCACAATATAGTTAATGTGAGAAAACAGTTATATGAAAACGCGTGAGTATGATGCTTGGATTCACACACAGTTCGCAAGCGTCGTGATAAAATATTTAAATAATATACTTATACAGTTCAAGAAAACAGTTCACGGTCACACAGGCACTATGTGATTCAGTCAAGATAGGTAGGATTGCGTACGGAAGTGTAACACCAATCCCAATGCAAGCGAGATAATGGTTGCGTCACGGATTTGTAGCGCCAACCAATGCAAAAGCAGTAGCGGTTGCGTGCGGAAATGTAACGCCAACCAAAACGGGTCCGATAACTCCGGAATCGTGTGGATCGAGCAATGATTCCTTCGTTCTTCCTTGTAACTCCCCAGTCAGTATGGTCCAAGACCGGCACCTTATCGCTCCGTAGGCAAAGACAAAATCCACAGTGGAGCTTGCAAGGCTCGGATCTGTCATAATCATGATTATACCTTAGGTACTACGACCCACTTCCCTTGACAAACTCCGTCCCTCGGTTGGGGATTAGGGCGATGGGGCCGGAAGAGTGGAATAGCAGTCGAGCTGCCCGGTTCCATCCCCGACGTATCCATTCCGACTGTGAGCTCGACACACCAAGTTGACTCAGGCAGGAAAGTAATTACAAGTACAGGCAGTCGAGTATTATTGATTCAGGGAAGCAGTTTTAGAAAAATTTTGAAAAACGCTAGTGGCAATTATGGCGTTGGTGGAGTATTTGGATGAAGATGATCATCGGAAGGATAAGCAATCTTCGATATCTTGAAAGATTAGGTGGAACATAAGTCCCGTTATAGATTCAAAATCGCAAAGCGAGAAAGTCGCTCCGCGATCGGGTATTAATCGGTCAAATTGATCCGATAAGTCAAGGGTTTTGAGAAAATAAAGTACTTTAATTAAATCTCCAAGTCAGAGGGTCTAGGGCTATTTTAGTAAAAGAGAAAATAATTTGAGTTAGGTCCTTTATAAAAGAAAAATTGTAAATTAGCCCCGTTTTGTAAAAACTAACACTTTTGGGGTTAAAAATTGAATAAATAAATATCCCGACTTTGAAAAATTAAGAGGTCAGTTCCTAAATTCTCCAAATTGTCCAGAGATTCAGGTTTTTAAAATTTTGAAGTCGAGATATTTTTAAAATTCTCACATTGGCCCCAAATTTGTAAAAATTGCCAATTCGGACCTTAAGTTTTTAAAAATTCGGAACTCACAAACCGGAAGGGCTTTTAATGTGATTCCAGTTGGAAAATGTCACTAAGGTTAGTAGGATATTGGGACAAAAGCAGTTTTTAAAAGAAATATGTGTAGGTCCTTTAACTTTTGAAAATATCATTTTTGTCCCATTTTAAAATAATTGCCTTTAAGGCTTTTAGGGGTCCAATTGTTATGAAATTTGAACCTTGGGTCCAAAATATAATTAAGTTATAGTTACGTTTGTATTTCCAGGTGCATGGGCTGCATAAGTCCAGGAAATTTCATTTGGGTCCTCAAGTTTAGTATTTTACACATTAGTCCCTCAATTTTAGAAAAAATATTTTCCAAGCTCTAACCACTTGGGATTTTGGAACACCTTTAAGATATGTCATTCCCAGTACCTTAAGAGTAAAAATTTCAAATTTTAAAGTTAAGGTCTGGTATAGTTTTAAAAATTGCAAAGTAGCCCTTAAACTTTCAAAATTTACAATCTAGTCCTTGGGCTTTTAAAAGTTGATTTTATTTATCTTAAAACTCTTAAAACTTTATCAAATTTCGAAATTTGCAGAGGGGTCCTTTAACTTTCATTTTCTTGCAATTTAGTCCACCAACTTTCTATTTTTGCATTTTTAAGTCCAAAATTGAAATTTAATCAATTATGCTCGACTTTTCCTGGTTATAAGGCATCCAAAACATAGATTTTAAAGATCATACACATGCATGTCCAATACATACAAGAATTCATCAATTAAAACATTAAATTGCACATGCATGCACCTAAAATTCAATAAATAGTAAATTTGAGCAACTCTTGAGAATTTTCATGACTTGATACATAAAATTGACATGCAATACATAGATTATATATCTCAAGGGCTCATGATCAAAATTCTACATGCATTTTAATAAAAACACCTAGAAGTTGGAAAGTATTTTTCCACCCACCTTAAATTTGGAAATTGTGAAATAAAAGGATAATTTCACAATTTTTGGATGAGGCTTCTTAGGTCAGCCCCTAAGTCAAGAAAATATCAAAATTTGGAGTTAGAAAAATGAGAGAAAAATTAAGGAGAAAAAGAAGGAAATAAGGAAATGAAAAGGACTACACTTTACCTTGTGTAGTAGATGTTTGGAGACTAGTTGAAGCTTAAAAATTGGAAATTTTGGCTCAACTCCAAAATCTCCAAAGGTCAGCCCCTATTTCTCAAAAACGAAAAAGGGGTGTTAAAATTTGAAAAAAAATAGGAAGAAGAAGAAAGAAGGGCTTTAGTGTCCAATTCTTACCTTGTAGTCAAATTTTCTCTACTAGTTCTTCTTCAAGTCTTCAAGTTTCACCACCATGCATGCATGTCTCCAAGTGGTCTTCTAAGTACCTCAAAATCCAAAATTCAAGCTTAGATTAAAAGAGAAGGTGAGGAGTAGTAAGAATTTAAGTTGAATTGAGGAGTAAAATTTCTTACCTTGAGATAGGGGTGTTCGAATTTTTAGTGTTTAAGTGGTAAGATTATTTGTTTTGGTTTAGATGTTTGAAGAAAGAAGTATGTTTGATGTTTGGAAGAAGATGTTCTTGAAGGTTTGAAGGTAGGCTTGAAGATGTGAACAACTTGTGTTTGAATTTTTGAAGATGTGAACAACTTGTGTTTGAATTTTTGAAGATGTGAAGAAGTGGTACTTGAAGATTTGAAGAACTTATGTTGAAGATTTGAAGATGTGAAGAGTTGGTGTTTGAAGGTTTGAAGATATGAATGGATTTTGTTTGAATGTTTGAAGATGTGAATGAATCTTAGAGAGAGGTTAGAGAGAAGGAGGAGAATTAGCTTGAGAGATGAAGGTGTTGGGTGAAAAATGAAATTTGTTTTGTTAAATTTTGGCCTAATGGCCGTCCACTTTGGGGAAGAGAGGGGGAGAAATTTTTGATTAATTTGTGTCTTGTAATTTGTCTCTTGCATGGAGACAAAAGGTGAGTCAAGGTATGGGTCAAATTAGAATGTTGAGAGGAATAAGAAGAATGTTGGGAAGAATAGAATATGTTGGGGAATTTAATGATATAAAATTGAGGTATAAGATAATGTGTATAATGTTTGAATTAATGGTATAATTATACACAAGATGACCAATATAAGGTGTAAGTGTACAAGAGTTGGATGATATTTTTACTTCAAAAATGTCATCATGGCCGTCCATACTAGGGGCTTTATGGTAATTCCATATAGTTTTTTTTTTGTCCCAAATTTGATGATAATAGATGAAATATATCAATCTCCAAAATAATTAGTGATTTCCTTGATCACTTATAAGTCTCATGATCACTTAATCTAAATCAAAATCTTAATTCTATAAGGTAAAAGTCTCTAAAATAAATAGTCTCTTAAAATTCTAAGGTGACTAATAAATACAAAAATAGGAATAATGATCAATCAAGTGATCATAAATGCAAAATAGAATTAATAAAGATCATGATCACAAGTAATTAAATAAAATGAAATAAAATACAAAATGTATATATTATTAATAATTACCCATCAAAATGACGTGGTAAAATAGTCGATCAAAAGTATAAACGACAATAAGGATCAATTAATAGCTTCGGAAAAATCGGGGCTTCACAATAAGCATTTATATAGTTTTTTATTTGTTTGTTATTAATAAGAATTTATATTGTCATATTTATTATTTATATGATGCAAAATTGTATATTTCCTATATTTGTTTAAAATTTTCTCGATAATTAAATATATCTATTATAATTTATAAAAAAAAGATCAAATTACAATACACATGATAAGAAAAATATAATTAATAAAAAGTATTTTAGATTGTTTTGATTATAAACAAAAAATAGATAAAATGCATAATTTCTTTATGGTCAGAAAATTCTCCCACAATTAGTAACACACAAATTGAAAATAAATTTTATTGATGGTCGTTAAAAAACTAATATTAAAAACAAGAGAGTTTCTTATTTTATTTTTTCTGCAAGTTCATGCATATTTTGTTTTAGTAAGCCATATCAGTAAAATAAAAATTACAAAGTAAAAGTAATATGATTAAAATGAAAAAAGAACCGAAAGAAGCTTCTCGCGGCAGAAACATTACCTTTTAAATTTTAACTATATCTTTTAATAGAGCTTTATTTAATTTTCTATGTCTTATAACATTATAAGTTTTAGTTTCTAATTTATTATGTTTTTGTATATATTATAATTTCAATCTTTCAAATATTTTATTTCCTATAAAGTAAAAGATCAAGTGCAAAAAAGTGTTAAAATTAACTTAAAAGAAATACAACTAGAAAAAGTTATTCTTTGAAATCGTTTTATATCAATTATGAGTTTAGTGAAATATAATATAACTTAATAATTTTACTTAAATAATAGATGGTCTTGTAAGTAAATATATATGGTTGCATTCTTAAACTAACATGAATTAAAATATGTTTAAAACTCTATCATTTGAAAATATTTTATTTTAGTTAAATAAATTTGAATGTGAAAGGTTATAGGCATATCTATCTTCATATGATTTTTGTTTATTAATATTAATGACCAATACTTTGGTATTATTATACTATTATTAAAATTAATCAGTTTGGAGTTAGCATAAGAGCACTTAAAATTAACTATTTTATTTATATATTTTATTTTTGTTTTAAAATCATCTTGTTCCTTCTATCAATTTTCTATAGATTTATATCAATAATGAAAATAAATATGAAAAATAAAACTATAGGATCACAATGCATAATACTTACTTTTAAACGACTAAATTCATCCAAGGCAGAGTCCTCTATATATGTTGATAACATATAATCAGATTGTTAATCACCAAACCTACTTTTAATTTAGAATCAATGCTTCTGTAATTAAATTTTAATACTATCTATTTTTCCGTAAATTCACTCATTTTCCCCCTTGAGTAATAATAATATTTTTTATTACTCAAAAATTATATTACATTAATACGGTTATTCATGTTGCTTAAATTTTAAAGATTATAACATTGAATTTCTTATATAAATTTTGAGATATACATGCTTGGAAGGGAATTGAAGTCTAATTTAATATAAAATCGGTCAATTTTGTTTGAAATTTTAAAGTATTGAAATAGTTATTATAGGAAAGATAAAGACCGTCAATTCTTCAAAAGAATTTGGGATATAGAATGTCACTCGAATTTATATTCAAGTGATATTATAAATTATACTTAACTAAAGTTAAATTGTACCTTTCTTTTTTAAGTTTTTAGCACTTAAGTGGAAAATTAAAATAAGTTCAAGTATATAAGGAAAAAAGTTTAATTAATTATATGTTTGAAATATATACAACGTAACTTTGAAAACACTAAGAGTAGTCATCTTTAATATTAATGAATTATAACTATGAAGAGAATATATAAATTATTATTTATTACTAACAAATACATATGAATATAAAAATTTGACAATTATAAGTTTATGAACCATGTACTATTTAAACATCCAAAATTTTCATATATATATATATATATCACGTGAAAAGCATTTTTAACTCTCAATCTTATTTAAAAGTGAGATTTTTTTCTAGTTAGTACAAAATATGCTAGGAAAATACTCTAACAGATAAATTAGTCCTCTCTATTATTCTTCTTAAACTTTCACATTAAAAATTAATTGTTTTATTTTAATTTCATTAAATGAAATAATATAGCTATTATATATTTTTTATTTGTTTGTTATTAATAAGAATTTATATTGCCATATTTATTATTTATTTGATTAATGTATTATATTAGAAAAATAATAAAATTTATTCCTGGATCTAATTTAAGATGTAAAAGGTCAAAGGATTAATGCAAAATTTTAGATACCAAAATGTCTTCTGTTATGATTTTTAGTTCGTTTGTCTTAAAACCAATTACTATTTATCTACAATCATAGCACTTGGAGTTAACTTTCTTTTTCTTTTTCTAATGTAAATTTATTTTATCGTTTTCTCTCAAAATACAATGGATATACATCATTTGTTCATAAACTATTATAAATTAATATACAATTGTGTATTTTATTTATATTTGAATGGTTATAATTTTATCATATAAATTTCATATTTATGCTTATGAGGTATGTTTGGAAAGCTATTGAAATGTATTTTAATATGATTTTAATTTTATTTAAATATTCTTATTACACAAAAAGTTATGACATAAAAAATAGACTTCTAGTATTTGAAAAAGAATTTGGTATATGAATGGACACTTGAAATTATTATGTATAAAAGACAAGTTCAATTATACCCTCTTCTTATAATATTAATTTTTTTATTTTAATTTCATTAAATAAAATAATATAGGTATCATATATTTTATTTTAATTTTTCATATGATATAAGTATTTATATATTTTTTTATTTGTTTGTTATTAATAAGAATTTATATTGCCATATTTATTATTTATTTGATATATAGAGTATATGAGAAAAAAAATAAAAATGATTCCTAAATCTAATTTAAGATATAAAAGGTCAAAGGATTAATGCAAAATTTTAGATACCAAAATGTCTTCTGTTCTGATTTTTGGTTCGCTTGTCTTAAAACCAATTACTATTTTATCTACAATCAAAGCACTTGGAGTTAACTTCCTTTTTCTTTTTTCTAATGTAAATTTATTTTATCGTTTTTTCTTAAAAGTACAATGGATATACATCATTTGTTCATAAACTATTATAAATTAATATAAAACTGTGTATTTTATTCATATTTGAATGGTTATAATTTTATCATATAAATTTCATATATATGCTTATGAGGTATGTTTGGAAATCTATTGAAATGTATTTTAATATGATTTTAATTTTATTTAAATATTCTTATTACACAAAAAGTTATGATATAAAAAATAGACTTCTAGTATTTGAAAAAGAATTTGGTATATGAATGGACACTTGAAATTATTATGTATAAAAGACAAGTTCAATTATACCCTCTTCTTATACTATTAAATTTTTTTATTTTAATTTCATTAAATAAAATAATATAGGTATCATATATTTTATTTTAATTTTTCATATGATATAAGTATTTATATACTTTTTTATTTGTTTGTTATTAATAAGAATTTATATTGCCATATTTATTATTTATTTGATTAATAGAGTATATTAGAAAAATAATAAGAATGATTCCTGGATCTAATTTAAGATGTAATGTCACGCCCCAAACGTGACGCGACAACGATCAATCACTTAAACAGAAATAAATCAACAGTCTAAACCAAAGATACCAAACTCCAAGTGAAATAGAGTCTAATGCAGCGGAATTAAAATAACCACGAGTACAAATTACATCTTAAGGTCCTGCAAGATCCGAATACAACCCAAAAGATTATCTTAATTAACTTACACCAAAAAAAAAATAAAATGAAGGAGTCCAACAACAAATAAAAGTAAAAGGAAATGTCGCTCCACATCACCGATAGAGATTCAATCAGAGGTTCGGTGTCTTGGCGTACTCTTCATCTAAAGGTTAGAAAATGAGAGGGAATGAGACAAAATCTCGGTGGATGGGGTGATCGTGTGTAAGTGTGGCGATATAAATAGTTAATGCAAGAAATTTAGTTGTATGAAAACGCGTGAGAGATAATGCATAATTTCACACACACCACAAGCGTCGTGATAAACATATTAAGTAATATACTTATACGATTTAAGAAAACAGTTCATGGTCAAGCGGCACTATGGTCCAAGCAAACATGAGGATTGCGTGCGGTTTGTAACGCCAATCCTATGCAAGACAAGTAGCGGTTTGCATGCATTTGTAGCGCCAACCAAACGGGTGATTAACTCCTAATCGTGTGGATCGACAGCAATGATTCCTTCGTTCTTCCTCGTAACTCCCGAGCAAGATGGTCCAAGACTGTCACCTTATCGCTCCATAGGCAAAGACAAAATCCACAAAGTGGAGCTAGCAAGGCTCGGATTTGTCATAATCATGATTATACCTCAAGTACTACGACCCGCTTCCCTTGGACAAACTCCGTCCCTCGCCATGCGGTATTAGGGCGATGGGGCCGGAGAGTGGAATAGCAGTCGAGCTGCCCGGTTCCATCCCCCGACGTATCCATTCCGACTGTGAGCTCGACACACCAAGTTGACTCCGGCAGTAAATTAAGTACACGTTCAGGTAGTCAACCAGGCAGTCGAGTATTATTGATTCGGGAAGCAGTTCATGAAAAGTTCTCAAAAATTTGCACAAGAGAGTTATGGCGTTGGTGGAGTTATTGGGATGAAGATAATTATCGGGAGGATAAGTAGTCTTCGATATCTTAAGGATTAGGAGGAACATAGGTCCCGTTATAGATTCGAAATCGCGAGACAAGGAAGTCGCCCCGCGATCGGGTATTAATAGGTCAAGACGATCCGATAAGTCATGGGATTTTTAAGAAAATAAAATATTTTAATTAAATATTAAAGTAAGAGGGTCCAGGGCTATTTCATTAAAATAAAATAATTTGAGTTAGGTCCTTATAAAAATAAAATTTACAATTAGCCCCGTTTTGTCAAAACCAATACTTTTGGGGTTAAAAGTTAAATAATAAATGTCCCGACCTGGAAAAATTATGAGGTTAGTTCCTAAATTCTCTAAATTGTTCAGAGGTTCAGGTTTTTAAAGTTTTGAGGTCGAGTTTTTATAAAATTCTCACATTGGCCCCAAAATTGTTAAAATTGTCATTTCGGGCCTTAAGTTTAAAATAATCGGAACTCACAAACCGGAAGGGCTTCTAATGTGATTCCAGTTGGAAAATGTCACTAAAGTTAGTGGGATATTGGGACAAAAACAGTTTTGAAACGTCATAAGTATAGGTCCCTTAACTTTTGAAAATCTCATTTTTGCCCATTTTGAAATAATTGCCTTTAAGGCTTTTAGGGGTCCAATTGTTATGAAATTTGAACCTTGGGTCCAAAATATAATTATGTTATAAGTAAATTAGTATTTCCAAGTACATGGGCTGTATAAGTCCTGGAAATTTCATTTGGGTCCTCAAGTTTAATCTTTTACAATTTGGTCCCTCAAGTTTTATAAAATTACTTTCCAAGCTCTAAACACTTGGATTTTTGGAATACACTTAAAATATGTTATTTCCAGTCCCTTAAGAGTTAAAATTTCAAATTTTAAAATTAGGGTCTGGTACAGTTTCGAAATTTGCAAAATAGCCCTTAAACTTCTCAAATTTTACAATCTAGTCCTTGGGCTTTTAAGGGTTGATTTTATTTATCTAAAAACTCTTAAAACTTTATTAAAATGTCAAAACATCATTTTTGAACCTGAGTACAGTCCCAAAAATCGAAATTTACAGAGAGGTCCCTTAAGTTTTATTTTCTTGCACTTAAGTCCACCAACTTTCCATTTTTGCATTTTAAGTCCAAAAATCGAAATTTAATCAATTATGCTCGACTTGTCCAGGTTATAGGTCATTCAAAACATAGATTTCAAGAGTCACAAACATACATATCCATCTCATACAAGAATTTATCAAATATGACAATAAAGTGTGCATGTATGTCCTAATTTTCGGTAAATCGCATTTTGAGCAACACTTGAGAAATTTTTCCAACTTGATATAAGAAAATAGCATGCAATACATAATATATATCTCAAATTCTCAATAACAAAATACTACATGCATTTTTATGAATTAAAACACCTAGAAGTTGAAAGAATTTTTCCACCCACCTTGTTTGTTCGGTTGATTGGTGTAAAGTGGTGTCACTAGACCTTGAGGATTTTAATCCTCACTTAAGGCATCCCCTAAGTCCAATAATACAAGGAGTTTTGAGTTAGAAAATGAAGATTTGAACCAAGGAGGGAAAAAGAGAAGGAATAGGCCAAAGGTACCACACTTACCTTGTGTAGTTGAAAGTTGCAGTCAAAAATTGATAGTCTCTTAAGAACTTGATCACCACTTAAACAAAGCTCCAAGGTCATCCCGTAATCACCTCAAAATGATAATTTTGGTGTTAAAATTCGAAATTAATAGGGGAGAAGAAGAAGGTACCAAAAATCCCATTTCTTACCTTATAGTCCAAATTCTTCAAATTCCTTCAAGTCTAGAAGTCTTCTTCAAGGTGATGGTGAGACTCTTAGTATCTTCCAAGTCTTCTATGTGAACCTCAACATAAAAATCCAAACTTACATTAATAAGTGATAGGAGATAGTTAGATGATATCAAGACAAGAAGAGGAACAAAATTTCTTACCTTGTGTAGGGGGGGTGTTCGAATTTTTTTGTGATGGAGTAGAAGGAAGAGTTCTTGTATTTTTACTAAGTGTTTAAGAGAAGAGAAGAAAATTGTAGAGAGAGGTAGGAGGATTTTTTGAGAGAGATAAGAAGATTCAAGGCTTGAAGAGATGAATGTTGGTGAAATGAAGTGATGAATGAAACTTGAACAAATTTCTTGCCCAACTAGGCCTCTTGGCCGTCCACATGGGGTGGGGAGGGGGACAAAATTTTTTTTTGTTCTATGGCTTGAAAGGTGTAGCTTGCATGAGGGACAAGGACCTTGGTCAAGATGAGGTCTTGCATGGGAGGATGCAATTGCAAGGATAGAGAGGAATGTTGGCATGAGGTGTTGGGAAGCCTCCAACATGTTGGGTAAGTTTATAATAAAGAATTGGTGTATAAGATATTGTGTATAACATTTGAATTAATGGTGTAAAAATACACAAGATGTACATGTACAAGAGTTGGGAGGTATTTCTACACCAAAATTTACCTCACGACCGTCCACCTAAGGGTATTTGTGGTATTTGCCATATTTTGTTTTATGTCCCAAAATTGATGATAATAGGTGAATAATATCAATCTCCAAAATAATTAGTGATTTCCTTGATCACTTATAAGTCTCATGATCACTTAATCTAAATCGAATTCTTAATTCTATAAGGTATAAATCTCTAAAATAAATAGTCTCCAAAAATTCTAAGGTGACTAATGAGATACGCAAATAACATTAATGATGATCAATCAAGTGATCATAAATGCGAAATAAAATTAATAAATGATTATGATCACAAGAAGTAAATAAGGAAATTTAAAGACGAAATATATTTATCATTAATATTTACCCGTCAAAGCGACGCGGTAGAATTGTCAAATAGTACAAAGACGATACGTGATATAAGTACGTGTTCGAATAAAAATCGAGGGCTTCACATTCTCCCCTCCTTAAAAGAATTTGGTCCCCAAATTCTCTTGAACAACTCGGATATTGATTCCTCATGTCTTCTTCCATTTCCCATGTTGCGTCTTCGTCTCGGGGCCGTGGTGTCGCCATACAACTTTAACCATTGGAATTTCTCTGTTACGCAACCGACGATCTCTGCCGGTCAATGATTCGATTGGTTCCTCGGTGTAAGATAAATTCTCCATTAGAGGAGGAGCATCACGAGTGATGATATGCTCGATCCGGTTGATACTTTTTCAATCTCGACACATGGAATACATCGTGCATTCCCGCATCTTGTGCCGGTAACTCAAGTCTCAGAGGCCAACTTTCCGATCCTCCGCAAAATTTTGTAAGGTCCAATATATCTCGGACTCAATTTTCCCCCTTTTCTTGGATTGATCAATCCTTTTCGTGGCAAGAGTCCGAGAAATACCTCATCTCCGCTTCAAATTCCAAGTCTTTTCTCCTCTTGTCCGCGTAACTCTTTTGGCGGCTCTGAGCAGCGGATCCGTTCTGACTCGGGTTGTTTCCATTCAACCACCACGTCTGCCTTCGAAGGATCTACGGCGATCCCTTTGGAATCGATACTATGTGTCCCAAGAATGCGACTTCACTAAGCCAAAATTCGCACTTGCTGAATTTGGCATACGACTTGTGTTCTCGTAGTGTCTCTAAAACAATTTTCGATGACGCTCATGCTCCTCTTTAGACTTAGAGTATACGAGTATGTCATCAATGAATATTACTACGAATTGATCCAAATAAGGTTGAAAGACTCAATGCATTAGATCCATAAACGCTGCTAGTGCGTTTGTCAGACCGAAAGGCATCACTACAAACTCGTAGTGTCCATATCTCGGTCTGAAATGCTTTTTTGGAAACGCCCTCTCTTCACGGATCTTTAACGATAATATCCCGTTGTAAATCAAACTTGAGTACACCGTCGCTCCTTGAAGTTGATCAAACAGTTCGTCTATCCTCGGGAGGGGATATTTGTTCTTGATGGTCACGCTGTTAAGTCCGCGATAGTCTATACACAGTCTTAATGTGCCATCTTTCTTTTTGACAAATAGTATCGGTGCTCCCCAGGGGGACGTACTTGGTCGAACAAATCCCACATCCATCAGCTTTTGTAATTGTGTCTTCAACTCTTGTAACTCAACAGAGCCATTCTATACGGCGTTACCGCGTCGGGCGGTTCCCCGGTAATACCTCGATGGTGAACTCAACCCTATCCGGAGGGACAGTGGTGAGTTCTTGTGGAAATACATCTGTATATTCCGATACTATAGGTACTTGATTAATTTGTGTCTCAACCTTAGGTTTATTAATTACAAACGCCAAGTACCCTTGTGCCCCTCTAGTGATCGCCTTCCTCGCTTTCATTGCTGAAATGATTGGGGCAATCTTAACTCGTGCTCTTCCAGAAATTTCCACTTCGGGCTTATCGGGTTCACATAGTTTAATGGATTTGCGATGGCAGTCCATTTGTGCATGGTGTGCCAGACAACCAGTTCATTCCCAATATAATGTCGTATTCGAGATATAGGCGGAAGATCAAATCAAATAGGGAAATTTATCTCATCAATTTTAACTTCGCATGCATTATAGATAATATCTCATTATCGGCTTGCGCCCATAGGAGTGGATACTTCTAAACCTATAGGCATATGTTCCATGCATGCATGCAACTTGTGTACAAAATGTGGTGCGACAAATGAATGCGTTGATCCAGGGTCAAATAGTACTTTAGCGTAATGGCTAGATACTAGAAGCGTACCTTCCACCACGTCCTTGCCTCCCGAGCCTCATGTCCGGCTAGTGCAAATGCTCGGCAGCATCCTTGCCCGGTTACCCTGGCCGTTAGCCGCTACGTGGTTGCACTGTTTGGTCCGGTCTTCGTATTTCGGCAATCCTTCACCGGTGTTGATTACTACCACAACGTAAACACCTTCCATGTTTACGCCAACTCATTAGCGATGTCCCGATTTTTTTGGCAATGTGTACATACTTGGCCCGCTTTTCCTGACGGTCCTTTCCCTTTTTCTGTCTTAACAATCGGCCCTTCAATTTTAACAGCGGCCTTGATGGTTGTCCCACTCACGCCCTTTTGAGATCGTTTGATGGCCTATTCACCGAATCGACCGGTGCGATTAAGTCCCGACTAATGCGGAGAGTCGCTTTATCTGCAAGCCGAGTATGTTGTTGTTTCAACAAAAAAGTTGTTTCGAGTTCTAGCTTGATCCCCCGTGTGAACTTATACACTTGTCCTCTTCCGTCTTGATTGTTCCCGGGCATATTTGGATAACCGATGGAATTCGACTCATATTGGGCCACGTGTTCCCCTGTCTCAACTTATGGAATTCATCCCTGCGTGCCTCCTCCACGACTTGGGGTATGTATTGCTCATTGAATTCAAACAGAAATTTTCCCATGTCCTATCTATTTGATCCTGTTCCCACTTTCTCTCAACTGTTCTCCACCAATCTCGAGCAAAGTGATTCTAGTCGAACACGGCGAGCGTAACCTTTTGTTCCCCTGAGTATTGGAGAGCATTGAAGATATTCTCCAGTTTCCCGATCCATTCTTCTGCTTTCACGTCATCTGGTTCCCCTAAGAAAGTCGGGGGGTCGAATCGTAAAAACCGCTCCAAGGTGCGGTCATTCGTCTCTCGAGCAGGTTCATGGTTAGGGCCGACGAGGCTCGCTTGTTGCCTCATGAAAACTAATATCTGCTGCAAGGCTATTGCGATTAGGTTATCTCCTGCGATTGGCAGAGGAGGTGGTGGCAATTCGGGGGAGGGTGCCCGATCCCTTTGCGCATCATCGTTCCTTTGGGGTATACGGCGGGGTCTCCCGCGTCCCCGGTTTCTAGCCATGAATCTGGAGTTTAGCTACAATACAAAATGAATGATTCCAATAAATATTCGCGTAAAACAAGTTATATCGCAAGGAGATCCACACAAGTGCACAAGACATAGAATAAGTGAAAGGATATATCCATTAATGTGAAAATGTGAATACATCCAAATGAGTTCATGCAACATAAATACAGAATCAATGGTAAATCCGAAATCATGGTACAACGAAAAGCAAAATACAACAGAAAGGTAATATGCGCCTGATACTATCTATTACAAAAGCTATCTATTCAGTGAGGTCGCCGTCATCATCACTAGCGGCCTCGTCCGAATCGAACTTGATCGGGCCGAGGTAGCACCTCGGATTAGGCCGATTATCGAAATCTAGCCACCAAATTCTAGTCCCTTTGGAGCATCTTCGAGTGGGGCGGCTTCAAGCGCCTCGGGCTCTACATCTTCCATTGGATCCTCATCGGGATCCTCTTGATAATCTTCTTCAGATCCTCCTCGGGATCCTCTTCATTATCGGCCTCAAGGTCGGGCATTGTTCCGCCTCGGGCGGTGGCAATGGTGGCGCATTAAAATAAAAAACTCCGAGCCGCATCCCGGAAAAAAAGGCATGCGTGAGTTCCTCGATTATCTCTGCATTTGTTTGTTGATGGTCTCCTCATGGCGTCCTATGGTGTCTCTTGACATGTGCGCCTCCATTCTCCACTTCGCGGCCTTCCTCGCACGTTCCACCTTCTCGCGAGTATTATCCAGGCGTTCTGGATCAATCGAATCGATCCTCGCGAGCGGATGGTGTCCTCGCGATCTTTAACGAGGAGAGTAAGGTTATTCTTCTCCTCTTGACTCTTTGTCGAAGAAGGTGTCCTAGTTCACGAAAGTGCATTGTCGTTCCCTGGTAAGCTCGGAGTCGGCCAAGGAATGCCTGGCGCCAATGAAGTTCTAAGGCCTTATAGTGATCCCGTTCAAAACGAGCTTCGATTACGTCCCACCAGGTTGGGGGTGCTGGCTCCATCCTGTCAAACAAAATTGAGGTGGATTAGACGGATGTAAAGGAAAGATAAGGAGAACAAGGAAAGAATGACTAAGGAAAGTCAGTCAAAGTCAACTAAGTCAAATCAAGTATGACTATGGATTCTCCAAGTATAAATTTTAGCTTAACCTAAACATCAATAATATGGTTCTATGCCATTTTGAAATCGATATCACACTTAATTAGTCAAGTCACGGTACTACCCAACACAATCCGAGGGTCCTATCCTAGGTTAGCTCGGTGTAAGTTTCTATCTTACTAGCCGAGCTCTGATACCATAACTGTCACGCCCCAAACGTGACGCGACAACGATCAATCACTTAAACAGAAATAAATCAACAAATCTAAACCAAAGATACCAAACTCCAAGTGAAATAGAGTCTAATGCAGCAGAATTAAAATAACCACGAGTACAAATTACATCTTAAGGTCTGGCAGTATCCGAATACAACCCAAAAGATTATCTTAATTAACTTACAGTGCAAACAGAAATAAAATGAAGGAGTCCAACAACAAGTAAAAGTAAAAGGAAATGTCGCTCCACATCACCGATAGAGATTCAATCAGAGGTTCGGTGTCTTCACGTACTCTTCATCTAAAGGTTAGAAAACAGAGGAGGGAAAGAGACAAAATCTCGGTGGATGGGGTGATCGTGTGTAAGTGTGGCGATATAAATAGTTAATGCGAGAAATTTAGTTGTATGAAAACGCGTGAGAGATGATGCATGATTTCACACACATCCACAAGCGTCGTGATAAACATATTAAGTAATATACTTATACAGTTTAAGAAAACAGTTCATGGTCAAGCGGCACTATGGTCCAAGCAAACATGAGGATTGCGTGCACGGATTTGTAACGCCAATCCTATGCAAGACAAGTAGCGGTTGCGTGCACGGATTTGTAGCGCCAACCAAACGGGTCCGATTAACTCCGAATCGTGTGGATCGAGGCAAATTCCTTCGTTCTTCCTTGTAACTCCCGAGCAAGATGGTCCAAGACCTGTCACCTTATCGCTCCATAGGCAAAGACAAAATCCACAAAGTGGAGCTAGCAAGGCTCGGATTTGTCATAATCATGATTATACCTCAATACTACGACCCGCTTCCCTCGACAAACTCCGTCCCTCGGTTGCGGGATTAGAACGATGGGGCCGGAGAGTGGAATAGCAGCCGAGCTGCCCGGTTCCATCCCCGACATATCCATTCCGACTGTGAGCTCGACACACCAAGTTGACTCAGGCAGGAAATTAAGTACACGTTCAGGTAGTCAACCAGGCAGTCGAGTATTATTGATTCGGGAAGCAGTTCATGAAAAGTTCTCAAAAATTTGCACAAGAGAGTTATGGCGTTGGTGGAGTTATTGGGATGAAGATAATTATCGGGAGGATAAGTAGTCTTCGATATCTTAAGGATTAGGAGGAACATAGGTCCCGTTATAGATTCGAAATCGCGAGACGAGGAAGTCGCCCCGCGATTGGGTATTAATTGGTCAAGACGATCCGATAAGTCATGGGATTTTTAAGAAAATAAAATATTTTAATTAAATATTAAAGTAAGAGGGTCCAGGGCTGTTTCTTTAAAATAAAATAATTTGAGTTAGGTCCTTATAAAAATAAAATTTACAATTAGCCCCGTTTTGTCAAAACCAATACTTTTGGGGTTAAAAGTTAAATAATAAATGTCCCGACCTTGAAAAATTATGAGGTCAGTTCCTAAATTCTCTAAATTGTTCAGAGATTCAGGTTTTTAAAGTTTTGAGGTCGAGTTTTTATAAAATTCTCACATTGGCCCCAAAATTGTTAAAATTGTCATTTCAGGCCTTAAGTTTAAAATAATCGGAACTCACAAACCGGAAGGGCTTATAATGTGATTCCAGTTGAAAAATGTCACTAAAGTTAGTGGGATATTGGGACAAAAACAGTTTTAAAACATCATAAGTATAGGTCCCTTAACTTTTGAAAATCTCATTTTTGTCCCATTTTGAAATAATTGCCTTTAAGGCTTTTAGGGGTCCAATTGTTATGAAATTTGAACCTTGGGTCCAAAATATAATTATGTTATAAGTAAATTAGTATTTCCAGGTACATGGGCTGTATAAGTCCTGGAAATTTCATTTGGGTCCTCAAGTTTAATCTTTTACAATTTGGTCCCTCAAGTTTTATAAAATTACTTTCCAAGCTCTAAACACTTAGATTTTTGGAATACACTTAAAATATGTTATTTCCAGTCCCTTAAGAGTTAAAATTTCAAATTTTAAAATTAGGGTCTGGTACAGTTTCGAAATTTGCAAAATAGCCCTTAAACTTCTCAAATTTTACAATCTAGTCCTTGGGCTTTTAAGGGTTGATTTTATTTATCTAAAAACTCTTAAAACTTTATTAAAATGTCAAAACATCATTTTTGAACCTGAGTACAGTCCTAAAAATCGAAATTTACAGAGAGGTCCCTTAAGTTTTATTTTCTTGCACTTAAGTCCACCAACTTTCCATTTTTGCATTTTAAGTCTAAAAATCGAAATTTAATCAATTATGCTCGACTTGTACAGGTTATAGGTCATTCAAAACATATATTTCAAGAGTCACAAACATACATATCCATCTCATACAAGAATTTATCAAATATGACAATAAAGTGTGCATGTATGTTCTAATTTTCGGTAAATCGCATTTTGAGCAACACTTGAGAAATTTTTCCAACTTGATATAAGAAAATAGCATGCAATACATAATATATATCTCAAATTCTCAATAACAAAATACTACATGCATTTTTATGAATTAAAACACCTAGAAGTTGAAAGGATTTTTCCACCCACCTTGTTTGTTCGGTTGATTGGTGTAAAGTGGTGTCACTAGACCTTGAGGATTTTAATCCTCACTTAAGGCAGCCCCTAAGTCCAATAACACAAGGAGTTTTGAGTTAGAAAATGAAGATTTGAACCAAGGAGGGAAAAAGAGAAGGAATAGGCCAAAGGTACCACACTTACCTTGTGTAGTTGAAAGTTGTAGTTAAAAATTGATAGTCTCTTAAGAACTTGATCACCACTTAAACAAAGCTCCAAGGTCAGCCCCTAATCACCTCAAAATGATAATTTTGGTGTTTTAATTCAAAATTAATAGGGGAGAAGAAGAAGGTACCAAAAATCCCATTTCTTACCTTATAGTCCAAATTCTTCAAATTCCTTCAAGTCTAGAAGTCTTCTTCAAGGTGATGGTGAGACTCTTAGTATCTTCCAAGTCTTCTATGTGAACCTCAACATAAAAATCCAAACTTACATTAATAAGTGAGAGGAGATAGTTAGATGATATCAAGACAAGAAGAGGAACAAAATTTCTTACCTTGTGTAGGGGGGGTGTTCGAATTTTTTTGTGATGGAGTAGAAGGAAGAGTTCTTGTATTTTTACTAAGTGTTTAAGAGAAGAGAAGAAAATTGTAGAGAGAGGTAGGAGGATTTTTTGAGAGAGATAAGAAGATTCAAGGCTTGAAGAGATGAATGTTGGTGAAATGAAGTGATGAATGAAACTTGAACAAATTTCTTGCCCAAACTAGGCCTCTTGGCCGTCCACATGGGGTGGGGAGGGGGACAAAAATTTTTTTTGTTCTATGGCTTGAAAGGTGTAGCTTGCATGAGGGACAAGGACCTTGGTCAAGATGAGGTCTTGCATGGGAGGATGCAATTGCAAGGATAGAGAGGAATGTTGGCATGAGGTGTTGGGAAGCCTCCAACATGTTGGGTAAGTTTATAATAAAGAATTGGTGTATAAGATATTGTGTATAAGATTTGAATTAATGGTGTAAAAATACACAAGATGTACATGTACAAGAGTTGGGAGGTATTTCTACACCAAAATTTACCTCATGACCGTCCACCTAAGGGTATTTGTGGTATTTGCCATATTTTGTTTTATGTCCAAAAATTGATGATAATAGGTGAATAATATCAATCTCCAAAATAATTAGTGATCTCCTTGATCACTTATAAGTCTCGTGATCACTTAATCTAAATCGAATTCTTAATTCTATAAGGTATAAATCTCTAAAATAAATAGTCTCCAAAAATTCTAAGGTGACTAATGAGATACGCAAATAACATTAATGATGATCAATCAAGTGATCATAAATGCGAAATAAAATTAATAAATGATTATGATCACAAGAAGTAAATAAGAAAATTTAAAGACGAAATATATTTATCATTAATATTTACCCGTCAAAGCGACGCGGTAGAATTGTCAAATAGTACAAAGACGATACGTGATATAAGTACGTGTTCGAATAAAAATCGAGGGCTTCACATGTAACAGGTCAAATGATTAATGCAAAATTTTAGATACCAAAATGTCTTCTATTCTGATTTTTAGTTCGCTTGTCTTAAAACCAATTATTATTTATCTACAATCAAAACACTTGGAGTTAACTTCCTTTTTCTTTTTTCTAATGTAAATTTATTTTATCGTTTTCTCTCAAAATACAATGGATATACATCATTTGTTCATAAACTATTATAAATTAATATACAATTGTGTATTTTATTCATATTTGAATAGTTATAATTTTATCATATAAATTTCATATATATGCTTATGAGGTATGTTTGGAAAGCTATTGAAATATATTTTAATATGATTTTAATTTTATTTAAATATTCTTATTACACAAAATGTTATGACATAAAAAATAGACTTCTAGTATTTGAAAAAGAATTTGGTGTATGAATGGACACTTGAAATTATTATGTATAAAAGACAAGTTCAATTATACCCCCTTCATATACTATTAAACACATATACTCATTAGGGTTATAATAGGTACATCAAAAGTTTCAAGAAACTTTTTAAGTGATTCACACTTTTATAAGTAATAAAAATAAATAATAATAATAAGGGCTAGTCTCCTGTCAGACCGTCTAACGGATCTAGATCCGTTAGACGGATCCAAACCCGAATCCATATCCAATTAGAATTAAAAAAAAAAAAATTGACAGTTGTAGACCACCATCTCCCATTCTTCTCTCTCGTTGCCTCCTCTCCTTCATTATTTCCCTTAATTTTGTGCTCTTGAGCAGTTGAGCGGCCACCTCCCCTCCAAATCGCCATCTCCCATGTCGAGCGCGACCTTCTCAACTCCTCCCAAATTGACAGCGGTCATCAAGTTGCACCGCTAATGTTTACTTCAAAGATGGGCTTGATATTTAATGTCGCCACTGTCTTAATAGAATATTTGATAATGTTTTATCCACCAATCCTTTTTCATTCTATACTTGAAGAGGAATACATGTCTATGTGAAGGTTGTCATGGTTTGTAATATAATTTTAGAGAGATTTCTGTATCATCAATGTTGATATTTGAAGACAAAGCACTAAATGATACAAGTATTAGTATCAGCTAATACTTTTATGGAGAAATACTAATACATTTTATAAGAAAAACTAATATTTTGCAGGAGCACTACTAAAATACTCTTTAGGAAATTACTAATACTTTTTTAAGAAACTACTAATACTTTTCCGAGGGACAACTAATACATTTCGGGAGAAAAATTTAATTATATTCAGGGAAACTACTAAAATACTCTCCAGGGAACTACTAATACTTTTTCGAGGAACTACTAATACTTTTTCGAGGGACTACTAATACATTTCGAGAGTATATTCATGAGAAATACTAAAACACTCTTCAGGGAACTACTAATACATTTCAGAAGAACTTCTAATACATTTTAGAAGGACGACTAATACTTTTCAAAGGACTGTTAATACATTTCGGGAGAAAATTTTAATTATATTCAAGGAACTACTAATACTTTTTCGAGGAACTACTAATACTTTTTGAGGGACTGCTAATACATTTTGGGAGTATATTCAAAAAAACTTTTCAGGGAACTACTAATACATTTCAGAAGAACTGCTAATACTTTTTAGAAGGACGACTAATACTTTTCAGAAGGACTGTTAATACCGGTGGTCCCTGAAAATTACTAAACACTACTGCTAATATTACGGAAATGCCACCGGATCCGCGGGTCAGATCCGTCTAACAGGTCACACCCGTTAGACGATCTGATAGAAGTTTTTGTGTAATAATAATAAATAATAGTAATATAGTAATAGTATAGATAGATATATATCTTGCATCTCATGCACTGGTTAATTGGATCAGCAATCAAATACAAATGGACAAGCTCTTTCAGTTTTTTTTGGTTATATATATACTTTACATAAGAAATATGTCGTACAAACATAATCCATCTATCTTCTATCTATAAAAGTATGAATCATTTAAAAGTTTTTTGAAACTTTTGATATACCTATTATATCCCTAATTTGTGACGCCCCAAATTTTATCAACGTGAGAGGCGATATTGTGTAATGATTTATCTATTTGACTATGTAACACGAACCCATTATTAATGAAACGCGACCCGATTTTACTTAATCTTCCAACGTCAATTACGTCTTTCTCATTTTCTAGCTTAACGATTTTATATTCTCCTCTAGTATTATTACTCGATCGATTGACTACGACTTTAGAAATATTCGACCCTCGATAATTTAGGAATTAGGAGTACATTTCGACCCTTATCCAAATATTTCTTCTTATTCCATAATTCATCCCAACCAACTTTTAATTTATTTTTAAAATACACATTTCTTATTTCACATCTTTAAATTTAAATTTCTTAATATTTAATTATGGATATTTACACTTTTTTCCCCCTCAATTTTATAAATAAAAGAACCAAATATTTTGTTTCCCCTAATTTTCAAAATTACCACTTTAAATGGGGAAAATAACTAAATTTTTCTTCTACCACTATTCTTATCATTTTGTATCTCCCAACTAGTTAATTATTGGACAAAAAAAAATACATAAATAAATTTTGATAAATTCATATCTATTTTAATTTATATCTTGCAAGCCTACAATTTAAAAGTTTCTCTACAAATCCCACTACATCTTGGTCAAAACCTAAAACATAGCTTTTGGTCAATTGTCCCTAAGAAAGTAACCTAGCTATTAATTTATATCCTAATTGCTCCAATTACTATCATAACTCATCATTTAACCAAAACAAAACAAAAATCTTCCTCAAACTCTTACAAAAAAATTGGTTCTTATAAGATTCAGGAAGAAAAATTCATCTCATCCTCTTACAACTCTCCAACTCTTCCAACACAATTTCACTCTAACACTTATAACACAAGAACACAAAAGTCCTCTTCATTTTGCTCTCATAGAATCAAAAATTCCAACAACTAAGGTAAGAAATTCTTCTCTTCCATTTTCAACTTTATCTTCTTGAAACCTCCAACATTGTAATACCCGGTATTAGAATTTGAATCTCAAAATTTAGGGTAAATTTTTCGCAATTTTAAGGTATTAGATTAGTAATTTATTGAGATTTATAGCTAATTAAGATTATTATTTAAAATATATAATTCGGGTAGAAAAATTATAAATTTAATTACGATACAATTAATCCTTCTTTCAATTCATTTGTGGCCCAAATCACCAAACCCATTTTAAAACCCATTTAATACTTACTATATATATAACTATTTCCCTATTTGGATAATACTAAATTTGGAAACCTTCCTTAACAGGTAAGAATCCTTTCTCTCTCCCTCACTCAGCTTCCGGCAGGCTTCCGGCAGCCGGCAACCACCGCCGCCGCCGTCGGTCGCCGGCCCCCGGCGGCGGAAATTAATAAACCATACTTCATTCAAACCCTTTCGTTGCCCTCGTTCCAAATCTGAAGTCGGAATTTCGATTTGGTTTCCTGTTCGCAGGCAAATCACCGGTAAAGATAAAATTTCAAAACCTTTGACTCAAGATCTACAAAGATCCGACCGTTGGATTTTGACAAACCTTATACCGTTAGAAAGCCCATTCAATTAGGTTTCTAACGCCACCTTCCAATCTCAGATCGGAGCTCTAGATCTCCATAAAATCACCGGAGACATCTCTGAAAATCGTCTCACGAACTCACCGGCAGCGTCATCTTTGACCGCCGATTACCGGCAATCCGCCAGTCTAAAATTGACGAGCCTTACACCATTTTGTTCATCTCTTCAAGGGCTTCAATGCCCACCGATCAATTTCGTGATTAGAGTTTGTTTCTGCCGTTAATTTTAATCGTGGAAAAGCTAATATTGGGCCACAGAACAAGCAAGCAAGAACTGATGAATATGTTGGAACAAGTACCCAGGGGGGATAAACCTCAGTGCTCAAAGTGTGGGAAGAATCATAGGGGTGAATGTTTGTATGGAAAAGGAATTTGTTACCGCTGTAAGAAACCAGGCCACACTATCCAAAATTGTCCAGAAGCAAAGAATCCAAGAGAAGATAATAAAGGGAAACAGAAGGCTGGAAAAAGCACGAGTCTTTGCTATGACTCAAGAGGAAGCAGCCAAGGACCCAGGCACTATGACAAGTATGTTGACTATATCTAAGCTACATGCTCTTGTTTTATTCGACACTGGGGCTACGCATTCCTTTATTTCTACTAAGTTATTTAGAAAGTTGAGATGTGATAGTGTCACAATAGATGATGTTTTGGAAGTTAGGATACCATCTGGACAAACGAATAATACTGACCAAGTGTGTCGGGAAGTGGAAATAGGAATTGAAGATAGGAATCTATTTGCCGATTTACATGTGATAAATATGATGGATTTTGATGTGATTTTAGGAATGGATTGGCTTAGAGCGAATCGTGCAATAATTAGGTGCCATGAGCAGGAAGTGGAATTCCCAAGTTGTGATGGAAAAGAATTCATTTTTCATGGGACACAAGTGAAATCTACACCCCAAGTAATATCAGCTATGAAAGCCATAAAAGCATTGAGAAAGGATAAATGTGAGGCATACTTGGTGAATGTAATGTGCACTGATTTGAGAGAAGTGACAATTAATGAAGTGCCAATTGTACGAAAATACAAAGATGTTTTTCCTGAAGATTTACCTGGCATTCCACCAGATAGACAAGTGGAGTTTGCGATAGACCTAGTGCCTGGAGCGGGACCAGTATCAAAAGCACCATATAGAATGGCACCAAAAGAATTACAAAAATTAAAAGTGCAGTTACAAGAGTTATTGGATAAGAAATTTATTCGACCTAGTGTATCTCCATGGGGCGCACCAGTGTTATTTGTAAAGAAGAAGGATGGGTCTTTCAGGATGTGTATAGACTACCGAGAACTAAACAAGCTTACAATCAAGAATAAGTACCCATTGCCGAGGATCGAGGATTTGTTTGACCATTTGAAAGGTGCAAGCATGTTTTCAAAGATTGACTTGAGGTCCGGAGATATCATCAAGTGAAGGTTAAGGAACAGAGTATTTCATCCTTACTTGGACAATTTCGTGGTGATGCCTTTTGGACTTAGCAACACGCCTGCAGTGTTTATGGATTTAATGAACAGAGTATTTCATCCTTACTTGGACAATTTCGTAATCGTGTTCATAGATGATATTTTGATATATTCACGGAACAAGAAGCAACATGAAGAGCATTTGAGAATTGTGTTGGAGACATTACGTAAAGAACGACTATATGCTAAATTCAAGAAATGTGAATTCTGGATGGAACAAATGGTGTTTCTTGGACATATCGTCTCAGCTCGAGGGATCGAGGTTGACCCAGTTAAGGTAGAAGCTGTAAGGAATTGGAAGACGCCAACTAATGTGAATGAAGTACGAAGTTTTCTTGGTTTGGCGGGTTATTATAGGAGATTTATTGAGGGATTCTTGAAGATCGCATTACCTTTGACACAACTAACTCGTAAAGGTGTGAAGTTTCAATGGTTCAAAAATGTGAGAAAAGCTTCCAGAATTAAAGGAGAGGTTAATCATTTGCTCTGTTTTGATAATACCGCAGGGATCGAAGGGTTCGTCATCTACAGTGATGCGTCTAAGGAAGGATTAGGATGTGTTCTAATGCAACACAATAAAGTGGTTGCCTATGCCTCTAGACAACTGAAGCCTCATGAGAAAAATTACCCGACTCATGACTTAGAGTTAACAGCGGTAGTACACGCCTTGAAGATTTGGCGACATTATCTGTATGGAGCAAAATGTGAAATATATACCGATCATAAGAGCTTGAAGTACTTCTTTGAAGCGGAACCTGAACATGAGGCAAAGAAGATGGTTGGAGTTGGTCAAGGATTATGATTGTACAATTTTATATCACCCTGGAAAATCAAACATAGTGGCCGATGCCTTGAGCAGAAAGAATCATGAAGGTTTGAATTGCATGTTGACGCGCCAAGAACAGCTTATCAAAGATTTTACCAAGCTAAGAATCGATGTCATTGTCCCACCAAATACCACGAAGGCAGTAATAGCAGCAATGATAGTCCAACCTACTCTCAGAAGCAGAATAGTGAATGCTCAGAAAAATGACAAGTTTCTGATGAAGTTGAGAGATCGAGCAAAAGATGGGAACGTAAAAGGATTTGGCGTGGCAGATGACGGATCACTAATGTTTGGGAACCATTTATGTGTGCCGAAGGATGAACAATTGAGGAGAGAAATCATGGAAGAGGCACATTGCGCGCCATATACCGCACATCCTGGAGGTACTAAGATGTATCAAGATCTAAGAAAGACATTTTGGGGGAGAAACATGAAGAGGAGTATAGGGTCGTTCGTGCTGAGATGCATGACGTGCCAGCAAGTGAAAGCTGAACATTAACGACCATCAGGGTTGTTGAAACCTATTGAAATACCTGAATGGAAATGGGAGCATGTAACAATGGATTTTGTTACAGGATTGCCTAGAACTGCACGAGGAAACGAAGCTATTTGGGTCATACTGGATCGCATGACGAAGTCAGCGCATTTCTTGCCAGTAAAGATGACGTATAAGTTAGATAAATTAGCCCAGATATATCTAGCGGAGGTTGTAAGATTGCATGGAGTCCCAGTTACAATTGTATCAGACAGAGACACGAGGTTCACCTCTAAGTTTTGGCAGAGCTTGCAGAGTGCCATGGGAACTAAGCTCAGCTTTAGTACCGCATTCCATCCACAAATAGATGGACAATCAGAAAGAACGATACAAACTCTGGAGGACATGTTGAGAGCTGTAGTATTGGATCTAGGAGGAAGTTGGGAAGAACATTTACCATTAGTAGAATTTGCTTATAACAACAGTTATCAAGCGACGATCAAAATGGCACCGTATGAAGCACTGTATGGACGTAGGTGCAGATCCCCTTTATACTGGGACGAGGTTGGAGAGAAAAGAATAATTGGACCGGATATTGTTGAGAAAACAGTCAAAAAGATTGATCTCATCAAAAACAGAATTAAGATTGCTCAGGATCGACAAAAGTCGTACGTCGATAAACGAAGAAAGGATTTGGTATTTCAGATTGGAGACAAAGTATTTCTAAAAGTAGCACCAACTAAAGGAGTAATACGTTTTAGAAAGAAAGGAAAGCTGAAACCGAGATGACCATTGTCCTTACGAAATCTTGAAAGAATTGGAGAAGTAGCTTATAAGTTAGCACTACCGCCAGAGTTATCCGGAATGCAAGATGTGTTTCACGTGTCGATGTTAAGAAAATATGTGTTTGATCCGAGCCATGTCGTTAATCAAGAAGCTATCCAAGTTAAAGAAGATTTGACTTATGAGGAGTTTCCAGTGGCGATCATTGATAGAAAAATACACTCCTTAAGAAATAGAGATGTCGTTTTAGTTAAAGTACAATGGAGTAGGCATGGAAAAGGGGAGGCGACATGGGAAAGAGAAGATGTGATGAAGGACAAATATCCAAATCTTCCAACAATTAGTAAGTTCTGAATTTCGAGGACGAAATTTTTCGTAGTGGGAGAGGGTGTAATACCCGGTATTAGAATTTGAATCTCAAAATTTAGGGTAAATTTTTCGCAATTTTAAGGTATTAGATTAGTAATTTATTGAGATTTATAGCTAATTAAGATTATTATTTAAAATATATAATTCGGGTAGAAAAATTATAAATTTAATTACGGGGCTTCCTATTATTTTCAATCCAAAATTGAATTATTTCAAGTCCAATCACGATACAATTAATCCTTCTTTCAATTCATTTGTGGCCCAAATCACCAAACCCATTTTAAAACCCATTTAATACTTACTATATATATAACTATTTCCCTATTTGGATAATACTAAATTTGGAAACCTTCCTTAACAGGTAAGAATCCTTTCTCTCTCCCTCACTCGGCTTCCGCAGCTTCCGGCCATCGGCAACCACACCGCCGCCGTCGGCCCCCCCTGGCGGAAATTAACAAACCATGCTTCATTCAAACCCTTTCGTTGCCCTCGTTCCAAATCCGAAGTCGGAATTTCGATTTGGTTTCCCATTCGCCGGCAAATCACCGGTAAAGATAAAATTTCGAAACCTTTGACTCAAGATCTACAGAGATCTGACTGTTAGATTTTCACAAACCTTATACCGTTAGAAAACCCATTCAATTAGGTTTCTAACGCCACCTTCCAATCTCAGATCGGAGCTCTAGATCGCCAGAAAATCGCCAGAGACATCTCTGAAAATAGTCTCGCGAACTCACCGGCAGCGTCTTCTTTGACCGCCGATTCCCAAATCCGCCAGTCTAAAATTGACGAGCCTTACACCATTTTGTTCGTCTCTTCAAGGGCTTCAATGCCCACCGATCAATTTCGTGATTAGAGTTTGTTTCTGCCGTTAATTTAAGTTGAAAGTTTGACGAAATTCCAGTTATTTCCTTCTAATTACGCCATTTTAATATCAGTTTCTCCTCCCCCTCTTTCGCTCTCTCCACTCTCATCACCGGAGGCCGCAATGTCAGTTGTAGAAGGTGTTTGGGGGGATAGGTTAAGGTGGTGGTTAGTGGCGGCCCCGCGCCGGGCCTGCGCCGCCGCGCGTGTGCGTGTGTTTGTGTTGTATATTTTCCGGCCAACGGTGGTCGGAAATGGTCGGGGGTAGGGTGGGAGAGGTCCCTGGCTGCAAGAGATGCTGGTTCGGGGCAGTGTCGGAGGTCGAAAAGGTGGCTGACGGCGGTGGGGATGTAAAAGAGTGAAAGTTGGAAGTATTGGGGAGGCCAAACAGAATTTGAAATTCTTTTGGACTTGTTTTCTATTTTCGAAAACTTCAGTTTGACCCCTCCCAAGTTTTAGTTTAGTCCTCTCATATTAACTTTCAACTTATTAGAATTTTGCCCCCAACTCAACTCTTAGAGTTCTGCAAATTGACCCCTAAATTTTATAATTAAAATTCCTTAAGTCCTAACTTTCTCGTTTTTGACTCGAAAGTGGTCAAACGAACTCCGATTGACCTCAAATTTGAACCATAGTCTCGTTATACCCTCCTTATACGCAAGGTCTATTCAAAATCATGATATTGCCCCTCAATCTCCCAAATTCAAGAAAACAAGACCCAAACATCCTTATTATTCTGTTTCGCGCCTAATTTCTTCATTTCACATCCAAATGCCCCCAAATTTTAAGGATAGATTTATCTAGCATATTTAAATTATTATATATTATTATATTTCCATTTCAGGCTTCTAAGACATATTATGCTATTTTGTGTAGGAGACGATATTGAGCTCGGGAACTAGGACTTGCATCCTGCACAATCATTTTGCACATAAAAAAGGTGGGGTTACCTTCACACTTAACATTGTACTATTGTTATTCAATGCAAGTTGATTGTTTAATTAATCATGATTAGAATGTTTTGCATGAATCCCATGTTGCGGTTGTACCGTACATGTTACATATTTATGTGTTGTGGTGACGATCACTTCACATTATGAGCTCGTACATATTATAAAATTACGGTCCGTCCGTACAAATTCCACGTATGATGCATCTGTGCTATTTGTAATTAATTACGCAGTCGCTTAAATTTACCCCACTGAGTGTATTTTCATAGCACTCACCCCACATTATATTTTCAGATTGAGGCGAAGTACGACACGAAGACTTGGGCATGATGAAATACTTTTGGAGTCCTAAATTCTCTATTTTCCTCTTTCTTAAACTTTGAACTGATAAACCAAGTCCAGAAATAATCTTTCTTTTGTTTACTGTTGAGATGAGCTGTGACTCATCTACTTATATAATGCTTCCGCTATATTTTGTGAATTGGGCTAACCCGCCTGTGAGCGTGGTTATTTGATGTTGGTTTGAAATGCTCTGTCCATGTTGAAAGTTATTTAAAGTTAGGTATACACTAATGTAGCGTTCCTTAAGCCAAAACCACACATCTCAAAATTGGGGCGCTATAAACATCTACCTCCAATTCCTAACATGATGAATCCTTCTTGTGAGGTATTCCTAGAAGATTATTCTTGAAAAATTAAGAGTCTTAGACTTGACTACAAGATTGAAGTGGAAATTCAAGACTACAAATTTTTAAGGTGAGAAAATTATGGTTTTAGTATTTTTCTCTTGACAACATGAAGAATTAATTTTTGACTCAAAGATATGAATTTTTGGAGTTTAGGGGCATATGCCATTTTGTTTTGATTTCAATTTAGAGTCTAGAATTACTTTTAATTGGTACTCGAAAGTCACTTCTCCCAAAAATCCGTTTAGATAAGTATAATTTGATACTCTTTGAAAACAAAATATGGTTTGGATGCCATATAGGGGCTGACCTTCAAGAGTTTGAGTCAAGAAGTTGATACCAAGAAGAAGACTCCATTTTAAATCAACCCGAAAAAAACTACTACGAGGTGGGTGAAAAATCTTTCGAAAATAAGCAAATAATTTTGATAAAATGCATGTAGTAAATGAAAATATTTTAAAATACTATATATATATATATATATATATTACAGATATTTTTTTGATATGTATCAAGTTCAAGAAGTTTCACAAAAACGAGCATGATTTTGATTTCTTGCACAATAGAGACATACTGGCATATATATCTGAATTTTTTGTTCAACTTTTGAATAATGTGTAAATGAATGTGTTATATGCTCAAAATCATATTCTGTACTTGATATATATTCTGGAAAATATGACCTTGTACTGAATTTGACCAAATATGCCATTTATGCAATTTTTGCAAAGTTGAGGACTAAACCGTAATTTCAAAAACTATCCAAGGACTAATCTGTAAATTTTGAAATTTTTGACTGTATTAATTGTAAAATTTAATGTTTTAATTTAATTATAATAGTTTAAAGGTTTTGAGATAAGAAAACTCATCCTTGGAATTTTAGGGACTCAAATGTGGAAACTTGAAAGTTTAAGGGGCAAAAATGAATTTTTAAAAACTGTTCAGGGACCCCACTAAAAATTTCGAACTTTTGACTTTCTCAAACTGAAAAACTTATATTTTGAGAAATTTTATAAGGTTAAAGTGGGTTGGGTTGAGAAAATCGATTTTTGAAACTTTAAGTACTAAAGTGTAAAAATTTCAATCTCTAAGGACTAAAATTCAATTTCCAGAAAAGAAACGTCCCAGACACCTGAAAATTACATAACCTTAATTTTAAAAAAATTTGAACTCATGGTTCAAGTTACATAACAAACGAACACCAAATACACCCTTGAGGGCAAAAACCAAATTTTGGACTAGAAATGAAATTTATGAAAGTTAAGGGACCTAAATGGAATCTTTTTCAAAACTATTTTTTCCCCAACAGTAGAACTATTCTAGATGATATTTTAAAATTTGTAAACACATCAAAAGCCCTTCCGATTTGTGAGATCCAAAATTGTTAAGTTCGGGTCCGAAAATAACGTTTTTGACAAAAGAAGGGACCAAACTAAAATTTTCCTAAACCTCGACCCAAAACCTTTGAAAAACTGAATCTTTGAATAATTTGGAGAATTTAGAAACTGACCTTACATTTTTTTTGAGGGCGACACCATGACTTATTCAATTTCAAACTCGATAAATACTTTTTTTCCCAAAACGGGTTTACTTATTAAAATTTTCTTTTATGAAGGTCCCCAAAATAAATTATATTTTTTCTTATACAATACTAAAATTAATGTAGTTATAATTAAATTGTACTTCAAAAATTTTCTTAAAAATCCCGAACCATATGCATTACGCGTGGCGACTTACTCGCCTTAAGACAATTTAAACTTAATGTGTTGATATCTTATGCTACTTTTATATGTACCACCAATCTTTATTCGACTGACTTGTGGACATGACATGAACTTCGTGGGTCTAATTACGCTTGAGTTAACTTGGTGCGTCAAGCTCACAGTCGGGATGGACTAGTTATGTTTTGGAACCGAGTAGCACAGCTGCGATTCCTTACCGGCCCCACCATTCTAATTCCACAACTGCGGACGGAGTGCCCAAGGAAAGTGGGTCATAATATGGGTATAATCATGATTATGATTCTCTGGGCCTTGCAAGCCATAATTGTTGGAGTTGTCTCGCCCGGGTAGTAATAAGGTAGATATGGCTCTGTGCCAAACGTGCCTGGGGAGTCACAAGGTAGAACGGAGGAATCGATGTCTGATCCACACGGTCCCAATATTACTTGCTTGGGTTGGCATCAGAATCCGTGCGTAACCATTACTTGCTTGGGTTGGCGTTACACTTCGTACGCAACCATTACTTGCTTGGGTTGGTGTTACACTCCGTATGCAACCACTACTTGAACTACTTGCAACGCATTCATAAGGCCTGAATGATCATAACTATTTTATCAAATTTATAAAATTGTATTATTTTGAATACCATGTTGCTTGTGAATCGCGTGTGACGCACGCATCATGCGTTCTTCATATAACCATTTTCCTGTATCTATATAAGCCACACTTACACACAATCACCCATCCACTGAGAATTTTTGTCGCACCCCCACCTTTTTCAATGGCCAATTGTTGATCCACCATATTATGAAGACGTCAACAAAGAAGACCAAGCGACGGAGTAATTCCTAGACTTAGTCCATCGATCCAACCGAAAAATTTGTTTATGCTCTGTTAATGGACAATTTATTTTGTTTGATGTAATAGAGTGGCGTAGGGCCCCTTTGCTTAGACAATTAGTTTGTAATAGTATTTCCGCTGCAACTATTAACTCTGTTTCCAAAAGGTTATGATGAACTATGTCTATTTGGGAATTAAAATTGCTTAAATACTTAGTGGATTGTATTCTTAGAATGGAGAACTGGAATAAGTTAGCTGTTTGTGTCGCGACTCCAGTTTTGGGGCGTGACAGTTATGGTATCAGAGCTCGGTTTGTGAGGAGAAAACGTACATCGAGCCGACCCAGGATAGGTTCCTCTGACCTTGGACTAGGTACGGTTACTAGAGGACCTAAGTTTAATCTTGTATGAATATTTGAATTATTTTGGGTTGTCATAGTGTTAAGATATCCAAATATTCCTCTGTTTGGACGTTGAGTGATTTAGAAATTTCATGATTTGAAGGTTATAGTCCCAGATATGACAAGACTTGAAGGATATAAGGTAAATCTTTTGATAATATATGATTTGGTTATACGATTTATTATGGGATATAGATACTTAATGATATTACTTCGAAAATTGATAGTATGAGACTCATTAAGGATGGTTGCCGATGATAATGCCATTGCCTTTATACATTCCCAAATACTTGTACAAGCTTAAGTAAGGAAAATTGACTTGTGGTTTAAGTATCACGGATAAGATACGTTAAATATGTGACTATTATGGGATCTTGACTAATGTTACCACTAAGTATTCTCTAAATTATGATGGCTATTGTTCACTATGATCGGATATTGACTTTCTGAGACTATTCATACTACTATTGTGATTTAGATACTCGTCCGATATCTGGTTGTTAGTTAATTTGGTGAACTATGACTTAATTTCAGTCACTAAGTATCGACTAATTATAAGGATGGGACACTGAGACTGTACATAGACTATAGTGGTCTTAATAGTGTGACCATAAAAAATAAGTATCCCCTCCCGATGATCGATGAACTATTTTACCAACTCTAGGGAGTCATAGTGTACTCAAAATTTAATCTACAACAAGGATACAATCAGTAGAAGATTAAGGGCGGACACATACCTAACAACCTTCCAAAATAGGTATGGTCACTACGAGTTTGTAGTGATGCCATTCGGATTGCTGAATGCCCCACAACATTCATGTGCCTGATGCACCAAGTCTCCCAACCTTACTGAGATTAATTCGTAGTGATGACATACTCGTGTACTCCAAGTCGAGAGAGGATCACGAACATCATTTGAGAATCGTGATTGGAAGCACTACGAGAACACAAGTTATATGCCAAGATTAGCAAGTGCAAATTATAGCTTAAGTAAATCACATTTCTGAGACATATAGTGCCTGGTGATGGGATCGCAGTTGATCCATCAAACGTGCAAACTATTATGGAGTGGAAATGACCAGAAACAGGACCAAGATCAGAAGTTTTGGGATTGGCAGGATATCACCGAATATATATCAAAGATTTCTTCAAAATTGATGGACCAAACGACGAGTATGAGACTAGTTTCTCAGAACTAAAGAAACGACTCACGACCGCTTTCGCCTTGGTCCTCACGAATGAAATAGAAAAGGTTTATCTTTATAATGATGTGTCAAGAGAAGGGTTGGGTGTAGTACTTATGCTAAAGGGAAAGTAATTGTCTATGCCTCACAGAAGCTCAAACCATACGAGACCACTACCCATCGCACGATCTGGAATTTGCAGCAATAATGTTCGCGTTGAAGAGTGGTGACACTACTTACACAAAACAATGTTCACTGTTTTCATAGATCATAAGAGTTTGATATAATTGTTCTCCCAAAGGGGTCTCAATTTGAGACAAAGAAGGTGGATGGAGCCAATAGAAGACTATCACTTTGATATCCCGTACCACCCTGGGAAGCAAATTTAGTGGCAGATGCCTTAAGAAGAAAGGTCAGCATCGCCAGACTGATGATTAGGGAATGGAAATCCCTAGAAGAGTTGAGTGTATGGGATCCGATGAGAATGAACACTCAAATATTTTGGGCTATTATCTCGAGAGACTCGAGTTCTTTGTCGAAATTAAAGCAAAGACAAGAGGAGGAACGCTGAGCCCGAGATACATTGGGTTATATAAGATACTTAAGAGAGTCGGGAAGCTGGCCTATCACATTGAACTTCCGCCTCCTACAGCTGCTATGCATGGCGTGTACCATGTCTCTAGATTAAGGACATACCAGCCTGACCCGGAACACATTATCATAGAGGAAATTTCGCCCATAATAGAGAATTTGTCTTACACCGAGAAACTGCTACGAATCACAAAGAGACAAGTGCGCCAGCTGAGGAGAAGGGAGATCTCAATGGTCAAGGTAGTGTGGTAAGCGCATGATCGGGATGAAGATGCCACGTGGGGACCAAACTCTTTTAAGAAGGGGAGAATGTGAGGCCCCGATTTTTTTCAACATATTCTACGATGATGTATAGTGACAATAATCTTGGCTAAGTGTCACAATATCTATTATAGATGAGATATGGTACTCAATTATTTATTTCTTCCAACGACGATTACTCTTTCCCTATTTCGAGCATACCAGTTATATTCTTCTTCAAGTATTAATTCGTGATCGACTATAGATGACTTTAGAAATATTGGACCCTCGATAAATTAAGAGTACATTTCAATCCTTACCCAAATATTTCACCATATTCTATAATTCATTCTCAACCAACTTCCAATTTATTTTAAAAAAAAATATACATTTGTTATTTTCACATCCTTAATTTTAAATTTCTAAATATTTAATTATGGATATTTATACATTTTATTTTCCCTCAATTTTATAAAAGAAAAGAAAACCAATATTTTTTCTCTTTCCCTAATTTTCGACTCTATCACTTAAAATGGGGGAAATAACTCATTTTTTTCTCTATTATTATTTTTATTATTTTATATCTCCCAACTAGATTATTATGGGACAAAAGAAAAATTGACAAATTCCTCCCTTAAAATTGGCCAAGAGAAGAAAATGGGGAGGTTGTTTCATTTTTTTTTTCAATAAATAAATACCAAAAATAAAAACAAAATCTATCCTCCTCCTACTAAAAAAAACAGCCACATCAATTGTAGTGGGGGAATCAATTCTTTTTTTTTTTTGTAACCTACAACCAACCCCACCCATTAATTCTATTACAATAATTAACCCCAAAAGACAAGAAAACAAAAAATTAATCCCTCCCTAACCATTACTTTCGGCTACAGCATACATAGGAGAGGAATCACTCTCATTTTTTTTGTAACCTACAACATTTAATTAATACACCTAATAATTACAATACATTAGTAAAAATCAAAAGCAAGAATCATCCTCCTAACCCACCTCAAACTTTCGGCTATAGTCTCCTTTTAGAGGGGAATCATTCCATTTTTTTTTAAAAACTCGCAACACACATTTTACTTCAATTATTACACCTCAAAAAAAAAATTAATAACTTCCCCTCCCAAGCAAAATTTTCGGCCATTAGCTCCTCTAATAGGGGAATCCATTTTTTTTCTTCTATCTATTCAAACCATCTAACCTCCATTCATTTCATCTTTGAGCAAGAGAAAACAAGACACATTTCCAAAAAAAATTCTAAGGGGCCGAAAATTTGCTAAGTAAGGTGAGAAATGTTTCTTCTAATTTTATTTTTATCTCATTGAAACTTCAAACCTATACCTCTAATTTCTAATCATGATGAATTCTTCTCATTGAAGTACTCCTAGAGGAATGTTTCTTGAAGAATTAAGAGACCTAGACTTGACTACAAGCTTGAAGAGGAAATTTAAGACTACACACTTTTAAAGTGAGAAAATGGTGGTTTTAGTATTTTTCTCTTGACAACATGAATAATTAAATTTTGACTCAAAGATATGAATTTTTGGAGCTTAGGAGCTGACCTACACCATCTCAAGTTTAAATTAGAAGCTTGAAGAAAAAAAAAATTCATTTTTAGAGATTACTTGAAGACATTAACGTAAGTAGTAGCCATTTGATCCTATTAAATTTCTTTAAACTTGAGACTTTAATTTTAACACCTAAATAGGTTTGGATGCCATATAGGGGTTGACATTCAAGAGTATGAGTCAAGAAGTTGATACCAAGAAGAAGACTCCATTTTAGATCAACCCGAAAAAAACTACTACGAGGTGGGTGAAAAATCTTTCTAAAATAGGCAAATAATAACAATGTAAAAGATTTCATAGTAAATGTATTCTCAGAAATAGATTATTCTAAAATATATGATGTATGTTATAAGTTGGTTCTTTTAAACCATAGGAGTATATAGAAATTAAAAACTTCAAATATGGACTATAATTATGCCAACTTTCTAAAATTCTATCTTTCAATTAGGAGACTCAATTGACACTTACCTAATTAGTTTAGGAGTAATTGGTTAAACTTTGAAAAGTTTATCATTGACAAAAATGAGTTAAATTTGTACACTTTCATATTTGGTTCAAATTTGAGAAGAATATTTTAATACATGAAAACTAGAACATAATTGGCTCAAAGTCTAATCAATCTCATATTGTAGTAGTACTTTGATAATTTAATATTCGATCAATTAATAGTCTCTCTTAAATAGGTTTCAGTCGATCGCGATTCGAAAACGATAGGTTAACTAAATAATTTGCTAATTTGATTTGATGCTATATTAAATGATAGCAGCATATAAATTAATAACTCCTTAACATATAGTATATTTATAATAATCGCGGAAGATATCATAAAACAAAAATGACTCTATGGTTATATGTTTATCATCGAAATTCATTAATATTTTATCGTTATCTTTCGTTATCGATATGACCCATATTTTTTCATTTCCCGAGTCCTGTGTTAAACCAATTTGGCGTGTGTAGTTTTGTCAATCAATCGAACAGGTCGCCTGTTGGTGTTTGCACGACTACACATGTGCCTATTCCCATTTTTCTGGTCGGACCGGAGACGGTGGCGAAACTTGGGTCGTAGTATTGATATATTCTGGAATATGATGAACTCTGGGTATAAACCCACAGCTAAAGAGTCGTCGAGCCACTCAAAGGAATAAGGAGTGTGAAGCCCCGATTTTTTCGAGCTTATAATTGATCCTTATTGTCGTTTATACTTCTGAGCGACTATTTTACCGCGTCATTTTGACGGGTAAATATTAATAATATATACATTTTGTATTTTATTTTATTTTACTTAATTACTTGTGATCATGATCATCATTAATTCTATTTTTGCATTTATGATCACTTGATTGATCATTATTACTATTTTTTTATTTATTAATCATCTTAGAATTTTAAGAGACTATTTATTTTTAGAGACTTTTACCTTATAGAATTAAGATTTTGATTTAGATTAAGTGATCATGAGACTTACAAGTGATCAAGGAAACCACTAATTATTTTGGAGATTGATATATTTCATCTATTATCTTCAAATTTGGGACAAAAAAAAATATATGGAATTACCATAATGCTATTATAGTGGACGGCCAACATGGATATTTTTGGAGTAAAAATATCATCCAACTCTTGTACAACTACACCTTATATTAGTCATCTTGTGTATAATTATACTATTAATTCAAACATTATACACATCATCTCTTATATTACTTCTTTATTAATATTTTTGCCAACATGTTGGAAGTCTTCCAACATTTCATTCAAACCAAGTTTTGCCCATACATTTGACCTTCAAATTGTCTCCCATGCAAGAGGCAAAATGCAAGACACAAAATTGAACAAAAATTCCTCTCCCCCCCCCCCCATGGTGGACGGCCAATATGGCAATTTTTACACAATTTTTTCATTTTTCATCCAACACATTCTAACCCTCAAGTTAATTTTCTCCTCCTTCTCTCTAAAAACTCCCAACTTCTCTCTACTCTTTCTTCTCACTTTTTTCTTCAACACTTAGAAATGTTTTCAAGAATTCTCTCCTTATTCTTCAAAAATTCGAACACACCTATACTACAAGGTAAGAAATTTTATCTTCAATCCATTTTTGATATCACATAGTTCATCTCTTCCACCTTCTTAACTTAAGTTTGAATTTGATTTGGAGGTACATTTAGAAGACTTTGAAGATTAGAGCTTGACATCATTTTGAAGAAGCATTTCAAACTTGAAGAAGAACTAGTAGAGGAATTTGGACTACAAGGTAAGAATTGAGTACTAGACCTCTTCTTTCTATTTTTTTTTCAAATTTTAACACCCCTTTTTCATTTTTGAGAAATAGGGGCTGACCTTAGGTGATTTTGGAGTTGAACCAAAATTTCCAATTTTTAAGCTTCAACTAGTCTCCAAACACCTACTACACAAGGTAAAGTGTAGTCCTTCTCATTTCCTTATTTCCTTCTTTTTTCTCCTTAATTTTTCTCACTTTTCTAACTTCAAAATTTTGATATTTTTTGAATTAGGGGCTGACCTAAGAAGCCTCATCCAAAAATTGTGAAATTATCCTTTTATTTCACAATTTCCAATTTTAAGGTGGGTGGAAAAATATTTTCCAACTATTAGGTGTTTTTATTAAATGCATGTAGAAAATTTGATCATGAGCCTTGAGATATATATAATCATGTATTGCATGTCAATTTTATGTATCAAGTCATGAAAATTCTCAAGAGTTGCTCAAATTTACTATTTATTGAATTTTAGGTTCATGCATGTGCAATTTATTGTTTTATTTGATGAATTCTTGTATGTATTGGATATGCATGTATATGATCTTTAAAATCTATGTTTTGGATGCCTTATAACCTGGAAAAGTCGAGCATAATTGATTAAATTTCAATTTTGGACTTAAAATTGTAAACATGGAAAGTTGGTGGACTAAACTGTAAGAAAATAAAAGTTAAAGGACCCCTCTGCAAATTTCGAAATTTGGGACTGTACTCAGGTTTAAAAATGACTTTTGGACATTTTAATAAAGTTTTAAGAGTTTTAATATAAATAAAATCAACCTTTAAAAGCCCAAGGACTAGATTGTAAAATTTTGAAAGTTTAAGGGCTACTTTGCAATTTTTAAAACTGCACCAGAACTAAACTCTAAAATTTGAAATTTTTACCCTTAAGGTACTGGGAATTACATATTTTAAAAGTATTCCAAAAATCCAAGTGTTTAGGGCTTGGAAAGTAATTTTACAAAAATTGAGGGACTAATGTGTAAAATATTAAACTTGAGGACCCAAATGAAATTTCCAGGACTTATGCAGCCCATGCACCTGGAATTACTAACTTAACTATAACTTAATTATATTTTGGACCCAAGGTTCAAATTTCATAACAATTGGACCCCTAAAAGCCTTAAAGGCAATTATTTCAAAATGGGACGAAAATGATATTTTCAAAAGTTAAAGGACCTACACACATTTCTTTTAAAAACTGCTTTTGTCCCAATATCTCACTAACCTTAATGACATTTTCCAACTGGAATCACATTAAAAGCCCTTCCGGTTTGTGAGTTCCGATTATTTTAAACTTAAGGTCCGAATTGGCAATTTTTACAAATTTGGGGCCAATGTGAGAATTTTATAAAACTCGACCTCAAAACTTTAAAAAATGGAATATCTGGAAAATTTGGAGAATTTAGGAACTGACCTCATAATTTTTCAAGGTCGGGATATTTATTTATTCAATTTTAATCCCAAAAGTGTTGATTTTTTATACAAAACGGGGCTAAATTGCAATTCTTCTTTTATAAAGGACCTAACTTAAATTATTTTCTCTTTTACTAAAATATCCCTGGACCCTCTGACTTGGAGATTTAATTAAAGTATTTTATTTTCCCAAAAATCCTTGACTTATCGGATCAATTTGACCGATTAATACCGAATCGCGGAGCGACTTCCTCACCTTGTGATTTTGAATCTATAACGGGACTTATGTTCTACCTAATCTTTCAAGATATCTAAGGTTGCTTATCCTTCCGATAATCGTCTTCATCCAAAAACTCCACCAACGCCAAAATTACTACTCGCGAGTTTTCAAAAATTTTCCTAAACTGCTTCCCTGAATCAATAATACTCGACTGCCTGGTTGACTACCTGAACTTGTATTTACTTTCCTGTTTGAGTCAACTTGGTATGTCGAGCTCACAGTCGGAATGGATAAGTCGGGGATGGAACCAGGCAGCTCGGCTGCTATTCTACTCTTCCGGCCCCATCGTCCTAATCCCGCAACTGAGGGACGGAGTTTGTCCAAGGGAAGCGGGTCGTAGTACTTGAGGTATAATCATGATTATGACAGATCCGAGCCTTGCAATCTCCACTGTGGATTTTGTCTTTGCCTATGGAGAGATAAGGTGACCGGTCTTGGACCATCCATCCTGGGGAGTTACAAGGAAGAACGAAGGAATCGCGCTGCCCGATCCACACGATTCCGAGTTATCGGACCCGCTTGGTTGGCGCTACAAATTAAACGCAACCGCTTACTTATTTTGCATTGGTTGGCACTACAAATCCATACGCAACCATTATTTGCCTTGCGAGGGATTGCGTTACATTTCCGCACGCAATCTTACCTGTCTTGATCAATCACATAGTGCCTGTGTGACCATGAACTATTTTCTTGAATCGTATAAGTATATTATTTAAATATTTTTATCACGACGCTTATGAATCGTGTGTGAATTCATGCATCATACTCACACGTTTTCATATAAATCAAGTTTTCTCACATTAACTATATATCGCCACACTTGCACACGATCACCCCATCCATCGAGATTTCCTCACCCCCATCTATTTTCTAACCTTAGATGAAGATTTCGTTGAAGATGCGAACCGACCCGGATTGAGACCTTGTACTCGCTTGTTGGATTTACTTCTTCTTGTTGTTGATTGGACTCTTTTCTTATGTTGTTGTCGGACTCTCGTATTTCTTTCCATTCCGCTTTGTAACTCAAGGGCGTAGACCCTTTGACTTTAAGTTTCTATATTTTGTTGATTTTTGGGATGTAATTTAGATTATGGATTGTGGACCTTGTAAGTGGTATTTGTACTTGTTATTTATTTCACGCTATTTAGACTACATTTTCATTGGGTTTCGTTGATATTTGTCAGTCCGTTTGGTTATTGTATTTAAGTTGTGGATCGTCCGTCGCGTCCGCTTGGGGCGTGATGCAGGTTTAGAGTGGTATCGAGCTCGGCTAGTAAGATGGAAACTTACACCGAGCCGACCCGATAGACCCCGATCTGTGTTTTGGGTAAGTACCGCGACTTGACCAATTAAGTGTGAAATCGATTTCAAATTGGCATAAAATTGTCTTATTGATGTTTGAACTAAGTTAGAACGCATGTTTTGAGATTTCATAGTCATACTTGTCTTGACCTAGTTGATTCTTGACCGATTTCCTTTATTCGTTCTTTTCCTTATTCTCTCCGTATCTTTCCTCTGCCTTTGACTGATCCGCCTTAGTTTTGTTTGATCGGATGGAGCCGGCGCCGCCATCATGGTGGGATGTTTTCCATGCCCGTGCTGAGTGGGAATATTACTGGGCATTGATGATTCACTGGCACCGGGACAGTGAATGCGCGACCACAGAGCTAGCCCAGGAGCGCCAACGTAATAGGGGACTCGACTCGCGCTTGGCGAGGAGCCAAGATGAGAAGAGCGAGCTGACCACTCACACATCAAGGATCGCGATAACACCATAAGAGCGTGGGAGGACCAGATCTGAGTATCCGGGGAGCGCCCGGATAACATGCGAGAGAAGATGAAGAGGGCAAGTGACGGCCGCTAGAAATGGGAGATTGACGCCCGCCTATCCGCGACACCGCCGAGCACTTGGAGAGACCCTCATCAAGCAAATGACGGTCATAGAGGACCTTACTCGTGCCCTAGCTCGAGAGACGCCGCACCGAGGTCGCTTTGGCAGCTAATGCTCAGCCATTGCCACCACTCGAGGTGGAGCCCGTACCTGACACCGAGGAGGATCCTGAGGAGGATCCCGAGGAGGATCCAGTTGACATTGGAGAGCCTGAGGTACTCGAAGCTCCTCCACTCGATGAGGCTCAGGAATTCAAGCAGTGGTTGGACTTCATGGATTGGCCCAAGGTTGGCGCCACCTCGGCCCGACCCGATCCGATTATGGACATAGGCTGCGGCGGCGATGATGGCAATCTCACCGATTAGTTAGCTGATTATTAGTTTGTACTTCTGTTGTTGTAGTCGCGTATTCCAGTGTTGTACCTTACTTTCTATTGTACTAGATTCTGTTGTATTTTGGTTCCGATGTATCTGACTTAGTATTTCTGCTGTTGTACTATGGGTGTATTCAAGTTTTACATTAATGGATATGCCTTTTGCTATTTATTCAGTGTCTTGTGTTTGATGTTACTTTCCCTGTGATATCACTTGCTTTACGCAAATAATTATTGTATTCATTTACTCGTGAATCGCAACTAACACTTCAAGATACAGAATGGCCGAACATCGAGGACGTGGGAGACCTCGTTGCGTTCCACGAGGGGATGATGACGTACCCAGGGATCGGGTACCCTCTCCTGAATTACCACCGCCTCCTCCACTTGCTGCAGGAGACAATTTGACCGCACAAGCCTTACAGCAAATACTGGTTTTTATGAGGCAACAGACAGAGCCTCAACCCCGAGCTCCAGAACTCGCCAGAGAGGCGAACGATCGCACGTTGGAGCGATTTTTGCGGTTCGACCCACCAGCCTTCGTGGGAGAGCCGGACAATTTGAAGGCAGAAGAATGGGTACTGAAGTTGGAGAATATCTTCAATGCTCTCCAATACTCAGACGAGCAAAAAGTCACACTCGCCGTACTTTGTCTGGAATCGGCTGCTAGGGACTGGTGGAGGGTAGTTGAAAGGAGATGGGAACAGGACCGGGTAGTCAGAACATGGGGAAATTTCTTGGCGGAGTTCAATGAATAGTACATTCCACAGGTTGTGAAAGAAGCGCGCGAGATCAATTTCACAGATTGAGGCAGGAACTGATCGTAGCTCAAGACGAGTCCGAATTTCACCGAATGTCCAAGTATGCTCTGGGATAATCGATCAAGAGGATAAGCTTTACAAGTTCACTCGAGGATTGAAATCGAACTTGAGTAAACAGTTGTTGATCGTGAACTCGACAACCTACTCACCAGTAAAAGCGCAGTTCTCCGCATTAGTCCTGGATCAACCGTATTGGGCAGATTCAAAGAGAATAGGCCATCGAACGCTTTTAAGAGGATAGTCTGGGGACACCATCTAAACCGCCGCTAAGTTTGAAGGGACTAGTTAACAAAACAAATAAAGGAAAGAGACCAAGATAAGAAAGCCGGGTCAATTGTGTGCACATTGCCGAAACCGACATACGATCACATGGCGTAAACAAGGAAGGTGTTTGCGCTATGGTAGTAATCGGCACTACCGCAAGATTGTCCGGCACGATGACCGAACCAAACAAACGCACTGGCGAGGCGGGAAATGGCTGAGTAATCGGCAAGGATGCCCGCTCGAGCATTTGCAATAGCCGGACAGAGGCTCTTGAGGCAAATGATGTGGTGGAAGGTACGCTTCTAGTATCTAACCACTACGCTAAAATATTGTTTGACCCTGGATCAACGCATTCATTTGTTGCACCGCATTTTGTACACAAAATCGCATGCATGGAACATATGCCTATATGTTTAGAAGTGTCAACTCCTATGGGGGCAAGTCGATAATGTATATTATCTATAATGCATGCGAAGTTAAGATTGCTGAGATAAACTTTCCTGCCGATTTAATCCTATTACCTATATCCGAATACGACGTGATATTAGGGATGAACTGGTTATCTGCACACCATACACAAATGGACTGCCATAACAAGTCGATTAAGGTATGTGAACCCGAAAACCCGAAGTGGAAATTTCGAGGGAAGGGCACGAGTTAAGATTGCCCCAATCATTTCAGCAATGAAAGCGAGGAAGGCAATCACTAGAGGGGCTCGAGGGTACTTGGCGTTTGTAATTAACAAACCCAAGGTTGAGACACAAATCAACCAAGTACCTATAGTATCGAATATACTGGATGTATTTCCACAAGAACTCACCACTATTCCTCTAGATAGGGAAGTCGAGTTCACCATCGAGGTGTTGCCGGATCGCCTTTACTGCCGTAACACCGTATAGAATGGCTCTCTTGAGTTACAAGAGTTGAAAACGCAATTACGTAAAACCGATGTGGGATTTATCCGACCGAGTGCGTCTCCGGGGGAGCACTGTCTTTGCTCGTCAAAAGAAGGATGGCACATTAAGACTATGTATAGATTATCGTGGTCTTAATAGCGTGACCATCAAGAACAAATATCCCCTCCCGAGGAAAGAAGAACTATTTGATCAACTTCAAGGAGCAACGGTGTACTCGAAGTCTGACTTACAACAAGGATATTATAAACTGAAGATCCGCGAAGGAGACATTTCCAAAACGCATTTCAAACCCGATATGGACACTACGAGTTTGTAGTAATGCCTTTCGATCGACAAATGCACCAAAGCAAAGATTTATGGACCTCGATGCATCGAGTCTTTCAACCTTATTTAGATTAATTCGTAGTGATATTCATTGATGACATACTCGTATACTCTAAGTCTAGAGAAGAGCATGAGCGTCATCTGAAAATCGTTTTGGAGACACTACGAGAGCACAAGTTGTATACCAAATTCAGCAAGTGCGAATTTTAGCTTAGTGAAGTCGCGTTCTTGGGACATATAGTATCCGACACTCGGGATTGCAAGAGATCCTTCAAGGTGCGGGGCAGGTGGTTGAATGGAAACAACCCGAGTCAGAATCGGAAATCGAGTTTCTAGACTAGCTGGATATTGTTGGGAAATTTATTGTTTAGATTTTGATGAATGCCATGTAAAACTTAGAATAGGAAGTTGGCACCCCAATTTTTGTTGTAAATCGCATTTGTAATAAATAGGGTGGGTCAAGGTGAGTTAAGTCGGCTATGCCCAAACATGCAACAAGACAATCGGAGACTAGAAGGAAGACTCATTGCAAGACAGTTGAGTATGGCAAAGAAGAGAAGACGGAACTCTTTTGAAGGAGCAAATGAGATGCGGTGAGTGGAGTATCGGTCAAGTCAACTCAAGAAAAGCCAAGTCTCAAGTTGAAGTGATGAGAAGAGTCATCCATGATTGGAAGCGACTCTAAGTCACCTGGGGAAAGCAAGGAAATGCAACAAGTCGAGATAATCAAAAGATCCATTGCACAGAAATCAAGAGAATTACTTAAACAAGTAATATCTCCATGCTACCTTTCTCGAAGTGCTCGGTCCCGAAGCGTGCAAAAGGAATAAACCAATGGGAAGCACTAAACCGTGTCGAACTCGAAAAAGGTGAAGAACAATTCATACGAGGAAATGGCAATTCCAAGGACTGCAACAAGACAAGCCAACGACCACAAGTGACTTTCAAAAATAAGCCTATCTCTTCAACGGGCAGATTTTTGAAAGATCACTACAAAAGACTGAGGAATAACTCTGAGAAAAGGTTACGCAGACTACAGAGGTTACCTTAACCATACAAGCAAGAAGAAATATTTTGTAACCTGAAATATTCTCAAGTTATTAAACGCTTAATCCTCAAGCCTACACTACGAAGAACATCAATCCAACACTCACCGTGAAGGAAAGATAACTTCAATCGCTTGAAGATGAAATTATCAAGAATCAAGGGGTCCGCATTCCACGAAGGATTGTAGGAAGGTTCAAGGTTGAACCAAGTTTTGAGCTTTTGGAGGGCTTCGTGATCAAATTCAAAAGTTTAAGCAAGTGGGCTGTAGTAGCAAGGCAAAATACCGCCTGTGAAAAAGTTGAGTCGTACGAGAAGCCACCGAGTGATCAAGGCGTCTCGGATCGAGTCCCAAAGGATCAAGTCACCTGTGTGTGATCAAGACTTGTATCCGGACTGTTACCACTTTGTATCTTGATCAATACTTAGTGGATTCCTCCAGAGTTGGAGAAGAGAGGAGTAGAAGAATTACCCCATCTTCGAACCTCTATAAAAACTTATCGTGTCATTTACATTTCAAAGACTTAAATTCCTCGCATCATATTTGTTTAATTCTCACGACATATTTGCTATCCATTAGATAATTTCTAAGTACCAAATCAAGCTTTAAATCTCTACTAAACCAAACTTAAGGGTGTTAAGTCTTCCAAAAAAACAAACCACGTTGAGCTAATTCATCTTAACAACTGAGTTATTCTATCAACAAATCAATGAAATCTGTTGAGTTACTAACTCTACCGATTAACTAAATTAGTCATTCCACCTAGACACAAATGTGTAGTATCAACTCGAACTTTTAAAAGGACTAAATCGAAAATTTGGTAAGGTTTATTCAACCCCCCCTTCTAAACCTTACACTCACACCCCTTGGGACCTACAGATATTACCGAAGATTTATCCAGGACTTCTCCAAGATAGCCGGACCACTCACTCGACTAACCCAGAAGCAAGTCAAGTTTGTGTGGAACGATAGGTGCGAGGCGAGTTTCCAAGAACAGAAGAAACGACTTACTACAGCTCCAGTCCTAGCCCTTCCAAAGGGAACCGAAAACTTTGTCATCTACAAAGTGATGCATCAAAAGAAGGACTAGGAGCAAAGCTCATGCGGAAGGAAAAGTTATCGCTTATGCATCACGAAAGCTCAAGCCGTATGAGGCCAATTATCCAACGCATGACTTGGAATTGGCAGCAATAGTGTTCGCGTTGAAGAAATGGAGACACTATCTCTACGGAGCAACATTCACGGTTTTCACGGATCATAAGAGCTTGAAGTATCTATTCTCCCAGAAAGATCTCAATCTGAGGCAACGGAGATGGATGGAGTTGATTGAGGACTATCACTTTGATATTCAATACCATCCCGGGAAAGCTAACGTCGTAGCAGATGCTCTAAGCAGAAAGGCGAGCTTAGCCAGACTTATGATTCGAGAGTGAGAATCATTAGAAGAGCTGGGCAATTGAAATATGACGAGAACCAATACTCAGATTTCATATGCCTACATTTCGGTTAAACCCGATCTGCTGAATGAGATCAAAGAAGTACAAGAGAAAGATACACATCTTCAAAAACTGAAGGAGAAGATACTTAAAGGAAAAAGATCATAATTCTCGGTACATGAAGATGGAGTTATCAGATTCCGGAATCGAGTGTGTGTACCGAATGACGAGCAGATTAGGAATAAAATCCTAGCAGAGGCACACCGTTCAAAATACACTATACATCCTGGAGGAAAAAAAATGTATAAGGATTTGAAACGGAGTTATTGGTGGGTAAACATGAAGAACCAGGTAGCAGAGTTCGTTGCGAGATGTTTGACTTGTCAGCGAGTGAAAGAAGAACACCAACGACCATCTGGTTTACTACAACCGTTGAGAATTCCCGAGTGGAAATGGGAACACATAACGATGGACTTCGTGATGGATCTACCAAGGACCAGAGGAGTCCATGATGATATTTGGGTAGTTGTAGACCGACTCACGAAATCTGCACACTTTTTACCCATCAAGAAAACTGATAGCTTGCAGAAACTTGCACAGACTTATATCCGAGAAATCATTCGATCGCATGGAGTACCAATCGACATAGTATCCGACAGAGACCCGAGGTTTGTCTCCGGATTTTGGAAGTGCTTGAACGAGGAATTGGGTACCTCGCTAAGTTTCAGCACAACAGCACATCCACAAACCGATGGACAGTCTGAGCGAACAATTTAAACCCTTGAAGATATGCTGTAAGCTTGCACATTGGATTTTCAAGGAAGTTGGGATTCGCACATACCATTAGCTGAGTTCGCCTACAATAATAGTTATCAGGCCACGATTGGGATGGCACCCTACGAGGCATTATATGGGCGAAAATGTAGATCCCCACTACACTGGGAGATTGATGACCAATGGACTCCGAAAGAGAAACGAAAGTCGCCCTCGATTCCAAAGGTCAACTTAGTTTAGAAAGCCATAGAGAAGGTCAAGCTGATCAAGGAGCGGATTCGCACAGCTCAGAGCCACCAAAAGAGTTGCGCGGACAAGAGAAGAAAGGATTTGGAATTTGAAGTCAGAGATGAAGTATTTCTCAGACTCTCACCACGGAAAGGATTGATCAATCCGAAGAAAGGAGGCAAGTTGAGTCCGAGATATGTTGGACCTTACAAGATTTTACAGAGGATCGGGAGGTTAGCTTACCGACTCGAGTTACCAGCACCATATGCAGGAATGCACGATGCATTCCACGTGTCGAGACTGAAGAAGTATCAACCAGATCCCGAACATATCATCACTCATGATACTCCGCCTCTAATGGAAAATCTATCCTACACCGATAGGCCGATCCGGATCATTGATTAGCAGATACGACAGTTGCGTAAAAGAGAAATCCCGATGGTTAAGGTTGTGTGGCAGAACCACGACCGAGACGAAGATGCAACGTGGGATATGGAAGAAGACATGAGGAATCAATATCCAGAACTATTCTGAAGAGAATTTGGGGACCAAATTCTTTTAAGGAGGGGAGGATGTGAAGTCCCGATTTTTCCGAGCTTATAATTGATCCTTATTGTCGTTTATACTTCTGATCGACTATTTTACCGCGTCATTTTGACGGGTAATTATTAATAATATATACATTTTGTATTTTATTTTTTTTACTTAATTACTTGTGATCATGATCATCATTAATTCTATTTTTGCATTTATGATCACTTGATTGATCATTATTACTATTTTTGTATTTATTAGTCATCTTAGAATTTTAAGAGACTATTTATTTTTAGAGACTTTTACCTTATAGAATTAAGATTTTGATTTAGATTAAGTGATCATGAGACTTACAAGTGATCAAGGAAATCACTAATTATTTTGGAGATTGATATATTTCATCTATTATCATCAAATTTCGGACAAAAAAATATATGGAATTACCATAATGCCATTATAGTGGATTTGCCAACATGGATATTTTTGGAGTAAAAATATCATCCAACTCTTGTACACCTACACCTTATATTAGTCATCTTGTGTATAATTATACCATTAATTCAAACATTATACACATCATCTCTTATATTACTTCTTTATTAATATTTTTGCCAACATGTTGGAAGTCTTCCAACATTCCATTCAAACCAAGTTTTGCCCATATCTTTGACCTTCAAATTGTCTCCCATGCAAGAGGCAAAATGCAAGACACAAAATTGAACAAAAATTCCTCTCCCCCCCCATGGTGGACGGCCAATATGGCAATTTTTACACAAATTTTTCAATTTTCATCCAACACATTCTAACTCTCAAGTTAATTTTCTCCTCCTTCTCTCTAAAAACTCCCAACTTCTCTCTACTTTTTCTTCTCACTTTTTTCTTCAACACTTAGAAATTTTTTCTAGAATTCTCTCCTTATTCTTCAAAAATTCGAACACACCTATACTACAAGGTAAGAAATTTTATCTTCAATCCATTTTTGATATCACATAGTTCATCTCTTCCACCTTCTTAACTTAAGTTTGAATTTGATTTGGAGGTACATTTAGAAGACTTTGAAGAAGCATTTCAAACTTGAAGAAGAACTAGTAGAGGAATTTGGACTACAAGGTAAGAATTGAGTACTAGACCCATTCTTTCCTCTTCTTTCTATTTTTTTCAAATTTTAACACCCCTTTTTCATTTTTTCGAAATAGGGGCTGACCTTAGGTGATTTTGGAGTTGAACCAAAATTTCCAATTTTTAAGCTTCAACTAGTCTCCAAACACCTACTACACAAGGTAAAGTGTAGTCCTTCTCATTTCCTTATTTACTTCTTTTTTCTCCTTAATTTTTCTCTCACTTTTCTAACTTCAAAATTTTGATATTTTTTGAATTAGGGGCTGACCTAAGAAGCCTCATCCAAAAATTGTGAAATTATCCTTTTATTTCACAATTTCCAATTTTAAGGTGGGTGGAAAAATATTTTCCAACTATTAGGTGTTTTTATTAAATGCATGTAGAAAATTTGATCATGAGCCTTGAGATATATATAATCTATGTATTGCATGTCAATTTTATGTATCAAGTCATGAAAATTCTCAAGAGTTGCTCAAATTTACTATTTATTGAATTTTAGGTTCATGCATGTGCAATTTAATGTTTTATTTGATGAATTCTTGTATGTATTGGACATGCATGTGTATGATCTTTAAAATATATGTTTTGGATTCCTTATAACCTGGAAAAGTCGAGCATAATTGATTAAATTTTAATTTTTGACTTAAAATTGTAAAAATGGCAATTTGGTGGACTAAATTGCAAAAAAATAAAAGTTAAAGGACCCCTCTGCAAATTTCGAAATTTGGGACTGTACTCAGGTTCAAAAATGACTTTTGGACATTTTAATAAAGTTTTAAGAGTTTTAAGATAAATAAAATCAACCTTTAAAAGCCCAAGGACTAGATTGTAAAATTTTGAAAGTTTAAGGGCTACTTTGCAATTTTTAAAACTGCACCAGACCTAAACTCTAAAATTTGAAATTTTTACTCTTAAGGTACTGGGAATTACACATTTTAAAAGTATTCCAAAAATCCAAGTGTTTAGGGCTTGGAAAGTAATTTTACAAAAATTGAAGGACTAATGTGTAAAATATTAAACTTGAGGACCCAAATGAAATTTTCAGGACTTATGCAGCCCATGCACCTGAAATTACTAACTTAAGTATAAATTAATTATATTTTGGACCCAAGGTTCAAATTTCATAACAATTGGAACCCTAAAATCCTTAAAGGCAATTATTTCAAAATGGGACGAAAATGATATTTTCAAAAGTTAAAGGACCTACACATATTTCTTTTAAAAACTGCTTTTGTCCCAATATCTCACTAACCTTAATGACATTTTTCAACTGGAATCACATTAAAAGCCCTTCCGGTTTGTGAGTTCCGATTATTTTAAACTTAAGGTCCTTATTGGCAATTTTTACAAATTTGTGAGAATTTTATAAAAACTCGACCTCAAAACTTTAAAAAATGGAATTTCTGGACAATTTGGAGAATTTAGGAACTGACCTCATAATTTTTCAAGGTCGGGATATTTATTTATTCAATTTTAACCCCAAAAGTGTTGATTTTTTCAAAACGGGGCTAAATTGCAATTCTTCTTTTATAAAGGACCTAACTTAAATTATTTTCTCTTTTACTAAAATAGCCCTGTACCCTCTGACTTGGAGATTTAATTAAAGTATTTTACTTTCCCAAAAATCCTTGACTTATCGGATCAATTTGACTGATTAATACCCGATCGCGGAGCGACTTCCTCACCTTGCGATTTTGAATCTATAACGGGACTTATGTTCCACCTAATCTTTCAAGATATCGAAGGTTGCTTATCCTTCCGATAATCGTCTTCATCCAAAAACTCCACCAACGCTAAAATTACTACTCGCGAATTTTCAAAAAGTTTCCTAAACTGCTTCCCTGAATCAATAATACTCGACTGCCTGGTTGACTACCTAAACTTGTATTTACACTCCTGTTTGAGTAAACTTGGTGTGTCGAGCTCACAGTCGGAATGGATACGTCGGGGATGGAACCGGGCAGCTCGACTGCTATTCCACTCTTCCGGCCCCATCGTCCTAATCCCGCAACTGAGGGACGGAGTTTGTCCAAGGGAAGCGGGTCGTAGTACTTGAGGTATAATCATGATTATGACAGAAGGGCGTAGGACCCTTTGACATTAAGTTGCTATATTTTGTTGATTCTCGGGATGTAATTTAGATTATGGATTGTGGACTGTAAGTGGTATTTGTACTTGTTATTTATTTCCGCTGCTATTTAGACTCTGTTTCATTGGGTTTCGTTGATATTTGTCTGGTCTGTTTGGTTATTGTATTTAAGTTGTGGATCGTCGTCGCGTCCCGTTTGGGGCATGACAAGGAGGCGGGAGACTTCAGCCTGGTGAGTTGGAGAACGCAATAGGGTTCGGTGTTTGATCAACATCGACCCTGCGTTTATTTTGTGTATCCCGTTGGATTTTAAAATGGGACATAGAACCTTGTCCGTTTTAAAATCAGACTTGACTTGGAAGGTTAGACTGCGGTGGTTACTCCACATCGACCCAGCGTTATTTTGTGTATCCCGAACGTTGGATTTTAAAATGGGGCATAGAACCTTGTCCGTTTTAAAATTTGCGTGAATCATCGAAATGTGTTTTAACGTATTTATGCTAATACTATATTTGATGCAGGAGCCAAACATTATGAGGTTAGTACAATTTATTTGCCATTTTGATATTGTTGTCATATTATTTTGTCTAATTCGTCTTTGTTTTATTTTGTAAGTTAAGACTTTCGTTGTATTATATGCAATAAACCTAGTTTTTTCAAGTTTTCATTAATAATTTTTGCATTCCCATTCCCATTCCCCTACCCACTGAGCTCGTTTAGCTCACCCCACATTTTCTTAAAAATTTTCAGAGATCGACGAACCTAAGTCTGGACACCAATACAAGAATAACGCAGAAACTGAATCGTGTTGTATCACTATTATGATTTTTCCCTAAGTATTTCAAAGCGTAATTGTACTGATCTTGGTTTTTATTTTTTTGATGTATTACTGGTTATTATAAAGTTTTTGTAATTAGACTTCCACTGTAATATTTGTATATACTTAGTGTATGTGATTGGGTTTACTTGGTAATATTTTTTTTTCTAGTAGACTTAGATCCGTTAGTATTATAAGTTTTCAATTATCGAACTTTCGGACAAATACGTTTGTAGAGCTTAAGTTAGTAAATATTTGTAGTTGTACTATGAAAACTAGGATTATTGTGACTATTTTGGGTTTATTAAATTTGGGGTGTTACATAACCCGGGCCGTAGATTATACAGTTGTAATGTATGTCTTACTAGTTAACAACATAAATAATACTTCATCTTTCCAATGATTCTTGAACCAAGGATATAAGTATAAAAACTGTTACTAAAATAATGCAGGAACGTAGGTATGGATTCTTTAAGTGGTATTGTGAGGCCCCGATTTTTTTCAACATATTCTACGATGATGAATAGTGACAAAATCTTGGCTAAGTGTCACAATATATATTATCGATGTGATATGATACTCAATTATTTATTTTTTCCAACAACGATTACTCTTTCCCTATTTCGAGCATACCCATTATATTCTTCCTCAAGTATTAATTAGTGATCGACATAGATGACTTTAGAAATATTAATTGGACCCTCAATAAGTTAGGAGTACATTCCAATCCTTATCCAAATATTTAACTTTATTCTATCATACATTCCCAACCAACTTCCAATTTATTTTGAGAAAATACACATTTGTTATTTCACATTCTTAATTTAATAAACTTCTGAATATTTATTTATGAATACTTATACATTTTATTTTCCCTCAATTGTTTTAAAGAAAATAAAACAATTTTTTCCCAATTCCTTATTTCGACCCTACCTCTTAAATGTGGAAATTAACTCATTTTTTTCCTATTATTATTATTTCTTTATTATTTCATAATTCCCAACAAGATTATATTTTGGGACAAAATTTTTTTTTGACATAATCCCCCCCCCACAACAAAAAAAAAAAAAAAAATTGGCTTTAGTGATTAAAGTGGGGAAGTTGTTCCATTTTATTTAGCCTACAACATTTTTAAATTATCCTACTAATCCCACTACCCCTTTAATTAACAAAACAGATTTTTAATCCCCCTAAAACCCATTAATTCGGTCATAACTATTAAGTAGGGGAATCATTCTTTTTTTTTTTCTTCTTCTCCCAACAACTTTACACAATATTTTAAAATAAAAAAATAAAAAACAATTGTGGAGTATAGGATGTCCACATGCAAGAGGATGATAAAGATGGATCTAACTACTTCCTTCAATTATAAAATTCCATCTTAACAACTTTTATTTTTTGTACACCTTCATTAATTTACACATCTACTACCCTATTTATTTTAAAGTCTTCACTTTTATTTAATTATACACCCACTATCTCCACTTTGTCTCCCAACTCACACAAAACAACAAGATAACAACAAGAATTAAAAAATAAATAAAAAAAGCTCATTTGATTAGCAAAACATGATCTCTATAAACTTATAATACTTTTAAAATCGAGAGAATCATGTTATTGATGAAACATTTCATCGAACACTTGGCATGCATCGAATAACAAAGAAGATGTATATAGCTCTTGTAATTGTAATCAAGCCAAAATTATCATCACCAAATACAATTCTACAAATATCATCTATCAACAATCATCATACTCAACATACATATACAAAAATTCCATTAAACTATCAAAAATAGGCACTTTCTCAAGGGTTCAACCCAGATAAAGAAGGAATTACACTTACCAATTGTTCAGAGAAGTCGGGTAAGAATGATGAAATACAAGTAATATAAACTCAAAATAATGGAATTTACAAGAAAGAAATCATTTTGAGTGAATTGTGTGTGAATTTTGCAAAGTGGTCGAAATTGGAGCAAAAGAGCCAAAATGGCTAAGTCTGGGGACAGAAATAATTTTAACCAAAATTTTGCCCAGGTTGACCGGTCCAAGGAGGGTTTGACCGGTCCAGGTGGTGTTCGATAGGTCGACCACCCTTCATCCGGTCCTTGGAGCTTCTTTTCAGTTTCTGTCCGAATTTTGAGTTAAAAATCCAATTTTTCACCCCTAAGTTTTAAAAACGCGCAAAATGCAAACATAGACCTCATTCAATATGCATTATGCCTATACAAGCACGTATTAAAGCTAAAGACTCGGCGGATAGCAGTTTTGTAAAAATATCCGCGAGTTCATCTTGAGACAGAATAAAAGACATCTCAATTTTTCGTTTTGAAATGCAATCCCTTAGAAAATGTCGAATATCAATATATTTATTTCGGTTATGAAGAACCGTATTTTGAGAAATTTATACTGGACATGTTATCCCAAAAATATGAACGTTTTAAAACTTTGGATAAAACAAGCCATAAGAAAAAGTGTCTATCAAATATTAAAAATTTCTTTTAACGGCACTCTAATGAGATTCTTTGGGAATATTTTGAAATCGAGCACATAGGCATATGGCATGAAGAATATCGAGTCTATGAGAGTAATGAAAGTTGATGAACATACCTTGAATTTGTTTGTCAACCAATATGCCTTTTTCAATCTTGACACATCATAATGTAGATGGCCATGGATAAGTTTATGATCATTTGTTCCTTAATACCAAAATATTTCCTGCAAAATCTTGACAAAACATCTTGCACTTTTAGTATAGTAATATCAGATAATATAGACAATATTGATATAAACCATTATAGAAGTTTGGACAAGTAGCACATACTATGCTTTTGTAAAAACCATCGAGATTTTAATAAAATCTGTAAGTTCTAATATGCTTATAGGAAGTTATATAAGGTCTCTTTTGAATTTTGAAAATCCGATATCATATAGTTGAGACCTCTATTTTTTAGAAATATTTTGAAAAAGAATTTTGACAATCAAATCAAGAATAAAGACATGAATATGTGCAATATTTATAAAATACATAATTCAAGAAGAGGATACGAGTTACCAATTTTGCCATTACCAAGGTTGTATCTTTCCCATTGTTGATTATACCTTCTTCTTGAAAAGTGATTTTGTTGATGGTGTCTTCTCCTTTGATCAAATGGCGCGAACATTTGTTGTCTATTTGACGAGTTGAATTTTCTTTGGCTTTTGTTGCGCCAAGTACCTAACATGAAACTTTCTTGTGGTACCCTCAAGTGTTTTGATTCTTTGGAATTAGCATTGAGACTTTTAGGTCTCCCATAATAATTTGAGCTATTTTTAGCCCGACAAGTATTTGTCGTATGACCACTTTTACCACAATAAAAATATGTAATAGTTCTAGTAGCATAATGATTAACATGCATAGATACTTGGTTCTTTTTCATATCATTAATAACATTTGGCTTATAACCAAGTCCTAGTTTCAAATGATCACAACGTTGAACATCAAGAATTTTGGTCATTTTATTGGTGTTCAAATTAAACTTTAACATATCATTTTTCATGCAATCAATATCCTTAACAAGAGTACTATTTTCTTTTTCAAGATTTCTAACCTTATCGAGTGTAACATCATGAGCACTAGTAAAAGATTCATAAGAAGCATGTAAACTATCCTTTTCATTTTTCATGGTGTTGAATTCCTTTTTCAAATTTTTGTAATTAAAGAGCAAGTTTTGGAATTCATTTTGAAGCTCATCAAAATCATTTTGCAATTCATCATAATCATCATGCAATTTATTACTAAAAGAAATAGAAGAGTTAGAGCGTACCTCATTGTCATCTTTAATTCCCATTAGACATTGCTCGTCTTCCTCATCATCGGATGTAAGAAGTTCATCCCATGTTGTTGGTTCAGCTTTGGCCTTCAAGGCTTTGTGAAAGTGATTTTTCTTTCTTTATTCTTCTTTCTCTTTTGGACAATTTGCAATATAGTGTCCGGGTTTTCCGCATCTAAAACAAGAATTGTCTCTTGTTTTTCTTTTCTTGTTTTTATTTACAAATTTTGTAAATTTTCTAATAAGTTCCTCATCTTCATCTTCATCTTCATCTTCCTCATCACTAGAATAATAATTTTTCGATTTTGAGGCAAGACTTTTTGGAGTTGATCTCATACCCGGTTGAGAAGTTGATGCCTTTGAGTTACTCCTTTCATTGGTATAAACTTCACAGATGAGAATATTGCCAATAAGCTCATCAAAATTTAGAGTTTCCAAATTTGAGCTTCCGTAATAGCGGTAACTTTTTCGGACCAAGATGCGGGAAGAGCATTAAGAACTTTTGTAACCTTATCCTCTTCGGAAATAATTTTCCCAAGTGCAACTAGAGGATTTACAATATTGTCAAGCCTTTCAACCATTTTAGAAATATTTTTACCAATATTCATAGTGAAATTTTCGAACTCTTTGACCAACATAGTCTTACGAGCTTGTTCACTTTCTTTGTGCCTTCATATATAACTTCCAATTTTTTCCAAACATCATGAGCGGATCAAATACCTCTAATAAGATTATATTCCGTAGTGGTAAGAGAATAATGAAGAATGTTAAGAGATTTACTGTTTAAGGAGAATATTTTCTTGTATTCATCATCAAACTCCTTGAGGGCTTTGGGGATTTGAGTTCCGTCTTCTTTTTCTTCATCAGGGTGTATACTCCATTTATAACCGTGTTCCAAATATTGAACCGCAACCTTGTAAGAAGCATTCCATTCGATCTTTCCAAAATACATAATTTTTGGAGTCGAAGAGAGGCGGTCTATTGAATGAAGCACCGGTTGGTAGATAGCTCTCGTTCATAGCCATGGATTTTTCCTCTTTAATCGCAATGTGGAACGAGCTTGCCAAATTGTTTGGCTCTGATACCATTTGTTAGTCCAAGTGGCTACGATAATCTAGAGGGGAGGTGTCACGCCCCAAACGTGACGCGACACCGATCAATCACTTAAACAGAAATAATTCAATAGTCTAAACCAATGATACAAACTCCAAGTGAAATAGAGTCTAATGCAGCGGAATAAAATACACACAAGTACAAATTACATCTTAAAGTCCGACGGAATCCGAATACAACCCAATAGATTATCCGAATTTAACTTACGTCAAACAGAATAAAATGAAAAGTCTAACAACAATAAAAGTAAAAGGAGTGTCGCTCCACATCAACAAAGAGGGAATTCAATCGTGGTAGGTTCGACGTCTTCAACGTACTCTTCATCTAAAGGTTAGAAAACGAGGAGGGAGTGAGACAAATCTCGGTGGATGGGGTGATCGTGTGCAAGTGTGGCAATATATATAGTTAATGCGAAAAACGGTTGTATGAAAACGCGTGAGGTATGATGCATGTTTTCATACATAGCCCATAAGCATCGTGATAAATATATATTAAGTAATATATTTATATAGTTTGAGAAATAGTTCGTGGTCACACAGCACGATGATTCAAGCGAGACAGGAGGATTGCGTCTTCAAGTGTAGCGCCAATCCCATGCAAGACAATTAGTGGTTGCGTCTCAAGTGTAGCGCCAACCCATGCATTACAAGTAGCGATTTAACGTCTTGAAGTGTAGCGCCAACCAAACGTTAGTTCAACTCCTAATCGTGTGGATCGGACAATGATTCCTTTGTTCTTCCTTGTAACTCCCGTTCATGATGGTCAAGACCTGTCACCTTATCGCTCCATAGGCAAAGACAAAATCCACGTTGGAGCTAGCAAGGCTCGGATTCGTCATAATCATGATTATACCTCAAATACTACGACCCGCTTCCCTTGGACAAACTCCGTCCCTCGATTGCGGGATTAGGGCGATGGGGCGGGAAGAGTGGAATAGCGTAAGCTGCCTTCCATCCCCGATGTATTCACTCCGATTGTGAGCTCGACACACCAAGTTGACTCAAGCGATAAATTAAATACACGTTCGTAGTCAACCAGGCATCGAGTATATTGATTCGGAAGCGATTCATGAAAAGTTTTCAAACATTTGTGTAAGGTAATTATGGCGTTGGTGGAGTTATTTGGATGAAGATGATTATCGGGAGGATAAGCAATCTTAGATATCTTGAAATATTAGGTGGAACATAAGTCCCATTATAGATTCAAATCGCAAGACGAGGAAGTCGCCCCGCGATCGGGTATTAATCGGTCAAGGCGGTCCGATAAGTCAAGGGGTTTTTGAGAAAATAAAATATTTTAATTAAGAATTGAAGTCAGAGGGTCCAGGGCTGTTTTAGTAAAAGGAAAATAATTTGAGTTAGGTCCTTGATAAAAAGAAAATTTACAATTTAGCCCCGTTTTGTAAAAACCAATACTTTTGGGGTTAAAAATTGAATAAATAAATATCCCGACCTTGAAAAATTATGAGGTCAGTTCCTAAAATCTCTAAATTGTTCAGAGATTCAGGTTTTTAAAGTTTTGAGGTCGAGTTTTTATAAAATTCTCACATTGGCCCCAAATTTGTTAAAATTGTCATTTCGGGCCTTAAGTTTAAAATAATCGGAACTCACAAACCGGGAGGGCTTTTAATGTGATTCCAGTTGGAAAATGTCACTAAGGTTAATAGGATATTGGGACAAAAGCAGTTTTAAAAAGAAATAAGTTTAGGTCCCTTAACTTTTAAAAATCTCATTTTTGTCCCGTTTTGAAATAATTGCCTTTAAGGCTTTTAGGGGTCCAATTGTTATGAAATTTGAACCTTGGGTCTAAGATATAATTATGTTATAGTTAAATTAGTATTTCCAGGTGCATGGACTGCATAAGTCCTGGAAATTGTATTTTGGTCCTCAAGTTTAATCTTTTACAATTTGGTCCCTCAAATTTTATAAAATTACTTTCCAAGCTCTAAACACTTGGATTTTTGGAATACACTTAAAATATGTTATTTCCAGTCCCTTAAGAGTTAAAATTTCAAATTTTAAAATTAGGGTCTGGTACAGTTTCGAAAATTGCAAAATAGCCCTTAAACTTCTAGAATTTTACAATCTAGTCCTTGGGCTTTTAAGGGTTGATTTTATTTATCTAAAAACTCTTAAAACTTTATTAAAATGTCAAAACATAATTTTTGAACTTGAGTTCAGTCCTAAAATCGAAAATTACAGAGGGGTCCCTTAAGTTTTATTTTCTTGCAATTAAGTCCACCAACTTTCCATTTTTGCATTTTAAGTCCAAAAGTTGAAATTTAATCAATTATGCTCGACTTGTCCAGGTTATAAATCATTCAAAACATAGATTTCAAGAGTCATACACATACATATCCTTCTCATACAAAATTTCATCAAGTATAACAATAAAATGTGCATGTATGCCCTATTTTTCGATAAATCACATTTTTGAGCAACACTTGAGAATTTTTCCAACTTGATACAAGAAAATAGCATGCAATACATAATATATATCTCAAGTGCTCAATAACAAAATACTACATGCATATTTTCAATTTAAAACACCTAGAAGTTGAAAGAATTTTTCCACCCACCTCGTAGTAGTTTCTCGGGTTGATCTAAAATGTGGTCTTCTTCCTTGAATCAACTTCTTGACTCAAACTCTTGAAGATCAGCCCCTAAATGGTATCCAAACCATATTTTGGTGTTAAAATTAAAGTCTCAAGTCTAAAGAAAATATACTAGTACCAAATGGTTACTACTCACCTTAATATCTTCAAGTAGTCTCAAAATGGAAATTTTCCTTCAAGCTTCTAACTTCAACTTGAGATGGTTTAGGTCAGCCCCTAAGCTCCAAAAATTTATATTCTTGAGTCAAAAATTAATTCTTCATGTTGTCAAGAGAAAAATACTAAAACCATAATTTTCTCACCTTAATAATATGTAATCTTGAATTTCCCCTTCAAGCTTGTAGTCAAATCTAGGTCTCTAATTCTTCAAGAATTTTCTCTAGGAGTACCTCAACAAGAAGGATTCAACATTATTAGATGGTGAAGGTATAAGGTTGAGGATTGGAGAAGAAAAATAGAGTTGGGAGAAATGAAGATATTCTTACCTTATGCTTGAAGAATTTGATCCTTTAGAGAGGAAAATGGAAGCAAGTCTTGTGTTTTTATGGTAATTATGAAATGAATAATATTGGTAGATAAAGAAAATAACAAAAATGATTGATTCCCCTAAGACAAGGAGCCAAAAGTTGGAGGGAATAATAATCATGGTGTTGATATTTTTATTTATTAGAATTTGGTGGAAAGAAAAGTTTGTCCATCCTTTAAGCATGTGACCAAAAATAGAGAAGAAAAAAAAACAATTAATATATATATGTAAATATATATATATATATATATACATATATAATTGTAGGTCTTGAAAAGAATATGAAACAACCTCCCCATTTATGGTAATTTTCGAAATTTTTTAAAAATATATAAAAAAAAATATATATTTTTTTTTTTAAAAAAATAAATTGATTGGGAAATTGGTTGGGATGAATTATAGAATAAGATGAAATATTAGGATAAGAATTGGAATGTACTCCTAAATTATCGAAATAGCGTTTCATTAATAATAGGTTTGTGATACATAGTCGAATAAATAATCACTACATAACACCGAATCTCACGTTAAAATTCGGGGTCTCACATTCACCCCTCCTTAAAAGAATTTGGTCCCCAAATTCTCTTTAGAACAATTATGGATATTGATTTCTCATGTCTTCTTCCATCTCCCACGTTGCGTCTTCATCTCGGTTGTGATTCCGCCATACAACTTTAACCATTGGAATCTCTCTGTTACGCAACTGACGTACCTGCTGGTCAATGATCTGGATTGGTTTCTCGATGTAGGATAAATTTTCCATTAGAGGAGGAGCATCACGAGTGATGATGTGCTCAGGATCTGGTTGATACTTTTTCAATCTCGATACATGGGATACATCGTGCATTCCCGCGTATTGTGCCAGTAACTCTAGTCAATAGGCCAACTTTCCGATCCTTTGTAAAATCTTGTAAGGTCCAATACATCTCGGACTTAATTTACCTCCTTTCTTTGGATTGATCAATCCTTTCCGTGGAGAGAGTCTGAGAAATACTTCATCTCCGACTTCAAATTCTAAGTCCTTTCTTCTCTTGTCTGCGTAACTCTTTTGGTGGCTCTGAGCTGTGCGGATCCGTTCCTTGATCAGCTTGACCTTCTCCATGGCCTCCTGAACTAAGTACTTTGGAATCGAGGGTGACTTTCGTTTCTCTTTTGGAGTCCATTGGTCATCAATCTCCCAGTGTAGTGGAGATCTACACTTTCGCCCGTACAAGGCTTCGTAGGTGCCATCCCAATTGTGGCACGATAGGCTGTTATTATAGGCGAACTCGGCCAATGGTAAGTCGAATCCCAACTTCCTTGGAAGTCAACGTGCATGCTCGCATGACATGTCTTCCAGGGTTGAATTGTTCGCTCGATCGCCATCGGTTTGTGGATGTCTTCTTTGTCTTTGAAACTTAGCGAGGTACCCAATTCCTCATGTAAGCATTTCGAAATACGGAGACAAATCTCGGGTCTCTGTCGACACTATGTTGATTGGCACTCCATGCGGTCGAATGATCTCTCGGATATAAATCTGCGCAAGTTTACGCAAGTCGCGGTTTTTTCTTCATGGGTAGGAAGTGTGCGATTTTGTGAGTCGGTCTCGACTACCCATATAGCATCATCGCCTCGTCTAGTCCTTGGTAGATCCGTCACGAAGTCCATCGTTATGTGTTCCCATTTCCACTCGGGAATTCTCAACGGTTGTAATAAACCAGATGGTCGTTGGTGTTCTGCTTTTATTCGTTGACAAGTCAAACATCTCGCAACGAACTCGCTACTTGGTTCTTCATATTCACCCACCGAAATGTCGTTTCAAGTCCTTATACATCTTGTTTCCTTCAGGGTGTATAGTGTATTTCGAACGATGTGCTTCTGCTAGAATTCTACTCCTAATTTGCTCGTCACTCGGCACACACACTCGACTCCAAAATCTGATGATCCTATCTTCATGTACCGAGAATTCTGATCCCTCTCCTTTAAGTATCTTCTCTTTCAGTCTTTGAAGTTGCACATCTGTCTCTTGTGCTGCTTTGATCTCGTTCAGTAGGTCGGGTTTAACCGAAATGTTAGCACACAAAATTTGAGTATTGGTTCTTGTCGGATTCCAAGTGCTCAACTCTTCTAATGATTTCCACTCTTGAATCATTAGTCTGGCTAAACTCGCCTTTCTGCTCAAGGCGTCAGCTACTACGTTAGCCTTCCCGGGATGGTATTGAATATCAAAGTGATAGTCCTCAATTAACTCCACCCATCTCCGTGGCCTCAGATTGAGGTCTTTCTGAGAGAATAGATACTTCAAGCTCTTGTGATCTGTGAAAATCGTGAAGGTTGCTCCGTAGAGATAGTGTTTCCATTTCTTTAACGCGAATACTGTTGCTGCCAATTCCAAGTCAGGCATTGGGTAATTGGCCTCATACGGCTTGATCTTCGTGATGCATAAGCTATGACCTTTACTTCCTGCATGAGCACTGCTCCTAGTCCTTCCTTTGATGCATCACTGTAGACGACAAAGTTCTCTGTTCCCTTTGTAAGGGCTAAGACTGGAGCTGCAGTGAGTCGTTTCTTCAGCCTTTGGAAACTAGACTCACACTTGTCATTCCACTCAAACTTGACTTACTTCTGGGTTAGTCGAGTGAGTGGACCGGCTATCTTGGAGAAATCCTGGATAAATCTTCAATAATATCCAGCTAGTCCTAAGAAACTTCTGATCTACGTTACAGACTCGGGTTGTTTCCATTCAACCACTGTCTGTACCTTCGAAGGATCTATATCGATCCTAGTGCCGAATACTATGTGTCCCAAAAATGTGACTTCACTAAGCCAAAATTTGCACTTGCTGATTTTGGCATACATCTTGTGCTATCGTAGTGTCTCCAAAACAATTTTCAGATGACGCTCATGCTCTTCTCTAGACTTAGAGTATACGAGTATTTCATCAATGAATATCACTACGAATTGATCCAAATAAGGTTGAAAGACTCGATGCATCAGATCCATAAACGCTGCTGGTGCGTTCGTCAGACCGAAAGACATCACTACAAACTCGTAGTGTCCATATCTTGTTTGAAATGCCGTTTTGGAAACGTCTTCCTCATGGATCTTCAGTTGATAATATCCTTGTTGCAAATCAAACTTCGAGTACACTGTCGCTCCTTGAAGTTGATCAAACAGTTCGTCTATCCTCGGGAGAGGATATTTAGTAGTAACATCTAGTCGAGATCGTATAATAGTCACATCCTTAATCTATATTGTCTGTGATACCTAAACCACAAGTCAAATTCCCTTACTTAAGCTTGTGCAAGTACTTGAGAATGAATAACACAAGGGTATTATCATTGATCATCATACTTAGTGATTCCCCTACTATCATTTTCCCAAAGTAATATCATTAGGTGTCTAGATCCCATAATATCACATCCAAATCATATACTTATCAAGAGATATCCTCATATTCTTCGAGTCTCACCATATCAGGCATTATAATCTCTAAATCACGGATTTTCTAAATCACCTAATGTCCAAATAGAGGAATATCTGAATACCTTAACACTATAATAGCCCAAAAGAGTTCAAATATTCATCCAAGAATCAACTTAGGTCAACTAGTAGTGGTACCTAATCCAAGGTCAAAGGAACCTATCCTGGGTCAGCTCGGTGTAAGTTTCCATCTTACTAGCCGAGCTCTGATACCATAACTGTCACGCCCCAAACGTGACGCGACACCGATCAATCACTTAAACAAAATAATTCATAGTCTAAACCAATGATACAAACTCCAAGTGAAATAGAGTCTAATGCAGCGGAATAAAATACACACAAGTACAAATTACATCTTAAAGTCCGACGGAATCCGAATACAACCCAATAGATTATCCGAATTTAACTTACAGTCCAAATAGAATAAAATGAAAAGTCTAACAACAATAAAAGTAAAAGGAGTGTCGCTCCACATCAACAGTAGGAATTCAATCTGTGGTAGGTTCGACGTCTTCAACGTACTCTTCATCTAAAGGTTAGAAAACAGGAGGGAGTGAGACAGAAATCTCAGTGGATGGGGTGATCGTGTGCAAGTGTGGCAATATATATAGTTAATGCGAGAAAACGGTTGTATGAAAACGCGTGAGGTATGATGCATGTTTTCATACATAGCCCACAAGCATCGTGATAAATATATATTAAGTAATATATTTATATAGTTTGAGAAATAGTTCGTGGTCACACAGGCACGATGATTCAAGCAGACAGGAGGATTGCGTGCTGAAGTGTAGCGCCAATCCCATGCAAGACAATTAGTGGTTTCGTCTCAAGTGTAGCGCCAACCCATGCATTACAAGTAGCGATTTAATCTTTGAAGTGTAGCGCCAACCAAACGCGTTAGTTCAACTCCGGAATCGTGTGGATCGAGACAATGATTCCTTTGTTCTTCCTTGTAACTCCCGTTCATGATGGTCAAGACTGTCACCTTATCGCTCCATAGGCAAAAGACAAAATCCACGTTGGAGCTAGCAAGGCTCGGTTCGTCATAATCATGATTATACCTCAAGTACTACGACCCGCTTCCCGGACAAACTCCGTCCCTCGATTGCGGGATTAGGGCGATGGGGCGGAAGAGTGGAATAGCAGCCGAGCTGCCGGTTCCATCCCGATGTATCCACTCCGACCGTGAGCTCGACACACCAAGTTGACTCAAGCGATAAATTAAATACACGTTCGGGTAGTCAACCAGGCAGTCGAGTATATTGATTCGGGAAGCAGTTCATGAAAAGTTTTCAAACATTTGTGTAAGGTAATTATGGCGTTGGTGGAGTTATTTGGATGAAGATGATTATCGGGAGGATAAGCAATCTTAGATATCTTGAAATATTAGGTGGAACATAAGTCCCATTATAGATTCAAATCGCAAGACGAGGGAAGTCGCCCGCGATCGGGTGTGTCAGTCAGGCGGTCCGATAAGTCAAGGGGTTTTTGAGAAAATAAAATATTTTAATTAAGAATTGAAGTCAGAGGGTCCAGGGCTGTTTTAGTAAAAGGAAAATAATTTGAGTTAGGTCCTTGATAAAAAGAAAATTTACAATTTAGCCCCGTTTTGTAAAAACCAATACTTTTGGGGTTAAAAATTGAATAAATAAATATCCCGACCTTGAAAAATTATGAGGTCAGTTCCTAAAATCTCTAAATTGTTCAGAGATTCAGGTTTTTAAAGTTTTGAGGTCGAGTTTTTATAAAATTCTCACATTGGCCCCAAATTTGTTAAAATTGTCATTTCGGGCCTTAAGTTTAAAATAATCGGAACTCACAAACCGGGAGGGCTTTTAATGTGATTCCAGTTGGAAAATGTCACTAAGGTTAATAGGATATTGGGACAAAAGCAGTTTTAAAAAGAAATAAGTTTAGGTCCCTTAACTTTTAAAAATCTCATTTTTGTCCCGTTTTGAAATAATTGCCTTTAAGGCTTTTAGGGTCCAATTGTTATGAAATTTGAACCTTGGGTCTAAGATATAATTATGTTATAGTTAAATTAGTATTTCCAGGTGCATGGACTGCATAAGTCCTGGAAATTGTATTTTGGTCCTCAAGTTTAATCTTTTACAATTTGGTCCCTCAAATTTTATAAAATTACTTTCCAAGCTCTAAACACTTGGATTTTTGGAATACACTTAAAATATGTTATTTCCAGTCCCTTAAGAGTTAAAATTTCAAATTTTAAAATTAGGGTCTGGTACAGTTTCGAAAATTGCAAAATAGCCCTTAAACTTCTAGAATTTTACAATCTAGTCCTTGGGCTTTTAAGGGTTGATTTTATTTATCTAAAAACTCTTAAAACTTTATTAAAATGTCAAAACATAATTTTTGAACTTGAGTTCAGTCCTAAAAATCGAAAATTACAGAGGGGTCCCTTAAGTTTTATTTTCTTGCAATTAAGTCCACCAACTTTCCATTTTTGCATTTTAAGTCCAAAAGTTGAAATTTAATCAATTATGCAATAAAAATCAAGATTATAACTGTTAGAAATCAACCTAACAAAATCAGGAAAAGTTGTCTACTGTCAACGGATAGTTTTTGCTGTCAAAACCATAGGTCGATCGGTCGACCTCTAATATGAAAATAAGATAAAAAAGTGAAACCCGTATGAAAAACAACATGGTCAATCGGTGCAGGGGGTCCGACCGGTCGACCTGGGGTTTGACTGGTCGGCTCCTAGTTGGACCAGTTCGCCACCCATTTCTTTTGAGACAGAGAGTTCTGTAATCTGTTTCTCTCTTTCAGACACCGATTGGTCGACCGGTCGACCCCAACTCAGAATACTTTTGTTTCAAAAAACAAATTTTTAGGCACGGGTTGCCCTCTAGGGCGACCGGTTGAACATGAAACAGAAGTGTTGTCCAATTTTTGTCGAAAATAAACTTCAAAAAATACTTCGAGAAATTAGAAAAAATATTTTAAATCGATTGAGAGTATTTGGACAATATTTAGGAACATTGTTTTGGTGTAAAACCATAGTTAAACAAAATCATCAAAATCATGATAAACATTTATCTAACAATCTATACCTCCAATTTTTAACTTGATGAATTCTTCTTGTTGAGGCACTCCTAGAGGAATTTTTCAAGAAAAATTAAGAGACTTAGACTTGACTACAAGCTTGAAGAGAAAATTGAAGACTACACATTTTTAAGGTGAGAAAATTATGGTTTTAGTATTTTTTTCTTGACAACATGAAAATTAATTTTTGACTCAAGGATATGAATTTTTGGAGCTTAGGGGCTGACGTACACCATCTCAAGTGAAGTTAGAAGATTGAAGGAAAATTTTAATTTTTAGAGACTACTTGAAGACATTAAGGTAAGTAGTAGCCATTTTAATCCTATTAAATCCCTTTAAAATTTGAGACTTTAATTTTAACACCAAAATATGGTTTAGATACCATATAGGGGATGACCTTAAAGAGTTTGAGTCAAGAAGTTCATACCAAGAAGACTCCATTTTAGATCAACCCGAAAAACTACTACGAGGTGGGTGAAAATTATTTTCTACAAAACAAAATGCATCATTCTTTCTACTAGAGTACAAAAATGCATGTTCATGTTATAAAATGATATTGTAAATTTTAACAAGTATTTATGAGATTTATATTTTAATAAAATTTAGAGAAAATAAAAAAAATGAGCATGGTATTTTTCTTGCATAAACTATTGATAAAATTGCTCATCAGTATGCTTTTATGATTTATCATGCTCTGGAAGATCAAATATATTTTAGAAATATTTAATATGAGTTTTTATATATTATTATCATTCTGGATTTGTAACTTGTGCAAGAAAATCGAAGCTTGGGTTATTTTTGCAATTATTGTGAAATATTGGGCCAAAAGTATAAATATGAAAAACTGTGTAGGCCACCTCTAAAAATTCGAAATATTGGATCAAAGACTGTGTAAAATTTATATATGATGTGACATGGAATATTGGGACCCCTCCCGGGCAAGAAAATACAATAATGAATAAGTTTGGCATCAAAATGTAAAATTATAAAACTTAAAGGACCAAAAATTAAATTTTCAAAACCTGGGAAGTCAAAGTATCTAGAAATTTTTCTGAATTATTTATTATGGTATTTTGATCCTTTAGTTCAAATTTCAAAACCATCCGACTTGAAACGAGCCTTTAAGGACAAAAAAATATCTTTTGGCCAAAATGGTAATTTTCAAAAATGAGGTACCTAACTGTCGAATTTTTCAAAAGTATTTTAATCAAAACTTATTACTGTCCAAATAAGTATTTGAAAATTTTAATCACCACAAAACCCCTCCCGGTTTAAGAGTTACTAAAATTTAAAATATCATTTCAAAATTCGCAATTTTTGGAAACTAGAGTGCTAATCTGCAAATTCTATAAAATCTGTCCCGAGCCTTTGAAAAAATTTAAACATATGGATATTTATAAATTTTTGAAACTGAACTTATCCATTTTCGAGTCCGGAATTAATACTTATCGAATCTTAGAACCCAACAAGAAAATATTTTCTTCAGTAAAAGTGATTTTTATTTTAAAATTTGCCAAGGACCTTGAAATTGATATTTTCTAACTCAGTTAACCTATAAATATTTTAAGATATATTTTTGTGCTTATCTAATAAAAATATCAAGATTGGACATAATGCATGGAACCAAATATTAAAATCGGCTAGATTATCCGCCCGATAGCTAGACCATGAGTTTTGTTTTGAAATAAATACCAGATAGTATGTGACCAAGATCACTCCAGACTTACTAACTAATTTTATCAAAAAAAATTGACGAGCAAGATAGTACTTGGGAGAAAAATCTTGAAGTAAGATTAAAGTGAAATGTAAGGTGAAATTTTAAAAGTGAAGTGAAATGTGAAGTGAAGTGATGTGGATAATTTGCTTCGGCTTTATCCAAGTGATATGGGATAATTTGTTTCGGCTTTATCCAAGTGGCATGGGATAATTTTCTTCGGCTTTATCCAAGTGGCGTGGGATAATTTGTTTCTGTTTTATCCAAGTGACGTGGGATAATTTGTTTCGGCTTTATCCAATTGGCGTGGGATAATTTACTTCGGCTTTATCCAAGTGATGTGAGATAATTTGCTTTGGCTTTAACAAAGTGGCGTGGGATAATTTGTTTCGACTTTATCCAATTGGAAGTGAAAGTAAATTTAATAAGATAATAATAATGCTTGACTGATTCTGACAAATCTAATATAATGGTTAACGGAAATTTTATATAAACAACGGGTCGAAGTCATATGTACTCTCATGCATTGATTTCCGTGAAATTATTTTTCGTGCCTAAAACGAGCCACACTCGCACACCGGCATCCACCTGCTGAGAATTTTTGTTCTCACCCACCTCTTTTATAAACCAGAGGATGAAGAGTTGTATCAGGATGATGGCAACGATGGAACCCAAGATGTGGTTTAGTTCTGAACCCTGTGATGAATTTTATTAAGAACGATGAATTTATTTATGGTGATTTAGACTTTGGACTTGTTTACTGTAATAGCAGGGCGTAGGACCCTGAGGAAGAATTCTTATGTTGTATTTTTATTTTCTGGATTCCGCTGCAAACCTTACTTTGACTTGTTATTCCTCTAGTTATGCTTAATTTGAATTTTGTCGCATTTTTAATGTATGTTGGAAGATAGATAGACCGGATTGGCAAATCGGGTTAAATTTGGTAAATTGTGTCACGGCTTCCATTTTGGGGTGTGACATGTATGATCTAATCATGTGCAAAAGATCAACTCAAATCATTCCAGGAATGTTAAAGAAAATAAATGCACATGAAAGCACCATAAAAGAACTCAAGCACCATGAAAGAAAATATCTGATCTCATTTGTGAAGCCCCGATTTTTTCGAACTTATAATTGATTCTTATTGTCGTCTATGTATTTGATCGACTATTTTACCGCATCACTTTGACGGGTAATTATCATTAATATATGTTTTGTATTTTATTTCATTTTATTTGATTACTTATGATCACGATCATCATTAATTATATTTCACATTTATGATCACTTGATTGATCATTATTACTATTTTTGTATTTATTAGTCACCTTAGAATTTAAGAGACTATTTATTTTAGAGACTTTTACCTTATAGAATTAAGATTTTGATTTAGATTAAGTGATCATGAGACTTATAAGTGATCAAGAAAATCACTAATTATTTTGGAGATTGATACTATTCATCTATCATCATCAAATTTGGGACAAAAAAAAATATATGGAATTACCATAATACCCCTATAGTGGACAGCCAACATGGGATTTTTGGAGTAGAAATATCATCCAACTCTTGTACACTTACACCTTATATTAGTCATCTTGTGTATAATTACACCATTAATTCAAATATTATACACATTATCTTATACCTCAATTTTATATCATTAAATTCCCCAACATATTCTATTCTTCCCAACATTCTTCTTATTCCTCTCAACATTCCAATTTGACCCATACCTTTGACTACCAAATTGTCTCCATGCAAGAGACAAATTGGAAGACTTGGCACAAAACAAAATTCTCTCCTCTCCCTCTCACCTTGTACACGGCCACAAGGCCTTATTACACAAAAATTTCATCTCATTTTTCATCTAACACATTCATCTCTCAAGCCTCTACTCCTCCTTCTCTCTAAACCTCCTACCTCTCTCTACTCTTTCTTCTTACATCTTCTTCAACACTTAGAAAATTTTCAAGACAACTCTCCTTATACTCCATCAAATTCGAACACCCCCTTCACAAGGTAAGAAATGTTGTTCTCCAATTCATCTTGATAACCTCTAGCTACCTCTTTTCATTTCTTAACTTAAGCTCAAATTTAATTTTGGAGGTACATTTAGAAGACTTTGAAGACTAGAGCTTGACATCACCTTGAAGAGGATTTCAAGACTTGAAGGAAATTTTGAAGATTTAGACTATAAGGTAAGATAATGGACTCTAGTGTATTTTCCTTCTTCTTTCTATTTTTTTTCAAATTTTAACACCCCTTTTTCATTTTTGAGAAATAGGGGCTGACCTTAGGTGATTTTGGAGTTGAACCAAAATTTCCAAATTTGAAGCTTCAACTAGTTTCAAATCACCTACTACACAAGGTAAAGTGTAGTCTTTCCAATTTCCTTATCTCCTTCTTTTTCTCCTTAATTTTTCTCTCATTTTTCTAACTCCAAATTTTTTATATTTCTTGACTTAGGGGCTGACCTAAGTGACCTCATCCAAAGTTGTGAAATTTATCCTTTTATTTCACAATTTTCCAATTTAAGGTGGGTGGAAAAATACTTCCCAACTTCTAGGTGTTTTTATTAAAATGCATGTAGAATTTTGATCATGATCCCTTGAGATATATAATCTATGTATTGCATATCAATTTTATATATCAAATCATGAAAATCCTCAAGAGTTGCTCAAAATTGCTATTTATTGAATTTTAGGTGCATGCATGTACAATTTAATGTTCTATTTGATGAATTCTTGTATGTATTGGACATGCATGTGTATGATCTTTGAAATCCATGTTTTGGATGACTTATAACCTGTAAAAGTCGAGCATAATTGATTAAATTTCAATTTTGGACTTAAAAATACAAAAATGGAAAATTGGTGGACTAAATTGCAAGAAAATAAAAGTTAAAGGACCCCTCTACAAATTTTGATTTCGAGGACTGTACTCAGGTTCAAAAATGACTTTTGGACATTTTAATAAAGTTTTAAGAGTTTTAAGATAAATAAAATCAACTTTTAAAAGCCCAAAGACTAGATTGTAAAATTTTGAAAGTTTAAGGGCTACTTTGCAAATTTTGAAACTGTACCAGACCTTAATTTTAAAATTTGAAATTTTTACTCTTAAGGTACTGGAAATGAAATATTTTAAATGTATTCCAAAAATCCAAGTGTTTAGGGCTTGGAAAGTAATTTTTCTAAAATTGAGGGACTAAAGTGTAAAAGACTAAACTTGAGGACCCAAATGAAATTTCCAGGACTTATGCAGACCATGAACCTGGAAATACTAACTTAACTGTAACTTAAAGGCAAGGTTCAAATTTCATAACAATTGGACCCCTAAAAGCCTTAAAGGCAATTATTTCAAAATGGGACAAAAATGAGATTTTCAAACGTTAAAGGACCTACACTTATTTATTTTAAAAACTGCTTTTGTCCCAATATCCTACTAACCTTAGTGACATTTTCCAACTAGAATCACATTAAAAACCCTTCCAGTTTGTGAGTTCCAATTATTTTAAACTAAGGGCCCGAAATGACAATTTTTACAAATTTGGGGCCAATGTGAGAATTTTATAAAAACTCGACCTCAAAACATTAATAACCTGAATCTCTGGACAATTTGGAGAATTTAGAAACTGACCTCATAATTTTTCAAGGTCGGGATATTTATTTATTCAATTTTTAACCCCAAAAGTTTTGGTTTTTACAAAATGGGGCTAAATTGTAAATTTTTCTTTCATAAAGGACCTAACTCAAATTATTTTCTCTTTTACAAAAATAGCCCTAGACCCTATGACTTGGAGATTTAATTAAAGTATCTTATTTTCTCAAAAACCCTTGACTTATCAGACCGATTCGACCGATTAATACCCGATCGCGGGGCGACTTCCTCGTCTTACGGTTTTGTATCTATAACGGGACTTATGTTCCACCTAATCTTTCAAGATACCGAAGATTTCTTATCCTTCGGATAATCATCTTCATCCAAATAACTCCACCAACGCCATATTGCTACTCGTGAATTTTCAAAAAATTTCCTGAACTGCTTCCCTGAATCAATAATGCTCGACTGCCTGGTTGACTACCTGTACTTGTATTTACTTTCCTGGCTGAGTCAACTTGGTGTGTCGAGCTCACAGTCGGAATGGATACGTCGGGGATGGAATCGGGCAGCTCGGCTGCTATTCCTCTCTTTCGGCCCCATCGTCCTAATCCTGCAATCGGCGAAATCGGAGAGTCGAGGAAGGGTCGTAGTACTTGAGGTATAATCATGATTATGACAAATCCGGAGCCTTGCAAGCTCCATTGTGGATTTTGTCTTTGCCTACGGAGCGATAAGGTGACAGTCTCTTGCACCATCTTGCCAGGGAGTTACAAGGAAGAACGAAGGAATCGCCTCGATCCACACGATTCCGGAGTTATCGGACCTATTTGGTTGGCGCTACAAATCCGTACGCAACCGCTACTTGTTTTGCATTGGTTGGCGCTACAAATCCGTACGCAACCATTATTTGTCTTGCATAGGATTGGCGTTACATTCCGTGCGCGATCCTACTGTCTTTACGCTTAAATCACATAGTGCTGTGTGACCACGAATCGCTTTTTCTCAAATCGTATAAGTATATTACTTAAATATATTTATCACGACGCTTGTGGACTGTGTGTGAATTCATGCATCATACTCACGCGTCTTCATATAACTGTTTTCTCGCATTAACTATATATATCGCCACACTTGCACACGATCACCCCATCCACTGAGATTTCTGTCTCATCCCCACCTGTTTTCTAACCTTAGATGGGGACTTCGTTGAAGATGCTGAACCGACCACGGATTGAGCCCTTGTACTCCGCTTGTTGGATTTACTATCTTTTGTTGTTGATGTCGCTGGACTTGTTACTATTATTTGTTGTTGGACTTACTACTACTTGTTGTTGTTGTTGGACTCTTTTCTTGTGTTTGTTGTTGGACTCTTGTATTTCTTTTCATTCCGGTTTGTAATTGAAGGGCGTAGGACCCTTTGACTTTTAAGTTGTTATCTTTAGATCATATCGGGGATGTAATTTGGATTATGAATATTGTGGACTGTAAGTTGTAACGTGTTTCTTTATTTCCGCTGCTATTTAGACACTGTTCCATTAGGTTTTGATGATATTCATCTAGAATGTTTGGTTTACTTGTATTTAAGTTGTGGATCATTGTCGCGTCCCGTTTGGGGCGTGACATCCTTGATATTTTCTTGGGTTGTTATGGTTGTTATTATAATGTTTGCAATATGACTATCTTAAAATTGAGATACTAGGATCATGGTAGTAGTATGGTAGTGGTATGGAGTTGGTTGTGTAACTTTTCAATGTAGTGGACAAGTATGTAAGTCTTATTAATTACTATTTGCGAGATGAATGGTCCTGATCATGTACTGATGATAATTGACTTATGTATTAAATCCTTAGTTGAACTTCATATTTTTTCTTCTTCGTGCTACTTATTAATTTAATATGTTTCTACTTAAATTTTTTCTGCTTAGTAATGCATTGGATAAGAAATGATGTAGTTCATGCTTGTACCAATCAGTCAACTGGACACCCGAGGAAGAGGAATATTTATATAAATATTTTAATCATTCCACTCGTGTTTTACGCTTGGATAATCCTGTTGAGTTGAACAGGTTTTTAAGTTTGATATGAATAGGATTGAAGAGTCAATTTGGTAAGGATTTCAATGTTGGCATGGTAAAAACTTAGGCCCAATTGTGGATAGACAAATTTGAGGCTTTATGTATGTACCTTGACACTCCTGGCATCAACTTTGACATGGGACGCAACGTTGTATCTGTTGACGACAATTATTTCTATCAAATTGGCAAGGTACAATAGATAGTAATTCATCGAGATAAATATATTTGTACATAGTCACGTAAATATTGGACCTTGATACTCATTGTTTTTGGACGAAAAGCATAAAACAACGGTATTTTCGCACTTACGGGTTTGAGTACTATGAATTGGCTTACAATGTTTTTAAAACTACCAATGCCGCACAGATTGACCTATCGGATGTTCATGGTCCTGTGCATGATTGACCCACTTCGGTGCGATGGCGTTCATGGTTACGATCAAGTGTTTGATCCTGGCATGAGGAAATATATAGTAGTTAGGATGTAATTCTGGTTTTAGAATTTGTGTAATTCTTTTATGTCTTATGACCGTGATGTAACAAATGACGACTCGTATATTCATTAGAAATTGTTCATTGGTCTCACAATTTGAAGTAATTCTTTTTTGGAACTAGTGGTTTCATTTTATCTTGTAACTTTCATTGTAATGATGACAACTATTTTACTTCAATGTGATGAAGGTTTTACAACTTATGTCTTTCGATTTACGCTAACTTAATCGAGCCTTGGAATCATTGTCATTGGTTGTGTCTTACATCATTGAAGTAATCCGCTTATGTCTTTCAAGGGCCAATTATGTTATGTTCAAAAGTTATCTCTTGCTTTTGAAAGTAATTTGAGCATTAACATAACTTATTTTATATCGATGAGGATCGCACGTAATTTTCAAAAGCTTGATGTGGTGGTTTTGTGATTTTACATAACTCCCTCAATCACCAAAATTTTTGTAATGTGGGGATGTTAGTAATTTGGACGATTTGGCGTCGTTAGTAATTTTTTCAAACTGAACTAAACAACCCAATACAGGGTCGTTTATATTTTGAAAAATAACTAAACAACTTCTTTAATTATCATAAACGACCCATACAATTTTCGTACACGATCCTACCTGTCTTGCGTGAATCACATAGTGTCTGTGTGACCACGAACTGTTTTCTCAAACTGTATAAGTATATTACTTAAATATATTTATCACGACGCTTGTGGACTGTGTGTGAATTCATGCATCATACTCACGCGTCTTCATATAACTGTTTTCTCGCATTAATTATATATATCGCCACACTTGCACACGATCACCCCATCCACTGAGATTTCTGTCTCATCCCCACCTGTTTTCTAACCTTAGATGGGGACTTCGTTGAAGATCTTTGAGCGAACCACCACGATTGAGCCCTTGTACTCCGCTTGTTGGATTTACTATCTTTTGTTGTTGATGTCGCTGGACTTGTTACTATTATTTGCTGTTGGACTTACTACTACTTGTTGTTGTTGTTAGACTCCTTTCTTGTGTTTGTTGTTGGACTCTTGTATTTCTTTTCATTCCGGTTTGTAATTGAAGGGGGTAGGACCCTTTGACTTTTAAGTTGTTATCTTTAGATCATATCGGGGATGTAATTTGGATTATGGATATTGTGGATTGTAAGTTGTAACGTGTTTCTTTATTTCCGCTGCTATTTAGACTCTGTTCCATTGGGTTTTGATGATATTCATCTAGAATGTTTCGCGTCCCGTTTGGGGCGTGACAGTTAGAGTGGTATCAGGGCTCGGCTAGTAAGATGGAAACTTACACCGAGCTGACCCAGGATAGGACCCTCGGTCTGTATTTTGGGTAGTACCGCAACTTGACCAAGTAAGTGTGAAATCGATTTCAAATTGGCATAGAACCGTCTTATTGATGTTTAAACTAAGTTAGAATGCATATTTGGAGATTCCATAGTCATACTTGTATTGACTTAGTTGATTCTTGACTGACTTTCTTTATTCATTCTTTCCTTATTCTCTTCTTATCTTTCCTCTACCTTTGACTGATCTCCCTTAGTTTGTTGATCAAGATGGAGCCGGCGCCACCTTCCTGGTGGGACGTTTTGCATGCCCGTGCTGAGCGGGAGTACTACCAGGCACTGATGATTCACTGGCACTAGGAGAGTGATCGAGCAACCTCAGAGCTATCCGAGGAGCGCCAGTGTAACAGGGACCTGACACAGAGATTGGCAAGGAGCCAAGATGAAAAGAGCGAGTTGACCACTATCATCAAGGACCACGACAACACCATACGAGCGCGGGAGGATCAGATATAGAATATCTAGGAGCGCTTGGATAACATACGAGAGAAAATGAAGAGGGCAAGTGATGGCCGCCAGAAATAGGAGATTGACGCCTGCCTATCCCGCGACACCGTTGAGCGCTTGGAGGAGACCCTCATCAAGCAGATGACAGTGATAGAGGACCTTACAGGCCCTAGCTCGAGAGACGCCGCGGAATGAGACGCACGCCGAGGTGCTCTGGCGGCCTAATGCACAACCATTGCCACCACCCGAGGTGGAGCCCGTACCGACGCCCAGGAGGACCCTGAGTAGGACCCTAAGGAGGATCCTGAGGAGGATCCAGTCGAGGTCGGAGAGCCTGAGGCACTTGAGGCTGCTCCACTTGATGATGCACAGGGATTTGAGCAGTGGTTGGATTTCGTTGATTGGCCTAAGGTCGAGGCGCCACCTTAGCCCGACCAGGCCCTGATTATGGACATAGCTGCGAGTGACGATGATGGCGATCTCACTAATTAGTTAGCTTGATTGTCAGTTGTACTTTCGTTGCTGTAGACGCTTATTCCAGTGTTGTACCTTACTTTTTATTGTATTAGATTCAGTTGTATTTTAGTTCTGATGTATCTTTGACTCAGTGTTACTATTGTTGTACTATGGGTGTATTCAAGTTTTACATTAATGGATATGCCTTCAGCTATTTATTCATTGTCTTGTGTTTGTTGTTACTTTCCCTATGATATAACTTGCTTTACGCGAATAATTATTGTATCATTTACTCGTGGATCGCAACTAACACTTCAAGATACAGAATGGCCGAACATCGAGGACGTGGGAGACCTCGCCGTGTTCCCCGAGGGAATAACGATGTACCCAGGGACCGGGTACCCTCCCCTGAATTACCACCGCCTCCTCCACCTCGCTGCAGAGACAACTTGACCATCGCCAGCCCTACAACAAATATTGGTTTTCATGAGGCAACAAGCAGAGCCTCAACACCGTGCCCCCGAACCCACCAGAGAGGCGAACGATCGCATGTTGGAGCGATTTCTACGGTTCGACCCACCGGCTTTCTTAGGAGAGACAGATGATTTAAAGGCAGAAGAATGGATAGAGAAATTGGAGAATATCTACAATGCTCTCCAATACTCGAGATGAAGCGAGAAAAGTCACACTCATTGTATTTAAATGCCTGGAATCGGTTTCTAGAGACTGGTGGAGGGCGATTGAAAGAAGGTGAAAACAGGGCCAAGGGTAGCGAACATGGGGAATTTCTTGGCGAGTTCATTGAACAAAGACATTCCACAGGTTGTGAAAGGCGCGCGAGATGAATTCCACGGATCGAGCGGGGAACATGTCTCGTAGCTCGATGAGTCCGAATTTCATCGATTGTCCAAGTATGCTCGGGACAATCGATGTCGAAGAAGATAAGCTTTACAAGTTCACTCGAGGATTGAAACTGGAACTTGAAAACAATCGTTGGTATTGTTGAATCGACAACCTACTCACCAGAAAGGTAAAAGCGACTCTCGCATTGAGTCGGGATCAACCGTATTGGGCCAGATTCAATAGAGTAGGCCATCAAACAGTCTCAAGAGAATAAATGTGGGATGCAACCATCTAAAAAACTACTAAGTTTGAAGGACGATTAATAAAACAGATAAGGAAAAGGACGATCAAGAAAGCCGGGTCAAGTGTGTGCACATTGCTAGAAATCCGGGACATCTTGCCAATGATCACATTAGTAAATAAGGAAAGGTGTTTGCTTGCTGGTGTGAAAATCGGCACCAATGAAAGATTGCCCGGTAATACGATGGCCAAGACAAAGCAGACGCGCCGCGAAGGCTTGGAAATGGCCAGGGTAATCGGCAAGGATGCCCGCCGAGAATTTGCACTAGCCGGACGGGAGGCTCGGGAGGCAAATGTGACGTGGTGGAAGGTGCGCTTCTAGTATCTAACCACTACGCTAAAATATTGTTCGACCCTGGATCAACGCATTCATTTGTTGCACCGCATTTTGTACACAAACGCATGCATGCATGGAACATATGCCTATATGTCTAGAAGTGTCAACTCCTATGGGTGCAAGTCGGATAATGAGATATTATCTATAATGCATGCGGTTAAGATTGATGAGATAAACTTTCTGCCGATTTGATCTTATTACCTATATTCGAATACGACGTGATATTGGGAATGAATCAAGGTTATCTCACACCATGCACAAATGGACTACCATAACAAGTCCATTAAGCTATGTGAACCGGAAAAACCGAAGTGGAAATTTCGGAAGGCACGATTAAGATTGCCCCAATTATTTCGGCAATGAAAGCGAGGAAGCGCGATCACTGGAGGGGCTCGAGGGTACTTGGCGTTTGTAATTAACAAACCCACGGTTGAGACACGAATTAACCAAGTACCTATAGTATCGTAGAATACACGGATGTATTTCCACAAGAACTCACCTTGTCCCTCCGGATAGGAAGTTGAGTTCACCATCGAGGTGTTATCAGGGACTGCCCCGATTGCCAGAACATCGTATAGAATGGCTCCTCTTGAATTAAAAGAGTTGAAGACGCAATTATAGAAACTGATGGATGTGGGATTTATCCGACCGAGTACGTCTCCGTGGGGAGCACTGTCTTTGTTTGTCAAAAAGAAAGATGGCACATTAAGGCGTGTATAGATTATCGTGGTCTTAATAGCGTGACCATCAAGAACAAATATCCCCCCGAGGATAGGCGAACTATTTGATCAACTTCAAGGAGCGACGGTGTACTCAAGTTTGATTTACAACAAGGATATTACCAATCAAGATCCACGAAGGAGACATTTCCAAAACGCATTTTAAACCCGATATGGACACTACGAGTTTGTAGTGATGCCTTTTCGATCCCACGAATGCACCGGCAGCATTTATGGACCTGATGCATCGAGTCTTTCAACCTTATTTGGATCAATTCGTAGTGATATTCATTGATGACATACTCGTATACTCTAAGTCTAGAGAAGAGCATGAACGTCATCTGGAAATCGTTTTGGAGATACTACGAGAGCATAAGTTGTATGCCAAATTCAGCAAGTGCGAATTTTAGCTTAGTGAAGTCGCGTTCTTGGGACACATAGTATTCGGCACCGGGATTGCAGTAGATCCTTCGAAGGTATAGACAGTGGTTGAATGGAAACAACCCGAGTTTGTAACGAAAATCAGGAGTTTCCTAGGACTAGCTGGATATTATCGAAGATTTATCCAGGATTTCTCCAAGATAGCCGGACCACTCACTCGACTAACCCAGAAGCAAGTCAAGTTTGAGTGGAATGACAAGTGCGAGGCGAGTTTCCAAGAGCTGAAGAAACGACTTACTACAGCTCCAGTCTTAGCCCTTCCAAAGGGAACCGAAAACTTTGTCGTCTACAGTGACGCATCAAAGGAAGGACTAGGAGCAGTGCTCATGCAGGAAGGAAAGGTCATCGCTTATGCATCACGAAAGCTCAAGCCGTATGAATCCAATTATCCAACGCATGACCTGGAATTGGCAGCAATAGTGTTCGCGTTAAAGAAATGGAGACATTATCTCTACGGAGCAACATTCACGGTTTTCATGGATCATAAGAGCTTGAAGTATCTATTCTCCCAGAAAGACCTCAATCTGAGGCAACGGAGATGGATAGAGTTGATTGAGGACTATCACTTGTTAGATAAATGTTTTTATCAAGATTTTGATGATTATGTTTAAATAAGTTTTTTATACCAAAACAATGTTTATAAATGTTGTCCAAATACTCCTAAATGATTTAAAATGTTTTTACTAATTTTTGGAGTATTTCTTAGTATTTATTATTCGATAAAAATGGACAACACTTTTGATGGTTTTGTTTAAATTGGTTTTTACACCAAAACAATGTTTATAAATGTTGTCCAAATACTCCCAAGTGATTTAAAATATTTTTACTAATTTTTTGGACTATTTCTTGAAGTTTATTTTTGATAAAAATCGGACAACATTTCAAATTGGAGGTCGACCGGTCGCACAAGAGGTCGACCGGTACGAAGAAGTTGAAAAATGAAACGAACGAAATAGAAACAAATTCTGTGAAAAAAAAAGAAGGAGGGGACGGTCGAGGTGAGTGAGGTCGACTTCCGCACTCGGCCGACCGGCCCCCTGACGACACTGCACTGGATCGCACTATCTTTTTCAAAATGTTCGAAATCTTATACAGGGCAACCTGTCATGTTGTGTGATCTTTTTGAATGACAAAATTTGTCTTGTTGGACATTCTATCAGCAAGATTTGCTTTATATTTTTGTACAATATTTCTACATCTTGTGATCCTCTTTTTGTAGACAAAAGTGAAGAAGAAGGAGCCTATGTTGGGAGCCTATGTTGGTGAAGACTCTCCTATAAATAGAGGATGAATTGAAGACACAAGACACAACAACACAAGCAAATATACAACAAGAAATATGCAAATTTCCAAGCTTTCATATTCAACACTCTTGTTGTATTTATAGCCTAAGTATTTCACTTTCACATCTTGAGGTCTAGGCTTTATTTCTTGATTACACTTGCACTCAAATTGTAATATTCATTATTGAGTTGTAATCTTGATTTTTGTCATCATTCAACACGAGACATCCTTGTGAGTATTCTTGTGGAAAGAATACACTTGGGTGATCTAGGTGATAAGTGTTTCAAGAGTGTGGTGCTCTTGAGGTGTTGAAGAATTTGGTATTCTTCAAGATTGAAGATTGTGGTGATCTTCAAAGGTGCCGTTGAAGGAAGACTGTGGTAATCTTCAAAGGGAGATTGTGGTAATCTCCAAAGGTGGTATTGAAGAAGAGTGTGTTGCTCTTCAAGATGTTGTAAGTTGAATTTGTATTAAGTGTGGTAATTAATAAAATTCTTTTTCTCTTTGAAATCCATCCCGGATATACTGGGGTGGTAGAGGATTAGGTCCTAGGTGGGTTGAACCTCTTTAAATCGACGCGTGTTGTTTACTTCCCGCATCTTTATTATTGTCTTGGCGTAATTGATTCGAAAAAGAGGGCGAAATCGAAAAGATGGAGATAATCTATTCACCCTTCCTCTAGATTATCGTAGACGCTTGGACTTACATCACTTTGATATTCAATACCACCCCGGGAAAGCTAACATAGTAGCTGACGCTTTGAGCAGAAAGGCGAGCTTAGCCAGACTTATGATTCGAGAGTGGGAATCATTAGAAGAGCTGAGCAATTGGAATCTGACGAGAACCAATACTCAGATTTCATGTGCTAACATTTCGGTTAAACCCGATCTGCTGAAAGAGATCAAAGAAACACAAGGGAAAGATGCACATCTTCAAAAACTGAAGGAGAAGATACTTAAAGGAGAGAGATCAGAATTCTCGGTACACGAAGATGGAGTTATCGATTCCTAATCGAGTGTGTGTCTTAGAATGACGAACAAATTAGGAATAGAATCTGGCAGCAGAGGCACACCGTTCGAAATACACTATACATCCTGGAGGAAACAAGATGTATAAGGATTTGAAACGGAGTTATTGGTGGGTAAACATGAAGAAGATCAAATCATTCGACTCACGAAATCTGCACACTTTTTACCCATCAAGAAAACTGATAGCTTGCAGAAACTTGCACAGATTTATATCCGAGAAATCATTCGACTGCATGGAGTACCAGTCGACATAGTATCCGACAGAGACCCGAGGTTTGTCTCCGACATATTATCATTAAAGTTACTTTTTTATTTATTATAATTAAAAAATTAACAAGTAAATTAAATGATAAAATTTATAATTCAACTTATTCAATATAAATTTTCTGGAAAAATAATTTTTAAAAATAGATGTTAATTAATTTTTTTTCGTGAATGTGTAATACAAAATAAAAAAGATGAAATACATGTATCATTTATTTTAATTAGAAAATTAACAAAGTAAAATAAAGGATAAAATTTATAATTCCACTTACATAAAATAATTTTCTTGGAAAATAATTTTTAAAAATAGATGTTAATTACTTTATTTTTCGTGAATGTGTAATACAAAAAAAAAGATGAAATACATGTATCATTTATTTTAATTAAAAAATTACAAAGTAAAATAAATGATAAAATTTATAACTCAAATTATAATATTTAAATTTTCTGAAAAATTAACTTTTAAAAGTAGATGTTAATTAAATTATTTTATGTGAATGTATAATACGAAAAAAAAAGATCAAATACATGCATATATAACCCAGTGCATGTATGTGTATATATGTAAAGTCTTTTTTTGGGTCCCTATGTTCTTACCCCAGGATACTAGGTCTCATATAACCCGGTACATGTATGTGTATATATGTAAAATTTAATTTTTTTTTCTGAGAAAATGTAAAGTTTGATTTAAAAACATAAAAAATAAAAATATAATATTTGAAAATGAAAAAACAAATGTGAGCTAGGTTAAAACTAAATTATTTTCAATAGTATTTTTCTAAAAGTTTTAAAAATAATTCCTATATTTAAAAATTATGAAATTATTTATTATCGTAAACTTTTTTATTTTATTGATAGTTGAACTACATATATTTTCCAATACGTAAATGTGATTTTTGTAATTATTTGTATTTTCAAAATCAAGAAGTGATTTAAACTAAAAAAATATAGGAAAATTATTTATTTTTCTAAATATTTTAAATAAGAGAATTTATTTTAGTGAAATAAAACGCACTGGAAAAAGATATTTTTTAGACAAATATTTGAAGGACAGAGATTTTTTTAGTTTTCAAGATGGACATTCAAAATATTAATTAAAATAAATAACTCAAAATATAAAATTTAAAATACTTTTTATGATCAATAATATTAAATTTAACCAAAAAAAAGAATTATGGGACCATTTTTGGTAAAAATTTTAATTTTGTTGTCCTATGGGACCATTTTTGTCGTTAAAAATTTAACTTTGGTGTTCTATGGGACCATTTTTGTTGTCACTAACGGTTTCCGTTAATTTTTTAACAGATTTTCAGTTTCCGAGTCTTGTGGGACGATTTTTGGTGAAAAATGTCGATTTGGGACTTAAAATGAGTCTAATGGGACTAAAATCATCAGGGGGTAAGTCTAATGGGACCAAAAGTGGATTTTTCTCTACTTTTTTAAAGTAAAAATAGATACTTTTAAAGCAAAAATCAATACTTTTGTGACTAACACTATAAGGCTTGTAAACATATAATAGTAGTGAACATGTGTACATAGGTGCTAATAGGCGATTCTGATGAAAATTAAGAAGTGTTATTTTTTCTCAAAAAGTATTATCTTACTCTCATAAGTATAAGTTTTTCAATAGATACTTCTAAAGTGTAAACTGGTATTTTTAAAGAAAAAACTGATACTCTTTATGATACTGTTTTATAGTATCATTTCTTAATAAAAAAGTGTTTTTTTATACTCTAAAAGTATTACATACCACATCTTTTACAAGTATACACTATTTTTCCTTTAAAAATATTATTTTTTACTTGAAATGTAATACTTTTACTTAAAATTATTTCTTACTAATCCCTTTAAAAGTATTAATCTTTACTTGAAAGTATACACTATATATTTCTTATTATTTCTTTACTTTTTATTATGAAAGTATTACTTATTACCACATTTAAAACCATATACTATTTTCCTTTAAAAGTGTTACTTTTTACTTAAAAAGTAATATTTTTTATTTTAAAGTATTACTCTATATTTATTAAAAGTCTTTATTATTTCCTTTAAAATTGTTTAAAATTAATATTGTTCATTTGAAAAACATTACTCTATATATCTTATTTGCAACCTATGCTAAAAATATAAAAATGAGAAGCCAATGAAGTTCCCATGAACCAAACCCATGTGATGAAAAAGGAAGAGTTGACACTTGACACTGATACTCAGTGGATTCATAGAACATGACTCACTTTTATTACCCTTTTAAGATTTTAGAGGATAATTAATCACATTCAAGCTATACACATAATGATATTCTTGATCATCATTGCCTCCTGTGTATGATAATTTTAATTTGTCGAGACCTTCGGTAGAGGCAGTCTATCTTTAGATGTTTGTTTAGAGTATGATTAATTGATTATAAACATTTATGCGTTCCTTTGTTTTTAAGGCATTCAATGCCTTTTCTACTGTGCACAGTAATTTCGGTAGTTGAAAGTTGAAACCCACTTCTTCTGATTAATTGTATTAATTTTTAGCATTATTGAGGCTATTAGCTAGACACCTTTGAAATTTAGATACACAGTTTAAATAAGATGACAGTAACGCAGTGGGCCTTTTTCTTGGATTGGGTCATTCCTATATGGGATCCGTTTTAGATCCGTGAGACGGTCTCATACAAGTTTTTACCTTAATAAAATATTTTTCCTTGCTCGCCGAAAATGCTGCTGAAGACCAAGAGTCAAACCAAAAGAGAAGGGAAGCTAGCCACTGCGAAAGTACTGTAAACCGATTTTGATTGTTTCGCTAGAAAGTTCAGCAAGGTAGGAGAAAACTTGTCCTCTAAAAATACACTGAAAAGTCTTATTAATGCAATTGGGCCGTTCCTATAATTTAAGGGGTCTGGTGCGAAACGAAAAGGGGGCCCTTTATATTTTCTAATTGCTTTTTCATCAAGTCACACATCTCCTTTATCCTACTTTTTCGCTGGAAGATCCCATCTTTTTCGCCACAAACAATCACCACTCGAAATGAAATCGATTCTCCGATTCTCCCATGCTCTTAGGTTTAGAAAAAAACTTTGAGCAATGAGGGATCGAACAGCGACCCAGCATGAAAGAGAGAGCACAAAACCACTTTGCACCTAGGAGCTCTTTGTCCCGTCTGCTTAGGTAAAAATAAGAAAACAAATTTCGCATCCATGAGAACTCGAACACGCGACCTCAGGCACGCAAGGGAGAACAAAAGCTGTTGCACCGAGGAGCTCTCGTGTGAAAACTTATATTCTATATTTTACATATACATATATATTAAACCATTAAATTAATTAAAAAAAATCGGGGCTCGGGGGCCCTTGCCGGGGGGGCCCTATGCGGCGGCGCCTTGGCCACCCCTAGGACGGCTCTGAATGCAAAGCCATCAGCCATCGTGAATATATATATAGGGAGAGGATCCTGTGAGACCATCCTCCTAGGTTAGTCCATAAGACCGAATCTAGACCATCCAAATAGTAAATCAATGGCCAAGATATATTACAATCTATACAGCTTTTCGTAAGTAACTATACAACAGAAAGGGTAAAATTGGAATCCATAAAATCATACATGGTAACCTCCTACTACATTATAGGGACGTGATCTGTTATTGATCACGTCCCCATAAATCACGCCATTCAACAGAGACAATCAATATACGTCTCCTTCTCAACACCACCATTGCATCGTCATTATCAAAACCTCTGTAATCACCATTATCACTCAAAAATCGACCTGCAATTGTTTCACAAAAAATTAAACGCGATGGATATCTAACAATTGGCAAGGAGTTATCATCCATTTGATTGAAAAGAGTTATACAATGGAAAAAAAATATTGATTTCAGCGCAACTGATTAATGTCTTCAAGGTAAGTTCTAACGAGAAACTTGCTACAATATTCGTACGCCGCTGAATCAACAATTGATGTCTAAATGAACCAGATGCACCTCTGTTATTGTTGATTTGTATGTTTAGTATACGTATGTTGTCTATTTAGTGTATCAACATTATATATATAGTTTTATATTTTGCATATTACCCACTTGTATGAAGATTGCATCTCAATTAATAGTTTGTATGTTTAGTACAGATTGTTTGCCTATTTAGTATATAAGCCTTGCGTATATAGCATTTTGTATATGCATACTTACACCTTATCTGCATAGAGTACATTTGTTAACAAATTCGTTGCGTGTTTGTTTAGCACGTACAACATGTATACATTGCATTTATTCATTGTATATTTATAATATAACACTTGTATATGTTCGTCTGTAGTTTGTTCAATTAAAAATCTACTTATGCTTATTTCATTGTATGGTAAAACTTGTCTTAATTTGTATGTTTAGTATACGTATGTTGTCTATTTACTGTATCAAATTTGTATATATAGTTTTATATTTTTGCATATTAACCACTTGTATGAAGATTGCATCTCAATTAATAGTTTGTATGTTTAGTACAGATTGTTTGCCTATTTAGTATATAAGCCTTGCGTATATATCATTATGTATATGCATACCTATGCCTTATCTGCAGAGAGTACATTTGTTGACAAATTCGTTGCGTGTTTGTTTAGCATGTACAACATGTATACATTGCATTTGTTCGTTGTATATTTATAATATAACACTTGTATATGTTCGTCTGTAGTTTGTTCAATTAAAAATCTACTCATGCTTATTTCATTGTATGGTAAAACTTGTCTTTCATATTAATTAGTTAGGAAATACACCAAATATATGTGAAGACTTGTCTGTCATCATAAATTAAACAGTTTGATGTAAAAAAAATTGAATATTAACTAAACGTTCTTTGTATACTTATAACTCAAAATGTGTATAAATAGATTATTAAAATTGAATATTGGATACCAGAGGTAGAACAAGAAAAGATTCTGCGAGTGGGCATGCATTTCGCTACGTTGGAAACCGGTATACAAATTTACAAAAACTATGGAGCAATTAGCGGATTCGACATCAGAAGGAGCACAACAAAGCGATTCAGTAATGAAGTCATTCGTTTGCATTATGTTCTTTGCAATAGAGAAGGCTTCAATGAGAGAAATCCATTAAAGCAATCACAAAGCTCAAAAGATGATGTGGAACATGCGGTGAGATCGGAACGCATAACAGCAGAACGTGTCCAAACCGCGACACCACACCCTAGTGGAATGTTTCTTTTTTTGCAAAAAAATGAGTGAAACAGTACGAAACCTGTCAGTTTATTATTTAATGAAAATGTTTTTTTGTAACATTATATGAACTGTTAATTTATCTTTAAGGTTATGTTTTCTCCCTAAACATGTGTTGTATGTAAAATTACATTCAACTAAATATACAAAAAAAAACGCTAAGCATACAGAATTGTTTAACAATTACACTGTATACACCAATTATCATTAAGGTAATTTTGCTTCACAAACGTGTACTGCATGTAAAATTACATTCAACTAAATATACTCAAACAATCACTAAGCATACAGAATTATTTAATTATTTATACATTTACACTGAAATTATTATATTATAAAAATTACTATGTATGTAAAAACATTAAACTACATATACAATTACACTGAACTAAATCAGTGAATCACCCAAATAACTAAATATACAATTCCACCAAATAAAGGATACAATTCAACGTAACTAAGTAAACAAATATATTAAACTACTTATACAACAAATAATACATTTCAACTAATCCAAAATAAACAAATGGAACACATTAAATATACAATTTGACATATCTATTTATACAGGTCGTTGTAACTGTACGATACTGTACATGCAAATCAAAAAACCTCTTACATCTATAAAAGATCACTCTATGAAGAAAAAAATGGAAATGGCACAACACTAAACCATTGTAAAACAAAACATTTTGCTACACATAAACACAATGTGCAAAATAACTTAGTAAGTTGTACCAATATATTGAATCATCAACATTCCCAACAAAAACATGTTCAATATAATGTAAAACTATCACTATTAAATACCAGAAACTTAAAATAAAAAAATAATTATTCCACCAATGACAAAACAGATAAACTTCTACACTAGCTTCTTGTCAGTCTAATGTTTCTTGCATTCAGCCAAATTCTTCTCCCCTAACTTGCGTGCCGGGGTATGACTGATCAATCCTTCGCCTCTTTTTGGGTTGCTCTTCTCCCGAACTCTCCTCTGCACCACTACTAACCTCTATTTCCTGTTCTTCGCTTGACATTTTACTAGCCACAACACCTACATAAAAAAACACAAATAGAGATATCAAAAACTTTAAACATCATTTGTTTACATTCCACTTAATGTTGTATATTTAACATGACATACTTGTATACTTAGTATAAAACAACTGCATACTTTTCAATGGTAGTGGGGTTTCAAGTATCAACACCTTGTGTTTTTATAAACAACAAATTCATTTCATTGAGTGCAAAATGGCAAAATTCTACAGCACTATAACTGTAAGGAGTAGAAATATACACTTATTTCCTACGAATTCAAACCAAAGGAACAAATACTCAAAAAAAAAAAAGAAAAAATGTTCAGAAAATAAACAAAAGCAAAAAAATACCGTGTTGTATATTTAACATACTTAGTATACACCACAACTCCTACATAAATAAACCACACAATTCATATACCAAACTGTATACAATGATTTGTTTACATTCCACTTAATGCTGTATATTTAACATAACATATCTGAATATTTAAAATACACCACAACCCCCTACATAAAAAAACACCCAATTCATAAATCAAAGCTTAATACAACATTCTGTTTATATTCTACTTAATGTTGTATATTTAATATAATATATCTGTATATTTAGTATAAAACATCTACATACTTGTTAGGGTTTGTTACTTGGGTTTTTTGAGTTCAAATTGCAAAATTCTACAAGACCATAACTGAATAAAGGAAATATTTACCCCTGTTTCCTATGAATTAAAACTCAAGTAACAAATACGAACTAATCAGACAAAGAGAGAATACTTCAATAATAAACAATAATAATGAAAAATTCAGACGAAGAAAAAAAGAAAAAATACCTTCAATGCATAAACTCGGACGTCGGTTCCCCCTCCTCAAACCTTCTCCACAAAATCGAACTCCCTAAATCACCAAAAATTACTTGGTAAAAAAGAACATACTGAAATTTGGAAGATTTGGGCCAAAAACTAAGAAAAAGAACATACCTTTACGAAACAAAAATCGGGCTTCCAAAACCTAACTCTGCTCCCTTCTTCACAAAATCCAAACCTTCGACCACCAAAGTAACTTGGAAACGACGATAACCAGCGGAAATAATGAGTTCGATTTTCACGACTCGGGGCGCCGGGAAGACGAATGCACAACAATTTTTGGGGAGACGAACCAACCGTGTTTTTTGGGTGAGAAGAGAAAAACTAATAGGGTTTCTTTTGAATTGAAAAAACGTCCAAGAAGAGGTAAACAAAAAGAATCAGTTTTGAAAAGACGCGATTGAAATCTATGAATTTTTTCTCCCTAAAAAATTGGGTAACTGAAAAAGGAAGGATTCTGTTTTCCTAAATAATAGCAATTAACGTGAATAACATAAAAACTGAAAATATGTGAAAATACAATCATACCCTTATAACCCAAAAATAACTAAAGAGATCTACACCATTAAAAATTTAAATCAAGGGTCTATAGGTGTTGGTCTCATTTGAACCAATCCCTATATATGTATATATATATTTAGAGAGAGAGAGAGAGAGAGAGAGAGAGAGAGAGATTATATAATTCCACGATAACTCTAAACAGATACATATATCCAACACCATTACATCACCATCTCTCCACCTTTCCTCATAATATAACTCAGTAAATATATAAAAATTATATTTAGAAACAACATTAAATACATTTCTACTTCTACGATTCTATCAATTACTTCCATGCAAAAAAATTAGCGTATTTGATTTTTTAGTACCTGACCTATAGACACTTTGCTGGTTTGGTACCTGATATTTTCGCGTTACCAGTTTAGTACCCATATGATGATACCCGAGCCGAGCTGTGAGAAATTAATCCACGTCATCAGTCTGACACATAATCGAATAGGTGACCTACGGGTGACGCAACAATGATGTACGACAACACGTCACTTAATTAGGCTCGCCCGCTACCGAGCCCAACGGCTCATCGAGCCCAACCGCAACACGGCTTATCGAGCCCCGAGCCCCGAGCCCAAGTTTCAAATGAAACGCACGCGCGACAGCCTTCAGAAAAATAAACACATGCCCATGCTTGACACTTTATTGGTATCGGAACCGCCACATGTCGAGAATTATGAAGAGAAGTCGACAAGTGGCAAGTTTTGGTGACATGCACAACTATAGAGGGACATGTGTCGTTTTTTAGCTATTTTATTAATTAATGAATAGTTAGTGCAAAGATGACTATTGTAAACCTACTTACTCAAAAGGGGTATAAAAAGTCTGAAAAGGAGAAAAGAAAGAGGGGCAGATAGTAACAAATTATAAAAAAGACCGACCCCAATATTCCGGCAAAAAAATACAAAAAAGGCATAATTAGCCAGAAATAAATATACGTTACGCACGTTTTCATTCCCACGTGTTAAATCTTTTACATATTTCTTCTTGTTGACCAAAACGCACGTCAACAAATTGGCGCTAGAGGAAGGGGCCCTATTGGTCCAGTCCGAGTTCCAGTCTTAAAAGCAAGTGAAACAAAAACCAGGTAAAAATTTGACACTGAACCTTTTGATAAGGGAAGAAAATGAGTCAACTGCCGAGAAATGCCCGTTTGATCAAGAGCAACATTTGAACAACCAACCTGGCCAAACTACGAATGGCCACAATATGCTCCAAACTAAGCAGGAGTACTACTTTATTCCCTTTCGCTCGCTTAATCGCCAACCCAACCTTTGTACAACAAATGAACCAACTTATATCGCAAACTCTCGCCACCACAAACTCTCAAGCACCTCCTCCACTCCTTGCAAATACTAACCCACTCAACCCACAACTAAATGTTAACATTAATCCTCAAATTCCCTGATTTCCTCGCCACGAAGCCCAAGAAGCCGCCGAGGTAATGAACAACATGTCCGTCTGACGAAGATATGCGGCAAAGAGAAAATGAGGAGGAGCAAAGTCGTATAGCGTAGTCATTTCCGAGCAAACACGACATCGCCGTGCCCACTCGTGTTCGCCGACGATCGAGTTGATCCTTTCGCCCGGCTACTGATCGATAAGTTCCCGCTCGGGTTTCGGATGAGCGAACAACTCGGGTCGATCAGTCCAAGGCCCTAGCTTATGGCGAACGGATGTAGAAATACACCGCCACGCCGCCTGAACGAATTGGAAGCGCGGTCCGGATGGCGCAATGCCTCAAGACCGCCCCAGTATGGAGCCAGCCACTGCCCGTCGCCATTTTCTCCTCGGAATCTGGCGATCCTGCTACCGCCAAAGTTGAAAATCCCCTGTGTCGGCCTCTATAACGGGGAAACCGACCACCACTCATGTTCACAAGTACTTAGCCTGGATGGAACTATACACCCAAGCGATGCCATCCTCTCGCAGGGCCTTCCCCGACTTTGGGCGACCGAGCCCACCGTTGGTTTAGACCTCGCCGCCAGGATCCATTCAAGCATGGGGGGATCTAGCCTCCGCCTTTACGACACATTTCTTAACGTCCAAAGTCCGAGCCGCGCCTAAAGACTCCCTCGTGAACATCAAACAAGGGAAAGACGAGCCCCTGAAGAGTTATATTTCTCGGTTTAATAAACAAGTTCGAGAAATGGAACCGGTGTCTGATGACGCCATTTTGATCGCAGCCATGGCTGGACTAGCCCCCGAGACTTGGTTCAATTACTCTATCCACGAATCGGGGGCGACCTCGTATCAAGAATTTCTAATCCGCGCGGAACGCCATATTTGTGCGGAAGAAGCCATGGCAAGTAACCGCCCCGAGCACCGACAAGGGAACATAAGAAAGGACGGAAGGAAAGAACCAGTAGTTGGGCCGGGGTCAGGTTTCCGGCCATTCTCGGAAAACCCGACCACCGGATTTAGAGCTCGCCAAGAGGCGAGAGCCGAAGTCGCCGCGCTAAGGAGCACTTTGACCCACACTCCGCTCGGCCATATGGAGTGAAGTACAGGGTCCTGAATTTGTTGCCTCCCGCTCGCCTCTGAAAATTGAGCCATCAAAATTAGATTCGCGTCGATTCTCGCGCCTATCACAAATCGATAGGTCACGATCATCGACGAGTGCCGAGATCTAATTAGGGAAATTATGCGGGTTGTTCTAAGCAGGCGGCCTTAAAAGATACGTTCATGAGCTACCACCCCCACCGATTGCTCAAGGCGCAACCTGCAGCGTAATCAACCCAGCTCTCCCCGCCGCCCCCACCGAAAAACCAGGGAGGGAAATCCTCATGATGTCGAGTGTCACTGGATCAATACCAACACAATGGAGGATAGACGCTCCAACAGAAAAGAAAAGCCGATGTTAGACAGGCAACCAATGCCGAAAGACAAGTTCGGTGGCCGAAATCAAGGAAGGCCAACCCACCGCCACCTTTATGCGTTTCCTGATGATGCGGATGCCGACCAGTGGTCCATCCTCATTCTCGACCCTCCGGTCATCACGCACCAATTTTGGGTATTCCTGGTTCACGTAATTTTAATTGATACCGGAAGCTATTCATCACTCATTTATGTCCGAGCATTTCAAGATTAAACGTGGATGATAGTTATATCCGTCCCATGTAACGATAAAGATTCTCGGGTTTTGGAGGAGGAAGGATAGTCCCACTCGGAGAAGTTGATTTGCCCATCCAAATGGGACAAGGTTTGCATAAACGGATCGTCATGACAACATTCAAAATAATCAATGCCGATTCGAGTACAATGCCATCATTGGGAGGCCATTGCTTTATCATATAAAAGCAGCCGCTTCAATATATCATTTTTGTATAAAGTTCCCAACATCCGATGGCGAAGCTATACATAAAGGGAATCAAAGGGAGTCACAAGAGTGCTCTCTTAAACTCCGACCGGTGGAGATTAACGTGGCGTAACAAGGGCAAACCAAATGAATCACACAAGATAATCCCTTGCCCGAAAGAGTCCGAGCGTAGGGGTGATCGCTCAGAGGATAATCCAAGTCGCGGCCTGGGAAGGAGCTAATGATGGAAGAAGGCGAGCCGACAATCGAAACCGAGCCGCCGGGCGAAGACGAATTGCCCCCGCAAATCAAGGAGGGGCAAAGCAAGAAAAGAAAACGAGCGGAACCAGAGAAACAAAGTTGATACAATCAATGCCGGTAGGTCAAGCGAGGCGCCAACTACGTATTGGTCATGATCTTCCGAACCATATCGGGCGAGTTGGTCGAGTTTTTGGGAAATAATCTTGACGTATTCGCATGGACTCATGCGGACATGCCCGAATTGACCCCAAGTATGCGTGCCACCGCCTCAATATTGATCTAACGTTCCCCCAATCATCCGTAAAAAAGGCGCAAACTCTACCGATAGACAAAAGACTCGAAATCGAGGTTAACAAACTACTAGACAATCAGTTCATCCGGAAGCCCTCTATCCTCGATGGGTCGCCAATCTGTTTTGGTAAAGAAAAGCAATGGCCAAGGCGCCTATGCGTGGATTTTCTCGACCTCAACAAAGCATGTCCTATAGACACAACATTAAATACATTTCTACTTCTACGATTCTATCAATTACTTCCATGCAAAAAAATTAGCGTATTTGATTTTTTAGTACCTGACCCATGACACTTTGTCGGTTTGGTACCCGATATTTTCGCGTTACGCTTAGTACCCATATGATGATACCCGAGCCGAGCCGTGAGAAATTAATCCACGTCATCGGGCCTCGACACATAATCGAATAGGTGACCTACGGGTGACGCTAACAATGATGTACGACAACACGCCACGAATTAGGCTCGCCGCTAAAAAAGCCCAACGGCCATCGAGCCCAACCGCAACACGGCTACGAGCCCCGAGCCCCGAGCCCAAGTTTCAAATGAAACGCACGCGCGACGCCTTTCAGAAAAATAAACACATGCCCATGCTTGACACTTTATTGGTATCGAACCGCCACATGTCGAGAATTATGAAGAGAAGTCGACAAGTGGCAAGTTTTTGGCCGACATGCACAACTATAGAGGGACATGTGTCGTTTTTAGCTATTTTATTAATTAATGAATAGTTAGTGCAAAGATGACTATTGTAAACCCACTTACTCAAAAGGGTATAAAAAGTCCGAAAAGGAGAAAAGAAAGAGAGGCAGATAGTAACAAATTATAAAAAAGACCGACCCCAATATTCCTACCGGAAAATACAAAAAGGCATAATTAGCCAGAAATAAATATACGTTACGCACGTTTTCATTCCCACGTGTTAAATCTTTTACATATTTCTTCTTGTTGACCAAAACGCACGTCAACAAATTGGCGCTAGAGGAAGGGGCCCTATTGGTCCAGTCCGAGTTCCAGTCTTAAAAGCAAGTGAAACAAAAACCAGGTAAAAATTTGACACTGAACCTTTTGATAAGGGAAGAAAATGAGTCAACTGTCGAGAAATGCCCGTTTGACTGAAGAGCAACATTTGAACAACCAACCTGGCCAAACTACGAATGGCCACAATATGCTCCAAACGGAAGCAGGGAGTACTACTTTATTCCCTTTCGCTCAGTTAATCGCCAACCCAACCTTTGTACAACAAATGAACCAACTTATATCGCAAACTCTCGCCACCACAAACTCTCAAGCACCTCCTCCACTCCTTGCAAATACTAACCCACTCAACCCACAACTAAATGTTAACATTAATCCTCAAATTCCCGGATTTCCTCGCCACGAAGCCCAAGAAGCCGCCAGGTAATGAACAACATGTCCGTCTCCGACAGCTAGAAGCAAAGAGAAAATGAGGAGGAGCAAAGTCGTATAGCGAGTCATTTCCAGAGCAAACACGACATCGCCGTGCCCACTCGATGTTCGCCGGACGACCGGGAGTTGATCCCTTTCGCCCGGCTGATCGATAAGTTCCCGGCTCGGTTTCGGATGAGCGGAACAACTCAGGGTCGATCAGTCCAAGCCCTAGCTTATGGCAGAACGGATGTAGAAATACACCGCCTACGCCGCCTCGAACGAATGGAAGGCGCGGTCCGATGGCGAACAGCCTCGAAGACCGCCCCAAGTATGGAGCCAGCCACTGCCCGTCCGCCATTTTCTCCTCGGAATCCTGGCGATCCTGCTTACCGCCAAAGTTGAAAATCCCCCAGGTCGGCCTCTATAATGGGGAAACCGACCCGACCACTCATGTTCACAAGTACTTAGCCTGGATGGAACTATACAGTCCAAGCGATGCCATCCTCTGCAGGGCCTTCCCCCTGACTTTGGGCGACCGAGCCCACCGTTGGTTTAGGACCTGCCGCAGGGATCCATTCAAGCATGGGGGATCTAGCCTCCGCCTTTACGACACATTTCTTAACGTCCAAAGTCCGAGCCGCGCCTAAAGACTCCCTCGTGAACATCAAACAAGGGAAAGACGAGCCCCTGAAGAGTTATATTTCTCGGTTTAATAAACAAGTTCGAGAAATGGAACCGGTGTCTGATGACGCCATTTTGATCGCAGCCATGGCTGGACTAGCCCCCGAGACTTGGTTCAATTACTCTATCCACGAATCGGGGGCGACCTCGTATCAAGAATTTCTAATCCGCGCGGAACGCCATATTTGTGCGGAAGAAGCCATGGCAAGTAACCGCCCCGAGCACCGACAAGGGAACATAAGAAAGACGGAAGGAAAGAAACCAGAGTTGGGCCGGGGTCAGGTTTCCGGCCATTCTCGGAAAACCCGACCACCGGATTTAGAGCTCGCCAAGAGGCGAGAGCCGAAGTCGCCGCGCTAAGGAGCACTTTGACCCACACTCCGTCGGCCATATGGAGTGAAGTACAGGGTCTGAATTTGTTGCCTCCGGCTCGGCCTCTGAAAATTGAGCCATCAAAATTAGATTCGCGTCGATTCTGCGCCTATCACAAATCGATAGTCACGATCACGATTGACGAGTGCCGAGATCTAATTAGGGAAATTATGCGGGTTGTTCGGGCAGGCGCCTTAAAAGATACGTTCATGAGCTACCACCCCCACCGCATTGCTCAAGGCGTCAACCTGTGAGCGCGTAATCAACCCAGCCTCCTCGCCGCCCCACCGAAAACCAGGAGGGAAATCCTCATGATGTCGAGTGTCACGGATCAATACCAACACAACGGAGGATAGACGCTCCAACAGAAAAGAAAAACCGATGTTAGACAGCAACCAATGCCGAAAGACAAGTTCGTGGCCGAAATCAAGGAAGGCCAACCCACCGCCACCTTGCGTTCTGGATGCGGATGCCGACCAGGTGGTCCATCCTCATTCTCGACCTCCGGTCATCACCGCACCAATTTTGGGTATTCCGGTTCACGTAATTTTAATTGATACCGGAAGCTATTCGTCACCATTTATGTCCGAGCATTTCAAGATTAAACGTGGATGATAGTTATATCCGTCCATGTAACGATAGCATTCTCGGGTTTTGGAGGAGGAAGGATAGTCCCACTCGAGAGAGTTGATTTGCCCATCCAAATGGGACAAGGTTTGCATAAACGGACTGTCATGACAACATTCAAAATAATCAATGCCGATTCGAGTACAATGCCATCATTGGGAGGCCATTGCTTTATCATATAAAAGCCGTTTCAATATATCATTTTTGTATAAAATTCCCAACATCCGATGGCGAAGCTATACATAAAGGAATCAAAGGAGTCACGAGTGCTCTCTTAAACTCCGACCGTGGAGATTAACGTTAGGCGAGAACAAGGGCAAACCAAAGGAATCACACAAGATAATCCCTTGCCCGAAGAAGAGTCCGAGCGTAGGGTGATTGTTCAGAGGATAATCCAAGTCGTCGGCCTGGGAAGGAGCCAATGATGGAAGAAGAAGCGAGCCGACAATCGAAACCGAGCCGGCCGAAGACGAATTGCCCCCGCAAATCAAGGAGGGGCAGAGCAAGAAAAGAAAACGAGCGGAACCAGAGAACACGGTTGATACAATCAATGCCGTGAGGTCAAGCGAGGGGCGCCAACTACGTATTGGTCATGATCTTCCGTAACCATATCGGCGAGTTGGTCGAAGTTTTTGGGAAATAATCTTGACGTATTCGCATGGACTCATGCGAGACATGCCCGAATTGACCCCAAGTATGCATGCCACCGCCTCAATATTGATCTAACGTTCGCCCACCATCCGTAAAAGGCGCAAACTCGGCCCCCGATAGACAAAAAGACTAAATCGAGGTTAACAAACTACTAGACAATCGCCATCCGGGAAGCCCTTTATCCTCGATGGGTCGCCAATCCTGTTTTGGTAAAGAAAAGCAATGGCCATGGCGCCTATGCGTGGATTTTATCGACCTCAACAAAGCATGTCCTAAGGACGCTTATCCATTGCCAAATATCGATTACATGGTAGATGCCACGGCAGACACGAGCCGATGAGCTTCATGGATGCATACTCGTTACAACCAAATACGGATGCACCCTTAAGATGAAGAAAATACCTCATTTTTCTCTCGCTTCGGGAATTCATCATTACAAGATGATGCCTTTCGGATTGAAGAATGTTTGTGCGACCTATCAAAGGTTAGTAAATAAGATGTTTGAGAAAATGATAGGTCACACTATGGAAGTCTATGTAGATGACATGCTAGTAAAATCACTCGTACATGTCTCGATCATCTAAACGATCTTAATAAAATGTTTGCTGTTTTGAGAGAGTACAAGATGATGTTAAACCCGAGAAAGTGCACATTTGGGGCCTCGGTTCGGGTAAATTTTTGGGATATATGGTCAGCCAAAGGGGAATCGAAGCTAACCTGCACAAAACAAAAGCCATCACCGACCTAGAATCCCCAAACTCGTAAAAAAGGTACAAAGCCTAACAGCCGATTGGCCGATTTCCCTTAACCGATTTGTTTCTCGGTCCCACGACAAGTGCAAACCTTTCTTTGAAATTATAAAGAAAAGCAAAAATTTCGAGTGGACCGAGCAAGCACATTGCCTTTGAATCCCTCAAACAACATCTATCTTCAATCCCTATATTACAAAAACCAACCCAAGAGGAGGACTTGTATTTGTACTTGGCGGTATCCGAATACGCCATCACTCTGTTAATCGTGGCTAGATGGCTCTATTCAACATCCATTATTACACCAGCCAAGCGTTACATGATGCCGAGCTCCTAGTACCCACCAATGGAAAAGTCGGCTTATTCATTAATTACCACACACGAAACTCCGTCCATATTTCTTAAAACACAAGATTATAGTATTGACGAACTATCCGTTGAAACAAGTATTACACCGACCGATACTTCCGGTCGGATGATTAAGTGGGTCATTTAACTTAGCCAATTTGACATTGTATACGAACCACGTCATCGCAATAAAAGGACAAAAAGCTTTAGCCGATTTTGTGGCGTAATTCACGCCTTCCATACAATTGAGGTCAAGGAAGACCAAGAATGGAAGTTATTTGTCGACGCTCTTCCGCCGCAGGCCGAAGGGGGCGGAATCGTGATAATCGATCCAAATGAAAAATGCTACTGCTCGGCCGTGACGATTTCAGTTCCCGCAATGAACAACGGCCGAATATGAGGCGCTCCTAAAGCGAGTTTAGATATGGCAGCCTCTATGGGCCTAAAACAACTATTGGTTCACAAAGTGACTCTCGTTGGTCGCTCATCAAATCAACGGCGAGTACGGCTTAAAGAGCAAAAAATTGCACAATATTTGGATTTGGTCAAGAAAAGATTATCACACTTTAAGACAAAAATCTTACATGTGCCCCGAGCCGAGAACATGCAAGCGGATGCCTTAGCTCGGCTCGGCTCCAAATCCAGGGGACATGATGTCATCACGGATGTCACGGTTACACAACCAAATCGCCTGCCGTCACTTGGTGCAAAGAAAATATATACAACCGAAACCGTCGAACAGACTTGGATGACCCCAATCATCCAATATTTAGAGAAAGGAGTTCAACCCGAAAAAAGCCGAGGCCGAACACTACGAACTCAAGCGGCTCGGTTTACACTAGTAGACGGCATCCTCTACAAACGAGGTACTCCATCCCACTTCTACGCCGCTTTTCCGAGACAGATGCACCATTATGCACTTCGAGAGGTTCATGAGGGAATATGCGGCAACCACGCTGGGGCCAAACGTTGGCCTATAAATTAATACGGCAAGGATACTCACGCCATCCCCGAGAAAGGATGCAACCGACCTCGTCAAAAGATGTGAGAGGTGCCGAGAGATTTGCACCACAGTCGATATCATCCTCAATGAACACTTACTTCCGTATTTAGCCCATGGCGTTTGCCAAATGGGGAATGGACCTCATCGGACCATTACCCATTGGCAAAGGGGCGTCAAGTATGCCATTGTGGCGGTGGATTATTTCACAAAATGGGCGGCGAGCCTCCCGCAAAAATAGATGAAGAGAAGGTTGTGAGCTTTGTATGGAAGTCTATCATCTGTAGATTTGGGATACCACATTCGATTGTTACAGACAATGGGAAACAGTTCGACAACCGAAGGTTCCGAAATTTTTGTGAAGGTTTCCGCATAAAAAACCATTTCTCAACTCCATACCACCCCCAGTCGAACGGACAAGTTGAGGCCGTTAATAAAATACTCAAGTATACCCTGAAGGCGAGATTGGAGGAGTCTAAAGGCAATTGGCCGGAGGAACTACCCCGGCGTACTATGGTCATACGAACGACACATCGAAAGCCACCGGAGAAACACCTTTTTCTTTAGCTTATGGAGCTGAGGCGGTGATTCCTGTCGAGATTGGAGCCCCTACCTTCAGAATTGCAAATTTTGAAGAAGACTGTAATGAGGCCGCGCTCCGAGCCGAACTAGACCTGCTCGAAGAAAAAAGGTGCAGTGCCGAGATGAAAAATGCAGTATATAAACAAAGGAGTGAAAGGTACTACAATTCGAAAGTAAAGGAAAGAAGATTTCAGGTCGGCGATCTTGTATTGAAAAAGATAACGGGCATTCAACCGAGCCCATTGAAGCCAACCTGGGAGGGCCCGTTTCGGATCAGCCACGTCTTATCTGGTGGGGCATACCAGTTAGAATATTTGAGTGGAGAAAAATTTATGCACCCATGGAATGTAGCATACTTGAAGCGGTATTATCAATAAAGTGAAGATTTGGGGTCGATCTATGATCCAAATAGGATTCCAAAGAGTTATCCTTTCATCTGGTATTTCGTGAGCTCTCTAAAAGAAAACGAAGTTTTTACTCACCACGGCTAAAGACTCGGTTACGCACCGAGCACAAAATAAAGACTTGGTTACGCACCGAGCACAAAATAAAGACTCGGTTACGCACCGAGCACAAAATAAAGACTTCGGTTCACGCACCGAGCACAAAATAAAGACTTCGGTTACGCACCGAGCACAAAATAAAGACTCGATTACGCACCGAGCACAATATCAAGACTTGGTTATGCACCAAGCAATGAGATCAAGACTTGGTTACGCACCGAGCATAAAGTGAAGACTTGGTTACGCACCGAGCACAAAATCAAGACTTCGATTCGCACCGAGCACAACATAAAGACTTGGTTATGCACCGAGCACCGAAATAAAGACTTGGTTACGCACAAGCATAAAGCGAAAAACTTGGCCATGTACCAAGCACAAAATAAGGATTCATTATATGCGCCGAGCGCAATAAAGACTCGGTTCATAAACGAAATTTCAAAAACAAAATCAAGGACAGTTTATACCCCAGGTACAAGAATCGATTAAGGCGAGCAGATCCCTCATTCGAAGCACTCAAAACCGAACCCCGTACTTGGGAAAATAAGAGGAAAAAGAAGACAGCAACAATCTTACAAAAAGGAAAGAGCCGAGCCTCCACAAAAAAAGCTTGAAACACATACACAGAAAGGAAAATAACAATTCAATTCTACTTCAAAAATAATTACATAGGGAGGCCGAGCCCATTACATCTCGAGGCACGTAAGCCAAAATACCTACCTAGAGTACACATAAAAGCATCAAGATCGAGCAGGGGCGGAGTTTCGACGGCACCGCTAAGCGACTTCTTCCACGCCTGGAGGAAGAGAGCTCACAGACAGAGCCTCTTCAAAATTCGGCCGAAGGGTTTCGAGATCAGCCTCCGGGAGGGCCAAATCTTCCTCAAGCCGAGCAACAAGACGCCCGCCCTTAAGTAAATCAAGAATTTCTTGGAGGCTGGTCGCATGGCCACAGTTAACATGAATGCATACTCCTGAGTCTTTGTAAGCTTTAATGGCCTCTCTACGAACTTCCTCGCTTTGCGACGGCGATTTCTTCACCTCCCTCGCGACATCGGCTGACACCTCTCCATTTCCTCGGCTCGGCAAAGCGGCAAAGACGTTCGATTCGGCGACCTTAACCCCGAGCTCTTCTTCACCTTTCGGGCCCGATCTCGCCTGCCTCGCCTCCTCGCAGCAGCTCTCTCTCTCGACCGGCCCGAGCGGTGGCCTCATCCGCTGAGTCTTAAAAGATTCTTGTACCCTTGAAGGGTAGCATAGGCTTCCCGAGATCCCCGTGCCGTCTTTTCCAGGTCGGCATATTTTTTCTCTAGCTCGCGAGTCCCCCAACCGCATGCCATAAGAGCCCAATCATCCGCCCGCATACGGCTATGGCATACAACTGCTTCTTCGGCCGCCGAAAGCGAGCACTGCTCGATGCCTTTTGTCCAGGCACGAGCCGGGACGATCATTGCGGCCCGACCGCTCCTAGTAAGACCCTTGATTGCTCCTCCGTCGGCGTGGCACATCGAACGAATTCCACAAACCACCGAGGGCGTAGCCCAACCATTCCCATTCGCAATATTCATCTCTTGCTTGGTTTGGAGGAATGAAGTGACCTTCCCCTCGCCGAGGTCATCCGAGAAAGTTCGCGGACCTTCCTTTTCTCGGGGCGCTTCAAGATGTTCGGGCGCCGCCGACCAACCCTTTCGGTCCGATCGTGCTCCTCCATCACAATTCCTCCTCTTCTCCTTTGAAGAGGAGGGCGACGCCTCCTCGGCACTCCATCGCCAGGACGCTTCTCGCCGGATATCTTCTCTCTCCGAGCCGCCCACATCCGCAGTTGATCGGCGACCACCCGAGCTCGCCGTGCTTTGTGTTCCTCACATCGCGAAGACGTGCACGCAAATCCAAGCCACGCCGCATAAAGCGACCACCAATTAAGAAGAAAGATCAAAAGAAAACAAAAAGACAATTCAAAAGGAAATGTAAAAATACAAAGCTGTTTACCTCGAACGCACCGCATGCACTCGGCGGCTCGGGGAAACAGGGTTCGCCTACGGCGCAGATGATCGATTCGCCCACGGACTAGTCACAGGAGGCGGCGCAGCTCGCTCGCCACGCCGGCCGCCCGGAGAATGGGGCCGCATTTCCACGGGACTAGTCACAGAGGCGGCGCAGCCGCCTTCTCGATCGCCCGGAGAATGGGGCGTATTCTTCATTAACGAGAGGATTCTCGTTGAGGCCCTCTCTCGACCTCCACATCCCGCACGGCCGCCTCGTCTCGAGCCACCCCTCAGCTTCGGTCGGCGGGTAGAGCAGCTCAAAACCAGTGCGGCCAAGTTGGCCTCAGTGCCAACCTCTCAATCCGCATGTCCATGATTCCCCTGGCCCGGATGTTCTCCACCTTCTCTAATAAAAGTGGGCGACAGAGGCCCTTTGATGCCCGATTCCCTATAAAGGTGGAAAGAAAAGACAATTACGAAAAGGAAAACGAGAAAAAGAAAAAGCAGAGAAAGGGAAAAAGATAAGACTTCATCAGAACCAAAAACAAAATTTGATGGGGATGAAGAACGGTCTCACTTTCTCTATCTCCCACACGAGCTTGCCACTCGCCACTCACCCGAACCATTTATCCTTCCACTCCTTCGAGAAGAAGGAGACCTTCCACCAAACCGTCCCTGGATACCCCAGTCGGGTTTGTACGTAATACCATCCGGATGGTCGTCCCCGAGACGATGGAGTCGCCGCCATACAAAGAGCTCGTTCATCTCCTTAAATTTGGGGCGAGGATATTTTTCCAGGTGAAACATCACCAGAGGCCAATGATCCCGCCCAAGAAATAGGGTGCACTGGGTGGATGCATACCCCACTTGCAAAACCACCGCGTGAGAAAAGCCGGCAGGGGAAATCTTAAACCATATAGAAGGCTAGGAGCAAATACAGCCGTGCAACCCTCTGGTGGGTACTGAGGAACTTCCGTGCCGTCCGGTACCCAAAAATTGATACCACTTGGAATATGGTACCTCCGCCGGAACTCATCTACCTCCCGAATCATTAACATGCTCGGGATATCGCTTATATCACTCGGCGTCACCGAGGCTCGACACGAGACGAGGGCCTCCTCGGCCCGGCCGCCGCCATTACGGTGGCCTATGGGCCCTAGCGGCCTCTCCGGCCTCGAATCGCCGGATGGTTCATCTACTCGCTCACGTTGTCACGCTCCGGCTCCGATGGGTCCATGTCTTCTTCTTCTGGTATCGTTTAGAATCAACGCTTATGAGTCTTCGTCGGAACTTGCTTGTGCCAGTCTGGGTTGATACACCGCTTCCCTCTCTAAAGACGGTCACCGTGTCGGATTGAAGATAGGGTATGAGTCCGCCCCAAAGACGTTCCGCTTCGTGGAGAATCCGGAGAAGATATCTCGAATAACGCTCGGACTACGAGGCGGTGATGGCCGTCTTGAGAAAGAAAGAAGGTTCAGAGGGAGGGTCTTCGATTTCAACCTCAACACTATAACTACGACTCCTACTATCCTCAAAAGAAGACATTTATAGGTAAAGGGAGAGTATTTTGAAAAATACCTAAGTTTGAAGTCTCGAACTTGGAAAGCCGACTCAAATTTCTCGCTCTGGTTCTAGTTGCTTTAGCTCAAAGGTCAATGGTTGCGAAAATGAATGATGAAGGAAACGCGAGTATTTATAGATAGGGTTCCTCGATAGCGCGACAATTATTCAAAAAGACGCGCTTTTAAAAACTCAAAACCGTCAAACATGTCAAAAATGTCGCGTCCCCACGCCCGCCGATTAAATCGACGTACCTTTTTTGCCCCGCGCAAGATTGGTCCAAACACAAGATGCCACGTTCCTGCTATTATGGCAACCCAATTAATACGCCGTTTCAAGCATTAATTGCTACGCGACAGTGCCAGGAAAGAACAAAACCTTGGAGAAATCCGTTTTCCCATTAAATGTTCATCATTAGCATTAAAGTTTAACTCCGATCTCGTAGATTCTTCTCTAATCAAACTTGGGGCCTTTGATGATACCCGAGCCGAGCCGTGAGAAATTAATCCACGTCATCGATCGACACATAATCGAATAGGTGACCTACGGGTGACGCCAACAATGATGTACACAACACGTCACGAATTAGGCTCGCCCGCTACATCGAGCCCAACGGCCATCGAGCCCAACCGCAACACGGCCTCGAGCCCCCGAGCCCAAGTTTCAAAATGAAACGCACGCGCGACGCCTTCGTAAAAATAAACACATGCCCATGCTTGACACTTTATTGGTATCGGGAACGCCACATGTCGAGAAATTATGAAGAGAAGTCGACAAGTGGCAAGTTTTTGGGCCGACATGCACAACTATAGAGGACATGTGTCGCTTTTTAGCTATTTTATTAATTAATGAATAGTTAGTGCAAAGATGACTATTGTAAACCCACTTACTCAAAAGGGGTATAAAAAGTCCGAAAAGGAGAAAAGAAAGAGAGGCAGATAGTAACAAATTATAAAAAAGACCGACCCCAATATTCCTACTTTAAGAAAATACAAAAAGGCATAATTAGCCGTAAATAAATATACGTTACGCACGTTTTCATTCCCACGTGTTAAATCTTTTACATATTTCTTCTTGTTGACCAAAACGCACGCCAACACCATACTTTACATTTTTTTTATAAATTGATGCCTATTCACTTTCAAGGACAAAAATGCCCCAAGAAAAACATAAATATGCTCAAAATGAATCAAAATGAATTTTTGAGTATAGTTATTTAAATTATAAAATCAATTTAAATTTTAATTAATTTAATTAATAAAAATTAAAAGATGTTTCTAAAATTATTAATGAATTTTTAGAAAGAATAAAATTAATTGCGTTAAATTAGTAAATTAATAAATATAAATTAAAAATTTAATTAATCGAAAAGAAAAATAAGTTTATTTAACTCATTTTAAAACTAAAATGAAATTAAATAATTTAAAAATTAAAATTAAGATAGTAAATAAGAAAATTATAGCAATTTTTTATTGAATATTAATTTTTAATTGGTTCTTATCGAGTTTTAAAAAAATAATTAATTAAATTATTTTATTTTTTTACAATTAAGAATTAATAATTTAATATAAACAATAATAATAAGCTATTTCTTGATAATTTATTTTTTAAATTTAATAATTCTAATTAAAACTTAACTTTTTAACAAATACTAAAAAATCTTGGGGGCATTTACGTCCTTAAAAGTGAATAGGTACCAATTTATAAAAATATATAAATTATGGGTACTAAATTGGTAACTCTGAAACGCTGCGCATCAAACTTAAAAATGCTTATAGCCAGATAGAAAATCAAGAACTCCAAAAATTATTATTAATTAAAATACTGTACCAACATCATCTCAAAAAAATTTCCCAGAATCATCACTTGTAAATCTATATGTATTCTCAATTTTTCAAACAAAAATTAATTTGATACAATCCAAATATCTCAATAAAAATAGTACAAAAATAGAAGTTTCAAACGACACCACGCCGTACCAGCCCAAAAGATTTTTCCTTGCTCACCGAAATTGACGCAGAAGACGAATAGTCAACAAAAGACAAAGGAAGCCACTTTGGAAACCTATTTTGATTGTTATGCCCGCTAGCTAGAATACACTGCCAAAATATTATTAATGCAATTCCATTAGCTATCGACATCGTCACCATATATATAAAGGTTATATAATTTCACAACTCAAAACATTCATACATACATAATCCCCAAAAAGAACTCAAAATATAATATTCATAAATCAAAAATGGAAACAACTTGGCTCTACACTTTCCTCTCTCTCCTGATCATTGCCTTCATATTTTCAACAAAACCAAAAAGAAACCTCCCACCAAGCCCATTCCCCGCACTTCCCCTTATAGGCCACCTCCACCTCCTTAAATTCCCTATTCATCGTATTTTTCCAAAAACTCTCCGGCAAATTAGGCCCCATATTCTCTCTCCGATTGGGCAACCGCCTCATGGTAGTGGTGTCCTCCCCGCTATCGTCGAAGAGTGTTTCACCAAAAACGACGCCGTTTTGGCGCAGCCTCGTTTAATCATAAACAAATATATAAAGCTACAATAACACCACTGTCGACTCGACTTTCGACGGAGACTATCGGCGTAACCTCCGACTATTAACCACTGTCGAAGTTTTCTCAACGGCTCAACTCAACACGTTTCAGTCCATCAGACACGATGAAATTAAACTTATTCTGAAAAAAATTTATAAAAACTCGTACAAATATTTCACGAGAGTTGAGCTGAGATCCTTATTTTCTGAGTTGACTTTTAATAATATCACTAGAATGGTGGATGGGAAGAGATATTTTGAGGAGGATGAGGACAATGACGAGGCGAAGGAGTTTCAGGAGCTTGTTGAGGAGGTTTTAACCTACGGTGCGATATCGAATCTGGCGGATTTTTTTCCGGTGTTTAGATGGATTGATTATAAAGGAATTGAGAAGAATTTGGCGAGGTTAGGTGGGAAAATGGACACTTTTCTGCAACATCTGATTGATCAGCAGAGACAGAATAAAGGTAAAACAAATACTATGATTGATCATATGCTTTCTTTGCAAGAGTCGAAGCCTAAGTACTACACTGATGTTACCATCAAAGGGATCATATCGGTACGTTTTTTCTAATTGTTTTCTTCTGATCAATATTTGTCTTCTTTAATGACTAATTAAATTGAGTATATCATTAAAGGAACACTATATATAAGCACATGCATTAGTTAAGAGTTCATGAGACAATATATGCTAACAATTTGATGTACGCCATGCTTATTCTAAATTGTTTCATGCAAGACTTTAGCGATATCGATCTTTTGCCAACTATTAATAGGTATGTCATAGTTGCATCCATTTATGGTGATTCGTCTTGTGTTTTAAAACATTAGATAAATATTATGCGCACAATAATTATATTATGTTATAGATGTGATATTCAACTAATATATTTATGATGTCAATGGATTAATTAGAGTAAGACTCAAATCCGCACTCCAACTTATTTGGAGCAGTGTCCGAAAGGTAATAGAATATACATGTTTATACCCTATGCGATTTGGGTTGTATAATGGGTATTAATAAGACCCCGTCCATGCACAATCTGTATAATTAATACATATAACGTATATTTAGGATATATTTTGTTTTTCTTTTAATGTGAATAAAAGATTTTTCTTAGTTTTTTTTTATCATGTTTTTTTTATAATTATTATATCTGCAGAATTGTATGAATATCTCCCTTACCATAATTTTGATAGCAATATCATGAAAAAAAATCATAAAATAAACATAAAATTTTGACATAAATGGGTCTAATGGTCTTACCCGCTAAATACGGAGTTGGGCAGGTTTGGATTTGGGGGAGGCCGATATGAATCCTTTCAAACCTTAATGGAGTGAGTTTGTGTCCACACAAACCTGACCGAGACATTAAAATCTCTAAATATATTGCAATATCAAATGAAACACAATAAAATCATGATGTATGATCGGCACGAATGACCGTCGCATGAAATATTACGTGCCCATTGAGCTAAATCATAGCATTTGGATAAATATGAAATAAGCATCACATGCTCCTAGGAAAAGAAGGGATAGATATAAGTTGTTTAGATTATTAATTGACGCCAATAGTCATTCTCAGTATTGTAGTGTGAAGTCATCTATTTCATAGTCTATAATAGGGCATGCTAATTTGTTCACATCAATATTCCAAATGACAGGTCATGCTATTTGCTGGAACAGACCCGACAGCAGTCACCATAGAATGGGCAATGTCTGCTCTCCTCAATCACCCCGAAAAATTACAGAAGGCTAAAATCGAGATTGACAATCTTGTCGGAAATGATCGTCTAGTCAACGAGTCGGATTTGACCAAACTTTCTTACCTTCAAAATATTATTTCTGAGACCTTCCGCTTATTCCCTGCAACGCCACTACTTCTACCACACGAGGCATCAAGTGATTGTACTCTTGGTGGATACGACATACCACGTGGCACAATGTTGACCGTGAATGCGTGGGCTATTCACAGGGATCCCAAGATTTGGAATGACCCCATAAGCTTCAATCCTGAGCGTTTTGAAGCTGGAGAAGTTGGGCCCCCGAAGCTGATACCATTTGGAATGGGAAGAAGGTCGTGCCCGGGTATGGGTCTGAGCCATCGGGTTGTGGGCTTGACTTTAGGGTCTCTGATACAATGTTTTGAGTGGCAACGAGTTGGTGAGCGCTTAGTCGATTTGACAGAAGGGAAAGGGTTAACCATACCCAAAGATGTGCCTTTGGAGGCCATGTGCAAGGCACGTGATGTGCTTCATAAAGTTCTTTCAGGAGCAAATTGAAATATTTAATTTTGCCGTATTAATTATAAAGGCTACTTTGAAGTTTAGTCTAGTTTTATATACAATAAAAATAAATAAAAAACTCAGTTGTTTTTCAAAATTACAGGGGATGTTAGTAACACATTAATGAAAAATTTTAATTTTGACAGATAACTTGAGTTTTTTATAATTAAAATAAACCAGTGTTTGTAATTTATCTGTGATTCGCTGGAATATAATCTAGAGCTTTTTTTTTTTTTTAAATCATATTCTAGAGCTTGAATAAATAGTAATATATGTTCTCTATTTCAGAGACGCTGTAAATCTTCATTATTAGGTAACCTATATGGAAAAGCATTACCGAGTCTTGAAAGTTTTCTTTGATGTAAAACTTGTCAGAATTTTTTTGATGCACCATTTTAGTGCATATTGCAACAATATTTCGAGACATTGCTTAACTTAGGGGATTGTTGTCCATTAATTCTTTCTTCAAATCATTTGTTGTCTTTTTGTAAATTCTGAATTTTGTTGAATAAATAAGATGTATTGGGGTTAGGTCGCCTCGCCACGAGCCTAGATACTTAGTTCGAATGACCTATAAAAGAACGAACGTTAGGCTAGCCGGGTGTACCCTCAGCTAACACCCTCCGATGCTAAAGTCATTACAGGTGATAAGGTCGTTACGAACTGAAAAACGAGGCCATTAAGTGATTATGGGATACCTGTAACAAGGAAACTATGTTGCATTTATAGGTTTGACTTCAGTAGGCCAGCCGTAGGAGCTAGCTCCACGTGTCGGGATCGTCTAATTCCACCTATCACATCATGGTGCAGATCAATAGTGTTGGGTCGTGGGATGACCCGGATCATGACCCCAATAAGAAAAAAGCGGATCTTAGGATATTTTTGCCATTTAGCTTATTTACGAGGGTAAATGGTTACTTGTGACCTGATGATATCACATTCATTGTTGTTGCACTTATTAGAACTAGTAAAGTGAACGTGCGTTGCACGTGATCCAAATAATTTTAAGTAATTTAATTAAAAATATAAACTTTATTGATTGCAATTAATACTGTATAAATTATTTTAAATTTATTGTGAATGTTGTTCATGTATTTTTTATCTTAACATAAAACCTACAAGATTAAAATTGAACTTATATATTGCATGAACTATATCTTAAAAGATATTTTAATTAACTTAAATACAATGTGTCACACCCCAATCTTGATAAGTGGAATTAAATATAAAATTCATTGGAGTACAACTTCGGAAAATCATAAAAACTTAAATTTTGGCCAGGCCGTATCCAAAATGTTATACATCACAATACAAATACACAGCGGAAGCCTAACATGTAGTAATATTCCAAATAACAAACTTAAGTACCGGCTATATAATAAGTTTGAATATCCAAAGCACTTATCCATATAATTCCTAGAAATTATTCCACCAACTTCAACCTTAATTCGAAAATCCTTCATCAAACCCCTCATTGTCAAATCCACCTGTCTTTGAAAATTTTAAAATTTGTGGGGTGAGCTAAACGCGCTCAGTGGGAGGGGAATGGTGATAATGATAATTTAAATAAAATTGAATTAGTTTTCCAAGGCTTGAGCAAAGAAATTTAGTTTACATTTTAAAATTTACCAATTTTTATAAGTGTACATGTAATGACATACAAGCAAGCATCGTTACAGAAAAAATAACGTTTCGTTAAACCACAGTTTTTCCAGAGATAGTTTAAAAATAATAAAGTTTAATAAAATCAAGCGATAACAAGAAGTGACAGGTAGTAACAACAACGAGCAATTATTGTAAACATTAAATATTTTCTGGACAAGCGAGTAGAATCAATAAAGAGAAAACAAGAACGAACGAAAGCAAGCGGAACATCAAGTGTTAACATCATAATTGAGCTGATCGGGCCACAATTACGCCGTTCTACCTTATGCCTCCCCAAGCAATAGTTGACCGAAGTCACAGGCTACCTTATAACTACCCCACGTGGCTCGATGTCACTTTAGCTAGGACCTGTCTGTCCAGAGATCGCCATATTCCGAAATATACCAAACCTACGACCCACTTCGCCCACAAGACACTCCGTCCTATAGTGATGGGATTAGGACCATGGTCGGTCAAATCAAGACCGCAGGCGACCTGCTCAATCTCGTTTGACCAAACCACACCGCAAGACAAACAAGCAATACATAATTCCAAAAATGATATGAAATTTTTGTGTGGCACACATGCTCAAGTCAAGTATAGCAATACACCAAAGAACTTTTAAATACTTCACAGGCACGAACAGGCAAGTTCAAGATAACACATGTCAATGTTACACAAGTAAAGTGATTTATAGTCGAAGTTGGAATTTCATCGGGTTTTAATAACAAATACTGCCGCAAAATCTAAGTTTAGAATTTCTCAAATAAAACTCATCAATTGCTTTAAAAACTTCATTGCAAGCCTTAAACGTTTCAAATTTAGTATTAGAGTTTAGACTTTAATAGTTTGCATAAAAGTTCCTAAACGTTTCAAATTTACAACGTGCCTCAACAATACCAAAAAATATAAATAATAACTTCAAGTTTATAAACTGACTATAAGTTTACAAAAGTCTAAAAATTTCAATTTAACGCTCTAGATTTTATCATTTTACATACTAGTCCTTAGTTTATTAAAATATTCCATTTTAAACTCTAAACTTTAAATATTTTTCAAATTGGTCCAAACCCCTAAAAATTTCAAGAAAATATAAAAACAGTTACAAATATTAAAAATCAGTCCCAAATAAAACAGTTTTCATTTTTGGGTCCAACATTTTAGGAATTGCATTTAAGCCCCTAGTTTTACTTTAGAAATCGCTTTTTGACCTCGAGTTCAATTGTTCTTTTCAATTCAACCCAAAAACACTTATACTCTTCCAAGAAAAGTCCCAACAGGTTATAGAAATTTCAGAATAGTGTTTCAAAATTTTGAAATTACAGTTTAGCCCCTGGATTTTTAATAATTGCAAAAATGGCCTCAAATTCAATTTTCTTTCAATTTCAACCCCAATACATCCAACCATCTCAAAAGGTAGACCAACACCTCAATAACAGTAAAACAGCCCCATCTTTCAAAACTTTGCTGTGAAGTAATACAAATTTCAATTTTTACGATAAAGTCCAGTAAATTCTATTTAAATTCCACAAGAACTATAAATCAATCGAAATTCATATAACCACATACAAGCACCTCCTAAAATTATTTTCATGCTATTTCAAGAATTTAACATGCTTTACAAGAATATAAATGAAATATATCCATTTAATTAAAAGAGTTTAAGATTTATTTTTGCCCACCTTAATAATTTTCCCAACTTCTTTCAATCAACAAGCTAGCTCCAAAACCTCCTCAAGTCAAGTCTTTAACAACACCTACAATATTTCTAAATTTCTCATGCTTGAATCATAAAGATTTAATAATAGCCTTAAAAATCCCAAAACTAATAAAAATTATTTCCAACTTACAACTTTGAAAACACTAACATTAGTCATCTTTAATATTAACGAATTATAACTATGAAGAGAAGATATAAATTATTATTTATTTCTAACAAATACATATGAATATAAAAATTTGACAATTATAAGTTTATGAACCATGTATGATTTAAACATCCAAATGTTTTCATATATATATATCACATGGAAAACATAATTAACTCCCTGTCGTATTTAAAAGTGAGATTTTTTTTCTAGTTAGTACAAAATATGATAGGAAAATACTCCAACAGATAACTTAATCCTCTCTATTCTTCTTATTAAACTTCCACATTAAAAATTAATTTTTTTTTATTTTAATTTCATTAAATAAAATAATATAGCTATAATATATTTTATTTTAATTTTTCATATGATATAAGCATTTATATAGTTTTTTATTTGTTTGTTATTAATAAGAATTTATATTGTCATATTTATTATTTATATGATGCAAAATTGTATATTTCCTATATTTGTTTAAAATTTTCTCGATAATTAAATATATCTATTATAATTTATAAAAAAAAGTTCAAATTACAATACACATGATAAGAAAAATAAAATTAATAAAAAGTATTTTAGATTGTTTTGATTATAAACAAAAAATAGATAAAATGCATAATTTCTTTATGGTCAGAAAATTCTCCCACAATTAGTAACACGCAAATTGAAAATTAATTTTATTGATGGTCGTTAAAAAACTAATATTAAAAACAAGAGAGTTTCTTATTTTATTTTTTTTTGCAAGTTCATGCATATTTTGTTTTAGTTAGCCATATCAGTAAAATAAAAATTACAAAGTAAAAGTAATATGATTAAAATGAAAAAAAAGAACCGAAAGAAGCTTCTCGCGGCAGAAATATTACCTTTTAAATTTTAACTATATCTGTTAATAGAGCTTTTATTTAATTTTCTATATCTTTTAACATTATAAGTTTTAGTTTCTAATTTATTATGTTTTTGTATATATTATAATTTCAATCTTTCAAATATTTTATTTCCTATAAATTAAAAGATCAAGTGCAAAAAAGTGTTAAAATTAACTTAAAAGAAATACAACTAAAAAAAGTTATTCTTTGAAATCGTTTTATATCAATTATGAGTTTAGTGAAATATAATATAACTTAATAACTTTACTTAAATAATAGATGGTCTTGTAAGTAAATATATATGGTTGCATACTTAAACTAACATGAATTAAAATATGTTTAAAACTCTATCATTTGAAAATATTTTATTTTAGTTAAATAAATTTGAATGTGAAAGGTTATAGGCATATCTATCTTCATATGATTTTTATTTATTAATATTAGTGACCAATACTTTGGTATTATTATACTATTATTAAAATTAATCAGTTTGGAGTTAGCATAAGAGCACTTAAAATTAACTATTTTATTTATTTATTTTATTTTTGTTTTAAAATCATCTTGTTCCTTCTCTCAATTTTCTATAGATTTATATCAATAATGAAAATAAATATGAAAAATAAAACTATAGGATCACAATGTATAATACTTACTTTTAAACGACTAAATTCATCCAAGGCAGAGTCCTCTATATATGTTGATAACATATAATTAGATTGTTAATCACCAAACCTACTTTTAATTTAGAATCAATGCTTCTGTAATTAAATTTTAATACTATCTATTTTTCCGTAAATTCACTCATTTTCCCCCTTGACTAATAATAATATTTTTTATTACTAAAAAATTATATTACATTAATACGGTTATTCACGTTGCTTAAATTTTAAAGATTATAACATTGAATTTCTTATATAAATTTTGAGATATACATGCTTGGAAGGGATTTGAAGTCTAATTTAATATAAAATCGGTCAATTTTGTTTGAAATTTTAAAGTATTGAAATAGTTATTATAGGAAAAATAAAGACCATCAATTCTTCAAAAGAATTTGGGATATAGAATGTCACTAGAATTTATATTCAAGTGATATTATAAATTATACTTAACTAAAGTTAAATTATACCTTTCTTTTTTAAGTTTTTAGCACTTAAGTGGAAAATTAAAATAAGTTCAAGTATATAAGGAAAAAAGTTTAATTAATTATATGTTTGAAATATATACAACGTAACTTTGAAAACACTAAGAGTAGTCATCTTTAATATTAATGAATTATAACTATGAAGAGAATATATAAATTATTATTTATTACTAACAAATACATATGAATATAAAAATTTGACAATTATAAGTTTATGAACCATGTACTATTTAAACATCCAAAATTTTCATATATATATATATATATATCACGTGAAAAGCATAATTAACTCTCAATCTTATTTAAAAGTGAGATTTTTTCCTAGTTAGTACAAAATATGCTAGGAAAATACTCTAACAAATAAATTAGTCCTCTCTATTATTCTTCTTAAACTTTCACATTACAAATTAATTTTTTTATTTTAATTTCATTAAATGAAATAATATAGCTATCATATATTTTATTTTAATTTTTCATATGATATAAGTATTTATATATTTTTTATTTGTTTGTTATTAATAAGAATTTATATTGCCATATTTATTATTTATTTGATTAATATATTATATTAGAAAAATAATAAAATTGATTCCTGGATCTAATTTAAGATGTAAAAGGTCAAAGGATTAATGCAAAATTTTAGATACCAAAATGTCTTCTGTTTTGATTTTTAGTTCGTTTGTCTTAAAACTAATTACTATTTATCTACAATCATAGCACTTGGAGTTAACTTCCTTTTTCTTTTTCTAATGTAAATTTATTTTATCGTTTTCTCTCAAAATACAATGGATATACATCATTTGTTCATAAACTATTATAAATTAATATACAATTATGTATTTTATTTATATTTGAATGGTTATAATTTATCATATAAATTTCATATATATGCTTATGAGGTATGTTTGGAAAGCTATTGAAATGTATTTTCATATGATTTTAATTGTATTTAAATATTCTTATTACACAAAAAGTTATGACATAAAAAATAGACTTCTAGTATTTGAAAAAGAATTTGGTATATGAATGGACACTTGAAATTATTATGTATAAAAGACAAGTTTAATTATACCCTCTTCTTATACTATTAATTTTTTTATTTTAATTTCATTAAATAAAATAATATAGGTATCATATATTTTATTTTAATTTTTCATATGATATAAGTATTTATATACTTTTTTATTTATTTGTTATTAATAAGAATTTATATTGCCATATTTATTATTTATTTGATATATAGAGTATATTAGAAAAATAATAAAAATGATTCTTATATCTAATTTAAGATATAAAAGGTCAAAGGATTAATGCAAAATTTTAGATACCAAAATGTCTTCTGTTCTGATTTTTAGTTCGCTTGTCATAAAACCAATTACTATTTTATCTACAATCAAAGCACTTGGAGTTAACTTCCTTTTTCTTTTTTCTAATGTAAATTTATTTTATCGTTTTTTCTCAAAATACATTGGATATACATCATTTGTTCATAAACTATTATAAATTAATATACAATTGTCTATTTTATTCATATTTGAATAGTTATAATTTTATCATATAAATTTCATATATATGCTTATGAGGTATGTTTGGAAAGCTATTGAAATATATTTTAATATGATTTTAATTTTATTTAAATATTCTTATTACACAAAATGTTATGACATAAAAAATAGACTTCTAGTATTTGAAAAAGAATTTGGTATATGAATGGACACTTGAAATTATTATGTATAAAAGACAAGTTCAATTATACCCCCTTCATATACTATTAAACACATATACTCATTAGAGTTATAATAGGTACATCAAAAGTTTCAAGAAACTTTTTAAGTGATTCACACTTTTATAACTAGTAAGGTGAACGTGCATTGCACTTGATCCAAATAATTTTAAGTAATATTTAATTAAAAATATAAACTTAATTAGTTGCAATTAATATTAAATAAATTATTTTATATTTATTGTGAATGTTGTTCATGTATTTTTTATCTTAACATAAAACCTACAAGATTAAAATTGAACTTATATGTTGCATGAACTATATCTTAAAAGGTATTATAATTAAACTAAATACAATGGACATTAAAGTAACTTAAAAAAATACAACTAAAAAGAGTTATTCTATGAAATCATTTTGTATCAATTATGAGTTTAGTGAAATATAATATAACTCAATAATTTTACTTAAATAATAGATGATATTGTAAGTAAATATATATGGTTTCATACTTAAACTAATATGAATTAAATATGTTTAAAACTCTATCATTTGAAAATATTTTATTTTAGTTAAAAAAATTTGAATGTGAAAGGTTATAGGTATATCTATCTTCATAGGATTTTTGTTTATTAATATTAATGACCAATACTTTGGTTATTATATTATACTATTATTAAAACTAATCAGTTTGGAGTTAGCATAAGAGCACTTAAAATTAACTATTTTATTTGTATTTTTTATTTTTGTTTTAAAATCATCTTGTTTCTTCTCTCAATTTAGTATAGATTTATATCAATAATGAAAATAAATATGAAAAATAAAACTACAGGTTCACAATGCATAATACTTACTTTTAGATGACTAAATTCATGTAAGGCAGAGTTCTCTATATGTTGATAACATATAATTAGATTGCTTATCACCAAACCTACTTTTAATTTAGAATCAAACTTCTATAATTAAATTTTTAGTACTATCTATTTTTCTAAAAATTCACTCATTTTTCCCCTGAAGTCTAATAATAATTTTTTTTTACTCAAAAATTATATTACATTAATACGGTTATTCATGTTTCTTAAATTTTAAAGATTATAATATTATAAATTTCTTATATAAATTCAGTCGATTCTTATAATCTTCAACTTAGCTGACTCCAATTCAACTTATACAGCCCTATCTATTACAAGTTGAATTACATAGAAAATGGGGTGTCAACTTCCAAATCTAAGTTTTACACGGTATCACCAAAATCAATACATAAATTTTCCGAACAAAGACTGTCAATTCTTCAAAAGAATTTTGGATATAGAATGTCACTCGAATTTATATCCAAGTGATTATAAATAATAATTAACTAAAGTTAAATTATACCTTTCCTTTTTAACTTTTTAGCACTTAAGTGAAAAATCAAAATAAGTTCAAGTATATAAGGAAAAAAGTTTAATCAATTATATGTTTGAAATATATACAATAGCACTAAGAGTAGTCATCTTTAATATTAATGAATTATAACTATGAAGAGAAGATATAAATTATTATTTATTTCCAACAAATACATATGAATATAAAAATTTGACAATTATAAGTTTATGAAACATATATGATTTAAACATCCAAATATTTTCTTATATATATATATATATATATATATTTATCACGTGAATAACATAATTAACTCTCAGTCTTATTTAAAAGTGAGATTTTTTTCTTGTTAGTACAAAATATGATAGGAAAATACTCTAACAGATAAATTAATCATCGCTATTCTTCTTCCTATACTTTCTCATTAAAAATCAATTTTTTTATTTTATTTTCATTAAATAAAAAAATATAGCTATCATATATTTTATTTTAAATTTTGATTTTTCATATGATATAAGCATTTATATATTTTTTAATTTGTTTGTTATTAATAAGTATTTATATTATCATATTTATTATTTATTTGATTAGTAGATTATATTAGAAAAATAATAAAACTGATTCCTGGATCTAATTTAAGATGTAAAAGGTTAAAGGATTAATGCAATATTTAGATATCAAAATGTCTTATATTCTGCTTTTTAGTTCGCTTGTCTTAAAACCAAGTACTATTTTTCTACAATCAAAGCACTTGGAGTTAAATTATTTTTGTATTTTTTTTTCTAATGTGAGTTCATTTTATTTAGGGGTGGCAAATCGTGTTATCGTGTCGTGTTCGTGTCATACTATCGTGTTTTCGTGTTATCTATTTTATTTGATCTTTAATATAATAATAATTAAAAATTTAAATTAATTTTCAATTTCGCGTTCATATCGTGCTATCGTGTCGTGTCATATCGTGTCGTGTCTTATCGTGCTTTTTGTCTCTGTAATCGTATTTGTAATCGTGTTGTGTTTGTGTCGTGCTATCGTGTCGTGTCACTCATTGCCACCCCTAATTTTATTGTTTTCTGTAAAAATAATACAATGGAGATACATCATTTTCTAATATTTCATATGCAGATTCTACATGAAATGAAGACCTCGCAACTTCTTTAGTTCCAGAGCCGCGAACTCTGCTCTTAGAGTCGATTCCTACTCTCGCCGTTACAATGGGAATGCATCCGCCCTAATGGAAATGAGAGTTTCATAAACTATTATAAATTAATATACAATTGTGTATTTTATTCATCTTTGAATGGTTATAATTTTATCATATAAGTTTCATATATATGCTTATGAGGTATGTTTGGAAAGCTATTGAAATGTATTTTAATATGAATTTAATTTTATTTAAATATTCTTATTACACAAAAAGTTATGACAGAAAAAATAAACTTCTAGTATTTGAAAAAGAATTTGGTATATGAATGGACACTTGAAATTATATTTAAATTATGTATAGAAGACAAGTTCAATTATACCCTCTTCTCATACTATTAAAAATAATAATCATTAGGGTTATAATAGGTACATCAAAAAGTTTCAAGAAACCTTTTAAGTGATTCACACTTTTATAAATAGTATAGATAAATAATAGTAATATAGTAATAGTATAGATAGATATATATATCTTGCATCTCATGCACTGGCTAATTGGATCAGCAATCAAATACAAATGGGCAAGCTCTTTCATTTTTTTTTTGGTTATATATATACTTTACATAAGAAATATGTCGTACAAACATAATCCATCTATCTTCTATCTATAAAAGTATGAATCACTTAAAAGTTTTTTGAAACTTTTGATATACCTATTATAAGCCTAATTTGTGACGCCCCAAATTTTAGCAACGTGAGAGGCGATATTGTGTAATGATTTATGTCACGCCCCAAACGGGACGCGATGAATGATCCACAACTCAAATACAAAACCAAATAGTCCAGACAAAATCAACGAGAACCCAATGAAACATAGTCTAAATAGCAGCGGAAATAAAATAACAAGTACAAATACAACTTACAGTCTACGATCCAAACTCCATATTACATCCCGAAAATCAACAAAATATAGCAACTTAAAGTCAAAGGGTCCTACGCCCTTTAGTTACAAACTGGAATGGAAAGAAATACAAAAGTTTGACAACAACATAAGAAAAGAGTCCAATCAACAACAAGAAGAAGTAGTAAATCCAACCAGCGGAGTACAAGGTCTCAATCCAGGGCCGGTTCCGCATCATCAACGAAATCCTCATCTAAGGTTAGAAAACAGGTGGGGATGAGACAGAAATCTCAGTGGATGGGGTGATCGTATGCAAGTGTGGCGATATATAGTTAATACGAGAAAACAGTCATATGAAAACGCGTGAGTATGATGCATGAATTCACACACAGTCCACAAGCGTCGTGATAAATATGTTTAAGTAATATACGTATACAGTTTGAGAAAATAGTTCATGGTCACACAGACACTATGTGATTCAGTCAAGACAGGTAGGATTACGTACGGAAATGTAACGCCAATCCCATGCAAGGCAAATAATGGTTGCGTACGGAAATGTAACGCCAACCAATGCAAAACAAGTAGCGGTTGCGTCACGGATTTGTAGCGCCAACCAAACGGGTCCGATGACTCCGAATCATGTGGATCGGGACAATGATTCCTTCGTTCTTCCTTGTAACTCCCCGAGCAGATGGTCCAAGACCGCACCTAATCGCTCCATAGGCAAAGACAAAATCCACAAAGCTTGCAAGTGCCTCGGATCTGTCATAATCATGATTATACCTCAAGTACTACGACCCACTTCCTCGACAAACTCCGTCCCTCGGGCCATGGGGATTAGGGCGATGGGGCCTAAGAGTGGAATAGCAGCCGAGCTGCCGGTTCCCATCCGCGACGTATCCATTCCGAGACGTGAGCTCGACACACCAAGTTGACTCAGCAGAAAGTAGTTATAAGACACAGCAACAACCAGCAATGAGTATATTATTGATTGAGGAAGCGATTGAAATTTTTAAAAATTCGCGAGTAGCAATTTTGGCGTTGGTGGAGTTTTTGGATGAAGATGATTATCGGAAGGATAAGCAACCTTCGATATCTTGAAAAATTAGGTGGAACATAGGTCCCGTTATAGATTCAAAATCGCAAGGCGAGGAAGTCGCTCCGCGATCGGGTATTAATCGGTCAAATTGATCCAATAAGTCAAGGGTTTTTGGGAAAGTAAAATACTTTAATTAAATCTCCAAGTCAGAGGGTCAAGGGCTATTTTAGTAAAAGAGAAAATAAATTGAGTTAGGTCCTTTATAAAAGAAAAATTGTAATTTAGCCCCGTTTTGTAAAAACCAACACTTTTGGGGTTAAAAATTGAATAAATAAATATCCCGACCTTGAAAAATTAAGAGGTCAGTTCCTAAATTCTCCAAATTGTCCAGAGATTCAGGTTTTTAAAATTTTGAGGTCGAGATTTTGTAAAATTCTCACATTGGCCCCAAATTTGTAAAAATTGCCAATTCGGACCTTAAGTTTAAAATAATCGGAACTCACAAACCGGAAGGGCTTTTAATGTGATTCCAGTTCGAAACTGTCATTAAGGTTAGTGGGATATTGGGAAAAAAGCAGTTGTTAAAATAAATATGTGTAGGTCCTTTAACTTTTGAAAATATCATTTTTGTCCCATTTTGAAATAATTGCCTTTAAGGCTTTTAGGGGTCCAATTGTCATGAAATTTGAACCTTGGGTCCAAAATATAATTAAGTTATAGTTAAGTTAGTATTTCCAGGTGCATGGGCTGCATAAGTCCTGGAAATTTCATTTGGGTCCTCAAGTTTAGTATTTTACACATTAGTCCCTCAATTTTAGAAAAATTACTTTCCAAGCCCTAAACACTTGGATTTTTGGAATACTTTTAAAATGTGTCATTCCCAGTACCTTAAGAGTAAAAATTTCAAATTTTAAAGTTTAGGTCTGGTACAGTTTTAAAATTTGCAAAGTAGCCCTTACACTTTCAAAATTTTACAATCTAGTCCTTGGGCTTTTAAAGGTTGATTTTATTTATCTAGAAACTCTTAAAAATTTATTAAAATGTACAAAAGTCATTTTTGAACCTGAGTACAGTCCCAAATTTTGAAAATTGCAGAGGGGTCCTTTAACTTTTATTTTCTTGCAATTTAGTCCACCAACTTTCCATTTTTACATTTTTAAGTCCAAAATTGAAATTTAATCAATTATGCTCGACTTGTCCAGGTTATAAGTCATCCAAAACATAGATTTCAAAGATCATACACATGCATGTCCAATACATACAAGAATTCATCAAATAAAACATTAAATTGCACATGCATGCACCTAAAGTTCAATAAATAGTAATTTTGAGCAACTCTTGAGAATTTTCATGACTTGATACATAAAACTGACATGCAATACATAGATTATATATCTCAAGGGCTCATGATCAAAATTCTACATGCATTTTAATAAAAACACCCAGAAGTTGGAAAGTATTTTTCCACCCACCTTGAATTGGAAAATTGTGAAATAAAAGGATAAATTTCACAACTTTGGAGGAGGTCACTTAGGTCAGCCCCTAAGTCAAGAAATATCAAAAATTTGGAGTTAGAAAAATGAGAGAAAAATTAAAGAGAAAAAGAAGGAGATAAGAAAATTGGAAAGACTACACTTTACCTTGTGTAGTAGGTGATTTGAAACTAGTTGAAGCTTCAAATTTGGAAATTTTGGTTCAACTCCAAAATCACCTAAGGTCAGCCCCTATTTCTCAAAAATGAAAAAGGGGTGTTAGAATTTGAAAAAAATAGAAGGAAGAGGAAAGAAAGGTTCTAGTGTCCAATTCTTACCTTGTAGTCCAAATTTCTCTACTAGTTCTTCTTCAAGTCTTCAAGTTTCACCACCATGCATGCATGTCTCCAAGTGGTCTTCTAAGTACCTCAAAATCCAAAATATAACCTTAAGTTAAAATAAGAAGGTGATGAGTAGTAAGAATTTAAGTTGAATTGAGGAGTGAAATTTCTTACCTTAAGAAAGGGGGTGTTCGAATTTTTTGAGGTTAAGTGGTAAGATTGTTTGTTTTGGTTTAGATGTTTGAAGAAAGAAGGTATGTTTGATGTTAGGAAGAAGATGTTCTTGGAGTTATGAAGATGGGTTTGAAGATGTGAAGGGCTTGTGTTTGAATATTTGATGATATGAAGAAGGGGTACTTGAAGATATGAAGAACTTATGTTGAAGATTTGAAGATGTGAAGAGTTGGTGTTTGAAGGTTTGAAGATATGAATGAATTTTTGTTTGAAGATTTGAAGATGTGAAGGATTTTTAGAGAGAGATTAGAGAGAAGGAGGAGAAAAGGTTTGAGAATTAAAATGTGTTGGATGAAAAATGATTTTTTGTGTAAAATTTGCCATTATGGCCGTCCACCATGGGGGGGGAGAGGAATTTTTTGTTCAATTTTGTGTCTTGCAAATTGTCTCTTGCATGGGGACAAAAGGGTGGTCAAAGGTATGGGCAAGGTATGGAATGAGAAGGAATGTTGGAAGACTTCCAACATGTTGGCAAAATTAATAATAAAGAATTAATGTAAGAGATGATGTGTATAATGTTTGAATTAATGGTATAATTATACACAAGATGACTAATATAAGGTGTAGGTGTACAAGAGTTGGATGATATTTCTACTCCAAAAAATCCCATGTTGGCCGTCCACTATGGGCATATTGGTAATTCCATATATTTTTTTTGTCCCAAATTTGATGATAATAGATGAAATATATCAATCTCCAAAATAATTAGTGATTTCCTTGATCACTTATAAGTCTCATGATCACTTAATCTAAATCAAAATCTTAATTCTATAAGGTAAAAATCTCAAAAATAAATAGTCTCTTAAAATTCTAAGGTGACTAATAAATACAAAAATAGTAATATGATCAACCAAGTGATCATAAATGCAAAATAGAATTAATAAAGATCATGATCACAAGTAATTAAATAAAATGAAATAAAGTACCAAATATATATATTACTGATAATTACCCGTCAAAGTGACGCGGTAAAATAGTCGATCAAATACATAGACGACAATAAGGATCAATTATATATTCGGAAAAATCGGGGCTTCACATCCTCCCCTCCTTAAAAGAAATTGTTCCCCAAATTCTCTTCAGAATAGTTCTGGATATTGATTCCTCATGTCTTCTTCCATCTCCCACGTTGCGTCTTCGTCTCGGTTGTGGTTCTGCCACACAACTTTAACCATCGGAGTTTCTCTCTTACGCAATCGACGATTCTGGCGATCAATGATCCGGATCAGCCTCTCGGTGTAGGATAGATTTTCCATTAGAGGAGGAGTATCTCGAGTGATGATATGTTCGGGATCTGGTTGATACTTCTTCAATCTCAATACGTGGAATACATCATGCATTCCCGTATATGGTCTTTGGTAACTCGAGTCGGTAGGCTAACTTCCCGATCCTTTGTAAAATCTTGTAAGGTCCAACATATCTCGGACTCAACTTGCCTCCTTTCTTCTGGATTGATCAATCCTTTCCGTGGTGAGAGTCCGAGAAATACTTCATCTCCGACTTCAAATTCCAAATCCTTTCTTCTCTTGTCCGCGTAACTCTTTGGCGGCTCGAGCTATGCGAATCCGCTCCTTGATCGCTTGACCTTCTCCATGGCCTCCCGAACTAAGTCGACCTTTGGAATCGAGGCGACTTTCGCTTTCTCTTTCGGAGTCCATTGGTCATCAATTACCAGTGTAGTGGGGATCTACATTTTCGCCCATATAATGCCTCGTAGGGTGCCATCCCAATCGTGGCTTGATAACTGTTATTGTAGGCGAATTCGGCTAATGGTAAGTGCGAATCCCAACTTCCTTGAAATCCAATGTGCGGCTCGCAAAGATATCTTCAAGGGTTTAAATTGTTCGCTCGATTGTCCATCGGTTTGTGGATGTCTTCTTGCTTTGTCTTAGCTTAGCACCCAATTCCTCAATATCAAAACTTAGGTGGCCTAGAGGCGCTTATATTCGATCCAAATTCTCGTAAGCCAATTTCCAATAATCATTCTGCAAAAATATCTCTTAATAACCTTAGTGGTACTCAAAATTTCTTGTCATCGCCTAGTAATAGACACTATTCATAGTACCCTATTCATGTGATCTGTAACATTGGCACCACTATTCGATTATCACCTAACCAATCATTTCTATCCCACATACCGTTCTAATGTACTATTCCCATAATTATTAGTTGAAAACATACCTCTTATAATTCAAGTCCCGAATATATCCTTGCTTGTCACAGCTAGTCAATACTTCATTTACCTAAGAGAGCGATACTCATTATAATAGAGTCGATTTAACTAAAAAGTCGACACCTATTCATATCGTGGTATATTTCCTCGAATAATTGGTAGTAGATTTCATCGCTAAAAGTGCAAGATCAACCCATAATCTCCACCCATCAACATATAATAGTCGAGACCTCAGTAATCATTTAATAAGTTATTTCCAAAGTTGTAATCATATGAGTCACTCCTTCTAAAATCTTGATAGCAATCTCAATTTTCCATATCCATAAGGTCCTTGATTATTCCAGATAAATGTGCACATCTCATATACTTTATATAGAATACTATTATCCGTCTCCTCCGAAATTAATCAATACTTAATACTCAATAACTAAGTCGAAATCAATCAAATTCATATATCATGTGAGTGCCTAGATCACCATAATATTCCGAATACTCACGTGATAATCATTATCCCAAATTTAATTCACAAATGAGATATCATAACTTAAAAAAATATTTAGTGACAATATCCAGTTGAGACCCTATAATCGTCATATCCTTGACGTATCTTATCCACGATACCAAACAACAAGTCAAATTTGCTTATTTAAGCTCGTAGAAGTATTTAGAACGAATAATACAATGGCACATCATCGGTAAATCACACTTAGTGATTCCCACACAATCATTCTCTAAAGTAATATCATTAAGCATCTAACTTCTATAATATATCATATGACCCAATTATATACTGTCAAGTGATAACCTTCTATCGTTCAAGTCTCATCATAATGGGGCATTATAGCCTTGAAATCAAGAAATTTCTAAATCACCTACATCCAAAATGAGGCATATCCATTAATGTAAAATTTGAATACACCCATAGTACAACAATAGTAACGCTGAGTCAAGATACATCAGAACCAAAATACAACTGAATCTAGTACAATAGATAGTAAGGTACAACACTGGAGTAAGCGTCTACAATAACGAAAGTACAAACTGACAATCAAGCTAACTAATCAGTGAGATTTCCATCATCGTCACTCGCAGCTATGTCCATAATCGGGTCCTGGTCGGGCTAAGGTGGCGCCGACCTCGTGCCAATCAACGAAATCCAACCACCGCCAATCCCCGAGCATCATCAAGTGGAGCAGCCTCAAGTGCCTCGTGGCTCTTCGACCTCAATCGATCCTCCTCGGATCCTCCTGGGTCCTCCTCGGATCCTCCTCGGCGTCGGCGGGGCTCCACCTCGGGTGGTGGCAATGGCCGTGCATTAGCCGCCAGAGCAGACCTCCAAACCAGCGTGTCTCTCTCGAGCTAGGGCCTGTGTAAGGTCCTCTATCACCGTATCATACGCTTGATGAGGGTCTCTCCAAGCGCTCAACGGTGTCGCGGGATAAAGCGGCCGTCAATCTCCCATTTCTCGCGGCCGTCACTTGCCTCTTTCATCTTCTCTCGCATGTTATCTAGCGCTCCTGGATATTCTGTATCTGATCCTCCCGCGCTCGTATGGTGTTGTCACGGTCCTTAATGATAGTGGTCAACTCGCTCTTTTCATCTTGGCTCCTTGCCAAGCAGATCATCGTCAGTCCCACATACCGGCGCTCCTCGGTAGCTCGAGGTCGCCGAATACTCTCCCTTGGTGCCGTGAATCGCGAGTGCCCTAGTAGTACTCTGCTTCGCACGAGCATGAAAAACATCCCACCAAGAAGGTGGCGCCGGCTCCATCCTGATCAAACAAAACTAAGGCAGATCAGTCAAAGGTAAATGAAAGATAAGGAGGGAATAAGGAAAGAATGAACAAAGAAAGTCAGTCAAGAATCAACTAAGTCAAGACAAGTTTGACTATGGAACCTCAAAATATGCGTTCTAACTTAGTTCCAACATCAATAAGGCGGTTCTATGCCAATTTGAAACCGATTTCACACTTAATTGGTCAAGTCGCGGTACTACCCAAAACACAGACCAAGGGTCCTATCCTGGGTTAGCTCGGTGTAAGTTTCCATCTTACTAGCCGAGCTCTGATACCACTCTAACTGTCACGCCCCAAACGGGACGCGACGAATGATCCACAACTTAAATACAAAACCAAATAGTCCAGACAAAATCAACGAGAACCCAATGAAACAGAGTCTAAATAGCAGCGGAAATAAAATAACAAGTACAAATACAACTTACAGTCTACGATCCAAACTCCATATTACATCCCGAAAATCAACAAAATATAGCAACTTAAAGTCAAAGGGTCCAACGCCCTTCAGTTACAAACTGGAATGAAAAGAAATACAAAAGTCCGACAACAACATAAGAAAAGAGTCTAATCAACAACAAGAAGAAGTAGTAAATCCAACCAGTGGAGTACAAGGTCTCAATCCAGGGCCGGTTCCGCATCATCAACGAAATCCTCATCTAAGGTTAGAAAATAGGTGGGGATGAGACAAATCTCAAATGGATGGGGTGATCGTGTGCAAGTGTGGCGATATATAGTTAATGCGAGAAAACAAGATTATATGAAAACGCGTGAGTATGATGCATGAATTCACACACATCCACAAGCGTGATAAATATGTTTAAGTAATATACGTATACGCTTTGAGAAAACAGTTCATGGTCACACAGCACTATGTGATTCATCAAGACAGTAGATTGCGTGCGGAAATGTAACGCCAATCCCATGCAAGGCAAATAATGGTTGCGTACGGAAATGTAACGCCAACCAATGCAAAACAAGTAGCGGTTGCGTACGGATTTGTAGCGCCAACCAAACGGGTCCGATAACTCCGGAATCGTGTGGATCGGTGATAATGATTCCTTCGTTCTTCCTTGTAACTCCCTAGCGGGATGGTCCAAGACCGACCTTATCGCTCCATGTGCAAAGACAAAATCCACAGTGAGCTTGCAAGGCTCGGATCGTCATAATCATGATTATACCTCAAGTACTACGACCCGCTTCCCTTGACAAACTCCGTCCCTCGGTTGCGGATTAGGACGATGGGGCCGGAAGAGTGGAATAGCAGCCGAGCTGCCTTGCCCATCCCCCGACGTATCCATTCCGAGTCGGTGAGCTCGACACACCAAGTTGACTCAGCAGAAAGTAGTTATAAGACAGCAATCAACCAGCAATGAGTATTATTGATTCAGGGAAGTAGTTCAGGAAATTTTTTGAAAATTTGCGAGTAGCAATTTTGGCGTTGGTGGAGTTTTTGGATGAAGATGATTATCAGAAGGATAAGCAACCTTCGATATCTTGAAAGATTAGGTGGAACATAGGTCCCGTTATAGATTCAAAATCGCAAGACGAGGAAGTCGCTCCGCAATCGGGTATTAATCGGTCAAATTGATCCGATAAGTCAAGGGTTTTTGGGAAAGTAAAATACTTTAATTAAATCTCCAAGTCAGAGGGTCCAGGGCTATTTTAGTAAAAGAGAAAATAAATTGAGTTAGCCCCGTTTTGTAAAAACCAACACTTTTGGGGTTAAAAATTGAATAAATAAATATCCCGACCTTGAAAAATTAAGAGGTCAGTTCCTAAATTCTCCAAATTGTCCATAGATTCAGGTTTTTAAAATTTTGAGGTCGAGATTTTGTAAAGTTCTCACATTGGCCCCAAATTTGTAAAAATTGCCAATTCGGACCTTAAGTTTAAAATAATCGGAACTCACAAACCGGAAGGGCTTTTAATGTGATTCCAGTTGGAAAATGTCATTAAGGTTAGTGGGATATTGGGACAAAAGCAGTTGGTAAAATAAATATGTGTAGGTCCTTTAACTTTTGAAAATATCATTTTTGTCCCATTTTGAAATAATTGCCTTTAAGGCTTTTAGGGGTCCAATTGTCATGAAATTTGAACCTTGGGTCCAAAATATAATTAAGTTATAGTTAAGTTAGTATTTCCAGGTGCATGGGCTGCATAAGTCCTGGAAATTTCATTTAGGTCCTCAAGTTTAGTATTTTACACATTAGTCCCTCAATTTTAGAAAAATTATTTTCCAAGCCCTAAACACTTGGATTTTTGGAATACTTTTAAAATGTGTCATTCCCAGTACCTTAAGAGTAAAAATTTCAAATTTTAAAGTTTAGGTCTGGTACAGTTTTAAAATTTGCAAAGTAGCCCTTAAACTTTCAAAATTTTACAATCTAGTCCTTGGGATTTTAAAGGTTGATTTTATTTATCTAGAAACTCTTAAAACTTTATTAAAATGTCCAAAAGTCATTTTTGAACCTGAGTACAGTCCCAAATTTCGAAAATTGCAGAGGGGTCCTTTAACTTTTGTTTTCTTGCAATTTAGTCCACCAACTTTCCATTTTTATATTTTTATGTCCAAAATTGAAATTTAATCAATTATGCTCGATTTGTCCAGGTTATAAGTCATCCAAAACATAGATTTTAAAGATCATACACATGCATGTCCAATACATACAAGAATTCATCAAATAAAACATTAAATTGCACATGCATGCACCTAAAGTTCAATAAATAGTAATTTTGAGCAACTCTTGAGAATTTTCATGACTTGATACATAAAATTGACATGCAATACATAGATTATATATCTCAAGGGCTCATGATCAAAATTCTACATGCATTTTAATAAAAACACCTAGAAGTTGGAAAGTATTTTTCCACCCACCTTAAATTGGAAAATTGTGAAATAAAAGGATAAATTTCACAACTTTGGAGGAGGTCACTTAGGTCAGCCCCTAAGTCAAGAAATATCAAAAATTTGGAGTTAGAAAAATGAGAGAAAAATTAAAGAGAAAAAGAAGGAGATAAGAAAATTGGAAAGACTACACTTTACCTTGTGTAGTAGGTGATTTGAAACTAGTTGAAGCTTCAAATTTGGAAATTTTGGTTCAACTCCAAAATCACCTAAGGTCAGCCCCTATTTCTCAAAAATGACAAAGGGGTGTTAGAATTTGAAAAAAATAGAAGGAAGAGGAAATAAAGGTTCTAGTGTCCAATTCTTACCTTGTAGTCCAAATTTGTCTACTAGTTCTTCTTCAAGTCTTCAAGTTTCACCACCATGCATGCATGTCTCCAAGTGGTCTTCTAAGTACCTCAAAATCCAAAATATAACCTTAAGTTAAAAGAAGAAGGTGATGAGTAGTAAGAATTTAAGTTGAATTGAGGAGTGAAATTTCTTACCTTTAGAAAGGGGGTGTTCGAATTTTTTGAGGTTAAGTGGTAAGATTGTTTGTTTTGGTTTAGATGTTTGAAGAAAGAAGGTATGTTTGATGTTAGGAAGAAGATGTTCTTGGAGTTATGAAGATGGGTTTGAATATGTGAAGGACTTGTGTTTGAATATTTGAAGATATGAAGAAGGGGTACTTGAAGATATGAAGAACTTATGTTGAAGATTTGAAGATGTGAAGAGTTGGTGTTTGAAGGTTTGAAGATATGAATGAATTTTTGTTTGAAGATTTGAAGATGTGAAGGATTTTTAGAGAGAGATTAGAGAGAAGGAGGAGAAAATGTTTGAGAATTAAAATGTGTTGGATGAAAAATGATTTTTTGTTTAAAATTTGCCATTATGGCCGTCCACCATGGGGGGGGAGAGGAATTTTTTGTTCAATTTTGTGTCTTGCAAATTGTCTCTTGCATGGGGACAAAAGGGTGGTCAAAGGTATGGGCAAGGTATGGAATGAGAAGGAATGTTGGAAGACTTCCAACATGTTGGCAAAATTAATAATAAAGAATTAATGTAAGAGATGATGTGTATAATGTTTGAACTAATGGTATAATTATACACAAGATGACTAATATAAGGTGTAGATGTACAAGAGTTGGATGATATTTCTAATCCAAAAAATCCCATGTTGGCCGTCCACTATAAGGGCATATTGGTAATTCCATATATTTTTTTTTATCCCAAATTTGATGATAATAGATGAAATATATCAATCTCCAAAATAATTAGTGATTTCCTTGATCACTTATAAGTCTCATGATCACTTAATCTAAATCAAAATCTTAATTCTATAAGGTAAAAATCTCTAAAATAAATAGTCTCTTAAAATTCTAAGGTGACTAATAAATACAAAAATAGTAATAATGATCAACCAAGTGATCATAAATGCAAAATAGAATTAATAAAGATCATGATCACAAGTAATTAAATAAAATGAAATAAAGTACAAAATATATATATTAATGATAATTACCCGTCAAAGTGACGCGGTAAAATAGTCGATCAAATACATAGACGACAATAAGGATCAATTATATGTTCGGAAAAATCGGGGCTTCACAATTTATCTATTTGGCTATGTAACACGAACCCATTATTAATGAAACGCGACCCGACTTTACTTAATCTTCCAATGTCAATTACGTCTTTCTCATTTTCTAGCTTAACGATTTTGTATTCTCCTCTAGTATTATTACTCGATCGATTGCCTACGACTTTAGAAATATTCGACCCTCGATAATTTAGGAGTACATTTCGACCCTTATCCAAATATTTCTTCTTATTCCATAATTCATCCCAACCAACTTTTAATTTACTTTTAAAATACACATTTCTTATTTCACATCTTTAAATTTAAATTTCTTAATATTTAATTATGGATATTTATACTTTTTCCCCCTCAATTTTATAAAGAAAAGAACCAAATATTTTGTTTCCCCTAATTTTCAAAATTACCACTTTAAATGGGAAAAATAACTCAATTTTTCTTCTACCACTATTCTTATCATTTTGTATCTCCCAACTAGTTAATTATTGGACAAAAAAAAATAAATAAATAAAATTTTGATAAATTCATATCTATTTTAATTTATATCTTGCAAGCCTACAATTTAAAAGTTTCTCTACAAATCCCACTACATCTTGGTCAAAACCTAAAACATAGCTTTTGGTCAATTGTCCCTAAGAAAGTAACCTAGCTATTAATTTATATCCTAATTTCTCCAATTATTATCATAACTCATCATTTAACTAAAACAAAACAAAAATCTTCCTCAAACTCAAATCGGTTCTTATAAGATTCAGGAAGAAAAATTCATCTCATCCTCTTACAACTCTCAAACTCGTCCAACACAATTTCACTCTAACACTTATAACACAAGAACACAAAAGTCCTCTTCATTTTGCTCTCATAGAATCAAAAATTCCAACAACTAAGGTAAGAAATTCTTCTCTTCCATTTTCAACTTTATCTTCTTGAAACCTCCAACATTGTAATACCCGGTATTAGAATTTGAATCTCAAAATTTAGGGTAAATGTTTCGCAATTTTAAGGTATTAGATTAGTAATTTATTGGGATTTATAACTAATTAAGATTATTATTTAAAATATATAATTCTATCCTATAAATTTAATTACTTAGTTTATTTATTTCCAATCCAAAATTGAATTATTTCAAGTCCAATCACGATACAATTAATCCTTCTTTCAATTCATTTGTGGCCCAAATCACCAAACCCATTTTATAATACATTTAATACTTACTATATATATAACTATTTCCCTATTTGGATAATACTAAATCTGGAAACCTTCCTTAACAGGTAAGAATCCTTTCTCTCTCCCTCACTTTGCTTCCGGCAGGCTTCCGGTCGCCGGCAACCACCGTCGCCGCCGTCGGCAGCCGGCCACCGGCGTCGGGAATTAACAAACCATACTTCATTCAAACCCTTTCGTTGCCCTCGTTCCAAATCCGAAGTCGGAATTTTGATTTGGTTTCCCGTTCGGCGGCAAATCGCCGGTAAAGATAAAATTTCGAAACCTTTGACCCAATATCTACAGAGATCCGACCGTTGGATTTTCACAAACCTTATACCATTTGAAAGCCCATTACATTAGGTTTCTAACGCCACCTTCCAATCTCAGATCAGAACTCTAGATCGCCAGAAAATCGCCAGAGACATCTCTGAAAATCGTCTCGCGAACTCACCGGCAGCGTCATCTTTGACCGCCGATTCTCGGCGATCCACCGGTCTAAAATTGACGAGCCTTATACCATTTTGTTCGTCTCTTCAAGGGCTTCAAAGCCCACCGATCAATTTCGTGATTAGAGTTTGTTTCTGCCGTTAATTTAAGTTGGAAGTTTGACGAAATTTCAGTTATTTCCTTCTAATTACACCATTTTAATATCAGTTTCTCCTCCTCCTCTTTCGCTCTCTCCACTCTCATCACCGGAGGCCGCCATGTCAGTTGTAGAAGGTGTCTGGGGGGATAGGTTGAGGTGGTGGTTAGTGGTAGCAACGCTCGGCGCGCCGCTGCTGTGTGCGTTTGTTTGTGTTGTATATTTTCCGGCCAACGGTGGTCGGAAATGGTCGGGGGTAGGGTGGGAGAGGTCCCTGGCAGCAAGAGATGCTGGTTCGATGCGGTGTTGGAGGTCGAGAAGGTGGCTGACGGCGGTGGGGATGTAAAAGAGTGAAAGTTGGAAGTATTGGGGAGGCCAAACAGAATTTGAGATTCTTTTGGACTTGTTTGCAATTTTTGAAAACTTCAGTTTGACCCCTCCCAAGTTTCAGTTTAGTCCTCTCATATTAACTTTCAGCTTATTATAATTTTGCCCCCAACTTAACTCTTAGAGTTCTGCAAATTGACCCCTAAAATTTTTAATTAAAATTCCTTAAGTCCTAACTTTCTCGTTTTTGACCCGAAAGGGGTCAAACGAACTCCGATTGACCCCAAATTTGAACCATAGTCTCGTTATACCCTCCGTATACACAAGGTCTATTCAAAATCATGATATTTCCCCTCAATCTCCCAAATTCAAGAAAACGAGACCCAAACATCCTTATTATTCTGTTTCACTCCTAATTTCTTCATTTCACATCCAAATGCCCCCAAATTTTAAGGATAGATTTATCTATCATATTTAAATTATTATATGTTATTATATTTCCATTTCAAGCTTCTAAGACATATTATGCTATTTTGTGTAGGAGACGAGATTGAGCCCGAGAACTAGGACTTGCATCCTGCACAATCATTTTGCACATAAAAAAGGTGGGGTTACCTTTACACTTAACAGTGTACTATTGCTATTCAATGCAAGTTGACTGTTTAATTAATCATGATTAGTATGTTTTGCATGAATCCCATGTTGCGGTTGTACCGTACATGTTACATATTTATGTGTTGTGGTGACGATAACTTCACATTATGAGCTCGTACATATTATAAAATTACGGTCCGTCCGTACAAATTCCACGTATGATGCATCTCTTGCTATTTGTAATTAATTACGCAATGCCGCTTAAATGTAAATGTACCCATCGAGTGTATTTTCATAAAGACTCACCCCACATTATATTTTCAGATTGAGGCGAAGTACGACACGAAGACTTGGGCATGATGAAATACTTTTGGAGTCCTAAAGTCTCTATTTTCCTCTTTCTTAAACTTTGAACTGATAAACTGAAGTCTGTAAATAATATTTCTTTTGTTTAAATCGTTGAGATGAGTCATGACTCATCTACTTATATAATGCTTCCGCTATATTTTGTGAATCGGGCTAACCCGCCCTTGTGAGCGTGGTTATTTGATGTTGGTTTGAAATGCTCTCCATGTTGAAAGTTATTTAAAGTTAGGTACACACTAATGTAGCGTTCCTTACGCCAAAACTACACATCTCAAAATCAGGGGCGCTACCTCCATATTGTTTCAAGATATCAGTGGTATCGAGCCAGGTTTTCGGACTATACTCTGTAAAATGATTTTATAGTTGTCGAGTTGATTTTTGAGTTGAAGTTTAATCTCAGGGACGATTGTTTTTGAAAACTTCATGCCCCAAGTTGAAGTGAAATGCTAAGCCTAAAGACATACGCATGATTTCCTCATAACGGTTTACATGATTCATGATACAAGACATGTTACCTGATCAATGCTATGTTGGAGCCGTGCCTCCCATATTACACATGATATGAATGCAATGTCATATGAACAGTTTCAACATGATTACCATTTCTCGCAAATTACTGTTTAGGATATGATTTATGCCAAGTGCATATTACATGAAAGCTTATTTCATGAAATAAATTTTCATATTGTCATGCATTTCATGATTTTGACAAAGTCACTACACTTCATACATGATACTAGAGAACTAGCTCATAGGCTTTGATCACCTGAACTTGGAGTTGGATTGGACTTTTTAGGCATATTGTTATTGTGTACATATACTTTTGTGTTTGATACATGTTTTTATCTTAATTTTGATGATTTTATTTTTTACACCAAAACAATGTTTTTAATTGTTGTCCAAATACTCCTAAATGATTAAAATGGTTTTAATATTTTCCGGAGTATTTCTTCAAGATTTACGTTAGATAAAATTGGACAACACTTCTAATGATTTTATGTTTATATGTTTTCACTTCAAAACAAGGTTTCTAAATGTTGTCTAAATACTTCCGATTGGTTTAAAATTTTTTTACTAAATTTTCAAAGTATTTCTTGGGTTTTATTTCCGATAAAAATTGGACAACATTTTGTCCTTCTTGTCGACCTGGGTGGCCGCCCTATAGGGCAACCCGTGCACTGAAGATGATTTTTGAAACAGAAAAATGAGACGGAAGAAAAATCAAGCAGCCGACCGGTCGCATCGGGCGTCGACCGGTCGGCCGACGGCCGCCCAAAGGGGTCGACCACTGCAAGTTCATTTTTGAAACAGAACTTTGTATTCCTTAAAATGCAATGAGGGGGACTGACTGAGATGGGGGACGACCGGTCGAACCCTACGTCGACCGGTCGCCCCGTGTTAATTGTTGATTTGTTCATTTCAACTTATTTCTGCGACGGTCGCCCCTTCCCCTTTGATAAAAAAATATGACCGTTTGATGTTGGACATATTTCCTTAAAATGTGGGATTGATTTCTAACAGCTATATTCTTGATTTTAATTATATTTTTCTGTAGATTTTCAATCCCCAAGAGTTGCCTATGCTTGATCAATCATCTCCTATAAATAGAGGAAGTTTTGGAGCAACCAATACAACAATTGAGACACAACACAACAAGATACACTTCAAGCAAATATTTGTTCTTCATTGTTATTATTCTTGTTGTAAATTTGCCTAACTTATCACTTTCACATCTTTGAGGTCTAGGCTATTCTTGATTACACATTGCACTCAAATTGTAATATTCCTTATTGAGTTGTAATCTTGATTTTTGGTTATCATTCAAACACAAGATATCCTTGTGAGTGTTCTTGTGGTAAGAACACACTTGGATGATCTAGGTGATAGGTGCAAGAAGATTGTGGTGATTTTCTTATTGAGGTGTTGAAGAATTTGGTATTCTTCAAGGTTGAATATTGTGGTAATCTTCACAAGGTGCCGTTGAAGGAAGATTGTGGTAATCTTCAAAGGGAGATTGCGGTAATCTCCAAAGGTGGTGTTGAAGAAGAGTGTGGTGCTCTTCAAGGTGTTGTAAGTTGAATTTGTATTAATTGTGGTAATTAATAAAATTCTTTTTGTTTTTGAAATCCATCCCGGATATACTGGGGTGGTAGAGGATTAGGCCCTAGGTGGGTTGAACCTCTTTAAATCAACGTGTGTTGTTTACATTTCGCACCTTTATTATTGTCTTTGAGCATTCGGTTCGAAAAAGAGGGTAAAATCGAAAAGATGGAGATAATCTATTCACCCCCCCTCTAAATTATTGTAGCCGCTTGGACTTATAAGTGGTATCAAAGCCAAACTCTTTGGTAAGCTCGTTTCACATCGCGAGTGAAGAGGAACGATCGTCGGCTACGAACGAAGCTCAACTTTCCGACACCTCCACCACCAAGCCACCTCTATTTAATTCCAAAAATTTATATTTTGGAAAGAAAGAATGGAATGCTATTTACAAGGTTGCGGATTTGATATTTGGAACATCGTCATAAATTGAGAATCAATTCCTATGATAGACACACCACACACCTCCAAAGGATTCAAAGAGCTCAATGATGAAGAAAAGAAAATCATCTCCTTAAACGGTAAGGCTCTAAATATTTTGTATTGTTCATTTACTAATCTGGAATATGAACATATTGTAGGAATTCGATCGACACATGAAGTATGACAAAAATTAGAAGCCACCTATGGAGTATTTGCAAATGAAAGGAGTCAAACAAAAACATCTACTTCTCAAAGGGATACAAGTTCAAATCTAAGGAACAAGCCTCTTACAACTTCCATCTATAAAGAAGTTGAATATTGTTTTATGGGCATCGAAGAAGAAAACGAGGTATGTCTTAAACCCTCTACTTCCTATGATATTGTTATTCAAAATGATTATAGTGATTTGCAAAATGATTTTGATTATCTTCAAAATGAATTCCAAAATTTACTTGTTAAATACAAAAATTTGAAAAAGGAATTCAATATTTTGAAAAATGATAAGGATAGCTTATTTACATCCTATGAATCACTATCATGTGCTCACACCACCACACTTGACAAGGTTAGAAACCTTGAAAAAGAAAATAGTACGCTTGTTGAGGATATTAATTGTTTGAAAAATGATTTATCAAAATCCAACTTGAGTACCAATGAATTGCTTAATGTGGTAAATGAAAATGGTTGTGATAATTTGAATATTGAACTTGATCATGAGTCCAATATTGTCAATCATATGAAAAGGAATCAAGTCTCTAAGCATGTTGATCATTATGCTCCTAGAATTATTACTTACTTTTATTGCGGTAAAAAGGGTCATACAGTTAATACTTATCGGGCTAGAAATAGCTCAAATTATTGTTGGAGACCTAAAAGTCTCAAAGCTAATCCTAAAGGACCCAAGCACTTGAGGGTACCACAAAATAATGTTTTATTAGGTACCCGGCAAAATAATAATCGGAGAAAAGTTATACCGCCAAGAAGACATCAAATGACCGCGTCATTTGATTTTCAACAAAGCCAATTTCCAAGAAGAGGATATAATCAAAAATGGGAAGAACACAATCCTTGAAAATGGCAAAGACATCATCAACAAGATGATTTTCAAAGAAGAAGAGATCATCAACAATGCGAACGACACAACCCATGGAAATGACGTAATTGGTAAACCGTATCTCCCCATTTAAATATGCATTTTATTTCGTAGTATGCATGTTTTTATTGCAAATGAGTTTTCATTATTTTTTAAATTTAGGTCTTCAATATATTTGTGAGTTTCAAAATTTTTAAAAGAAGACCTTGCATGATATTTCTAAAACTCTTGGGCATTTAATTAGACTTATGTGGTTCATTATCTCTTATGTATTTTTATAGCATAAGTATTTTTCTTGATATCTCCTATTACTTGCCTACACTTGTGCTTTTGTGCAAAATTTGTTTAAGAATTGTGTAGGATATATTTCTCATATTTAGTGGCTATTTCGTCATCAAGTTTCTTAAACTATCGAGGTATGCTCACTCGTATTTCTCTTAGAACTCGATATTGTGCTTATGCACATATCTTTCAAGATATTTCATTTCAACCCCTTAAGTGCCCCTAAATGATTTTGCAAATGTTTCTTAAAAGGGCACTACTCGTTATGTCTCGATTTTCTCAAATATATGTTTTCCCGAAACCCGTATTTGTTGGACTTGGTCCAAAATTATCTCTTTGCAAAGTTTTAAAACTTTTGGGGTGGAAAATCAAATTTTGGAAAATTCTGGAAAAAGAAAAAATTCTCTGGGATGGTCAAAGCAGGGGCGACCGGTCGCCCTGCACGTCGACCGGTCGCCCAGTACAAAAATTTTGATTATAACCCGTCTGTTCTTCACTCTTGAATCAGAACCAAAATATTTCAAAACCCTTGTGCAGTGAAATTCATCCCTCTTTCTCTAAGTTCTTCAACTCTTCATCATTTTTCACGATTCTTGTTGCTAATCCTCTTATTTTTGCAAGAATCTTAAAAGAGGAGAAGGAAGCAAAAGGGCGAATCTTCCTCCAACCCCCAACAAGTTGATAATCCACAAAGATATAATCCAAACCTGCTCACGGAAGAAGAGATCAATGAATTGAGAGCCGGGGTTTCAAAATCAAACATTCATTGGGATTCAAGTAAGTTATCACTTCTTTACGAGCCTCCCTCTAGAGCCAATAAATTTCGATTTCTAAATAAACTTGCGGAGGAGCATTATGAGAATATTGGATTGAATGAAAAGAAAATAGTGTGCACTCGTATTGTTCGATTTCTAGCATTTCATGATGAATTTCCGGATATTAGGGGGCTATTTTGAAATTCAAGGATGGGTTTCACTTTGGGATAATCCGTGTTTGCATTATGATGACGAGCTTATAAAACTTTTTTATGCAAATATGTGGATTGTTGACGCTACGATAGATAATCCGTTCGAACTTCACTCATTTGTTAATGGTAGGCATTTTTCATGGACATTGGCCGATATTTGTAATCACCTTAATGTGCCGAATGATGGAGTGGTTAATGTGGATTGCACTCATTGGGATGATAACATTTTCGGTGTCTCACTAGATGATGTGAAAACCATTTTAGGAGTGTATCCCGAAGAAACATACTCGGCAATGCCGCCAAATTATCGGATTATATCTATTATTTGCTCCTATTGTGTTTGTGGAAAAGAAGTAAAACTTCCGAGTAATCTCGAACTCTTTCTCACCTATAAGATTGTTCGAGGAGAAAGAGTAAATTATGGGGCAATTTTTGTGTATTGTCTGTCGGAATCAAGAAGGCATACTAAGAAAAAATATACCTTGGGAAATTTGATTTGCCGACTATTGTACTTATCGGGATATCCGGAAAATGAGATGAATACCGAAATTCGTCACAGTGACTTTGATAATGCCAACATTTTATAAATGGTAAGAATGCGACGACATTTACCACGGGTTCCCACCAAAGCCGCTAGGGGACGTGCCCGACATCGACAACAACCTCGGGATGATTTATTTAATGACAATGAGGTTGAAAATATTGGAAGACGTGAGTTTGACGAACATAGAGATGAGGAAGAAGAGAATGTGGGGAATGAAGAGGAACAAGAAAATGAAGAAGAAGAGAATGTGGGAAATGAACAAGAAATTAGGGAGGAAGAAAATGAGAGAGAAGATGAAGACGAGTCGGATGTTGAAGATTTAAATCTCAAAGAGAGAATGGCCAAAGTGGAAAGAGATACATTTAGAGATGTAGCCTCTCTTAGAAAAGAGCTCCGAGTTGTGAAGAAGGAAAATTCTAGTTTGAAAAACTCAATCGGCAAATTGAAGAAATTCATCAAAGATCTTATTCCCAAAACTTGCTTCTCTTCGGACGAGGATTGATGTCCCCACCCCTTTACCTTTTAGCATTTTCTTTCTTGTTCATGTTGCCTTGTAGTTTTATGAACTTTTTGTAAAACTCTATTGCACTAATGAGATTTGCTTGTTTTCTTGAAAGGGTTAAAATTGCAAGTTGATAATGACCTGTGGATGATCATGATCATGATGGAGTATTTGATGGTAACAATACTCTAATTTAGCATTGTTTGATGTTGGTATGAAGTACTTGATGGTAAAAGTGCTTCTTGTTAATTTTTGCTTAAATGCATTTGAGATGCTTTGATCATTTTGCTTAGATGGATATTTTGGGACAATTGTAATGTCTTATATGTATTATTTGAGGCATGACATGTATCACTTGATGGCTCTTTATTCTTTGCTTTATGGCATTGGTAATGCCTTGATATTTTTGGCTAAAATTATCTCGATTGGGTCGAACCCTTGAGAATTCATTTTATTTTGAGCATTTTTGTTTGATGGACAAATGTTGAAAAATTTGCTTTTGGTGATGGTATGAACAACTTGGCTTGATTTCATTTACAAGGGCTATATATATCTTTTTCAAATTTTTGACGCCCGCCAAGTGTTTGTTATAATGTTTCAAATGAAAATCCCATCACATACATGATTCTCTTATTCTCCAATGTTTTAAAATCTTTTTGAGATCATGCTTTTGGCTAACAAATGAGCTTTTGGATTTCTTATGATACATTTCCGTATGAAACAGTGGAAAAGATTGATCTCATCAAAAATAGAATTAAGATTTCTCAGGATCGACAAAAGTCGTACGTCGATAAACGAAGAAATGATTTGGTATTTCAGATTGGAGACAAAGTATTTCTAAAAGTAGCACCAACTAAAGGAGTAATACGTTTTAGAAAGAAAGGAAAGCTGAAACCGAGATATATTGGTCCTTACGAAATTCTTGAAAGAATTGGAGAAGTAGCTTATAAGTTAGCACTACCGCCAGAGTTATCCAGAGTGCATGATGTGTTTCACGTGTCGATGTTAAGAAAATATGTGTTTGATCCGAGCCATGTCGTTAATCAAGAAGCTATCCAAGTTAAAGAAGATTTGACTTATGAGGAGTTTCCAGTGGCTATCCTTGATAGAAAATTACACTCCTTAAGAAATAGAGATGTCGTTTTAGTTAAAGTACGATGGAGTAGGCATGGAAAAGAGGAGGCGACATGGGAAAGAGAAGATGTGATGAAGGACAAATATCCAAATCTTCCAACAATTAGTAAGTTCTGAATTTCGAGGACGAAATTTTTCGTAGTGGGAGAGGGTGTAATACCCGGTATTAGAATTTGACTCTCAAAATTTAGGGTAAATTTTTCGCAATTTTAAGGTATTAGATTAGTAATTTATTGGGATTTATAGCTAATTAAGATTATTATTTAAAATATATAATTCGGGTAGAAAAATTATAAATTTAATTACGGGGCTTCCTATTATTTTCAATCCAAAATTGAATTATTTCAAGTCCAATCACGATACAATTAATCATTCTTTCAATTAATTTGTGGCCCAAATCACCAAACCCATTTAATACTTACTATATATATAACTATTTCCCTATTTGGATAATACTAAACTGAAACCTTCATAACGTAAGAATCCTTTCTCTCTCCCTCACTCAGCTTCCCCAAGGTCCTCCGGCCACCGGCAAATCGCTGCCGCCACCTGCCACCGGCGGCGGAAATTAACAAACCATACTTCATTCAAACCCTTTCGTTGCCCTCATTCCAAATCCGAAGTCGAATTTCGATTTTGTTTCCGTCACGCAAAATCGCCGGTAAAGATAAAATTTCGAAACCTTTGACTCAATATCTACAGAGATCCGACCATTGGATTTTCACAAACCTTATACCGTTAGAAAGCCCATTCAATTAGGTTTCTAACGCCACCTTCCAATCTCAGATCGGAGCTCTAGATCGCCATAAAATCACCGGAGACATCTCTGAAAATCGTCTCGCAAACTCACCGGCAGCGTCATCTTTGACCGCCGATTCCTGGCGATCCGCCAGTCTAAAATTGACGAGCCTTATACCATTATGTTCGTCTCTTCAAGGGATTCAAAGCCCACCGATCAATTTCGTGATTAGAGTTTGTTTCTGCCATTAATTTAAGTTGAAAGTTTGACGAAATTTCAGTTATTTCCTTCTAATTACGCCATTTTAATATCAGTTTCTCATCCCCCTCTTTCGCTCTCTCCACTCTCATCACCGGAGGCCGCCATGTCAGTTGTAGAAGGTGTCCGGGGGATAGGTTGAGGTGGTGGTTAGTGGCAGCGACGCTGGAGCGCGCCATTGTGTGCGTGTGTTTGTGTTGTATATTTTCCGGCCAACGGTGGTCGGAAATGGTCGGGGGTAGGGTGGGAGAGGTCCCTGGCAGCAAGAAATGCTGGTTCGGGGCGGTGTCGGAGGTCGAGAAGGTGGCTGACGGCGGTGGGGATGTAAAAGAGTGAAAATAATGATATTGCCCCTAAATCTCCCAAATTCAAGAAAACGAGACCCAAATATCCTTATTATTTTGTTTCGCTCCTAATTTCTTCATTTCACATCCAAATGCCCCCAAATTTTAAGGATAGATTTATCTAGCATATATAAATTATTATATATTATTATATTTCCATTTCAGGCTTCTAAGACATATTATGATATTTTGTGTAGGAGACGAGATTGAGCCCGGGAACTAGGACTTGCATCCTGCACAATCATTTTGCACATAAAAAAGGTGGGGTTACCTTTACACTTAACATTGTACTATTGCTATTCAATGCAAGTTGACTGTTTAATTAATCATGATTAGTATGTTTTGCATGAATCCCATGTTGCGGTTGTACCGTACATGCTACATATTTATATGTTGTGGTGACGATCACTTCACATTATGAGCTCGTACATATTATAAAATTACAGTCCGTCCGTACAAATTCCACGTATGATGCATCTCTGCTATTTGTAATTAATTACGCAGTCGCTTAAATGTACCCCACTGAGTGTATTTTCATAGCACTCACCCCACATTATATTTTCAGATTGAGGCGAAGTACGACACGAAAACTTGGGCATGATGAAATACTTTTGGAGTCCTAAAGTCTCTATTTTCCTCTTTCTTAAACTTTGAACTGATAAACTGAAGTTTGTAAATAATCTTTCTTTTTTTTACTGTTGAGATGAGCTGTGACTCATCTACTTATATAATGCTTCCGCTATATTTTGTGAATTGGGCTAACCCGCCTGTGAGCGTGGTTATTTGATGTTGGTTTGAAATGCTTTGTCCATGTTGAAAGTTATTTAAAGTTAGGTACACACTAATGTAGCGTTCCTTAAGCCAAAACTACACATCTCAAAATTGGGGCGCTACAAACATCTACCTCCAATTCCTAACATGATGAATCCTTCTTGTGAGGTATTTCTAGAAGATTATTCTTCAAAAATTAAGAGTCTTAGACTTGACTACAAGATTGAAGTGGAAATTCAGGACTACAGATTTTTAAGGTGAGAAAATTATGGTTTTAGTATTTTTCTCTTGACAACATGAAGAATTAATTTTTGACTCAAAGATATGAATTTTTGGAGCTTAGGGGCATATGTCATTTTGTTTTGATTTCAATTTAGAGTCTAGAATTACTTTTAATTGGTACTCAAAAGTCACTTCTCCCAAAAATCCGTTTAGATAAGTATAATTTGATATTTTTTGAAAACAAAATATGGTTTGGATGCCATATAGGGGCTGACCTTCAAGAGTTTGAGTCAAGAAGTTGATACCAAGAAGAAGACTCCGTTTTAAATCAACCCAAAAAAAACTACTACGAGGTGGGTGAAAAATCTTTCGAAAATAAGCAAATAATTTTGATAAAATGCATGTAGTAAATGAAAATATTTTAAATTACTATATATATATATATATATATATATTACAGGTATTTTTTTGATATGTATCAAGTTCAAGACGAGCATGATTTTGATTTCTTGCACAATAGAGACATACTGGCATATATATCTGAATTTTTTGTTCAACTTTAGATTAATGTGTAAATGAATGTGTTATATGCTCAAAATCATATTCTGTACTTGATATATATTCTGGAAAATATGACCTTGTACTCGAATTTGACCAAATATGCTATTTATGCAATTTTTGCAAAGTTGAGGACTAAACCGTAATTTCAAAAACTATCCAAGGACTAATCTGTAAATTTTGAAATTTTTGACTGTATTAATTGTAAAATTTAATGTTTTAATTTAATAATAATAGTTTAAAGGTTTTGAGATAAGAAAACTCATCCTTTGAATTTTAGGGACTCAAATGTGGAAACTTGAAAGTTTAAGGGGCAAAAATGAATTTTTAAAAACTGTTCAGGGACCCCACTGAAAATTTCGAACTTTTGACTTTCTCAAACTGAAAAACTTATATTTTGAGAAATTTTAGAAGGTTAAAGTGGTTTGGGTTGAGAAAACCAATTTTTGAAACTTTAAGTACTAAAGTGTAAAAATTTCAATCTCTAAGGACTAAAATTCAATTTCTAGAAAAGAAACGTCCCAGACACCTGAAAATTACATAACCTTAATTTTAAAAAAATTTGAACTCATGGTTTAAGTTACATAACAAATGAACACCAAATACACCCTTGAGGGCAAAAATCGAATTTTGGACTAGAAATGAAATTTATGAAAGTTAAGGGACCTAAATGGAACCTTTTTCAAAACTATTTTTGCCCCAACAGTAGAACTGTTCTAGGTGATATTTTAAAATTTGTAAACACATCAAAAGCCCTTCCGATTTGTGAGATCCAAAATTTTTAAGTTCGGGTCCGAAAATGACATTTTTGACAAAAGAAGGGACCAAACTAAAATTTTCCTAAACCTCGACCCAAACCCTTTGAAAAACTGAATCTTTGAATAATTTGGAGAATTTAGAAACTGACCTTACATTTTTTTTGAGGGCGAGACCATGACTTATTCAATTTCAAACTCGATAAATACTTTTTTTTCCCAAAACGGGTCTACTTATTAAAATTTTCTTTTATCAAGGACCCCAAAATAAATTATATTTTTTCTTATACAATACTAAAATTAATGTAGTTATAATTAAATTGTACTTCAAAAATTTTCCTAAAAATCCCGAACCATATGCATTACGCGTGGCGACTTCCTCGCCTTAAGACAATTTAAACTTAATGTGTTGATATCTTATGCTACTTTTATATGTACCGCCAATCTTTATTCGACTGACTTGTGGACATGATATGAACTTCGTGGGTCTAATTACGCTTGAGTTAACTTGGTGCGTCAAGCTCACAGTCGGAATGGACTAGTTGTGTTTTGGAACCGAGCAGCACGACTGCGATTCCTTACCGGCCCTACCATTCTAACTTGGTGCGTCAAGCCCAAGGAAAGTGGGTCGTAGTATGGGTATAATCATGATTATGATTCTCTGGGCCTTGCAAGCCATAATTGTTGGAGTTTTCTCGCCCGGGTAGTAATAAGGTAGATATAGCTATGTGCCAAACGTGCTTGGGGAGTCATAAGGTAGAACGGAGGAATCAATGTCTGATCCACACGGTCCCAATATTACTTGCTTTGGTTGGCATCACAATCCGTGCGTAACCATTACTTGCTTGGGTTGGCGTTACACTTCGTACGCAACCGTTACTTGCTTGGGTTGGTGTTACACTCGTATGCAACCACTACTTGAACTACTTGCAACGCATTCATAGGGCCTGAATGATCATAACTATTTTATCAAATTTATAAAATTGTATTATTTTGAATACCATGTTGCTTGTGAATCGCGTATGACGCACGCATCATGCATTCTTCATATAACCATTTTCCTATATCTATATAAGTCACACTTACACACGATCACCCATCCACTGAGAATTTTTGTCGCACCCCCATCTTTTTCAATGGCCAATTGTTGATCCACCATATTATGAAGACGTCAACAAAGAAGACCAAGCAACGGAGTAATTCCTAGACTTAGTCCATCGATCCAACCGAAAAATTTGTTTATGCTCTGTTAACGGACAATTTATTTTGTTTGATGTAGGACCCCTTTGCTTAGACAATTGGTTTGTAATAGTATTTCCGCTGCGACTATTAACTCTGTTTCCAAAAGGTTATGATGAACTATGTCTATTTGGGAATTAAAATTGCTTAAATACTTGGTGGATTGTATTCTTAGAATGGAGAACTGGAATAAGTTAACTGTTTGTGTCGCGACTCCAGTTTTGGGGCGTGACAGTTATGGTATCAGAGCTCGGTTTGTGAGGAGGAAACGTACACCGAGCCGACCCAGGATAGGTTCCTCTGACCTTGGATTGGGTACCGTTACTAGAGTACCTAAGTTTAATCTTGTATGAATATTTGAATTCTTTTGGGTTGTCATAGTGTTAAGATATCCAAATATCCCCCAGTTTGGACGTTGAGTGATTTAGAAATTTCATGATTTGAAGGTTATAGTCCCAGATATGACAAGACTTGAAGGATATAAGGTAAATCTTTTGATAATATATGATTTGGTTATACGATTTATTATGGGATATAGATACTTAATGATATTACTTCGAAAAATGATAGTATGAGACTCATTAAGGATGGTTGCCGATGATAATGCCATTGCCTTATACATTCCCAAATACTTGTACAAGCTTAAGTAAGGAAAATTGAATTGTGGTTTAAGTATCACGGATAAGATACGTTAAATATGTGACTATTATGGGATCTTGACTAATGTTACCACTAAGTATTCTCTAAATTATGATGGCTATTGTTCACTATGATCGGATATTGACTTTCTGAGACTATTCATACTACTATTGTGATTTAGATACTCGTCCGATATCTGGTTGTTAGTTAATTTGGTGAACTATGACTTAATTTCAGTCACTAAGTATCGACTAATTATAAGGATGGGACACTGAGACTATACATATACTATAGTGGTCTTAATAGCGTGACCATAAAAAATAAGTATCCCCTCCCGATGATCGATGAACTATTTGACCAACTCTAGGGAGTCATAGTGTACTCAAAATTTAATCTACAACAAGGATACAATCAGTAGAAGATTACGGGCGGACACATACCTAACAACCTTCCAAAATAGGTATGGTCACTACCAGTTTGTAGTGATGCCATTCGGATTGCCGAATGCCCCACAATATTCATGTGCCTGATGCACCGAGTCTCCCAACCTTACTGAGATTAATTCGTAGCGATGACATACTCGTGTACTCCAAGTCGAGAGAGGATCACAAACATCATTTGAGAATCATGATTGGAAGCACTACGAGAACACAAGTTATATGCCAAGCTTAGCAAGTGCAAATTATAGCTTAAGTAAATCACATTTCTGAGACATATAGTGCCTGGTGATGGGATCGCAGTTGATCCATCAAACGTGCAAACTATTGTGGAGTGGAAATGACCAGAAATAGGACTAAGATCAGAAGTTTTGGGATTGGCAGGATATCACCGAATATGTATCAAAGATTTCTTCAAAATTGATGGACCACTCTCAAATGACTGGAAGCAAGTCAAGTTCGAATGGAATGACGAGTATGAGACTAGTTTCCCAGAACTAAAGAAACGACTCACGACTGCTTTCGCCTTGGCCCTCACGAATGAAATAAAAAGGGGTTTATCTTTATAATGATGTGTCAAGAGAATGGTTGGGTGCAGTACTTATGCAAAAGGGAAAGTAATTGTTTATGCCTCACATAAGATCAAACCATACGAGACCACTACCCATCGCACGATCTGGAATTGGCAGCAATAATGTTCGTGTTGAAGAGTGGTGACACTACTTACACAAAACAATGTTCACTGTTTTCACAGATCATAAGAGTTTCATATAATTGTTCTCCCAAAGGGGTCTCAATTTGAGACAAAGAAGGTGGATGGAGCCAATCGAAGACTATCACTTTGATATCCCGTACCACCCTGGGAAGCAAATTTAGTGGCAGATGCCTTAAGAAGAAAGGTCAGCATCGCCAGACTGATGATTAGGGAATGGAAATCCCTAGAAGAGTTGAGTGTATGGGATCCGATGAGAATGAACACTCAAATATTTTGGGCTATCATCTTCGTGAGACCTGAGTTGCTGTGCGAAATTAAAGCAGCACAAGAGGGAGGAATGCTGAGCCCGAGATACATTAGGTCATATAAGATACTTAAGAGAGTCGGGAAGCTGGTCTATCACATTGAACTTCCGCCTCCTACAGCTGCTATGTATGAAGTGTACCATGTCTCTAGATTAAGGAAATACCAGCCTGACCCGGAACACATTATCATAGGGGAAATTTCGCCCATAATAGAGAATTTGTCTTACACCGAGAAACTGCTACGAATAACAAAGAGACAAGTGCGCCAGCTAAGGAGAAGGGAGATCTCAATGGTCAAGGTAGTGTGGTAAGCGCATGATCGGGATAAAGATGCCACGTGGGGACCAAACTCTTTTAAGAAGGGGAGAATGTGAGGCCCCGATTTTTTTCAACATATTCTACGATGATGTATAGTGACAAAAATCTTGGCTAAGTGTCACAATATCTATTATTGATGAGATATGGTACTCAATTATTTATTTCTTCCAACGACGATTACTCTTTCCCTATTTCGAGCATACCAGTTATATTCTTCTTCAAGTATTAATTCGTGATCGACTATAGATGACTTTAGAAATATTGGACCCTCGATAAATTAAGAGTACATTTCAATCCTTACCCAAATATTTCACCATATTCTATAATTCATTCTCAACCAACTTCCAATTTTTTTTTTAAAAAAAATATACATTTGTTATTTTCACATCCTTAATTTTAAATTTCTAAATATTTAATTATGGATATTTATACATTTTATTTTCCCTCAATTTTATAAAAGAAAAGAAAACCAATATTTTTTCTCTTTCCCTAATTTTCGACTCTATCACTTAAAATGGGGGAAATAACTCATTTTTTTCTCTATTATTATTTTTATTATTTTATATCTCCCAACTAAATTTTTATGGGACAAAAACAATTTGACAAATTCCTCCCTTAAAATTTGCAAAGAGAAGAAAATGGGGAGGTTGTTTCATTTTTTTTTCAATGCCTACATTTAAAATTCCCCTACAAAACCCTTCTACACTAAATAAATACCAAAAATAAAAACAAAATCTATCCTCCTACTACTAAAAAAAACAGCCACAACAATTGTAGTGGGGGAATCAATTCTTTTTTTTTTTTGTAACCTACAACCAACCCCCCCCCCCCCCATTAATCCTATTACATTAATTAACCCCAAAAGACAAGAAAACAAAAAATTAATCCCTCCCTAACCATTACTTTCGGCTACAACATACATAGGAGAGGAATCACTCTCATTTTTTTTGTAACCCACAACATTTAATTAATACACCTAATAATTAGAATACATTAATAAAAATCAAAAGCAAGAATCATCCTCCTAACCCACCTCAAACTTTCGGCTATAGTCTCCTTTTAGAGGGGAATCATTCCATTTTTTTTTAAAACTCGCAACACACATTTACTTCAATTATTACACCTCAAAAAAAATATTAATAACTTCCCCTCCCAAGCAAAATTTTCGGCCATCAGCTCCTCTAATAGGGGAATCCATTTTTTTTCTTCTATCTATTCAATCCATCTAACCTCCATTCATTTCATCTTTGAGCAAGAGAAAACAAGACACATGTCCAAAAAAAATTCTAAGGGGCCGAAAATTTGCAAAGTAAGGTGAGAAATGTTTCTTCTAATTTTATTTTTATCTCATTGAAACTTCAAACCTATACCTCTAATTTCTAATCATGATGAATCCTTCTCATTGAATTACTCCTAGAGGAATTGTTTTTGAAGAATTAAGAGACCTAGACTTGACTACAAGCTTGAAGAGGAAATTTAAGACTACACACTTTTAAAGTGAGAAAATGGTGGTTTTAGTATTTTTCTCTTGACAACATGAATAATTAACTTTTGACTCAAAGATATGAATTTTTGGAGCTTAGGAGCTGACCTACACCATCTCAAGTTTAAATTAGAAGCTTGAAGAAAAAAAAAATTCATTTTTAGAGATTACTTGAAGACATTAACGTAAGTAGTAGCCATTTGATCCTATTAAATTCCTTTAAACATGAGACTTTAATTTTAACACCTAAATATGATTTGGATGTCATATAGGGGCTGACATTCAAGAGTATGAGTCAAGAAGTTGATACCAAGAAGAAGACTTCATTTTAGATCAACCCGAAAAAAACTACTACGAGGTGGGTGAAAAATCTTTCGAAAATAGGCAAATAATTTTGATAAAATGCATGTAGTACATGAAAATATTTTAAATTACTATATATATATATATATCACATGTAATTTTTTGATATGTATCAAGTTCAAGAAGTTTCACAAAAACGAGCATGAGTTTGATTTCTTGCACAATAGGGACATAGTTGCATATATATCTTAATTTCTTGTTCAATTCTTGATTAATGTGTAAATGAATGTGTTATATGCTCAAAATCATGTTCTTTAATTGATATATATTCTGAAAAATATGTCCTTATACTCGAATTTAAACAAATATGCCATTTATGCAATTTTTGCAAAGTTGAGGACTAAACCACAATTTTGAAAACTGTCCAAGGACCAATCTATAAATTTCAAAATTTTGGACTGTATTAATTATAAAATTTATTATTTTAAATTAATAATAATAGTTTAAAGGTTTTGAGATAAGAAAACCCATCCATGGAATTTTAGGGACTCAAATGTGGAAACTTGAAAGTTTAAAGGGCAAAAATGAATTTTTAAAAACCGTTCAGGGATCCCTCTGAAATTTTTTGAAATTTTAACTTTCTCTAACTGAAAAACTTATATTTTGATAAATTTTAAAATGTGAAAGTGGTTTGGGCTGAGAAAACCGATTTTTGAAATTTTAAGTACTAAAGTGTAAAAATTCCAACCTCTAAGGACTAAAATTCAATATCCAGAAAAGAAATGTCCCAGACACCTGAAAATTACATAAGCTTAATTTTATAAAAATTTTAACTCATGGTTCATGTTTCATAACAAACGAACACCAAATAAACCCTTGAGGGCAAAAATCGAATTTTGGACTAGAAATGAAATTTGTGAAAGTTAAGGGACCTAAACGACACCTTTTTTAAAAATGTTTTTGTCCCAATATTCTACTGTTCTAGGTGATATTTTAAAATTATAAACATAACAAAATCCATCCCGGTTTACGAGATCCAAAATTTTTAAGTTCGGGTCCGAAAATGACGTTTTTGACAAAAGTAGCGACCAAACTGAAATTTTCCAAAACCTCGACCCAAACCTTTTGAAAAACTGAATTTTTGAATAATTTGTAGAATTTAGAAACTGACCTTACATGTTTTTTGAGGCAAGACCATGACTTATTCAATTTCAAACTCGATAAGTACTATTTTTCCCAAAACGGGTCTACTTATAAAATTTTCCTTTTATCAAGGACCCCAAAATAAATTATATTTTTTCTTCTATAGTAATAAAATTAATGTAGTTATAATTAAATTGTACTTCAAAATTTATGTTAAAAATCCCGAACTATACGCACTACGCGTGGCGACTTCCTCGCCTTAAGACAATTTAAACTTGACGTGTTGATATCTAATGCTACTTTTATATGCATCGCCAATCTTTATTCGACTAACTTGTTGACATGATATGAACTTCGTGAATCTAATCGCGTTTGAGTCAACTTGGTGTGTCGAGCTCACAATCGCAGTGGACTAGTCGTGTTTTGGAACCGAGTAGCACAACTGCGATTCCTTACCGGCCCCACCGTCCTAATCCCACAACTGCGAATGGCGAGTGTCCAAGGAAAGTGGGGCGTAGTATTGAATGACATGTATTTTGCATGTATTTTTGGCTTAATTTTGGCTGGAATGTGTTGCTATGCATGCATTACATGAGTAAATAGGGCTTTATTCCTGTTTTGTGGAAAAGGTATTACGCTTTGCTCATTTTGTCCGAATTTATTGATAATTGTAGCATTTTGGCAACAACTCGGAGCATTGCGATAAAGAACCACCAATACTTGACGTAATGTAAGAAGTTTGGAGTTGAATCGGGAAGAAGTCAGACGAACCGGTCGAGAAATGACAGAAAACGAGCTGATATCAAGCTTAGCAGGTGCGCACGGGCAGGGTGTGCGTCCCTAGCACGGCCCGTGCGCCTACTCAAGACTAGTTCTCAAAGTTCGACTACAAGCACGGGTTGGTCGTGCTCTACCGCACGGCCCATGCGTCCTTTAGCAATGTGAAAGTTTCTGCGGCACTAAGCACGGGCTGGGCGTGCTCTAGGCGCACGGCCCGTGCGCCTGTGCGGGAAAACAGAGTCTGACCTATTTTGAACTAGGTTTTCGACCCGAACGAAGTACAAATAGAGACGGGGCAGCCACAAACAAGGACATGCTGATTTTTGCCCTAGAAAGCAGAGAAAAGAGCAATTTTCCACCGGAGAATTGGAGAGATCGATCAAGACCGCAACCACACCTTCGAGGATTGAAGATAGATCGAGAGATCATCAACATCCCCGAGTTCACTCATTCCATATTATTTTTATCATTCAATTAGTTAGACATGAACATTAATAATTTGTCTATGGATTATTTATTTTCTATGTCTGGCTAAACTTCTTGTGATTCTCGGGTTTGGGAGTATGTTAATGGATACTTTTATTTGATGATTAATTGCAATTGAAGTTAATGTTTTCCAACCCTATTCAAGTACTTTGCTTTAATTCTTGTTTTATCAAAACGCGTTTGGTTTAACTTGTTTGATGTATTGATTCATAATTCTAACCGATGAGTTTCAATACTAGTTCTATGAGTACTTGACATGAATATCTTGCATGATTGAGAAGTCTGTGAATATTCGTGAGGCTTTATAATCTTTTGAGCTTTTGGGAGTTGGATATCTCATGTTGAGTAGAGATGTTAGCATAGATATTCCAATCAACGCTTTTACATGCATCTCGAGAGAGAGGGTAAATTACTTTTGTGATCGGTCTATAGGGACGTTTAACTTTGGTTTGATTAATCTGATAATAAAAGGGGATATTAATTGAAACCACAACCCCGGAATCCATTCATCCACTTGATCTTTTAATCAACTCTTTGCTTTGTTTCTTTTAGGATAAATTTCTGTTTTAGTTTATAAAACCAATTCACTCACTTTCGATTGTCTAGATAAAAATAAGGTTATTATAATCCAGTACTTAGTACATTAATTTATTAGTCCCTGTGGGTTCGACCTTGCTAACCCTATTCTATAAACTGCATTGTACACTTGCGGTGAAGCTAAAAAATAAGGCGAACAAGTTTTTGGCGCCGTTGCCGGGGACTAATTAAATTTTTGTACTAATATTGCGATAAATAGAATTATTTTTAATTTAGACATTTTTTCTTTCTTTTTATTTTGTTGTTTAATTTTAATTGTACTGTGTTTGACTTGTTTTCTTTAGTTGGTTCAGGTAGTGCATGTACACTCGCTCGAAGCAAGGAGAATTAGCACCATTCATACCGGAGGTTGAGGCTTTTGCTAGGCGAATTAGTACGGCTACTAATCGGGCAAAAAGACAGCAAGAACAAGTTATGGCAGACGTAGAAGATAACAACAGAGAAAATAACGAGGTCGACAACGGAGGTAACAACCGGGCCAATAGGATCAACGTCGAGTTACCAGTACCAAAGGTTCTCGCGATTCGGCGCTCCTGATCCGGCTAGATTCATGATTATTCCCGCCCACAGACCAATCGCAACTATGCTGGAATTGCCAATGTCCCAATCAATGCAAATAACTTTGAGCTGAAGCCAGCACTGATGTCGATGGTGCAGTAGAATTAGTTTGGGGGTTTCCCGTCTAAGGATCCCAACTCTCATCTTGCGAACTTCATACAAATTTGCAATAACATCAAGATGAATGGGGTGACTGATGATGCTATACGTCTTCGCCTATTCCCTTTCTCTTTAAGGGATAAGGCTAGAAACTGGCTAGGCTGTGTGAATAACTGGGATGAGCTGAGTTAGAGGTTTCTGTTTAAATACTTCCCACCAAGTAAGACACTACAGCTCAAAAGCGAGATCACTCAGTTCAGGCAGTTTGACTCTGAGCCCTTGTATGAGGCCTGGGAGAGATTCTGGGATTTATGGAGGAGGTGCCCGCAACACGGATTTCCTGAGGATCAGCAGCTCTGCTTCTTTTACAATGGGTTGATGGGATAGACTATGTCGTTTGTAGATGCCGCAGCAGGAGGTGCTCTACTTGCACGATTCCCAGAAGATGCATTCAACTTGTTGGAGGAGATGGCCATGAATATCAATCAGTGGCCCTCCGAGAGGACTAATGTGAAAAGGGTGGCCGGGTTACCGATTCGCACTCCAATTAAGGAGTTGATACTCGGATGATCAGTATTGACAAGTCAATTGAGTGCATTGACGAAGGCAAATAAGGGAAACACGGGTGCAAGTAATGGGGGAGTTTCTCTAGATCTGATGGAGGAAGCAAACTATGTCAATAACCAGAATTTCAACAATTTCCGGAACAATCAGACTCCCACTCATTACCATCCGGGTTTGAGGAACCACGAGAACTTCTCCTACGCGAACACAAAAAATGTGATGCAACCACCACCGGGGTTTACTGTGACAAACGGTGTCATTGATTGGCATGTATTTTGCATGTATTTTGGGCTTAATTTTGGCTAGAATTTGTTGCTATGCATGCATTACATGAGTAAATAGGGCTTTATTCATGTTTTGTAGAAAAGGTATTACGCTTTGCTCGTTTTGTTGGAATTGATTGATAAATTGTAGCATTTTAGCAACAATTTAGAACATTGCGATAAAGAACCGCCAATGTTTGAAGCAATATAAGAAGTTTGGAGTTGAATCGGGAAGAAATCAGACAAACCGGGCGAGAAACGACAAAAAACGAGTTGATATCAAGCTTAGTAGGTGCACACGGGCAGGGCGTGCATCCTAGCACGGCCCGTGCGCATACTAAAGATTAGTTTTCAAGGTTCGACTACAAGCACGGGTTGGTCGTGCTCTAGCGCACGACCCGTGCATCCTTCAAAGAAGTTGACATTTCTCGCGCACCCAAAGACGGCCAAGGTGCTCTAGCGCACGGTCCGTGCACCTGTGCGGGAAAAACAGAGTCTGACCTGTTCCAACTAGGTTTTCGACCCAAACGAAGTACAAATAGAGACAGGGCGTCCACAAACAAAGACACGCTGATTTTTGCCCTAGAAAGCAGAGAAAAGAGCAATCTTCCACCGGAGACTTGGAGAGATCGATCAAGACCGCAACCACACATTCGAGGATTGAAGATAGATCGAGAGATCATCTTCATCCCCGAGTTCACTCATTCCATAATATCGTTATTTTTAATTAGTTAGACATTGACATTAATAATTTGTCTATGGATTATTTCTTTTCTATGTCTGCCTAAACACTTTGTGATTCCCGAGTTTGGGAGTAGGTTAATGAATACTTTTATTTGATGATTAATTACAATTGAAGTTAATATTTTCCAGCCCTATTCAAGTACTTTGTTTTAATTCTTGTTTTATCAAAACACGTTTGGTTTAACTTGTTTGATGTATTGATTCATAATTCTAACCGATGAGTTTCAATACTAGATCTATGAGTACTTGACATGAATATCTTGCATGAGTGAGAAGTCTGTGAATACTCGTGAGGCTTTATAATCTTTTGAACTTTTGGGAGTTGGATATCTCATGTTAAGTAGAGATGCTAGCGTAGATATTCCAATCAACGCTTTTACATATATATCTCGAGAGAGAGGGTAAATTACTTTTGCGATCGGTCTATAGGGAAGAATACGTGTAACTTTGGTTTGAATAATCTGAGAATAAAAGGGGATATTAACTGAAACCATAACCCAGGAATCCATTCATCTTCTTGATCTTTTAATCAATCTTTACTTTGTTTCTTTTAGGATAAATTTCTGTTTTAGTTTATAAAACCAACTCACTCACTTTCGATCGTCTAGATAAAAATAAAGCTATTAGAGTCCAGTAATTAGTACATTAATTTTTCATTCCCTGTGGATTCGATCTTGCTAACCCTATTCTATAAAGTGCAACGTACACTTACGGTGAAGCTAAAAATAAGGCGAACAAGTTTTTGGCGCCGTTCCGGGGACTAATTAAATTTTAGTACTAATATTGCGATAAATAGAATTATTTTTAATTTAGACATTTTTTTCTTTTTATTTTGTTGTATAATTTTACTTCTACTGTGTTTGACTTGTTTTCTTTAGTTGGTTCAGGTAGTGCATGAACACTCGCTCGAAGCAAGGAGAATTAGCATCATTCATACCGGAGGTTGAGGTTTTTGCTAGGCGAATTAGTGCGGCTACAAAACGGGCAGAAAAATGACAAGAACAAGCTATGGCAGACGTAGAAGATAACAACAGAGGCAATACGGGGTCGATAACGGAGGTAACAACTGGGCCAACAGGGTCAATGTCGAGTTACCAATACCAGAGGTTCCGTCGGTTCCGGCAGTCCAACAGCAGGCGATTCGCGACTACTTTCGCCCACAGACCAATCGCAACTATGGTCGAATCACCAATGTCCCAATCAATGCAAACAACTTTGAGCTGAAGCCAGCACTGCTCTCGATGGTGCAGCAGAATCAGTATGGGGGTTTCCCGTCTAAGGACCCCAACTCTCATCTTGCAAACTTCATACATATTTGTAATACCATCAAGATGAACGGGGTGACTGATGATGCTATATGTCTTCACCTGTTCCCTTTCTCTTTAAGGGATAAGGCTAGAAACTGGCTAGGCACCCTAACTCTGGGGAGTGTGAACAACTGGGATGAGCTGAGTCAGAGGTTTTTGTTTAAATACTTCCCACCAAGTAAGACACTACAGCTCAAAAGCGAGATCACTCAGTTCGAGCAGCTTTGACTCTGAGCCCTTGTATGAGGCCCGGGAGAGATTCTGGGATTTATTGAGGAGGTGCCCGCAACACGGATTTCCTGAGGATCAGCAGCTCTGCTTCTTTTACAATGGGTTGATGGGACAGGCTAGATCGTTTGTGGATGCTGCAGTAGGAGGCTCTCTACTTGCACGATTTACGGAAGATGCATTCAACTTGTTGGAAGAGATGGCCATGAATAGCTATCAGTGGCCCTCCGAGAGGACTAATGTGAAAAGGGTAGCCGAAGTTACTGATTTGGACCCAATTAAGGAGTTGACAGCTCAGATGACTGTGTTGACAAGCCAATTGAGTGCATTGACGAAGGCAAATGAGGGAAACACGGGTTCAAGTAATGGGGGAGTTCCTCTAGATCTAATAGAGGAACCAAATTATGTTAATAACCGGAATTTCAACAATTTCCGGAACAATCAAACTCCCACTCATTACCATCCGGGTTTGAGGAACCACGAGAACTTCTCCTACGCAAACACGAAGAATGTGATGCAACCACCACCGGGGTTTAATGTGACAAACGATGTCATTACTGCGGAGCCTAAGCCAACTATGGAGGATATTTTCACCTCGTTTATGAGTGAGACGATGAACAGATTCAATAAGGATGAGGCAAAGCTGGATAAAATCGAAAACCATGTCACACAATTGGGGTCCCAAATGAAAAATCTTGAAACCCAAATTGGTCAAATAACTACGATTATCGGTGGCAGCATTAGAAAGGCCAATTTCCGAGCAACACTGAGGTTAATCCAAAAGAGCAGTGTAAAGCCATTCATCTGAGGAGTGGAACGGAATACGAAGGGCCGAAAATACCAGAAAATACTGAAAGACGTAGGGGAGCACGACCCGTGTGCTGCCGCACGGCCAGTAACCTACTCCCAAACCCGGGAATCACAAAGTGTTTAGCCAGACATAGAAAAGAAATAATCCATAGACAAATTATTAATGTTCATGTCTAACTAATTGAAAATAACGATACTATGGAATGAGTGAACTCGGGGATGATGACGATCTCTCGATCTATCTTCAATCCTCGAAGGTGTGGTTGTGGTCTTGATCGATCTCTCCAAGTCTCCAGCGGATGGGGAACATCTCGAGACGACATGAGATGCCCATGACCAATGTGATGGAAGTCGAGCTCTTTGACGTATGGGGGATCGACTTTATGGGCCCCTTTCCATCTTCGTCGGGTTATCAGTACATTCTACTTGCAGTAGGGTACGTATCTCCATGGGTTGAGGTGATTCCGACACAAACCAATGATGCGCGAGTAGTGCTCAAATTCCTCAAGAAAAATATATTCACTCGGTTCGGAACCCCGAGAGCTTTGACTAGCGACGGGGGGTCACACTTTGTGAATAAATTGATGAGCACTTTACTTGCGAAATATGGGGTCAAGCATAAGGTGGCATTAGCATACCATCCGCAAGCAAATGGGCAAGCAAAGGTAGCCAATCGCGAGATTAAGCAAATCTTGGAGAAGACAGTGAATATAAATCCCAAGGATTGGGCTATGAAGTTAGATGATGCGTTGTGGGCATATCGGACTGCGTACAAGACACCACTGGGCACATCACCGTATCAGTTAGTATTTGGGAAATCGTGTCACTTGCCCGTAGAATTGGAGCATAAGGCGTTTTGGGTCGTGAAGAAGTTAAATTTTGACTTCCAAGCAAATGGGTGAGAAGAGGCTCTTGCACTTAAATGAGATGGAAGAGTTCCAGGATGAAGCTTATGAAAATTCCCGGATCTACAAGGAGCAAACCAAAAGATGGCACGATCGAATGATAAAGAAGAGAGAGTTTTTACCGGGTGAACAAGTCCTTTTGTTTAACTCGCGTCTTAAACTCTTTCCCGGAAAACTTAAGCCTAGATGGTTGGGGCCGTTTGTGATAAAGAAGGTGTTAAATCATCCAGGAATAGTGGAATTGTTGAGACGAGATGGGGAGACGTTCATGGTAAATGGCCAGAGGATCAATCATTACCTTAATCGAGATCAAAAAGAAGAGGTGACACGCCTCACTTTGCTAGAGCCGTGATCGAGTAAACAGGCGTCAAGCTATATACGTTAAATTTAGCGCTTGTTGGGAGGCAACCCAACGGTTTGCTGTTTTATTTTTTCCCATGTTTTCTTGGTTCGTTTTCCCTTTTCTTAGTTAGGATTTTTATGCTTCCATAGGTTAGGATTTTCTTGCTTTCCATAAAAAAAATGAAAAATCGAAGCTGAGGTGCGGTACCCAGCACGGGCAGGGCGTGCGCCATGCGCACGGCCCGTGGGGGCACCAGCACTAGGTATTGATAGTTCGGCACCCCACACGGGCAGCCCGTGCTCTAGCGCACGGCCCGTGCGGTATTCAGGATTTTAAATCCAAGGTTCGACCCCCAGCACGGGCAACCCGTGCTCCTATCGGCTGAACCAGTCTTAAGTCGGGCAGAGGTCAATTTTTCTTCACAAAACCTCTACCTCTCTCGCGCGGATATACCAAAATCGAAGCCCTCTCATTTTTTTTCGCAAATTTCACCTAGATTATCACCACAAATCACTTGCCACACTACTCCCACAAGATTTACACTTTTAGAATTGCTTTGAAGTGAAGATTTGAGTAGAACATGCACCTAGGGTTTCAACTTTCAACTCTTTCCGAATTTTTGATATTTAAGGTATGAATTGCACTTTTTGTTTCGAATTTCTTGAGGATTATGGACTAGAATTATTATATGATGCATGTTTGATGATTTTGCCATGATTTTGATTGATTTTTTCTATTGGGCATTTTTTCGAACACCTTGTGGGTTGTTGAATTAGGATATTTGTGGTTGATTGTTTGATGAATTATACATGAATTCGATTGTTTAGGGTGTTAGTGACTAGGATTCTCTGCAATTACATTGTTATTTGTGTTTGGAAGCTTAATTGTGGATTAAATTGTAGAGATGAGACACTATGCCTTATGTGGATTGATTCATCGCTTTCTTGTTATACTTGGCACGTACGTATTCTCACATTTGTTTTGCCAAGTACTAACTCGAACATATGACTGAACCAAGGAACCAACCGAACCGAGGTAGACAAGGATGGGGGGCTGCTGTCGCACGCCAACCACCACAACCAGACAGCCACGAGGCTTATGGGCTCACTCTGTCAGAGAATGATGAATTGGATAGGTTGAACAGGTTGATCCCTCAAACCTTCACGCCAACACGATATGCCGACGATGATTGTACCCGAGCTCTCGGGATACATGAGGAGGTTTGGCTGATGTTTGAACGAGTGGGGTGGACCGCATTCATGCAAAGGCAGTGGCCAACATATAAGACTTTAGTGCTTGAGTTCCTGAGCACCGTGGAGGTTACGGAGACGCGAGTACACACTGAGCTTCAGAAAATCCGTTTTAGATTGGGCAACGTATGGAGGCACGTCACAATCTCCCAACTTAACGAAATTTTTGGGGTACCGTCTAACACCCCTTTCTGGATCGTATCAAATTATAGCCAGTATGAATTCTGGCGATTGTTGGTTGAGACACCAGAAACCGGCCTGATGCAATATGTGACACGCACGTCAAAGGCCTCGTCAATCCGAAACCCCGTCTTCCTCTACATCCAGAAAGTAACGGCTCACTCAGTGTATTCTAGAAACAATAATGGGGGTGTGCAATCTCGGGAGCTATACCTACTTTGGTGTATGCTCACCCGCACCCCTTACAATATGGCGGCGCATTTTGTGGAACACGCCGTATATATTTCCAAGCAAGACGCGGGGACAATACTAATTGGGGGAATGCTAACCCCCATTGCTCAACATTTTGGGGTTGATACGAGCAGAATGGAGCTGATAGCGGGCAGTCGGAGCATCAACATGAACGCCCTCTGCCAGATGAAGATCATAACTGAAGAGGATAACATCCTCTGTTTTCAACAAAAAGTCGGGCCTGCCTTCCCCCTCCCTAACCCGCAACTCACAGCTGTGGTGGACAACCAAAGTAACTAGCTCATGAACTCTGAGGCACATATCAGGGTCATGTACGGCCTGACTGCAAGAAAAAGGAAGAGGGTAGCAGGGTTACCCGATGAAGAGGATTTGGTGATGGAGGCAAGGGAATATGATCGGCAAGAGAGGGGCTTTGAGCAGGGCTTCCAGCAGGGAGGATTCGAGCACGGCTTACCACAGGGGAGGCTCGATATTCCTGAGAGCTCCCACCAAGGTGAGGAGCGTGGGGGACAGGATTACCATGATAGACTCTATGCTCTTGAGGAGGGCATGCGACAGCACATGGATGATTTCAGAGATCACCATGATGATTTCCGGTAGTACCTGGATGATTTCCTGCATCACCAGGAGGAGTTCCGTGCATTCCGAACAGAGCAGGAGGAGAGGTACCAAGCCCAGGAGCTGAGGTACCAGGCCCAGGAGCAGCGAGAGTTGGAGATATTGCAGACGATGCATCAGATACAAATGTGGCATGTTTCCCAGGGCCACTTTCCGCCGCCACCCCACAGTGATCCAGGTCCTTTCCACACGTTTCTTTGAAATTCTATCTTCCCTTATATGCGCTATAATTTCATTCAAGTTTGGGGGGAGAGGTAGTAATTTTATTGAAGGGTGTGGCGTTTTTGCATTCATGTAGTTGCATTTAGAGCATGTAGGATGCATTGCATTAGATGTTTATTTTGGATTTTTAGTACGTTTATTGCTTTAGCACATTTATTGCTTTCTTAAGTTGTTTAGGGAATGAGTTGACCGCGATTGTGTGCTTGTTGATCTTGGGAGCATTTGTTGAACAGTTTATGTTGTTTTGAATTGGGTGTTGAGCGTGAGTTGACCGGGTTGAGAATAATTAATATGGACCATGTGAATATTGGAATCATGGTTGATATACTTTGAATTATGCACTTACAAGCCTGTGAGCTTTTTGAGCCTTTACTGCTTTCATATTATGCAGTCTTGTTTGTTGATTGAGTGTGTCATTCATGTTGATTGAATTCTAGAACTTGCTTTGGTATCTCCGTCAAAGTCACATGTTGTATGCAGTTTATGAAAATGATTTTAGGCCATTTTTGTTAAGCCTTTCAAGCCTTTTGCCTACCTTATGATATTTGATTTCCCTAATTAGCCAATTTGAGCCTATTGCTTGATTTTTTGATAGCCATATTTCAAGCCTAAAGCCTTAACTTGATATATCTGTTACCCTAAGCTGGAGTGTATAACATAGAGTAAAGGGATTGAATAAAGGGTTGAATGAAAGGGTATCGAGAAGTTAGAAAATGGTGTATATGTTGGGTGATTGGGAATAAAGAAAGAAAAGGAGGAGAAGGAAGAATACTCACAAAAAGTCGGGAAAAAAAAAACGACTGCAAAAGTGAGTTGGTTGTAAAAGAACATATAGGCTGAAAATTGTGATGTAAGGCGTAGGAGAATAAATTGTATGAAAAAGAAGGGAGAAATAGAGATGTGATAGAATAAAAGGTGATTGGGGGTACATTATTGATTTGAATAAGAATAATTGTTTGAGAAAAACGATGTGCTTACCAATCTATACGCTTAAGTTTGAGTCACTTTATCCATATTTCCCTACCTTAACCAAAGAGCCTTCATTACAACCATAAACAAAGTCCTTTCTGATTCGTGAATTGCATACAATCGAGTGGCGGGGATGTGAGACGATTTGCAAGCATATGGTAATGCTTCAACATTGATATGACTTGAGCGAATGCACGTCCCTTCTTCTCCTAGTGAGTAGAGTATACACTTTATCCATGAGAGGCGTGATTTGAAGTGTTTGCCATGATTTTGATAGACTTGTGCTCCGTGTTAGATATTTGAAACTTGGTTGGTTTGTGCTTGATGTCTATGGATAAACGACATGCATTGTGATGCGGTGTTCTTGAGTTGATATTCTTTACCCCATTTGTGTTGTCTTGTTTATAAAGTGTTGACCGGGACTGTCAACAGTTTAAGTTTGGGGGTTTGATTGGCATGCATTTTTCATGTATTTTAGGCTTAATTTTGGCTAGAATTTGTTGTTATGCATGCATTACATGAGTAAATAGGGCTTTATTCATGTTTTGTGGAAAAGGTATTACGCTTTGCTCATTTTGTAGGAATTGATTAATAAATTGCAGCAATTTGGCAACAATTCGGAGCATTGCGATAAAGAACCGCCAATGTTTGAAGCAATATACGAAGTTTGGAGTTGAATCGGGAAGAGATCAGATGAACCGAGTGAGAAACGACAGAAAAGGAGCTGATATCAAGCTTAGCAGGTAAGCACGGGCAGGGCGTGCGTCCTAGCACGGCCCGTGCACCTACTCAAGATCAGTTTTCAAGGTTCGACTGCAAGCACATGCTGGTCGTGCTCTAGCACACGGCCCGTGCGTCCTTCAGCAAGTTGACATTTCCTGTGGCACCCAGCACGGGCTGGGCGTGCCCTAGCGCACGACGCGTGCGCCTGTGCGGGAAAAACAGAGTCTGACTTGTTCGAACTAGGTTTTTGACCCAAACGAAGTACAAATAGAGACGGGGTGGCCACAAACAAAGACACGTTGATTTTTGCCCTATAAAGCAGAGAAAAGAGCAATCTTCCACTGGAGACTTGGAGAGATCGATCCAGACCGCAACCACACCTTCGAGGATTGAAGATAGATCGAGAGATAGTCATCATCCCCGAGTTCACTCATTCCATAGTATCATTATTTTCAAATAGTTAGACATAAACATTAATAATTTGTCTATGGATTATTTCTTTTCTATGTCTGGCTAAACACTTTGTGATTCCCGAGTTTTGGAGTAGGTTAATGGATACTTTTATTTGATGATTAATTACAATTGAAGTTAATGTTTTCCAACCCTATTCAAGTACTTTGTTTTAATTCTTGTTTTATCAAAACGCGTTTGGTTTAACTTGTTTGATGTATTGATTCATAATTCTAACCGATGAGTTTCAATACTAGATCTATGAGTACTTGACATGAATATCTCGCATGATTGAGAAGTCTGTGAATATTCGTGAGGCTTTATAATCTTTTGAGCTTTTGGGAGTTGGATATCTCATGTTGAGTAGAGATGCTAGCATAGATATTCCAATCAACGCTTTTACATGCATCTCGAGAGAGAGGGTAAATTACTTTTGTGATCGGTCTATAGGGAAGAATACGTTTAACTTTGGTTTGATTAATCTGAGAATAAAAGGAGATATTAACTGAAACCATAACCCAGGAATCCATTCATCTTCTTGGTCTTTTGATCAATCTTTACTTTGTTTCTTTTAGGATAAATTTCTGTTTTAGTTTATAAAACCAACTCACTCACTTTCGATCGTCTAGATAAAAATAAGGCTATTAGAATCCAATAATTAGTACATTAATTTATTAGTCCCTATGGATTCGACCTTGCTAACCCTATTCAATAAACTACACCGCACACTTCCGGTGAAGCTAAAAATAAGGCGAACAGTCATTAATGCTGAGGCTAAGCCAACTATGGAGGAAATTTTCACCTCCTTTATGAGTGAGACGAGGAACAGATTCAATAAGGTGAGGCGAAGCTGGATAAAATCGAAAACCATGTCACACAATTGGGGTCCCAAATGAAAAATCTTGATACCCAAATTGGCCAAATAGCTACAATTATTGGTGGGCAACATCAGAAAGGCCAATTTCCGAGCAACACTGAGGTTAATCCAAAGGAGCAGTGTAAAGCCATTCGTCTGAGGAGTGGAACGGAATACGAAGGGCCGAGAATACCAGAAATTACTGAACAGACGCAGGGGAGCATGACCCGTGCGCCCTTCAGGGGCAGCGATTATTGCTCTGGGAGACGCGGAAACTGAAGCAAACGGCGATGTTGAGGCCGAGGAAGGAGTTGAGGATCATCTTGCTGAACAAAAAGGAGCTGAGAAGCTTAAATCTTCCTCTAACCCTGATATTTCTAAACTTAATGTTCCCCTTCCTTTTTCCCAACGTTTTCAAAAGAAAAAGTTAGATGCGCAATTTGCTAAGTTTTTAGATATTTTTAAGAAACTGCATATTAACATTCCTTTTGCAGACGCATTGGAGCAGATGCCCAATTACATTAAATTTTGAAAGATGTTATGTCAAAGAAGAGAAAGATGACTGGTTTCGACACAGTCAATCTAACAGAAGAATGCAGTGCGATAATCCATTGGAAACTACCACAGAAACTAAAAGATCCGGGGAGTTTCACTGTCCCTTGTGCTATTGGTGATGTTTTCTTTAAGAGAGCACTTTGTGATTTAGGAGCAAGTATTAACTTAATGCCCTTGTCCATTTTCAGGCAACTTGGATTAGGAGAGGTGAAGCCATCTACGGTCACCTTACAACTTGCGGACCGATCACTCACGTATCCGAAGGGAATCATCGAGGGTGTGCTTGTCAAAGTAGATAAATTCATATTCCCTGTAGATTTTTTTGGTGCTGGATATGGAGGAGGACAAAGACGTCCCTTTGATACTTGGGCGTCCATTCCTAGCTATTGGGAAGGCCTTGATAGATGTGCAAAAGGGAGAGCTCACATTACGGGTTAATGATGAGCATGTTATATTTACTATCTATAAGGCACTTCAATTTCATGATGGTGTTGAAAGTTGTAATTTCATAGACGTAGTTGAATCTTGCATTGATGAGTATGCGGATCATACATTGTTGAGGGATGATTTAGAGTTTGGTTTGAAACATTCGTGTTCAACATCAAACATGATGATTGATTATGATAACCAAGACTTGTATGATTGCGTTTGTGCTTTAGATAACATGTAGGAGCTACCGAGAAGCGCAAGAGGTGCGCACACGCAAAAAAATGTGTGGGAGTCCATTCTACAGGGGCGCACGACCCGTGATACAGAGCACGCCCAGGTCATGCGCATGGTCGAAGAAAAAGATGGATACCCTGAAGAGAGCATGGCCCGTGCGTCTAAGCACGGGCAGCCCATGCGTGAGGTCGAAGAAAAGGCAACATTACCTGAAGAGAGCACGGCCCGTGCTCCTGAGCACGGGCAGACCGTGCGTCAATCCGAGGAGCCGACTTCGAACCCAGAACTCTAACCCTTACCCGAGAATCTCAAATATGCATTCCTTGGAGCAAATAACATGAGTCCGAAAATCGTATCATCTCTTTTAACTTCAGTTCAACTCGATAAATTGCTTAGGGTGTTAAGAAAACATAAGTTAGCGATAGGTTGGTCAATCTCTGATTTAAAAGGCATCAGTCCATCAATTGTAATGCATAAAATTAGAATGGAAGATGTCTATAAACCTTCGTTGAAAAATCAAAAAAGATTAAACCCTATAGTGCAAGAGGTCATTATAAAAGAGGTTTCAAAATGGTTGGATGCTGGAATCATTTATGCTATTTCTGATAGTTCATGGGTAAGTTCGATACAAGTGGTACCAAAGAAAGGGGGGATGACTGTAGTTAGAAATGAAAGTGATGAGCTTATTGCAACTAGAGTAGTTACTGGGTGGCGTATTTGCATTGATTACATGAAATTTAATGATGCTACTCGTAAAGATCATTTTGCCCTCCCCTTTATTGATATGATGTTAGATCGCTTGGCGGGATATGATTATTACTTTTTTCTCGATGGTTATTCCGGGTATAACCAGATCATGATTGCCCCGGAAGATCAAGAGAAGATGACATTTACATGCCCCTATGGTACGTTTGCATTTCGCAGAATGCCATTCGGACTATGTAATGCACCCGCAACTTTTCAGCAATGCATGACGGCTATCTTTCATAATTTCATTGATAAAATAATGGAGGTTTTTATGGATGATTTTTCTGTGTTTGGAGACTAATTTGATCATTGTTTGGATAATCTTTCTCTAGTTTTGCAGAGATGCAAGGAGACTAACCTTGTTTTAAATTGGGAAAAGTGCCATTTCATGGTACGTGATGGTATTGTATTAGGCCACTGAGTCTCTTCTGCAGCTTTAGAAGTTGATAGAGCAAAGATCGTTGCAATTGAGAAACTCCCACCTCCAACAAATGAGAAGGTTATTCGAAGCTTTTTGGGGCACGTCGGATTCTACAGAAGGTTTATTCGTGACTTTCTAAAATCACTAAACCTTTGAGTCAGTTAATAGAAAAAGATACTGCTTTCAATTTTCCCGATGATTGTTTGCAGGCTTTTGAGATTCTGAAGAAGGCTTTGGTGACAACACCAATTCTTGTAGTTCCAGATTGGAGTCAGCCCTTCGAGCTGATGTGCGATGCCAGTGACTTTGCAGAACTTTAGACAACGCCCAGCAAAACTACACCACCACAGAGAAGGAAATGTTGGCAATTGTGTTTGCATTCGATAAGTTCCGATCTTACTTGATTGGAACTAAGAAGATAGTCCACACCAACCACGCGGAGATCAAATATCTATTCGACAAGAAGGATGCCAAACCGAGACTGATTCGGTAGATCCTTTTGTTGCAGGAGTTCGATGTGGAAATTCGAGATAGAAAGGGTTGCAAGAATGTGGTAGCAGATAACTTGTCCAGGTTGGAGTATAATAAAGAGGAGAAAGAAGGCACGGAGGCAATTAAGGAGGAGTTCCCCGATGAGCAACTTCTAATGTTACAGGCTAAATTCCCATGGTATGCGGATTTTGTTAATTATTTGGTTGCAGGGGTCATGCCTCCAGATTTATCGTCCTATCAAAAGAAGAAGTTCCTCCATGATGTCAAGTTCTACATGTGGGACGACCCCTTGCTATTTAAGAGGTGCGCAGACACTATCATCCGACGATGTGTGCCTCAAGAAGAGTGGGAGGGAGTTCTACAACAGTGCCATTCTTCACCTTCCAGGGGACACTTCGGTCCGACACATACGGCGGCAAAGGTATTGCAAAGTGGTTTATACTGGCCTACGTTATCTAATGGTTGCTATCTATATGTGCAGCAGTGTGATAGGTGCCAGTGGATGGGGAACATCTCGAGACGATATGAGATGCCCATGACCAATGTGATGGAGGTCGAACTCTTTGATGTGTGGGGGATCGACTTTATGGGTCCCTTTATATCTTCTTCGGGTTATCAGTACATTCTACTTGTAGTGGAATATGTATCTCGATGGGTTGAGGCAATTTCGGCACAAACCAATGATGCGTGAGTAGTGCTCAAATTCCTAAAGAAAAATATATTCACTCGGCTTGGAACCCCAAGAGCTTTGATTAGCGACGGGGGGTCACACTTTGTGAATAAATTAATGAGCATATTACTTGCGAAGTACGGGGTCAAGCACAAGGTGGCATTAGCATACCATCCGCAAGCAAACGAGCAAGCAGAGGTAGCCAATCACGAGATTAAGCAAATCTTGGAGAAGACATTAAATATAAATCGCAAGGATTAGGCTATGAAGTTAGATGATGCATTGTGGGCATATCGGACTGCGTACAAGACACCATTGGGCACATCACCGTATCAGTTAGTATTTGGGAAATTGTGTCACTTGCCCGTCGAATTAGAGCATAAGGTGTTTTGGGCTGTGAAGAAGTTAAATTTTGACTTCCAAGCAGCGGGTGAGAAGAGGCTCTTACATTTGAATGAGATGGAGGAGTTCCGGGATGAAGCCTATGAAAATTCCCGGATTTACAAGGAACGAACCCAAAAGATGGCACGACCGAATGATAAAGAAGAGAGAGTTTTTACCGGGGAACAAGTCCTTTTATTTAACTCGTGTCTTAAACTCTTTCCGGGAAAACTTAAGTCTCGATGGTTGGGGCCGTTTGTGATAAAGAAGGTGTTAAATCCTCCAGGAATAGTGGAATTGTTGAGCCGAGATGGGGAGACGTTCATGGTGAATGGCCAGAGGATCAAGCATTACCTTAATAGAGATCAAAAGGAGAAGGTGACACGCCTCACTTTGCTGGAACTGTGATCGAGTAAAACAGGCGTCAAGCTATAGACGTTAAATTTAGCGCTTGTTGGGAGGCAACCCAACGGTTTGTTGTTTTATTTCTTCCCATGTTTTCTTGGTTTGTTTTCCCTTTGCTAAGTTAAGATTTCTATGCTTTCATAGGTTAGAATTTTCTTGCTTTCCCTAGAGCTGAAGTGCGGTACCCAGCACGGGCAGGGCGTGCGCCATGCGCACGGCCGTGCGGGCACCAGCCCTTGGTATGAAAGTAATTGGCTCATGAACTCTGAAGCACATTTCAGAGTAATGGAAGGCCTGACTACAAGGAAAAGGAGGAGGGTAGCAGGGTTACCCGATGCAGAGGATTCGGTGATGGAGGCAAGAGAGGGGCTTTGAGCAGGGCTTCCAGCAGGGAGGATTCGAGCACGGCTTCCCACAAGAGAGGCCCGACATTCCAGAGAGCTCCCACCAATGTGAGGAGCTTGGGGGACAAGGTTATCAGGATAGACTCTATGCTCTTGAGGAGAGCATGCGACAACACAGGGATGATTTTCGGCATCACCAGGATGATTTCCTGCAGTACCGGGATGATTTCCTGCATCACCAGGAGGAGTTCCGTGCTTTCCGAACAGAGCAGGAGCAGAGATACCAAGCCCAGGAGCTCAGGTACCAGGCCCAGGAGCAGCGGGAGTTGGAGATATTGCAGACGATGCATCAGATACAAATGTGGCATATCTCCCAGGGCCACTTTCCGCCGCCACCCCCACAGTGATCCAGGTCCTTTCCACACTTTTCTTTAAAATTCTATCTTCTCTTCTATGTGCTATAATTTCATTCAAGTTTGGGGGGAGAGGTAGTAATTTTATTGAAGGGTGTGGCGTTTTTGCATTCATGTAGTTGCATTTAGAGCATGTAGGATGCATTGCATTAGATGTTTATTTTTGATTTTAGCACATTTATTGCTTTAGCATGTTTATTGCTTTCTTAGTTGTTTAGGGAGTGAGTTGACCACTATTGTGTGCTTGTTGATCTTAGGAGCATTTGTTGAACAGTTTATGTTGCTTTGAATTGGATGTTGCGCGTGAGTTGACCGGGTTGAGAATAAATGATATGGAGCATGTGAATATTGGAATCATGGTTGATATACTTTGAATTACGCACTTACAAGCTTGTGAGCTTTTTAAGCCTTTACAACTGTCATATTAAGCAGTCTTGTTTGTTGATTTAGTGTGTCATTCTTGTTGATTTGAATTCTAGAACTTGCTCTGGTATCTCCGTCGAAGTCACATGTTGTATGCAGTTTATGAAAATGATTTTAGGCCATTTTTGTTAAGCCTTTCAAGCATTTTTGCCTACCTTATGATATTTGATTTCCCTAGTTAGCCAATTTGAGCCTGTTGCCTGATTTTTTTTTAGCCACAATTAAAGCCTTAAGCCTTAACTTGATATATATGTTACCCTGAGTTTGAGCGTATAACATTGAGTAAAGGGATTGAATAAAGGGTTGAATAAAAGGGTATTGAGAAGTTAGAAAATGGTATATATATTGGGTGATTGGGAATAAAGGAAAAAAAGAGTAAAAGGAAGAATACTCACAAAGAGTCGGAAAAAAAAAACGACTGCAAAAGTGAGTTGGCCGTAAAAGAACATATAGGCTGAAAATTGTGATGTAAGGCGTAGGACAATAAATTGTATGAAAAAGAAGGGAGAAATAGAGACGTGATAGAATAAAAGGTGATTGGGGGTGCATAGTTGATTTGAATAAGAATAATTGTTTGAGAAAAACGATGTGCTTACCAATCTATACGCTTGAGTTTGAGTCACTCTATCCATATTCCCCTACCTTAACCAAAGAGCCTTCATTACAACCATAAGCAAAGTCCTTTCGGATTTGTGAATTGCATACAATCGAGTGGCGGAGATGTGAGACGATTTGCAAGCATATGGTAATTCTTCAACATTGATATGACTTGAGCGAATACACGTCCCTTATTATCCTAGTGAGTAGAGTATACATTTTATCCATGAGAGGCGTGATTTGAAGTGCTAGCCATGATTTTGATAGACGTGTGCTCCGTTTTAGATATTTGAAACTTGGTTGGTTTGTGCTTGATATCTATGGATAAACAACATGAATTGTGATGCGTTGCTCTTGATCTGCTTTTCTTTACCCCATTTGTGTTTTGTCTTGTTTATAGAGTGTTGACCGGGACTGTCAAAAGTTTAAGTTTGAGGGTTTGATTGGCATGTATTTTGCATGTATTTTGGGCTTAATTTTGGCTAGAATGTGTTGCTATGCATGCATTACATGAGTAAATAGGACTTTATTCATGTTTTATGGAAAAGTTATTACGCTTTGCTCGTTTTGTAGGAATTTATTGATAATTGTAACATTTTCGCAACAACTCGGAGCATTGCGATAAAGAACCGCCAATACTTGACATAATGTACGAAGTTTGGAGTTGAATCGGGAAGAAATCGGACGAACTGGTCGAGAAACGACAGAAAACGAGCTGATATCAAGCTTAGCAGATGCACACGGGCAGGTCGTGCATCCCTAGCAAGACCCGTGCGCCTACTCAAGACCAGTTCTCAAAGTTCGACTACAAGCACGGGCTGGTCGTGCTCTAGCACACGGCCCGTGTGTCCTTCAGCGATGTGAAAGTTTCAGCGGCACCCAACACGGGCTGGGCGTGCTCAAGGCGCACGGCCCGTGCGCCTATGCGGGAAAACAGAGTTTGACCTATTTCGAACTAGGTTTTCGACCCGAACGAAGTACAAATAGAGACGGGGCGGCCACAAACAAGGACATGCTGATTTTTGCCCTTGAAAGCAGAGAAAAGAGCAATTTTCCACCGGAGAATTGGAGAGATCGATCAAAACTGCAACCACACCTTCGAGGATTGAAGATAGATCGAGAGATCGTCAACATCCCCGAGTTCACTCATTCCATAGTATTTTTATCATTCAATTAGTTAGACATGAACATGAATAATTTGTCTATGGATTATTTTATTTTCTATGTCTGGCTAAACTTCTTGTAATTCCCGGGTTTGGGAGTATGTTAATGGATACTTTTATTTGATGATTAATTGCTATTGAAGTTAATGTTTTCCAACCCTATTCAAGTACTTTGCTTTAATTCTTGTTTTATCAAAACGCTTTTGGTTTAACTTGTTTGATGTATTGATTCATAATTCTAACCGATGAGTTTAAATACTAGTTCTATGAGTACTTGACATGAATATCTTGCATGATTGAGAAGTCTGTGAATATTCGTGAGGCTTTATAATCTTTTGAGCTTTTGGGAGTTGAATATCTCATGTTGAGTAGAGATGCTAGCATAGATATTCCAATCAACGCTTTTACATGCATCTCGAGAGAGGGGGTAAATTACTTTTGTGATCGGTCTATAGGGAAGAATACGTTTAACTTTGGTTTGATTAATCTAATAATAAAAGGGGATATTAACTGAAACCACAACCCAGGAATCCATTCATGCACTTGATCTTTTAATCAACTCTTTGCTTTGTTTCTTTTAGGATAAATTTCTGCTTTAGTTTATAAAACCAATTCACTCACTTTCGATCGTCTAGAGAAAAATAAGGCTATTATAATCCAATACTTACTACATTAATTTATTAGTCCCTGTGGATTCGACCTTGCTAACCCTATTCTATAAACTGCACCGTACACTTGCGGTGAAGCTAAAAAATAAGGCGAACAGGTATGGGTATAATCGTGATTATGACACTCTGGGCCTTGCAAGGCATAATTATTGGAGTTGTCTCGCGCGGGTAGTAATAAGGTAGATATGGCTATGTGCCAAATGTGCTTGGGGAGTCATAAGGTAGAACGGAAGAATCGATATCTGATCCATATGGTGCCAATGTTACTTGCTTGGGTTGGCGTCACACTCTGTGGGCAACCATTACTTGTTTGGGTTGGCGTTACACTTCGTACGCAACCATTACTTGTTTGGGTTGGTGTTATACGCCGTACACAACCACTACTTGAACTACTTGCAACACATTCATAGGGCCTGAATGATCATGAACTATTTTATCAAATTATATAAAACTGTATTATTTTGAATACCATGTTGCTTGTGAATCGCGTGTGACGCACTCATAAAAAATCATGCATTCTTCATATAACCGTTTTCCTGCATCTATATAAGCTACACTTACACACGATCACCCATCCACTGAGAATTTTTGTCTCACCCCCATCTTTTTCAACGGCCAGCTGTTGATCCAACATATTATGAAGATATCAACAAAGAAGACCAAGCGACAGAGTAATTCCTAGACTTAGTCCGTCGATCCAACCGCAAAATTCGTTTATGCTCTATATTTCGTTTGATGTAATAGAGGGGCGTAGGACCCCTTCACTTAGACAATTGGTTTGTAATAGTATTTCCGTTGCGACTATTAACTCTGTTTCTAAGAAGTTATGATGAACTATGTCTATTTGGGAATTAAAATTGCTAAAATACTTGGTGGATGGTATTCTTAGAATGGGGAACTCGCATAAGTTAATTGTTTGTGTCGCGACTCCAGTTTTGGGGCGTAACAATCTGCATATTCGTGTACCATGTCTACGAGATCCTCAGCAACAAAATCTTTCACCTTGCCCAACTTCATCATTTTTATTGGTTGAAACCTCTAATGTAGATCTTTCCCCATGCCATATCCATGTATGATATGTTAGATCCATACCATTACGGCACATATACGCCCTTACGGTTTCAACATTTTTATTCGATACATTACTACATTTCACACAAGGGCAACGTATTGTATTATAATTACCAAGATTTTACTTTGCAAATCGCAAGAAAGATTCTACTCCATCTTCATACCCTTGCGATAACCTATTCTCAGACATTCATTCTTTGTCGATTTTATCAATGACTCAAAACCTTCATAACAATGACAATAATAGGCCACATCAAATATACGTATAAATACAATTGATAAAATATATTCTAATACAGCATTAGGCTAAGCTTATTTTAATGATCCTAAAAGCTCCTACATGTGATAAGAAATGCAAGATGATACAATAATAAAATCACCTTATATAAAAGCGTTCATCAATGTCCAGAGCCGGTCCTAGATTTTGAGGGGCCTAGAGCAAAAAAACAAAATGCGGACCCTCATATTTCTATTAAAAAAATAACAAAATACAGGTTACAAATGTTATTTTATTAATTTAAGAGGAAAAAACACTAAACCTCCCAAACTATACGATTTTTTGTACTTTACCATATGAACTAATTTCCTTTACACTTGACCATATATACTACCAAAGTATTGCATTTTTCCATACAATGGCGTTCGCTATTGGAATATTCTTAGAATATTTTGGCGGGAACCCTCCACATGAGGGCAAAACTGTCTTTGCAAAAATTCAAGCAGAAGTTATTACACTTTACCATATGAACTTTGTTAAGAATTTCAATTTGCCATATGAACTTTATATAATTTCACTTTGCCATATCAATTTAAAAAAATATATAAAAAAATATTTGCATGTACGTACATTTATTTTTTTTCCAAATTTGTATCCACAAAAGAATAAATTTAATTAATATTTACCTCAATAAATTATAGTTCAATGATATAATTAGGGTTTAGGTTTACGGTTTAGGCTAGTATAGAGCTCAATGATATCGATTTAGACATATTTGAATTATTTTAGAGTTTAAATATTTTTTATATGGATTTCATCCCAATTTCCTAATGGGATGTTGCTTTAAATATATACTTTTAATCTTACATCAATTGTTATAGTGTTTTGGAGTTATTTCTATTTTTCATGAATTCATGAAATAATTACACGCTCGGCTAATCTTTTCTCGTGAGACAACTTTGCTTGATTTACTGCACCACATGGCTCTTGTACTCTTACAATTAGCAGTTAAATTTAATAGGTATTTGATGAATGAATAATATTTGGTACGCATCAGTGTACTGAATATTGTACCAAAATAATCAATTCGGCTCAAGCTTTTACCATATTTTTTCCCATATTTTGGTCGATATTTCGGTAAATCAAAATTTTGCAAAAAATTATAATAACAATTAAATATTATAATCATAATTATAATATATATTTATTATTTTATTAATTTTAGTACGCAAATTGTGTCGCTTCAAATTCATATGCGAATAGATTAAAATATAATGGAGTACAATTCTGATAATTACACGCTTAATGTCGACAAGAGGTATTATTTAAAGTATACAAACCACTAAAAACTATATATACATCAGAAGTCTACAATCCATACATTTTAAATAGAGTTGCAAGTAATCTATCTTTAGCAAATATAAATTGTTGAAAGGCTAACAAATAGGTTTGGTTCATTCTGACTGGAAGCCTCTTTCCGGTCTCGTTGATCTCAAAATGTTTAGTCTCAGTAAAGGTTTATAAAATCGTGGGGTGAGCCAAACGAGCTCAGTGGGTTGGGGTAGAGGAATGCAATATATGTTTAATTGAAAGTTGACATTATTATTTTTTTGCTTGAGATTACTTAGTGTGCCAAAAAGTTATTCATGTATGCATGACAATGGTACACAAATAATTCATTTATCGGAACGTTAAAGAACATATTTGCGATGCAATGATGATTAATTAATTTTTAATGCTAGCAATGATGCTAAGCACATTATGCAACAGGTAATTAAGTACAGTGAATGTTTTGCTTTTCAGATGGTAATAGATATCTAAATTTGTAAACCCAATAGTAGATATCTCGTTTTAAAATAAACTTGTTTTAATAAAAACAGTCAGTCAATCAATCCGTCATCCCGAAACAACAAACGTAGGATTAGTGTTGATCGGACACCGATCCTATCCGTTCTTATGGCTCCTAACAATATTTGGTTGAAGCCCATACACTTTATCTCTCTCAATAGGCTCGACGTCTATTTAGCTATGGGCTTTTTAACCCAGAGATCGTCATATTCCGGAATATACTGTTCTACGACCCAAGTTCCACCGCCATCTTCGGCCCGACCAAAAAGTGGGAGTAGGCATATGGGTGGTCAAACAAGGACCACAGGCAACATGTTCGATCTATTGTCTAACCTACCCACACCGCAATAGACTCAATACAATCAGTATTTTGTCCAAATGACATTTATTTGCTTAAAGGCCAAGTCAAGCAGTTACAATAGTTAATGCAAATGAATATGTAAGTTTAAACCATGAATGATACAATTTATGTTTTCTTTAACAACTAGAAAATGGTGTAAACCGTGAAATCAATGAAATAGTTTAATGTAGTGATTCATGAAATCGCTAAGATCGTGACATTTATGAAATCACAAGTAAACCTAATTTTGTTTAGGAAAATGGCGATTGCCCACCTTCATTTTGACCACCAAATATCTCCAACAAATTCCTTAAGCATCCAATGTTTCCTACAATAAAACCCAATAATTATCATATCCTTACTATTTCATGTTATTATTTGAGTACCATTATTCACACATCAATATTAATACATGTATATTTATATTCTTTTGAAAGAAATTTATATCAGAATATGATTTCAGTTTAGAAAAGATGATGTATCATTTAGAGTCTATTATCCTTAATAATATTAAGGATTGTAATTCTAGTATTTTTCTATTCACAGGCATTTAATAGTTTAATACCCTTAATCTTAGATTAATATGAAAATGCAAATTTGCTCAAGTAATAGATTAGGAATCAAATACTTCTTTTTCATTAAACCATTTGGAGAGTAAGAGTTTTAATTAATAATCAAAATCTTGAAAATAATTTCCAACATTATCACATGTTTTAATAACTATTGACTGGTACTATTTAATCACTAAATATTCAAGGCTTATAACCTTAACGGCATGATTGGTATGTTGGAATGTGGTAGGAATAGAATGAACATTCCTTGTTTCATTTCAATTCACATGTTTGATATGCTTTAGTAATGAGAATACTCATTCCCATGGGAATCCCTATTCCCAAAAGTAAGGGAATGACCATTCATCCTCTCCCCCATGGGTTTTGCTATTCCCAATCATCAAGAATGACTCAAATTTTATTTTTAATAAAATTATCTTTCTTAAATGACCAAAAATGTTGGATAAAATCTATTTTCGAAAAGTAGTGTTATAAATAAAAAAATATTTATAATTTAATATATAAGTTATATTTAATATTTTAATAAATCATAGTCAATTTTTATCAATATTCAATAGTTAAATTAAAATTTTGATATATAATTCTTTTGTTGATTTTCAATATTTTCTTATAAAAAATAGAGATAATTACAAAAATACCCCTGATGTGTGGGATAATTACATAAAAATCTAGAGATTTTTTGAAATTACGAAAAACCCCTTGAGGTTTGATCTGTCTTACATTTTCTCCATTCATAAGAAAACAAAATATCAAAATCCCCCTGATATTTATAAAAATACTATAGTTATCCCCTTAAATTTAACACATAATCAAACCTGTTGGGGTTTTTTTGTAATTTTAAAACATCTCTGGATTTTTTTGTAGTTAGCCCAAATTGCAGGGGTATTTTTGTCATTATCCCTAAAATATATTATATAAAATATTTTTGATATCATAGATATAAATCTATCTATCTATATATATTATTTAGCACACATGAAAATAATCTTATATCAATTTACGAATAACATATTTAATAAAATTTATTTAAAAATCTTATTTAAGAGAATTTGATACTTTAAAATTATTTTTCTCAATTACTATCATTAATTTATAATTACCAATAAAGATATTTAAATTAAGTAAAAAATCGTCATCCATTCATTTCTCCATTCCTTGTACATACCAATCATAGGAATAGTAATACTATATCACTCGATTCCTAATATTATTCCATTCCTAAATTTATTCCATTCCAACCTAATTCTATTCATTCATACCAATCAGTGGCGGAGCCACCTTTGAGCAAGGGGCCTGCCCCCCCCAATTTTTTTGTTTTTACCCTTTAGTACCTATATGTATATATGAATTATATTTTACACCCCACAATTTGTTTGTAAAATTCATTATGGGCTACGTGCCTCATGAATTTTAGTAAGTTAAATAAATTAGAAACTTTGTGGGTCTTATGTATTTTTATTATTATATTTAAAATAAATTTTCCTCTATTTCTATTCATCAAATGGAAGAAATAAATGAATTTCTTAATTATTATTTGCTAGTGTACATTAAAAATCAAATTGCAATTTTCTTATTATATTGTAAATGGTCTTCGTAATATGCAAGAGACATTCTGAGTTTAATTGTTTAAAGATTTAATGACGTATTTTATATATTTACTAATGAGTATTAATCTATTTTTTATGCGAATGTAATATATTTAAACTTTATTATCTTGTATGTATATACAATGTGGATCCAGGGGTGGGCCAACCTGGGCCCTGTCCCACCCATTTTTCTTAAAAAAATTAGTTAGAATTTATTTTTTTTAAAAACAATTTTTTAGTGCTAATTTGCATGTTTTTTCTTGGTTTTCTAACCGGTCCACCCTATTTTCATGTATCGGCCTATCCCGTTAGGGTGTCTTGGATCCATTTTCGTGTAAATGTATATATATAAGTGATTGAGTTTTTTACTATTTGCCCCCTCCCGGACAAACTCTGGCTCCACCCCTGATACCAATCACGCCGTAAATGTAAATTATGCATGTTACCACCCTTTTCCTTTTCTCGTAATTACATACAAAGATGTACATCGATTAAATATTAGATTATTAAAGATAATTATTGACGAATTTTCACATCAATTACACCAAGGAAATATTTTGAAATGGGTCTCAAATGAAGCAAACAAAAACCATAAAAAAAATAGTTCAATGTTTCGGCCGAACATGGGAATTCTAATTGGGTGGCGCTATTTGCCCCCCAAGATCTATATATGTATATATATATATAAAAAGAGAGTCACTTATAAATAGTAACCAAAACATTTTCCCGCCTAAAACATCATTCTAGAATTAGTAAAATATAATTGTAACAAATAACATTAATTTTGGTAATTAGTACATTAATTTTGGAAAATATATATGCATATATAATAGCAAAGCATTACATAAATATAAACTTTCCAAATCTAAGTGTGTACTGCATTAATTATTATATTTGTCTTTTTATTTTTATTTTTTTGTAAAATTTAATAATTTTTTTGTTTTTGATCCTTTTTTGACGTATAATATATTAAATTAATCGTCTTTTTACGATTATAGATTTGACATCCATATTGCATATATAAAATAAAAAATACACATAAAAATACATATAAGATATATTTACTAGAAAACTTATTTTGTAATGGGATATAAATTTTGGATATGGAACATTAATTTGTAAATTCATGTATTTTGGTATTTGTGTTATATATATATATATACATATATATATATATAGTTTTTAGGTGGCCGTAGCCCATTTCTTCATAATTATATATAATTAGTTTTAAGTTTATTAAATCCAATTAAAAAAAATATTATTTTAGTGAAGAGAATATATCATAACATGTATCCAAAAGTATATGTTTTATATATATCACATATATCTATACATAACATTACATTTATTTATGTAATATTAAATTAAATTTATATTTTAAATAAAATTATATTCATAATAGTGTTTTCTATATAGAAAATCATTTTTAATATTTAATGAACATACTTTTCAGGTTAACAAAAATTATTTTTATACTTATCGACGTATTTTGTTATTCAACATTCCAAGTAGTATACTTTAACAATTAAACATAAATTTGTCTGTTTGACACTTTTTTTTATATCTATGTAACTATAAAAATAGAATATTTTTTTTATTCTTTTGAAATATTTCATTTTTTCCTAAAACTATGATGACAAATATCAAACATGATTTTGTTTAATCTATATATCTATATATATAATAATCAAGTCACTTAAAAATTGTAGTCAAAATATTTTCCAGACACGAACGGTTTTGCATAACATATATCAAGAAATATAAGATTCTTATCTCAACTAGAAATCTGGAATTCTTTCAAATAATTACAAAATATCGAATAAGATATTTGGAAAGAGAATATAGGAAATTAAAATCTTCTATTAAGCTTATATGTCACGCCCCAAACGTGACGCGACAACGATCAATCCCTTAAACAGAAATAAATCAACAGTCTAAACCAAAGATACCAAACCCCAAGTGAAATAGAGTCTAATGCAGCGGAATTAAAATAAACACGAGTACAAATTACATCTTAAAGTCCAAGGTATCCGAATACAACCCAAATGATTATCCGAATTAACTTACGGTCCAAACAAATAAAATGAAGGAGTCCAACAACAAATAAAAGTAAAAGGAAATGTCGCTCCACATCACCGATAGGGATTCAATCTGCGATGGTTCGATGTCTTGGCGAACTCTTCATCTAAAGGTTAGAAAACAGGAGGGAATGAGACAGAAATCTCAGTGGATGGGGTGATAGTGTGCAAGTGTGGCGATATAAATAGTTAATGCGAGAAATTTAGTTGTATGAAAACGCGTGAGAGATGATGCATGATTTCACACACAGTCTACAAGCGTCGTGATAAATATATTAAGTAACATACTTATATAGTTTAAGAAAATAGTTCGTGGTAACGCAGGCACTATGGTTCAAGCGACGGGAGGATTGCGTGCGGTTTGTAACGCCAATCCTATGCAAGACAAGTAGCGGTTGCGTACGGATATGTAGCGCCAACCCGTTCCGTTCAACTCCAAAATCGTGTGGATCAGACAGCGATTCCTTTGTTCTTCCTTGTAACTCCCCGTTCATGATGGTCAAAGACCTGTCACCTTATCGCTCCGTAGGCAAAGACAAAATCCACATTGGAGCTAGCAAGGCTCGGATTCGTCATAATCATGATTATACCTCAAGTACTACGACCCGCTTCCCTTGGACAAACTCCGTCCCTCAGTTGCGGGATTAGGACGATGGGGCCGGAGAGTGGAATAGCAGCCGAGCTGCCCGGTTCCATCCCCGACGTATCCATTCCGACTGTGAGCTCGACACACCAAGTTGACTCAGGCAGGAAATTCAGTACACGTTCAGGTAGTCAACCAGGCAGTCGAGTATTATTGATTCGGGAAGTAGTTCATGAAAAGTTCTCAAAACAATTGCACAAGATGGTTATGGCGTTGGTGGAGTTATTGGGATGAAGATAATTATCGGGAGGATAAGTAGTCTTCGATATCTTAAGGATTAGGAGGAACATAAGTCCTGGTCGATTCGAAATCGCGAGACGAGGAAGTCGCCCCGCGATCGGGTATTAATCGGTCAAGACGATCCGATAAGTCAAGGGATTTTTAAGAAAATAAAATATTTTAATTAAATATTAAAGTCAGAGGGTCCAGGGTTGTTTCTTTAAAAGAAAATAATTTGAGTTAGGTCCTTATAAAAATAAAATTTACAATTAGCCCCGTTTTGTCAAAACCAATACTTTTGGGGTTAAAAGTTAAATAAATAAAATATCCCGACCTTGAAAAATTATGAGGTCAGTTCCTAAATTCTCTAAATTGTTCAGAGATTCAGATTTTTAAAGTTTTGAGGTCGAGTTTTTATAAAATTCTCACATTGGCCCCAAATTTGTTAAAATTGTCATTTCGGGCCCTAAGTTTAAAATAATCGGAACTCACAAACCGGAAAGGCTTCTAATGTGATTCCGGTTGGAAAATGTCACTAAGGTTAGTGGGATATTGGGACAAAAACAGTTTTAAAACGTCATAAGTATAGGTCCCTTAACTTTTGAAAATCTCATTTTTGTCCCATTTTGAAATAATTGCCTTTAAGGCTTTTAGGGGTCCAATTGTTATGAAATTTGAACCTTGGGTCCAAAATATAATTACGTTATAGGTAATTTAGTATTTCCAGGTACATGGGCTGTATAAGTCCTGGAAATTTCATTTGGGTCGTCAAGTTTAATCTTTTACAATTTGATCCCTCAAGTTTTATAAAATTACTTTCCAAGCTCTAAACACTTGGATTTTTGGAATACACTTAAAATATGTTATTTCCAGTCCCTTAAGAGTTAAAATTTCAAATTTTAAAATTAGGGTCTGGTACAGTTTCGAAATTTGCAAAATAGCCCTTAAACTTCTCAAATTTTACAATCTAGTCCTTAGGCTTTTAAGGGTTGATTTTATTTATCTAAAAACTCTTAAAACTTTATTAAAATGTCCTAACATGATTTTTGAACCTGAGTTCAGTCCCAAACTCGAAAATTTACAGAGGGGTCCCTTAAGTTTTATTTTCTTGCAATTAAGTCCACCAACTTTCCATTTTTGCATTTTAAGTCCAAAATCAAAATTTAATCAATTATGCTCGACTTTTCCAGGTTATAAATCATTCAAAACATAGATTTCAAGAGTCATAAACATACATATCCATTTCGTGCAAGCATTCATCAAGTACAACAATAAAGTGTACGTGTATGTCCTATTTTTCGATAAATCGCATTTTTGAGTAACACTTGAGAATTTTTTTCCAACTTGATACAAGAAAATAGCATGCAATACATAATATATATCTCAAATGCTCAATAACAAAATACTACATGCATTTTTATGAATTAAAACACCTAGAAGTTGAAAGAATTTTTCCACCCACCTTAAAGTTCGGTTTGTTGGGAAAAAATGAAATAAATCTCTCTCGATGAAGGAGTGACTTAGGTCAGCCCCTAAGTCAAGGAATATCAAAAAATATAGGAGTTAGAAGAATGTGGTTAAAATTTAAGGGGAAGAAGAAGATAGTGAGAAAATTGGAATTACTACACTTACCTTGTGTAGTGAATAAAGTGTGACTAGTAATGGCTTCCAAGTGTAAGATTTTGGTCACCCTTAATGTTAACCTCCAAAGTCAGCCCCTAAAACTCCAAAAATAAAAATGGAGTGTCAAAGTTTGGAAAATAAAAAGAGAAGAAGAAAAGGTACCAAAAATTCCATTTCTTACCTTATAGTCCAACTTCTTCACAATTTTCTTCAAGATGACAAGTCTCTTAACAACTTCAAAGGTCTTCTAGGTATACCTCAAAATCAAAAATCAAACTTAAATTAGAAGGTGAAAGAGATGAGTTAGGTGATATCAAAAATGGATTGAAAAAGACATTTTCCTTACCTTGGTAGTGATGGTTCGAATTTTATGATTTAAGTAGGAAGAATGTTTGTTTTTGTTTAGTTGTTTGAAGAAAGAAGAAGTGTTTGATGATATGAAGAAGATGTTCTTGAAGTTGTGAAGGATGTTTGAAGATGTGAAGGAATTGTGTTTTAAGATTTGAAGATATGAAGATATGTTTTGAAAGTTTGAAGATGTGAAGGAATGGTGTTTGAAGATTTGAAGATATGGTGTTTGAAGATTTGAAGATGTGAAGGAATGGTGTTTGAAGATTTGAAGATATGGTGTTTGAAGATTTGAAGATATGAAGAAGTGTTCTTGAAGATATGAAGGAGTGGATGAAGATATACTTAGAGATGTTGGAGATTTTAGAGAGATGTTGGAGAAAATGCTTGAATTATGAATGTGTTGGATGAAAATGATATTTTGATCAAATGTTTTTGATCCTCAAGGTGTTATGGACGAAAATTGAGGTGGAGAGGGGAGGAGACAAATTTTTGATCAAATTCTATGTCTTCCAACTTGTCTCTAGCATGGGGACAAAGGTCTTGGTCAAAGTGTGGTCTTGCATGGGAGGATGAAATTGAAGGGATTGAGGAGGATGTTGGCATGGAATGTTGGGAAGCCTCCAACATGTTGGGTAAGTTTATAATAAAGAATTGGTGTATAAGGTATTGTGTATAAGATTTGAATTAATGGTGTATTAATACACAAGATGAATACACAAGGTATGTGTACAAGAGTTGGGAGATATTTCTACACTAAAAATACCCATCATGGCCGTCCCTTAAGGGGTATTTGTGGCATTTACATATTTTATTTTTATGTCCCAAAATTGATGATAATAGGTGAATAATATCAATCTCCAAAATAATTAGTGATTTCCTTGATCACTTATATGTCTCATGATCACTTAGTCTAAATCGAATTCTTAATTCTATAAGGTATAAATCTCTAAAATAAATAGTCTCCAAAAATTCTAAGGTGACTAATGAGTACACAAATATTAATAATGATGATCGATCGAGTGATCATTAATGCGTAGTAGAAGTAATAAATGCTTATGATCACAAGTAACAAATAAAAAGAAAAGAAATTAAATGCGAAATATATTTATCATTAATATTCACCCATCGAAGTGACGCGATAAAATAGTCAAAAGAATACAAGGACGATACGTGATATAAGTACATGTTCGAATAAAAATCGAGGGCTTCACATTCTCCCCTCCTTAAAAGAATTTGGTCCCCAAATTCTCTTCAGAATAGTTCTGGATATTGATTCCTCATGTCTTCTTCCATCTCCCATGTTGCGTCTTCGTCTCGGTTGTGGTTCCGCCATACAACTTTAACCATTAGAATCTCTCTTTCACGCTGTGAATCGACGTGTCTGGGTCAATGATTCTCGATTGGTTCCTCGGTGTAAGATAAATTCTCCATTAGAGGAGGAGCATCACGGTGATGATATGCTCGGGATCCGGTTGATACCTTTTCAATCTCGACACATGGAATACATCCTGCATTCCCGTATACTGTGCTGGTAACTTAAGTCTGTAGGCCAACTTTCCGATCCTCTGCAAAATTTTGTAAGGTCCAATATATCTCGGACTCAATTTGCCTCATTTCCTTGGATTGATCAATCCTTTTCGTGGCAAGCAGAGTCCGACAAATACTTCATCTCCGACTTCAAATTCCAAGTCCTTTCTCCTCTTGTCCGCGTAACTCTTTTGGCGGCTCACGAGCTATACGGATCCGTTCATTGATCAACTTGACCTTCTCCATGGCCTCCCGAACTAAGTCGACCTTTGGAATCGAGGTGACTTCCGTTTCTCCTTCGAGTCCATTGGTCATCAATCTCCCGGTGTAGAGGGATCTACACTTTCGTCCATACAAGGCTTCGTAGGTGCCATCCCAATCGTGGCACGATAAGCTGTATTATAGGCGAACTCGGCCAATGGTAAGTGCGAATCCCAACTTCCTTGGAAATCCAATGTGCGAGGCTCGCAACATGTCTTCCAGGGTTTGAATTGTTCGCTCGGGCCGGCCATCGGTTTGCGGATGTCTTTGCCGTCTTTGAAACTTAGCGAGGTACCCAATTCCTTATGTAAGCATTTCGAGAATGCGGAGACAAACCTCGGGTCTCTGTCGACACTATGTCGGCGGCACTCCATGCGGTCGAATGATCTCTCGGATGTAAATTTGCGCAAGTTTCTGCAAGTTGTTGGTTTTCTTCATGGGTAAGAAATGTGCAGATTTTGTGAGTCGGTCTACGACTACCCATATAGCATCATCGCCTCGTCTGGTCCTTGGTAGATCCATGACGAAGTCCATCGTTATGTGTTCCCATTTCCACTCGGGAATTCTCAACGGTTGTAATAAACCAGATGGTCGTTGGTGTTCAGCTTTTACTCGTTGACAAGTCAAACATCTCGCATGACGAACTCGCTGCACAGTTCTTCATGTTTACCCACCAGTAATGTCGTTTCAAGTCCTTATACATCTTGTTTCCTCCAGGATGTATGGTGTATTTCGAACGGTGTGCTTCTAATAGGATTCTGCTCCTAATCTGCTCGTCATTCGGTACACAAATTCTACTCCGAAATCTGATGATTCCATCTTCATGTACCGAGAATTCTGATCTCTCTCCTTTAAGTATCTTTTCTTTTAGTTTTTGAAGTTGCACGTCTGCCCCCTGTGCTACTTTGATCTCGTTCAGTAGATCGGGTTTAACTGAAATATTTGCACATGAAATTTGAGTACTGGTTCTCGTCGGATTCAGTGCTCAATTCTTCCAATGATCTCCACTCTCGAATCATTAGTCTAGCTAAACTCGCCTTTACGGCTTGGCGTCGGCTACTACGTTAGCTTTCCCGGGATGGTATTGGATATCAAAGTGATAATCTTCTATTAACTCCATCCATCTTCGTTGCCTCAAATTGAGTTCCTTCGAGAGAATAGATACTTTAGGCTCTTATGATGCTGTAAAACCGTGAATGTTGCTCCGTAGAGATAGTGCCTCCATTTCTTTAACGCCAACACTATTCTTTGCCAATTCCAAGTCATGCGTTGGGTAATTGGCTCCATACGGCTTGAGTTTCCGTGATGCATAAGCAATGACCTTTCCTTCCCGCATGAGCACTTTGCTCCTAGTCCTTCCTTTGATGCATCACTTTGTAGACGACAAAGTTTTACATTTCCTTTGGAAGGGCTAAGAATGGAGTCGTAGTAAGTCGTTTCTTTAGTTCTTGGAAACTAGTCTCACACTTGTCATTCCACTCAAACTTGACTTGCTTGCAGGTTAGCCGAGTGAGTGGTCCGGCTATCTTGGAGAAATCCTGGATAAATCTTCGATAATATCCAGCTAGTCCTAAGAAACTTCGATCTCCGTTCTGAGACTCGGGTTGTTTCCATTCAACCACTGTCTGCCTACCTTCAAAGGATCTACGGCGATCCCGAAATCGGATACTATGTGTCCCAAGAATGCGACTTCACTAAGCCAAAATTCGCACTTGCTGAATTTGGCATACAGCTTGTGCTCCCGTAGTGTCTCCAAAACAATTTTCAAACGACGTTCATGCTCTTCTCTAGACTTAGAGTATACGAGTATGTCATCAATCATTACGAATTGATCCAAATAAGGTTGAAAAACTCGATGCCTCAGATCCATAAAGCTGCTAGTGCGTTTGTCAGACCGAAAGGCATCACTACAAACTCATAGTGTCCATATCTGGTCTGAAATGCCGTTTTGGAAACGTCTTCTTCACGGATCTTCAGTTGATAATATCCTTGTTGTAAATCAAATTTCGAGTACACCGTCGCTCCTTGAAGTTGATTAAATAGTTCGTCTATCCTCGGGAGGGGATATTTAGTGGTAACATCTAGTCGAGATCATATAATAGTCACATCCTTAATGTATCTTATCCGTGATACCTAAACCACAAGTCAAATTCCATTACTTAAGCTTGTGCAGGTACTAGAGAATGAATAACACAAGGGTATTATCATTGATCAATATACTTAGTGATTCCCCTACTATCATTTTCCCAAAGTAATATCATTAGGTGTCTAGATCCCATAATATATCACATCCAAATCATATACTTCTCAAGAGATATCCTCATTTTCTTCGAGTCTCACCATATCAGGCATTATAATCTCTAAATCACAGATTTTCTAATTCACCTAACGTCCAAATAGAGGAATATCCGGATATCTTAACACTATAACAGTCCAAAAGAGTTCAAATATTCATCCAAGATTCAACTTAGGTCACCTAGTAGTGGTACCCAATCCAAGGCAGAGGAACCTATCCTGGTCAAACAAAACTAAGGCGGATTAGATGAATGTAAGGAAAAGATAAGGAAAAACAAGAAAAGAATGACTAAGGAAAGTCAGTCAAGAGTCAACTAAGTCAAATCAAGTATGACTATGGATTCTCCAAGTATAAATTCTGACTTAACATAAATATCAATAATACGGTTCTATGCCATTACTGAAATCGATTTCACACTTAATTAGTCAAGTCGCGGTACTACCCAACACAATCCGAGGGTCTTATCCTGGGTCAGCTCGGTGTAAGTTTCCATCTTACAAGCCGAGCTTTGATACCATAACTGTCACGCCCCAAACGTGACGCGACAACGATCAATCCCTTAAACGAAAATAAATCAACGATAAAACCAAAGATACCAAACCCCAAGTGAAATAGAGTCTAATGCAGCGGAATTAAAATAAACACGAGTACAAATTACATCTTAAAGTCTGGCGGTATCTGAATACAACCCAAAAGATTATCTGAATTAACTTACAGTCCAAACAGAAATAAAATGAAGGAGTCCAACAACAAATAAAAGTAAAAGGAAATGTCGCTCCACATCACTGATAGGGATTCAATCTGCAGTAGGTTCGATGTCTTGGCGAACTCTTCATCTAAAGGTTAGAAAACGAGGAGGGAATGAGACAGAAATCTCGATGGATGGGGTGATCGTGTGCAAGTGTGGCGATATAAATAGTTAATGCGAGAAATTTAGTTGTATGAAAACGCGTGAGAGATGATACATGATTTCACACACGATCCACAAGCGTCGTGATAAATATATTAAGTAACATACTTATATAGTTTAAGAAAATAGTTCGTGGTCAGCGGCACTATGGTTCAAGCGGACAGAGGAGGAGATTGCGTGCGGTTTGTAACGCCAATCCTATGCAAGACAAGTAGCGGTTGCGTGCGGATATGTAGCGCCAACCCGTTCGTTCAACTCCGGAATCGTGTGGATCGGGGCAATGATTCCTTTGTTCTTCCTTGTAACTCCTCGTTCATGATGGTCAAAGACCTGTCACCTTATCGCTCCGTAGGCAAAGACAAAATCCACGTTGGAGCTAGCAAGGCTCGGATTCGTCATAATCATGATTATACCTCAAGTCTTACGACCCGCTTCCTTGGACAAACTCCGTCCCTCGGTTGTGGGATTAGGGCGATGGGTCGGAGAGTGGAATAGCGGCCGAGCTGCCGGTTCCATCCCCGACGTATCCATTCCGATCCCCGTGAGCTCGACACACCAAGTTGACTCGGGCAGAAATTCAAGACACGTTCGGGTAGTCAACCAGGCAGTCGAGTATTATTGATTCGGGAAGCAGTTCATGAAAAGTTCTCAAAACAATTGCACAAGATGGTTATGGCGTTGGTGGAGTTATTGGGATGAAGATAATTATCGGGAGGATAAGTAGTCTTCGATATCTTAAGGATTAGGAGGAACATAAGTCCCGTTACCGATTCGAAATCGCGAGACGAGGAAGTCGCCCCGCGATCGGGTATTAATCGGTCAAGACGATCCGATAAGTCAAGGGATTTTTAAGAAAATAAAATATTTTAATTAAATATTAAAGTCAGAGGGTCCAGGGTTGTTTCTTTAAAAGAAAATAATTTGAGTTAGGTCCTTATAAAAATAAAATTTACAATTAGCCCCGTTTTGTCAAAACCAATACTTTTGGGGTTAAAAGTTAAATAAATAAATGTCCTGACCTTGAAAAATTATGAGGTCAGTTCCTAAATTCTCTAAATTGTTCAGAGATTCAGGTTTTTAAAGTTTTGGGGTCGAGTTTTTATAAAATTCTCACATTGGCCCCAAATTTGTTAAAATTGTCATTTCGGGCCCTAAGTTTAAAATAATCGGAAGACCGGAAAGGCTTCTAATGTGATTCCAGTTGGAAAATGTCACTAAGGTTAGTGGGATATTGGGACAAAAACAGTTTTAAAACGTCATAAGTATAGGTCCCTTAACTTTTGAAAATCTCATTTTTGTCCCATTTTGAAATAATTGCCTTTAAGGCTTTTAGGGGTCCAATTGTTATGAAATTTGAACCTTAGGTCCAAAATATAATTAAGTTATAGGTAATTTAGTATTTCCAGGTACATGGGCTGTATAAGTCCTGGAAATTTCATTTGGGTCGTCAAGTTTAATCTTTTACAATTTGGTCCCTCAAGTTTTATAAAATTACTTTCCAAGCTCTAAACACTTGGATTTTTGGAATACACTTAAAATATGTTATTTCCAGTCCCCTAAGAGTTAAAATTTCAAATTTTAAAATTAGGGTCTGGTACAGTTTCGAAATTTGCAAAATAGCCCTTAAACTTCTCAAATTTTACAATCTAGTCCTTGGGCTTTTAAGGGTTGATTTTATTTATCTAAAAACCCTTAAAACTTTATTAAAATGTCCTAACATGATTTTTGAACCTGAGTTCTGTCCCAAACTCGAAAATTTACAGAGGGGTCCCTTAAGTTTTATTTTCTTGCAATTAAATCCACCAACTTTCCATTTTTGCATTTTAAGTCCAAAATCAAAATTTAATCAATTATGCTCGACTTTTCCAGGTTATAAATCATTCAAAACATAGATTTCAAGAGTCATAAACATACATATCCATTTCGTGCAAGCATTCATCAAGTACAACAATAAAGTGTACGTGTATGTCCTATTTTTCGATAAATCGCATTTTTGAGTAACACTTGAGAATTTTTTTCCAACTTGATACAAGAAAATAGCATGCAATACATAATATATATCTCAAATGCTCAATAACAAAATACTACATGCATTTTTATGAATTAAAACACCTAGAAGTTGAAAGGATTTTTCCACCCACCTTAAAGTTCGGTTTGTTGGGAAAAAATGAAATAAATCTCTCTCGATGAAGGAGTGACTTAGGTCAGCCCCTAAGTCAAGGAATATCAAAAAATATAGGAGTTAGAAGAATGTGGTTAAAATTTAAGGGGAAGAAAGAAGATAGTGAGAAAATTGGAATTACTACACTTACCTTGTGTAGTGAATAAAGTGTGACTAATAATGGCTTCCAAGTGTAAGATTTTGGTCACCCTTAATGTTAACCTCCAAAGTCAGCCCCTAAAACTCCAAAAATAAAAATGGAGTGTCAAAGTTTGGAAAATAAAAAGAGAAGAAGAAAAAGGTACCAAAAATTCCATTTCTTACCTTATAGTCCAACTTCTTCACAATTTTCTTCAAGATGACAAGTCTCTTAACAACTTCAAAGGTATTCTAGGTATACCTCAAAATCAAAAATCAAACTTAAATTAGAAGGTGAAAGAGATGAGTTAGGTGATATCAAAAATGGATTGAAAAAGACATTTTCCTTACCTTGGTAGTGATGGTTCGAATTTTATGATTTAAGTAGGAAGAATGTTTGTTTTTGTTTAGTTGTTTGAAGAAAGAAGAAGTGTTTGATGATATGAAGAAGATGTTCTTGAAGTTGTGAAGGATGTTTGAAGATGTGAAGGAATTGTGTTTTAAGATTTGAAGATATGAAGATATGTTTTGAAAGTTTGAAGATGTGAAGGAATGGTGTTTGAAGATTTGAAGATATGGTGTTTGAAGATTTGAAGATGTGAAGGAATGGTGTTTGAAGATTTGAAGATATGGTGTTTGAAGATTTGAAGATATGAAGAAGTGTTCTTGAAGATATGAAGGAGTGGATGAAGATATACTTAGAGAGATGTTGGAGATTTTAGAGAGAAGTTGGAGAAAATGCTTGAATTATGAATGTGTTGGATGAAAATGATATTTTGATCAAATGTTTTTGATCCTCAAGGTGTTATGGACGAAAATTGAGGTGGAGAGGGGGAGGAGACAAAATTTTTGATCAAATTCTATGTCTTCCAACTTGTCTCTAGCATGGGGACAAAGGTCTTGGTCAAAGTGTGGTCTTGCATGGGAGGATGAAATTGAAGGGATTGAGAAGGATGTTGGCATGGAATGTTGGGAAGCCTCCAACATGTTGGGTAAGTTTATAATAAAAATTGGTGTATAAGGTATTGTGTATAAGATTTGAATTAATGGTGTATTAATACACAAGATGAATACACAAGGTATGTGTACAAGAGTTGAGAGATATTTCAACACTAAAAATACCCTTCATGGCCGTCCCTTAAGGGGGTATTTGTGGCATTTACATATTTTATTTTTATGTCCCAAAATTGATGATAATAGGTGAATAATATCAATCTCCAAAATAATTAGTGATTTCCTTGATCACTTATATGTCTCATGATCACTTAGTCTAAATCGAATTCTTAATTCTATAAGATATAAAACTCTAAAATAAATAGTCTCCAAAAATTCTAAGGTGACTAATGAGTACACAAATATTAATAATGATGATCGATCGAGTGATCATTAATGCGTAGTAGAAGTAATGAATGCTTATGATCACAAGTAACAAATAAAAAGAAAAGAAATTAAATGCGAAATATATTTATCATTGATATTCACCCATCGAAGTGACGCGGTAAAATAGTCAAAAGAATACAATGACGATACGTGATATAAGTACATGTTCGAATAAAAATCGAGGGCTTCACATTCTCCACTCCTTAAAAGAATTTGGTCCCCAAATTCTCTTCAGAATAGTTCTGGATATTGATTCCTCATGTCTTCTTCCATCTCCCATGTTGCGTCTTCGTCTCGATTGTGGTTCCTCCATACAACTTTAACCATTGGAATCTCTCTGTTACGCAACTGATGTATCTGCTGGTCAATGATTCTGATTGGTTCCTCGGTGTAAGATAAATTCTCCATTAGAGGAGGAGCATCACGAGTGATGATATGCTCGGAATCTGGTTGATACTTTTTCAATCTCGACACATGGAATACATCGTGCATTCCCGCATCTTGTCTTTGGTAACTCAAGTCTCAGAGGCCAACTTTCCGATCCTCTGCAAAATTTTGTAAGGTCCAATATATCTCGGACTCAATTTGCCTCCTTTCCTTGGATTGATCAATCCTTTTCGTGGCAAGAGTCTGACAAATACTTCATCTCCGGCTTCAAATTCCAAGTCCTTTCTCCTCTTGTCCGCGTAACTCTTTTGGCGGCTCGAGTATGCGGATCCGTTCCTTGATCAACTTGACCTTCTCCATGGCCTCCGAACTAAGTCGACCTTTGGAATCGAGTGTGACTTCCGTTTCTCCTTGAGTCCATTGGTCATCAATCTCCCAGTGTAGAGGGATCTACACTTTCGTCCATACAAGGCTTCGTAGGTGCCATCCCAATCGTGGCACGATAATCTGTTATTATAGGCGAACTCGGCCAATGGTAAGTCACGAATCCCAACTTCCTTGGAAATCCAATGCGCAGCTCGCAACATGTCTTCCAGGGTTTGAATTGTTCGCTCGGCCCGGCCATCGGTTTGCGGATGTCTTCTTTGTCTTTGAAACTTAGCGAGGTACCCAATTCCTTATGTAAGCATTTCCGAATAACGGAGACAAACTCGGGTCTCTGTCGACACACTATGTCGACTGGCACTCCATGCGGTCGAATGATCTCTGGATGTAAATTTGCGCAAGTTTACGCAAAAGTTTGTCGGTTTTCTTCATGGGTAAGAAATGTGCAGATTTCGTGAGTCGGTCTACGACTACCCATATAGCATCATCGCCTCGTCTGGTCCTTGGTAGATCCGTCACGAAGTCCATCGTTATGTGTTCCCATTTCCACTCGGGAATTCTCAACGGTTGTAATAAACCAGATGGTCGTTGGTGTTCAGCTTTTACTCGTTGACAAGTCAAACATCTCGCAACGAACTCGCTTACCAGTTCTTCATGTTTACCCACCAGTAATGTCGTTTCAAGTCCTTATACATCTTGTTTCCTCCAGGATGTATGGTGTATTTCGAACGGTGTGCTTCTAAGAGGATTCTGCTCCTAATCTGCTCGTCATTCGGTACACAAATTCTACTCCGAAATCTGATGATTCCATCTTCATGTACCGAGAATTCTGATCTCTCTCCTTTAAGTATCTTTTCTTTTAGTTTTTGAAGTTGCACATCCGCTTTGTGCTACTTTGATCTCGTTCGATGAGATCGGGTTTAACTGAAATATTAGCACATGAAATTTGAGTACTGGTTCTCGTCGGATTCCAGGTGCTCAATTCTTCCAATGATCTGCACTCTCGAATCATTAGTCTAGCTAAATAGACCTTAAACTTCTCAAATTTTACAATCTAGTCCTTGGGCTTTTAAGGGTTGATTTTATTTATCTAAAAACTCTTAAAACTTTATTAAAATGTCCTAACATGATTTTTGAACCTGAGTTCAGTCCCAAACTCGAAAATTTACGGAGGGGTCCCTTAAGTTTTATTTTCTTGCAATTAAGTCCACCAACTTTCCATTTTTGCATTTTAAGTCCAAAATCAAAATTTAATCAATTATGCTCGACTTTTCCAGGTTATAAATCATTCAAAATATAGATTTCAAGAGTCATAAACATACATATCCATTTCGTGCAAGCATTCATCAAGTACAACAATAAAGTGTACGTGTATGTCCTATTTTTCGATAAATCGCATTTTTGAGTAACAATTGAGAATTTTTTTCCAACTTGATACAAGAAAATAGCATGCAATACATAATATATATCTCAAATGCTCAATAACAAAATACTACATGCATTTTTATGAATTAAAACACCTAGAAGTTGAAAGGATTTTTCCACCCACCTTAAAGTTCGGTTTGTTGGGAAAAAATGAAATAAATCTCTCTCGATGAAGGAGTGACTTAGGTCAGCCCCTAAGTCAAGGAATATCAAAAAATATAGGAGTTAGAAGAATGTGGTTAAAATTTAAGGGGAAGAAGAAGATAGTGAGAAAATTGGAATTACTACACTTACCTTGTGTAGTGAATAAAGTGTGACTAGTAATGGCTTCCAAGTGTAAGATTTTGGTCACCCTTAATGTTAACCTCCAAAGTCAGCCCCTAAAACTCCAAAAATAAAAATGGAGTGTCAAAGTTTGGAAAATAAAAAGAGAAGAAGAAAAGGTACCAAAATTCCATTTCTTACCTTATAGTCAACTTCTTCACAATTTTCTTCAAGATGACAAGTCTCTTAACAACTTCAAAGGTCTTCTAGGTATACCTCAAAATCAAAAATCAAACTTAAATTAGAAGGTGAAAGAGATGAGTTAGGTGATATCAAAAATGGATTGAAAAAGACATTTTCCTTACCTTGGTAGTGATGGTTCGAATTTTATGATTTAAGTAGGAAGAATGTTTGTTTTTGTTTAGTTGTTTGAAGAAAGAAGAAGTGTTTGATGATATGAAGAAGATGTTCTTGAAGTTGTGAAGGATGTTTGAAGATGTGAAGGAATTGTGTTTAAGATTTGAAGATATGAAGATATGTTTTGAAAGTTTGAAGATGTGAAGGAATGGTGTTTGAAGATTTGAAGATATGGTGTTTGAAGATTTGAAGATATGAAGAAGTGTTCTTGAAGATATGAAGGAGTGGATGAAGATATACTTAGAGAGATGTTGGAGATTTTAGAGAGAAGTTGGAGAAAATGCTTGAATTATGAATGTGTTGGATGAAAATGATATTTTGATCAAATGTTTTTGATCCTCAAGGTGTTATGGACGAAAATTGAGGTGGAGAGGGGGAGGAGACAAATTTTTTGATCAAATTCTATGTCTTCCAACTTGTCTCTAGCATGGGGACAAAGGTCTTGGTCAAAGTGTGGTCTTGCATGGGAGGATGAAATTGAAGGGATTGAGGAGGATGTTGGCATGGAATGTTGGGAAGCCTCCAACATGTTGGGTAAGTTTATAATAAAGAATTGGTGTATAAGGTATTGTGTATAAGATTTGAATTAATGGTGTATTAATACACAAGATGAATACACAAGGTATGTGTACAAGAGTTGAGAGATATTTCTACACTAAAAATACCCATCATGGCCGTCCCTTAAGCGGTATTTGTGGCATTTACATATTTTGTTTTTATGTCCCAAAATTGATGATAATAGGTGAATAATATCAATCTCCAAAATAATTAGTTATTTCCTTGATCACTTATAAGTCTCATGATCACTTAATCTAAATCGAATTCTTAATTCTATAAGGTATAAATCTCTAAAATAAATAGTCTCCAAAAATTCTAAGGTGACTAATGAGTACACAAATATTAATAATGATGATCGATCGAGTGATCATTAATGCGTAGTAGAAGTAATAAATGCTTATGATCACAAGTAACAAATAAAAAGAAAAGAAATTAAATGCGAAATATATTTATCATTAATATTCACCCATCGAAGTGACGCGGTAAAATAGTCAAAAGAATACAAGGACGATATGTGATATAAGTACATGTTCGAATAAAAATCGAGGGCTTCACATTATAAAATATAATAAATAATTATAGCAAAAAGTTTGATTAATTATACTTACTAATTCACCTATAAATATGGTTTTGCATTGTGGTTTTTCTTACTGCAAATTTTTTGTGCAATTTGAGTACTCATATTAATAAACTCCTCTGTCAATCATTCTTTCACATTCTAAAAAAATGAAACATTTATGCTCACACTGATTAGGATATCGATATGGCTAAGGAAAAATGAGCGATGAAACTCTATTTGGTTCGACTCTATGAGAAACCAACATACAATGATTGAAACAATGTGAACAACTTAGAGTGTGTATTCCATGACGCAGAGGTCTGAAATTCTTTTGTTTTAATATCGTATCAATATTTAAATCGATTGTAGCATAAAAGATTTGTAAAATGTCAGGTTTTCTTATTGCAGGATGATGGAATACATGGATATGAGATAAAAATGTATTGAATACAATTAATATATTTTTTCTAGAGCTATTATTAAGCCATGCATTATTATAAATTAAGTCAAAAGAAAATTTTACCAACGGAGAGAAATTATGAGAATATCATAGAATATTATTCTATAGTAACATACATATGTTTTTGGTACAAGAAAAGCATATATATATATATAAGAAATGATATATATATATATGTGTTGATATATTGATGACTGTTTCTTTGGTTGTTAATCTTAAAAATAATATCTATTCTGTCAATTATTTCTCTGTTTTCATATATTTTACATGTACAGTAACTATAACAACACATATGATATCTGAAATAATTTTATTTAGGTATATGATTTTATGGAACTTATTGATATAAAAGCATATACAAGAAATGATATCATTATTTTTAAGTTTAACCACCAAATAAATAGTCATCAATATATCATCATCTTAAAAGTATTTAAAAAAATCTTAAAGAAATGTCCACATACAAACGCCATTTCAAAGGAAAAAAAACATTAATTGTATTCATTACTCTTTCTGAGAAGCCAATGTACAACGGTTAAAGACAAATTCATAAATTCACACAACGTGTATTGCACGGGTCAAAAACTAGTTTGATTAATACACCCCACTCTCAATATTTACAAAAATATCATATGTTAAAAAGACTATGTCACGCCCCAAATGGGACGCGACGACGATCCACAACTTAAATACAAATAACCAAACAGTCTAGACGAATATTATCGAGAACCCAATGAGACAGAGTCAAAATTGCAGCGGAAATAAAATAACAAGCACAACTTACAGTCCACAATCCATAATCCAAATTACATCCTCGAAAATCAATCAACGATCACAACTTAAAAGTCAAAGGGTCCTACGCCCTTCAGTTACAAACCGGAATGAAAAGAAAATAAAATAGTCCAACAGCAATCAAAAGAAATGAGTCCATCAATAATAACAAGAAGTAGTAAATCCAACAAGCAGAGTACAATGGCTCAATCCAAGGCCGGTTCAACATCTTCAAAGAAGTCCTCATCTAAAGGTTAGAAAATAGGTGGGGATGAGACAGAAATCTCAGTGGATGGGGTGATCGTGTGCAAGTGTGGCGATATACAGTTAATGCGAGAAAACAATTATACGAAAACGCGTGAGTATGATGCATGAATTCACACACAGTCCACAAGCATCGTGATAAATTTATTTAAGTAATATACTTATACAGTTCAAGAAAATAGTTCATGGTCACATCGGCACTGTGATTCAGTCGAAAGACAGTAGGATTGCGTGCGGAAATGTAACGCCAATCCCATGCAAGCGAGATAATGGTTAATGGTTGCGTCGGTTTGTAGCGCCAACCAATGCAAAACAAGTAGCGGTTGCGTCACGGATTTTTAGCGCCAACCAAACGGGTCCGATAACTCCGGAATCGTGTGGATCGACAATGATACCTTCGTTCTTCCTTGTAACTCCCGAGCGAGGTGGTCCCAGACCTGTCACCTTATCGCTCCATAGGCAAAGACAAATCCACAGTAGAGCTAGCTAGGCCCGGATTGTCATAATCATGATTATACCTCCAAGTCAGAGGGTCCAGGGCTATTTTAGTAAAAGAAAAAATAATTTGGGTTAGGTCCTTTATAAAAGAAAAATTACAATTTAGCGCTGTTTTGTAAAAACCAACACTTTTGGGGTTAAAAATTGAGCAAATAAATATTCCGACCTTGAAAAATTAAGAGGTCAGTTCCTAAATTCTCCAAATTATCCAGGGATTCAGGTTTTTAAAGTTTTGAGGTCGAGTTTTTATAAAATTCTCACATTGGCCCCAAATTTGTAAAAATTTTCATTTCGGACCTTAAGTTTAAAATAATCGGACCTCACAAACCGGAAGGGCTTTTAATGTGATTCTAGTTGGAAGATGTCACTAAGGTTAGTTGGATATTGGGATAGAAGCAGGTTTTAAAATAAACAAGTGTAGGTCCTTTAACTTTTAAAAATATCATTTTTGTCCCATTTTAAAATAATTGCCTTTAAGGCTTTTAGGGGTCCAATTGTTATGAAATTTGAACCTTGGGTCCAAAATATAATTAAGTTATAGTTAAGTTAGTATTTCCAGGTGCATGGGCTGCATAAGTCCTGGAAATTTCATTTGGATCCTCAAGTTTAGTATTTTACACATTAGTCCCTCAATTTTAGAAAATTTACTTTCCAAGCCCTTAACACTTGGATTTTTGTAATACATCTAAAATATGTTATTTCCAGTACCTTAAGAATAAAATTTTCAAAATTTAAAGTTAAGGTCTGGTACAGTTTTAAAATTTGCAAAGTAGCCCTTAAACTTTCAAAATTTTACAATCTAGTCCTTTGGCTTTTAAAGGTTGATTTTATTTATCTCAAAACTCTTAAAACTTTATTAAAATGTCCAAAAGTCATTTTTGAACCTGAGTACATGGGCTGCATAAGTCCTGGAAATTTCATTTGGATCCTCAAGTTTAGTATTTTACACATTAGTCCCTCAATTTTAGAAAATTTACTTTCCAAGCCCTTAACACTTGGATTTTTGTAATACATTTAAAATATGTTATTTCCAGTACCTTAAGAATAAAATTTTCAAAATTTAAAGTTAAGGTCTGGTACAGTTTTAAAATTTGCAAAGTAGCCCTTAAACTTTCAAAATTTTACAATCTAGTCCTTTGGCTTTTAAAGGTTGATTTTATTTATCTTAAAACTCTTAAAACTTTATTAAAATGTCCAAAAGTCATTTTTGAACCTGAGTACAGTCCCAAAAATCCAAATTTGCAGAGGGGTCCTTTAACTTTTATTTTTTTGCAATTTAGTCCACCAACTTTCCATTTTTACATTTTTAAGTCCAAAATTGAAATTTAATCAATTATGCTCGACTTTTCCAGGTTATAAGTCATCCAAAATATGGATTTCAAAGATCATACACATGCATATCAAATACATACAAGAATTCATCAATTAGAACATTAAATTGCACATGCATGCACCTAAAATTCAATAAATAGCAATTTTTGAGCAACTCTTGAGAATTTTCATGATTTGATACATAAAATTGGCATGCAATACATAGATTATATATCTCAAGGGCTCATGATCAAAATTCTACATGCATTTTAAATAAAACACCTAGAAGTTGGAAAGTATTTTTCCACCCACCTTAAAATTGGAAAATTGTGAAATAAAAGGATAAATTTCACAATTTTTTTGATGAGGTCACTTAGGTCAGCCCCTAAGTCAAGAAATATCAAAAATTTGATGTTAGAAAAATGAGAGAAAAATTAAGGAGAAAAAGAAAGAGATAAGAAAATGAGAAAGACTACAATTTACCTTGTGTAGTAGGTGATTGGAGACTAGTTGAAGCTTTAAATTTGGAATTTTTGGTTCAACTCCAAAATCACCTAAGGTCAGCCCCTATTTCTCAAAAATGAAAAAAGGGTGTTAAAATTTGAAAAAAATAGAAAGAAGACGAAAGAAGGGTTCTAGTGTCCAATTCTTACCTTGTAGTCCAAATTTCTCTAAAAGTTCTTCTTCAAATCTTCAAGTTTCACCACCATGCATGCATGTCTCCAAGTGGTCTTCTAAGTACCTCAAAATCCAAAATATAAACTTAAGTTAAAAGAAGAAGGTGATGAGTAGAAAGAATTTAAGTTGAATTGAGGAGTGAAATTTCTTACCTTGAGAAAAAGGGTTGTTCGAATTTTTGAGTTTTAGTGGTAAGATTGTTTGTTTTGGTTTAGATGTTTGAAGAAAGAAAGTATGTTTGATGTTAGGAAGAAGGTGTTCTTGGAGTTATGAAGATGGGTTTGAAGATGTGAAGACCTTGAGTTTGAATATTTGAAGATGTGAAGAAGGGGGTACTTGAAGATATGAAGAACTTATGTTGAAGATTTGAAGATATGAATGAATTTTGTTTGAAGATTTGAAGATGTGAATGAATTTTAGAGAGAGGTTAGAGAGAAGGAGGAGAAAAGGCTTGAGAGTTAGAATGTGTTGGATGAAATGAACAAAATTTGTTCATTTCTTGCCAAAATGGCCGTCCACCATGGTAGAGAGGGGGAGGAATTTTTGATTAAATTTGTGTCTTGCAAATTGTCTCTTGCATGGAGACAATTAGACTAGTCAAAGTATGGGCAAGGTATGGAAAGAGAAGGAATGTTGGGAAGACTCCAACATGTTGGGAAAAATAGTATTAAAGAATTAATGTATGTGATGATGTGTATAATGTTTGAATTAATGGTATAATTATACACAAGATGACTAATATAAGGTGTAAGTGTACAAGAGTTGGATGATATTTTTACTCCAAAATCATCACCATGGCCGTCCATTATAAGGGCATTGTGGTAATTCCATATATTTTGTTTTGTCCCAAATTTGATGATAATAGATGAAATATATCAATCTCCAAAATAATTAGTGATTTCCTTGATCACTTATAAGTCTCATGATCACTTAATCTAAATCAAAATCTTAATTCTATAAGGTAAAAGTCTCTAAAATAAATAGTCTCTTAAAATTCTAAGGTGACTAATAAATACAAAAATAGTAATAATGATCAATTAAGTGATCATAAAGGAAAAATAGAATTAATAAAGATCATGATCACAAGTAATAAATGAAATAAAATAAAATACAAAATATATATATTATTAATAATTACCCGTCAAGGTGATGCGATAAAACAGTCGATCAAATACATAGACGACAATAAGAGTCAATTATATGTTCGGAAAAATCGGGGCTTCACATCCTCCCCCCCTTAAAAGAATTTAGTCCCCAAATTCTCTTCAGAATAGTTCTGGATATTGATTCTTCATGTCTTCTTCCATCTCCCACGTTGCGTCTTCGTCTCGGTTGTGGTTCTGCCACACCACTTTAACCATCGGAATTTCTCTCTTACGCAACTGTCGTATCTGCTGATCAACGATCTGGATCGGCCTCTTGGTGTATGATAGATTTTCCATTAGAGGCGGAGTATCTCTTGTGATGATATGTTTGGGATCTAGTTGATACTTCTTCAATCTCGATACGTGGAACACATCGTGCATTCCCGCATGTGGTGCTGGTAACTCAAGTCGGTAGGCTAACTTTCCGATCCGTTGTAAAATCTTGTAAGGTCCAATATATCTCGGACTCAACTTGCCTCTTTTCTTTGGATTGATTAATCCTTTCCGTGGTGAGAGTCTGAGAAATACTTCATCTCCGACTTCAAATTCCAGATCATTTCTTCTCTTGTCCGCGTAACTCTTTTGGTGGCTCTGAGCTGTGCGAATCCGTTCCTTGATCAGCTTGACCTTCTCCATGGCCTCCGGAACTAAGTCGACCTTTGAGATCGAGGGCGACTTTCGTTTCTCTTTCGGAGTCCATTGGTCATCAATCTCCCATTGTAGTGGGGATCTACATTTTCGCCCATATAATGCCTCGTAGGATGCCATCCCAATCGTGGCCTGATAACTGTTATTGTAGGCGAACTCGGCTAATGGTATGTGCGAATCCCAACTTCCTTGAAAATCCAATGTGCAGGCTCGCAGCATATCTTCAAGGGTTTGAATTGTTCGCTCAGACTGTCCATCGGTTTGTGGATGTGCTGTTGTGCTCAAACATAGCGAGGTACCCAATTCCTCGTGCAAGCACTTCCAAAATGTGGAGACAAACCTCAAGTCTCTGTCGGATACTATGTCGACTGGCACTCCATGCGGTCGAATAATTTCTGGATATAAGTCTCATGCAAGTTTCGCAAGCTATCAGTTTTCTTTATGGGTAAAAAGTGTGCAGATTTCGTGAATCGGTCTACGACTACCCAAATAGCATCATGGCTTCCTCTGGTCTTTGGTAGATCCGTCACGAAGTCCATCGTTATATGTTCCCATTTCCACTCGGGAATTCTCAATGGTTGTAGTAAACCAGATGGTCGTTGGTGTTCCGCTTTTACTCGTTGACAAGTTAAACATCTCGCAACGAACTCTGCTACCTGGTTCTTCATGTTTACCCACCAATAACTTCGTTTCAAATCCCTATACATCTTGTTTCCTCCAGGATGTATAGTGTATTTCGAACGGTGTGCCTCTACTAGGATTCTATTCCTAATCTGCTCGTCATTTGGTACACAGACTCGATTCCAGAATCTGATAATTCCATCTTCATGTACCGAGAATTCTGATCTCTCTCCTTTAAGTATCTTCTCCTTCAGTTTCTGAAGATGTGCATCTTTCTCTTGTGCTTCCTTGATCTCATTCAGTAGATCGGGTTTAACCGAAATATTAGCACATGAAATCTGAGTATTGGTCATCGTCAGATTCCAATTGGTCAGCTCTTCTAATGATTCCCACTCTCGAATCATAAGTCTGGCTAAGCTCGCCTTTCTGCTTAGAGCGTCTGCTACGACGTTAGCTTTCCCGGGATGGTATTGAATATCAAAGTGATAGTCCTCAATCAATTCCATCCATCTCTGTTGCCTCAGATTGAGGTCCTTTTGGGAGAATAGATGCTTCAAGCTCTTATGATCCGTGAAAACCGTGAATGTTGCTCCGTAGAGATAGTGTCTCCATTTCTTCAATGCGAACACTATCGCTGCCAATTCCAAGTCATGCGTTGGATAATTGGCTTCATACGGTTTGAGCTTTCGTGATGCATAAGCGATAACTTTTCCTTCCTGCATGAGTACTACTCCTAGTCATTCTTTTGATGCATCACTGTAGACGACAATATTTTCGGTCCCCTTTGGAAGGGCTAAGACTGGAGCTGTAGTAAGTCGTTTCTTCAGCTCTTGGAAACTTGCCTCGCATTTGTCATTCCACTCAAACTTGACTTGCTTCTGGGTTAGTCGAGTGAGTGGTCCGGCTATCTTGGAAAAGTCCTGGATAAATCTTCGATAATATCCAGCTAGTCCTAGAAACTCGATTTCCGAATTCTGAGACTCAGGTTGTTTCCATTCAACCACCGCCTGTACCTTCGAAGATCTACCGCAATCCCGGTCTGGATACTATGTGTCCCAAGAACGCACTTCACTAAGCCAAAATTCGCACTTGCTGAATTTGGCATACAACTTATGCTCTTGTAGTGTCTCCAAAATAATTTTCAAATGACGTTAGTGCTCTTCTCTAGACTTAGAGTATACGAGTATGTCATCAATGAATATCACTACGAATTGATCCAATAAGGTTGAAAGACTCGATGCATCGTGTCCATAAATTTTTTGGTGCATTAAATCCGGACAAAAGGCATCACTACAAACTCGTAGTGTCCATATCGGGTTTGAAATGCGCTTTGGAAATGTCCCCTTCATGGATCTTGATTGGTAATATCCTTGTTGTAAATCAAACTTGAGTATCTTTACTCGCTTCTTGAAGTTGATCAAATAGTTCGTCTATCCTCGGGAGGGGATATTTGTTCTTGATGGTCACGCTATTAAGACCACGATAATCTATACGACAAATTAATGTGCCATCTTTCTTTTTGACGAACAAAGACAGTGCTCCCCGCGGAGACGTACTCGGTCGGATAAATCCTACATCCATCAGTGGTGAGTTCTTGTGGAAATACATCCGTGTATTCTGATACTATAGGTACTTGGTTAATGTGTGTATCAACCGTGGGTTTGTTAATTACAAACGCCAAGTACCATGAGCCCCTCTAGTGATCGCTTCCCTCGCTTTCATTCTTTGAAATGATTGGGGCAATCTTAACTCGTGCCCTTCCCGAAATTTCCACTTCGGTTTTCCGGGTTCACATAGCTTAATGGACTTGTTATGGCAGTCCATTTGTGCATGGTGTGCAGATAACTAGTTCATCCCCAATATCACGTCATATTCGGATATAGGTAATAGGATTAAATCGACAGGAAAGTTTATCTCAGCAATCTTAACTTTGCATGCATTATAGATAATATTTGTTATCTGACTTGCACCCATAGGAGTTGACACTTCTAGACATATAGGCATACGTTCCATGCATGCATGCGGTTTGTGTACAAAATGCGGTGCAACGAGTGAATGCATTGATCCAGGGTCGAACAATATTTTAGCGTAGTGGTTAGATACTAGAAGCGTACCTTCCACCACGTCTGTTGCCTCCGGAGCCTCCTGTCCGGCTAGTGCAAACGCTCGAGCGGGCATCCTTGCCTGATTACCCTGGCCATTTCCCAGCTTTTGCGGCTGCGTCTGTTTGGTTCGGTACTCGTACTTCGGGCAATCTTTCAGCTGGTGCTGATTACTACCACAGTGCAAACACCTTTCTTGTTTACACCAACAGTCATTGGCAGTATGTCCCGGTTTCTAGCAATATGCACACAATTGACCCGACTTTCCTTGTACTAGTCCCTTTCCCTTATCTGTCTTATTAATCGGTCCTTCAAACTTAGCAGTTTGTTTAGATGGCATCCCCACACTGTCCTCTTAAGATCGTTCGATGGCCTACTCGTGAATCTCTCCAATACGGTTCATCCCGACTCAATGCGGAGAGCTCCTTTACATGCGGCCGAGTAGGTTGTCGATTCAACGATCAGCAGATTGTTTTAAAGTTCCAGTTTAAATCTTCGAGTGAACTTGTAAAGCTTGTCCTCTTGGTGCGATTGTCCCCAGGCATACTTGGACAATAAGTGAAATTCGACTCAGATCTTGAGCTACGATCATGTTCCCCGCCTCAATCTATGGAATTCATCTCGCGCGCCTCTTTCACAACTTTGTGGAATGTCTTTTCATTGAACTCGGCCAAGAAATTTCCCCATGTTCTGGCTACCCGGTCTTGTTCCCACCTTCTTTCAACTGCCCTCTACCAGTCTCTAGCAGCCGATTCCAGACGAAATACGGCAAGTGTGACTTTCTGCTCATCTGAGTATTGGAGAGCGTTGAAGATATTCTCCTATTTCTCTACCCATTCTTCTGCCTTCAAATCATCCGGCTCTCCTAAGAAGACTAGTGTGTTGAACCGTAGAAATCGCTCCAACGTGCGATCGTTCGCCTCTCTGGCGGGTTCGGGAGCACGGGGTTGAGGCTCTGCCTGTTGCCTCATGAAAACCAGTATTTGTTGTAGGGCCTGTGCGGTCAAATTGTCTCCTGCAGCAGGTGGAGGAGGCGGTTGTAATTCAGGGGAGGGTACCCGGTCCCTGGGTACGTCATCATCCCCTCGTGGAACGCGGCGAGGTCTCCCACGTCCTCGATGTTCGGCCATTCTGTATCTTGAAGCATTAGTTGCGATTCACGAGTAGATGAATACAATAATTATTCGCGTAAAGCAAGTTACATCGCAGGGAAGTAACAACAAACACAAGACACTAAATAAATAGCAAAAGGCATATCCATTAATGTAAAACTTGAATACACCCATAGTACAACAGTAGTAATACTAAGTCAAATACATCGGAACCAAAATACAACTGAATCTAACTAATAAGTGAGATCGCTATCATCATCACTCGCAGCTATGTCCATAATCGGGGCCGGGTCGGGCTGAGGTGGCGCCTCGACCTCAGGCCAATCAACAAAATCCAACCACTCCTCGAATCCCTGAGCCTCATCAAGTGGAGCAGCCTCAAGTGCCTCAGGCTCTCCAATGTCGACTGGATCCTCCATAGGATCCTCCTCGGGATCCTCCTCAGGATCCTCCTCGGCGTCAGGCATGGGCTCCACCTCGGGTGGTGGCAATGGCTGGGCATTAGCTGCCAAAGCGACCTCGGTGCGCGTCTCTCGAGCTAGGGCCTGTGTAAGGTCCTCTATTACTCATATCCGCTTGATGAGGGTCTCCTCCAAGCGCTCAACGGTGTCGCGGGATAGGCGGCGCAATCTCCCATTTCGGCGGCCGTCACTTGCCCTCTTCATCTTCTCTCGCATGTTATCCGGCGCTCCGGATATTCTCAGATCTGGTCCTCCCGCTCTTATGGTGTTGGCGCGGTCCTTGATGGTAGTGGTCAACTCGCTCTTTTCATCTTGGCTCCTCACCAAGCGCTGTGTCAGGTCCCTATTACGCTGGCGCTCCTCGGATAGCTCTTAGGTCGCTCGATCACTCTCCCAGTGCCAGTGAATCATTAGTGCCCGGTAGTACTCCTGCTCAGCACGGGCATGGAAAACATCCCACCAAGAAGGCGGCGCCGGCTCCATCCTGATCAAACAAAACTAAGGCGGATCACTCAAAGGTAGAGGAAAGATAAGGAGAGAGTAAGGAAAGAATGAATAAAGGAAATCAGTCAAGAATCAACTAAGTCAAGACAAGTATGACTATGGAATCTCAAAATATGCGTTCTAACTTTGTTCAAACATCAATAAGGCGGTTCTATGCCAATTTGAAATCGATTTCACACTTAATTGGTCAAGTCGCGATACTACCCAAAACACAGACCGAGGGTCCTATCCTGGGTCAGCTTGGTGTAAGCACAACTTACAGTCCACAATCCATAATCCAAATTACATCCTCGAAATCAACCAACGATAACAACTTAAAAGTTAAAGGGTCCTATGCCCTTCAGTTACAAACCGGAATGAAAAGAAAATAAAATAGTCCAACAGCAATCAAAAGAAATGAGTCCATCAATACCAACAAGAAGTAGTAAATCCAACAAGCGGAGTACAAGGGCTCAATCCAAGGCCGGTTTAGCATCTTCAACGAAGTCCTCATCTAATGGTTAGAAAACAGGTGGGGATGGGACGAAAATCTTAGTGGATGGGGTGATCGTGTGCAAGTATGGCGATATACAGTTAATGCGAGAAAATAGTTATATGAAAACGCGTGAGTATGATACATGAATTAACACAGAGTCCACAAGCGTCGTGATAAATTTATTTAAGTAATATACTTATACAGTTCAAAAAAACAGTTCATGGTCACACCGACATGTGATTCAGTCAAGACAGGTAGGATTGCGTGCGGAAATGTAACGCCAATCCCATTCAAAGCGAATAATGGTTGCATACGGTTTGTAGCGCCAACCAATGCAAAACAAGTAAGCGGTTGCGTGGTTTGTAGCGCCAACCAAACGGGTCCGATAACTCCGGAATCGTGTGGATCGAAACAATGATTCCTTCATTCTTCCTTGTAACTCCCGAGCAAGATGGTCCAAGACTGTCACCTTATCGCTCCACGACAAAGACAAATTCACGGTAGAGAGCTAGCTAGGCCGGATTGTCATAATCATGATTATACCTCAAGTGCTACGACCCGCTTCCCTTGGACAAACTCCGTCCCCGGTTGCGGGATTAGGGCGATGGGGCGGGAAGAGTGGAATAGCGGCCAGCTGGCCCATTCCATCCCGACATATCCATTCCGATCGTGAGCTCGACACACCAAGTTGACTCAGCGGAAAGTAAATACAAGTTCGTAGTCAACCAACCGATCGGGTATTATTGATTCAGGGAAGCAGTTCAGGAAAATTTTGAAACGCGAGTGACAATTATGGCGTTGGTGGAGTTTTTGGATGAAGATGATTATCAGAAGGATAAGCATCCTTCGATATCTTGAAAGATTAGGTGGAACATAAGTCCCGTTATAGATTCAACATCGCAAGGCGAGGAAGTCGCTCCGCGATCGGGTATTAATCGGTCAAATCGATTCGATAAGTCAAGGGTTTTTGAGAAAATAAAATATTTTAATTAAATCTCCAAGTCAGAGGGTCCAGGGCTATTTTAGTAAAAGTGAAAATAATTTGGGTTAGGTCCTTTATAAAAGAAAAATTACAATTTAGCCCCGTTTTGTAAAAACCAACACTTTTGGGGTTAAAAATTGAGCAAATAAATATTCCGACCTTGAAAAATTATGAGGTCAGTTCCTAAATTTTCCAAATTGTCCAGGGATTCAGCTTTTTAAAGTTTTGAGGTCGAGTTTTTATAAAATTCTCACATTGGCCCCAAATTTGTAAAAATTGTCATTTCGGACCTTAAGTATAAAATAATCGGAACTCACAAACCGGAAGAGTGTTTAATGTGATTCCAGTTGGAAGATGTCACTATTGTTAGTAGGATATTAGGACAAAAGCAGTTTTTAAATGAAATAAGTGTAGGTCCTTTAACGTTTGAAAATATCATTTTTGTCCCATTTTGAAATAATTGTCTTTAAGGCTTTTAGGGGTCTAATTGTTATGAAATTTGAACCTTGGGTCCAAAATATAATTAAGTTATAGTTAAGTTAGTATTTCCAGGTGCATGGGCTGCATAAGTCCTGGAAATTTCATTTGGGTCCTCAAGTTTAGTATTTTACACATTAGTCCCTCAATTTTAGAAAATTTACTTTCCAAGCCCTAAACACTTGGATTTTTGGAATATATTTAAAATATGTCATTTCCAGTACCTTAAGAATAAAATTTTCAAAATTTAAAGTTAAGGTCTGGTACAGTTTTAAAATTTGCAAAGTAGCCCTTAAACTTTCAAAATTTTACAATCTAGTCCTTGGGCTTTTAAAGGTTGATTTTATTTATCTTAAAACTCTTAAAACTTTATTAAAATTTCCAAAAATCATTTTTTAACCTGAGTACAGTCCCAAAAATCGAAATTTGCAGAGGGGTCCTTTAACTTTCATTTTCTTGCAATTTAGTCCACCACCATTTTTACATTTTTAAGTCCAAAATTGAAATTTAATCAATTATGCTCGACTTTTCCAGGTTATAAGTCATCCAAAACATGGATTTCAAAGATCATACACATGCATGTCCAATACATACAAGAATTCATCAATTAGAAAATTAAATTGCACATGCATGCACCTAAAATTTAATAAATAGCAATTTTTGAGCAACTCTTGAGAATTTTCATGATTTGATACATAAAATTGGCATGCAATATATAGATTATATATCTCAAGGGCTCATGATCAAAATTCTACATGCATTTTAAATAAAACACCTAGAAGTTGGAAAGTATTTTTCCACCCACCTTAAAATTGGAAAATTGTGAAATAAAAGGATAAATTTCACAATTTTTTTGATGAGGTCACTTAGGTCAGCCCCTAAGTCAAGAAATATCAAAAATTTGATGTTAGAAAAATGAGAGAAAAATTAAGGAGAAAAAGAAGGAGATAAGAAAATGAGAAAGACTACACTTTACCTTGTGTAGTAGGTGATTGGAGACTAGTTGAAGCTTTAAATTTGGAATTTTTGGTTCAACTCCAAAATCACCTAAGGTCAGCCCCTATTTCTCAAAAATGAAAAAAGGGTGTTAAAATTTGAAAAAAATAGAAAGAAGAGGAAAGAAGGGTTCTAGTGTCCAATTCTTACCTTGTAGTCCAAATTTCTCTACTAGTTCTTCTTCAAATCTTCAAGTTTCACCACCATGCATGCATGTCTCCAAGTGGTCTTCTAAGTATCTCAAAATCCAAAATATAAACTTAAGTTAAAAGAAAAAGGTGATGAGTAGAAAGAATTTAAGTTGAATTGAGGAGTGAAATTTCTTACCTTGAGAAAAGGGGGTGTTCGAATTTTTGAGTTTTAGTGGTAAGATTGTTTGTTTTGGTTTAGATGTTTGAAGAAAGAAAATATGTTTGATGTTAGGAAAAAGATGTTCTTGGAGTTATGAAGATGTGAAGGACTTGAGTTTGAATATTTGAAGATGCGAAGAAGGGGTACTTGAAGATATGAAGAACTATGTTGAAGATTTGAAAATATGAAGAGTTGGTGTTTGAAGGTTTGAAGATATGAATGAATTTTGTTTGAATATTTGAAGATATGAATGAATTTTAGAGAGAGGTTAGAGAGAAGGAGGAGAAAAGGCTTGAGAGTTAGAATGTGTTGGATGAAATGAACAAAATTTGTTCATTTCTTGCCAAAATGGTAGAGAGGGGGAAGAATTTTTGATTAAATTTGTGTCTTGCAAATTGTCTCTTGCATGGAGACAATTAAACTAGTCAAAGTATGGGCAATGTATGGAAAGAGAAGGAATGTTGGGAAGACTCCAACATGTTGGGAAAAATAGTATTAAAGAATTAATGTATGAGATGATGTGTATAATGTTTGAATTAATGGTATAATTATACAAAAGATGACTAATATAAGGTGTAAGTGTACAAGAGTTGGATGATATTTTTACTCCAAAATCATCACCATGGCAGTCCATTATAAGGGCATTGTGGTAATTCCATATATTTTTTTTGTCCCAAATTTGATGATAATAGATGAAATATATCGATCTCCAAAATAATTAGCGATTTCCTTGATCACTTATAAGTCTCATGATCACTTAATCTAAATCAAAATCTTAATTATATAAGGTAAAAGTCTCTAAAATAAATAGTCTCTTAAAATTCTAAGGTGACTAATAAATACAAAAATAGTAATAATGATCAATTAAGTGATCATAAATGAAAAATAGAATTAATAAAGATCATGATCACAAGTAATAAATGAAATGAAATAAAATACAAAATATATATATTATTAATAATTACCCGTCAAGGTGACGCGGTAAAACAGTCGATCAAATACATAGACGACAATAAGAGTCAATTATATGTTCGGAAAAATCGGGGATTCACAGACTATGATACTCTTAATAAAATAAAACAGTGTAAATACACCCCAAAATGCTAGGGAAAAAAAATTGTTTCTCTTTTTTCCCAAAAAAAACTGATTTTTTCCAAATTTTTTTCTTTCAAAAAAAGATTTTTCCTAGAAAAAAATTTTTTTTCAAAAACGCCGAAACTTGTTTTTTCCAAAAAAACTTTGAAACAACTTTTTTCCCCAAAAAATGTTGTTTCTCCTTTTTCCCCAAAAAAAGCTGGGTTTTTCCGAGAAAAAGCTATTTTTTTCAAAAATCGTTGGAAACGGAAAAAAAGCTATTTCTCTTTTTTCCCCAAAAAAGCTGATTTTTTCCAGCTTTTTTTTTCCGAAAAAAAAGTTTTGTTTTTCAACAAACGCTGAAAACAGCTTTTTTTCCACAAAAAAGCTCATTTTTTCCAGTTTTTTTTTTTTCAAAAAAAAAGCTGATTTTTTCCAGCTTTTATTCCGAGAAAAAGCTGGTTTTTTCTAAAAAATCGCTGGAAACAGTTTTTTTTCCCCAAAAAAAGCTATTTTTTCCTCAAAAAAAGCTAATTTTTTCCAGCTTTTTTTTTCCGAAAAAAGCTGGGTTTTTTTTCCAAAAACGCTGGAAACAATTTTTTTTCCCAAAAAAAGTAGTTTCTCTTTTTTCCCGAAAAAAATTATTTTTTTAAGTTATGGTTTTTTTAATTTGGAAGCTAAAATTGGTAATATAGGTGTGGTGTATTTAGTAATTAGATAGGTTTGTAAAATAGAGATGGAGTGTATGTAGAAATGTGGTGTATTAATCAAATATTGGGATGCAAATAGCGCCACCCATTCTAATTTTTGGGTTTATCCTTTAATCCAACTTGTTTTGCTTTGTTATTTATGTAGAATCCATCAAGAAAATGTCAAAATCAAAATCAGATTCATGGATATCAAAGAATTTCAGTTTTTCTTTTTTTCTTTCTAAAAATTAAATTTCTTAAGAAGGGTATTACCCACGTATCAGAAGACCTAGTGCAAATAAAATCACCTTTTCCCAAGCTCCAGTCTCCTACACAAAACTCCATTGTTAACCCTTAAGGATATTTAAATCAAAAATAAAATAAAAATTATGTACACATCCAACCCAAACTGAAAACAGTTATATTTAACCTACCAATCATTCATGACCCTCTTTTGATGGGTAGTCTTCGACTATTCTTTTGTGTGTATATCAGTGATTGTGATTCTTTCTTCCATTGTTAATCTTTGAACTTTTGATCTACAAAATATGACCCTAGACTTGGCTTCCTTGAACCAGAAAATAGAGGTGAGGAACTGTCGTATTTTGGAGAGAGAATAAACTTGAGAGTGCTCTCCTACTTGGGAGAAATATGGAGAGAGACGTTTGGATAAGGGTGAATAGCTTTGGTTGCTGGTTTGGATGAGAATGAGAATTTTAGTTTTATTATTATTTTTTATTTATTTCCTTTTTCTTTAGGGTTAGGTTTCTTGTTATCCAATCCCAATTGGGTCGAACCAGATCAAGTGGGCTGGGTTGGATGATAGGGCTAAGTCTTAAATGTTGAAAATAACCTAATAGGTTGGATCAAATGTTGGACCATTCTATCTTTAAATCAACTTTCTAATGGCCTAAAGTCATGACTAATCCAGCTTTAAAATGCTACAATTAACTTAAATAGGCGCAACAACTAAAATCTATCTCACACTTTTTCTTCTTTTTTAAGCAACAACTCTGCATACAATAATTTAGTTGTTCTTCTTTTTCAGTTTTTTACACAATTCCAAAGTATAGGTGACTGTTTCCAAAGCAGTCTGTATTAGATAATACCGAACTTCAGTGATACTGATGCTTTGCAAGCATGGAAAGGTGGAGAAGAAGGAATTATGAATTCCACGGCTGCTCTAAAAAAGTGTGCCATTTTGATTTATTTTTTAAGATATATATGCGCTTAATTGACCTCCTGGCAAAATTCCAAAATAGACCTACTGAATATTAATTCTTTTAATTTCCTAGAAAATATTTGCATAACTTGTGATGTTTAATTGTGTGGGAATAGCATCGACTTTAGAGGTGATGTGAAAACTCAGTCCCATTTCAATTATAAATAATGAGATAGAGATACTTATAGTTATAAGGATTGAATATTCTATAACATGAAAAGAAACAAACTATGAAAAAATAATGAGATGTTTGATAAACTTGGACGATATTTCTCAACAATTTCACCATGATTTTCTATGTTCCATGAGATATAAGAGCTGCCTTATGCAAATAAATCGTTATTTCTCCTACAGAGTTTAGATCAACCCAGGATAACAAACTGAAGATGATTCAACAAAGTCATGATAACTAGATCCCATTATTCAGTAATATAGAGAACAAAAATATGACGGTTTTACATGAAGCTTCTAGCATGCAAAGCAATGCAAGTAAATGACCATACATGAGACAGCACCCCGCCTCCGTATCTCATTAATGGTAACTTCAACCTTATTGTGGTAACTTCAATCTCCGTCCGTGGGACCCCCACGATCATATGGATAGTTCCTTCGCAGGCGGGGATCCTTAGGAGCAGATCCTACTCTCCCCTTTACCTGCGAGGTTGATTCACCTTCGCTCCAGATCCTCCCTCGTGTGACGATTCCCGCTTAATCCAACTTTGCAGCCATCCATTCTTAACAATACGCTCTATCTCGTCCTGAAGGTGCTGGCACTCCTCCGTGGTGTGCCCATAATCATTATGAAAATCGCAAAAGAAATTAGATATGGGTTTGTTAGGAACATTATAAAGTTACCTGGCCATTTAAACTCCTTAATATTAGCCACGACTACCAACACATGCGCCCTGAGTGCCACTAGGAGCATATACCTCCTTGTTTCCATAGCCCGGGTGAGAAGACCTGGCCGATTGTCCTCCCTATACCTTTTTGAAACCCCCTCTCGCGACCCTTCGCCCCTCTCCCGCTTCTTATCTCTCTCGTCGTCCTTCTTACTCTTTTGAGCTTCCTCTAAGTTTTTATACTTTTCCGCCCTTGCCAAGAGGTAGTCGAAGTTCTTGGCAGACCTCTTGGCCACCGACCTAAAGAAATCTCCCTCCATTAACCCTTGCGACAAGGCACTCGCCAAAACCTCCCGAGTAGCGGAGGGCACTTCTAGGGCTGCCGTATTAAATTTCTTTATGTAACTTCACGGCTCATAATCGCTTTGCTTCATATTGAAAAGCGTCGGAGGGTTCTCCATGCTTCCGGAACTAGCAAACGGTGAAGAAAAGGTAGGCCGAATTCCTCGAATGAGCCTATTGAAGCATGTGGTAGCTGACTAAACCACTGCTGAGCCGATTTAGACAGAGTGGTAAGGAAGACTCGACATTTGACACCCTTAGAGTACCTGTGAAGAAGCACAGAATTCTCGAAGCGGCAAAGGTGCTCCCATGGATCTGTAGTTCCATCATACTCGTAACTCAATGCCCTAAAATTATTGGGCAAATCATCCGCCATGACTACCTCCTTAAACGACACCCCTTTCTTAACCGGTTCCCTTCCCGCCAATGCGCTCCTCATCTCTCTCTACAAATCACCCATCCTGGCTGCCATAAGTCCCTCTCCCCCATATCCCTCTCTCTTATCCTCCCCTCTGGAGGAGGGGTAGGCTCCCTCTCTACTCATTCTTCCTCCTCCCTCCTTACTAAAGCCGCGCCCACAACCCCCTGGATCAACACCGCCAACTGCTCTCTGGTGAACTGAAGTGATTATTCAGTGAACTGCGCACTCAGGTTCACTGGTAGAACCCTAGTAGCTAAAGGGTTTGATCCCACTCCTGGTGTTTCCAAAGTGGCATCCCCCACTCCATGTTCACCCCCTGTCGAAGTCTCCTCTCCAATAGGATGCAATGGCCCCTTACCCCTATCACCAACCCCACTCATATCTCACGTCTTAAACTAAAATGTTCTCATAGACGGCACCACTTGATTGTTCCCAAAAGGAGAACTTCCCAAGATGCCCAACCTGATCCTCTGTTGCCTTCCTACACAAGACTACCGAAGAGATTCTGGCGTTAGCACTCTGACGATCAAGTTAGTATAGTATTTTCTATAATTAAAGTAGTAAAAACAGTGTGTATATTATTTATGAGAGTTTTTTTGTCACAAGTCAGAACCCGTGGCCCCTATTTATACTATTTCGTTAGATCACCGACCTATACCTGGCGATTTCTAATTGGCCCTTACCTTCCACCTAATTTCTTCGTCCTTCCTGGTCATCCTCGTAGTTACTTGGAGTCAGATTCATTATGTCCCATCGCCGCCGTATACGTAGTTAATGTTCCTTAATATCCGTACTCTCTTTAATTAATGCTACATGAGGAGACTCGCCTACATTCTTCATGTCCCAAAAAGGATGTCTCTACCATTAATGCCCCATTGGGAGGGCTGCCGAGCATTTATGGCCTCCTGGGATGAGCTGCCAAGCATTTAATGCTCCCCAGATATGGCGGTCCATCATTAAATGCTGCATCGTCCTTGCTGCTGATCCCATAAATCGAGAAAAAGGGGAAAAGATATTTACTATGGGTCAAAGATCCCTTAGGACCGGTCAAACCTTGACTTCCTCTAACTGCCCTTATATAGACGGCGCCACTTGATCGTTCCCAAAAGATGAACTTCCCATGATGCCTAACCTGATCCTCTGCTACCTAGCTGCACAAGACTACCAGCGTTAGCACTCCGACGATCAAGTTAGTATAGTATAATTAAAGTTGTAAAAATAATGTATATATTATTTATGAGAGTTTTTGTGTATCAGCCACAAGTGAGAACCCATGGCGTCTCTTTATACTATTTGTTTAGATCACCCACCTAAACCTGGTGCTTTCTGATTGGCCCTTACCTTCCACCTGATGTCTTAGTCCTTCCTGGTCAACCTCATAGTTACTTGGAGTTAGATTTATTATGTCCCATCGCCGTCGTAGTTAATGTTCCTTAATATCTGTACTCGCTTTAATTAATGATACATGGGGAGACTCGTCTGCATTGTTCATGTCCCATAAATGATGTCTCTACCATTAATGCCCCATTGGGACGGCTGCCGAGCATTTATGACCACCTGGGATCAGCTGCCAAACATTTAATGCTCCCCAGATATGGCGGTCCATCATTAAATGATGCCTCGTTTGCCGGGCTGATCTCATAAATCGAGAAAAAGGGAAAAGATATTTACTGTGGGTCAAAGATCCTTTAGGACCGGTCAAACCCTGACTTCCTCTAACTGCCCTTATACTCTCTGCAGCCATGACTCATATCTAAATCATAGACGCAGACCAGGTCCATATTTTGGGTCGAATCAGTATCCATGAAGAACCTTGACCTCAAGAGATGTCATAAGTTCCAGTGAGCATATCAACAACAATTAATAGCTCCTCAACGTCAAAAACGCAATGAAAATATGCAGAAAGGGGGCTAGTGAATGAAAACAAAATTGAAATTAAACCCTAAATCTGACATTTGAATTTGAATCAGAACAAAATTGAAATTAAACCCTAAATCGAAAACCAAACTTAATAAAATATAGCCATAATACCTAAATGTTGATTTTTCAATTCTGGAACGGTGACTAATGGGCGACACAATAACGGCGGCGAATTATACAGTGTGGGGAAGATGGTGGTTGGTGGTAGCAGAGGATAATGAAACACTGAGTGTGGGGAATCGTACAGGGTGCGCGAATGGCAGTTGGCAAGCGGCAGAGATGAGGCGACGTCAGAGGCGTTTTTGGTTGAGTAGAAGTTTGGTTAATGTTACTTGTTTTAGAACGATGTCAAAACAATTGTTGTTTAATCTAAAATAATTTATATAAATAGACAGCGATTCCGAATTTATTTTACAATAGACATCGGTTCTATGAAATCGGTATATTTTATCAAGCGACAACACTAATTAGACACCGGTTTCTTACAAAACCGCTGTTATATGGGAAAAGACACCAGAAAAGTCTTAAAACTGGTGTCTTTTTTGGTGATGTTGATTAGCAGTTTTCTTGTAGTGAAATTTCAATGTACTGTGAAAATTTTAAATTAAGTGAATGAAATATATTTACATTTATTTAGTATTACTGCACCATACTGCCTCCAAATATATCATAATAATGAATGAATCAATTGTGTAGCACTCCATTCGTATTGAGTTACATATATACTTCCTCGTACAATTTCATAATATAGCACCCATTTCCCATTGAGTTACACTGAATCTGTAGAGTCTAATTTTTTTTAAAATTAGGTGAATGTGAAATCCATCATGATGAAATCAAGAATGATCAGTGATCAAATGTGTGCTTGCGTCACACCCTATCATTCTCTTGGAAAAATTTTGTTAGCATATATAATATTCCTCCTTATCCTCATATATATATGCCAACAAGATTCCCTTGGTCATTGGAACCAATCATCTATAACAGTATTATTTTATAATCGGTATTCTGGCTATATCAAGCTATAGTTTTATCATCCTTGTACTGAAATCATCAATCATATTCTTCATCATGGATTTATTTCTTTCTGTTGAATTCCTTTTGTCCTTTATGCTTTTTATGGAATGCTTTCATGGTATCAGATCCCAAGATTAAATCCTGGCTCGATGCGACTTGATACTTTTCTTCCTTTTTTGTTTATCCAAGCTATTAATGGCAACACCATCTAACATGACTGATCAGAGTCAAATGATTTACCCCAGAGTCAGCTTATTGGAGTCAAGCTGAATGAGGCTAATTACCTCATAGACACTAGATTTTGGCTGCTATCAATGGCTACGGTCTTCAGCAATACTTGACACGAGAAGCACCACCCCAACTTGATTTACTACTGACGCTGCTCGCAATAAGACTACTCTCAACCCAAAGTTCGCTCTATGGAAAAGACAAGATCAACTTATAGCATCTTGGCTCCTTTCTTCTCTTACTGAAAATCTGCTTGTTACTAATGTTGGATTGGTCACATCCAAAGACGTTGAAGAAAGGATCCATGGCCATGAAAGTCTCTCTTAATAAGGTCAAGGCATGTTGTGATATGTTGTTTACTGCAAGGGAGAAGATAAGTGAGCAGAGTCAAATTGCTTATGTTGTTTAAGATCTTGGATCTGAATATAACTCTGTAATGGTTTCAATCACCTCTAGGATTGAACCTTACACCTTGCTGGTGACTCATGCTCTGTTGCTTAGTTATAAAGCTAGGCTTGAAGGTTTGGATAGAACCCACATTAACACTGAGAGTTCTACACCAAATGTTAACATTACCACACATGAGTCGAACAACAGGAGAGGTGGTTCATCTCAATGTTTCAGAGGTCGAGGAAATGTTTCAAGCTACAACAATAGAGGTGGCAGAAACTCATTCAGAAAGGAGCTTATAGAGTCAAGGGTGGCAGAAGTTGGAACTCCAATTGAAAGCCAAGATGTCAAATATGTTTTGTTCTTGGTTATACTGCTGATAAATGCTTCCATATAAGTAACCCAACAACAACAACAACAATCATTTCAGGGCTCCAAATCATTCCAGCAATCATCCATGACAGTTTGGAGGAGGATCTGTAAACATGGCCAATAGATCTCAAGAGACTAATTATGACATTAGTTGGTTCCCCGATTCGGGAGACACTAATCACCTCACTTATGACTTGGCAACCTCAACATTTAAAACGATTATCAAGGAAATGACAGAGTTCATATGGGCAATGGCACAGGTTTGAATATTTGTCGTATTGGTCTTTCTATGGTTAAGCAACCATTTTCTTATCATAATCATGGATTCATGTTGAAAAATATACTTCATGTTCCTTCTATTACTAAAAATTTGATCAGTGTCTCTCAGTTTGCTAAGGATAATAGAGTGTATTTTGAATTTCATCCATCTTTTTATTTGGTGAAGGATGAAGTCGCTGGGGAAATTTTGCTCAAGAGGAGTGTTGACAATGGTCTTTACAAGTTCCATCTCTCATGTTCCACTCAACCATCTGACAGCTTCAACCATATTCATCACAACCATTCAAGTCTTATTCACCAGCCCTTTTCCTCCAAGACAACTAATACTATGCATCTCAAAGGCCAAGATTTAGATCTTTGGCACTTTAGATTAGGGCATGCTTCATATGACATTGTAAAGAAAGTCCTACAATGGTGTAATATTTCCTTTGATGATAAAAAAAATACTTATATTTGCTCATCTTGTTTAAAAAGCAAAAGTCATCAACAACCATTTCAATTGTCTAATTCAGAATATTGTGAACCTCTTGCCTTGGTCCATACTAATTTATAATGGCCTTCCCCTATTAAATTGACCAATGGATACACAAACTATGTTAGCTTTATTGATCATCATACTCGATACACATGGTTATATCTCCTCAAATCTAAGTTTGAAACCATTGGTGCCTTCACACATTTTAAAATTCTAGTTGAAAACCAATGCAACAAGAAAATAAAAATTGTACAGTCTGATGGTGGGGCTGAGTTCAAACCATTAAGCAAATCTTTTGCTGATTATGGTATTATTCACGGAATTTCATGCCCATATACTCCCCAACAAAACAGTCTTGCTGAAAGAAACCATATGCATCTTCTTGAGACTGCCCTTACTCTGTTGGCTCATTCAAGAATTCCTCAAAATTACTGGGATGATCATCACCTCTGCTGTGTTTCTCATCAATAGACTTCCATCCAAAACCTTTAATTTTAAGACTCCTTCTGAACTTCTTACATGTCATCAACCAAACTACCAATTCCTCAAGGTTTTTGGCGGTCTATGCTTCCCCCACCTTCAACCTTACAATAAGCATATAAGCTTGAGTATAGAAGTGTTTCGGGTACCTTTCTGGCTACAACTCTCAATATAAAGTTTATAAGGTTTTTATTGCCCAACAAAAAGATAATCATTACCAGAAATGTTGTCTTTGATGAAACCAAATTTCCTTTTCATCATAATCATTCCACTCAGGACACTCCTCAATCCACTACACTTCCCAGTCCCTCCTTCTATTCTTTACCCTTTAATACATTTTTTAACATCCCTCCGCCTTCCTTCTATTCTCCATCTGTGCATTCATTTCCTTCCCAGCCCGACTCTAATCCTAGTTCCAGTCCTCCCTCTTCCAGCCATTCTTTTCACCTAGCAGTTGAAATACCTCCTCATACTTTTATTCCCGGTGGCACTATAACCATAGACTTACCAATATGCACTGATGATTCCCCCTGCCCCTGTCCCTATTAACAATGTTGTTTGTTATGATACTCACAGAGATGCAGGTGGTCATCTAAATTTGACTCGATCTAAATGTGGCATATATAAGCCTTAAAATTATGCAGCGGTCCTTCAGTCTGATATTGAGCCACGTGCCTTCCAAGATGCTCTAGTTGTATCTGAATGGAAGGATGCTATGGTCAAGGAGTTTAATGCTTTAATCTAGAATCAGGCCTAGTCCCTTCTTCCTGCTTCTCAACTCCCACCAGATAAAAATTCAGATGGCTCTATTGCAAAACACAAGGCAAGACTTGTTGCCAAAGAGTTCACTCAATTACCTGGGCTTGACTACACAGAGACTTTTAGCCCTGTTATCAAACCTGTCACCATTAGAACTGTTTTATAAATTGCATTGGCCAATTCTTGGATAATACGACAACTTGATATTGATAACGCTTTTTTAAATGGAGACCTTGATACTGACATCTACATGGAGCAAGTTCCTGGTTTTGAGAAATGATCCTCCACTGGTGCACCACTTATTTACAAGCTCCACAAGTCCTTGAATGGTTTAAACCAAGTTTCTAGAGCTTGGAATTCAAAGTTGACCTTGGTGTTGCAGTCATTAGGATTTCTCATGTCCAAAGCATATAATTATCTTTTCTTCAAACACAAAGGTGAATCCCACATCATGATTCTTACATATGTGGATGACATTATCATTACTGGCTCTCACAATGTAGAAATACAGAGTGTTATTGATCATCTTCACAATCTTTTCTCTTTAAAAGACTTGGGGATATTGAACTATTTTATGGGAATTGAAGTTCATCACTCCAAGAGCGGTATTCTTCTTTGTCAACAGAAGTATGTCAAAGAGCTATTGAGCAAAGCATGAATGTCTGCAGCTAAAGGGTTGGCCACTCATATGGTTTCTCATCCTGTTTTATCCAAATTTCAAGGACAACCAACCTTAGATGATGTTTTATACAGACAAATTATTTGAGGACTTCAATATGCCACCATGACTAGACCATATATTTCCTATTGTGTTAATAAAGTGATTCAATACATGCAAAACCCCTTGGATAGTCATTGGAAGGCCGTGAAGAGGTTGAGATATTTATCACGGACTAGTGATTATGGTTTATTTTTTGTTGTTGGTTCTCTTAACAGGCTCACAACATTCTAAGATGCAGATTGGGGTTCATATGTTGATGATCGAAGGTCTACTAAAGGTTCTTGCATGAATTTTGGCCCTAATTTGATCTCTTGGAGTGCAAAGAAACAGAGCCACTGTATTAAGATCCAATACAGAGGGTGAGTATAGGAGCATTGCTCATACTACATGTGATATTCATTATCTTCACTTTCTGTTCTCTGAACTTGATTTATCCATTCACAAACCTACCACCTTGTGGACTGATAATTTAGGAGCCATTTCTTTTTTAGTCAATCCGGTCTTCCATTCCAGGACTAAGCACTTTGAACTTGATCCACACTTTGGTAGAGAGAAGGTTGCAGATAAAATTATTTTTGTGCAACATGTTCCTGCAATTGAACAAGTTGCAGATGCCTTAACCAAGCCTTTGTCTGGTCAATTCTTCATTCGGCTTAGAAACAAGTTGAACGTTATTTCTAAGTCCTCTCGAATTGAGGGTGCCTGAAAATGGTACGTGTAAATTATAAGTACATTTAGGGGCTTATTTTAATATATATTTGATACATTTCCATGTATATTTAGTGTATTTTGGTTGGTTTCCTTTGTTGGGCATGTTACTGCATACATTTGTGTATTTTATGGAAAATGGAGCTAAATTGGAAAAAAAGCGATTGCACATTCCAAAGGATATGTCAAAAGGCAAAGTACGAGCAAATATGTGAAGGAAAGAGGCATGGACAGTCGAACAAAAGAGAATTTGCTTCGAAAACGTCCAAACGCGCCAACTAATTTCAGCACTGGCAGGGTTTAGAATTTTGGCGATAACGTTCTCTACAAAATTGATATTGAGCTGATTCAAGTGGCTTTCAAAAGTTAAGAGAAAGGCTACAACTTGTATGAAGAACCAGGAGTAAAATCCGACCGCACGACCCAACCGTGTGGGTTGACACGGTCGTGCGATGTGTGTTACGGCTGAATACGAGTCCTAATCCCGTCAAAACTCTACCAGTGATCTCTCCAAGCACCTATATAAAGGGACCAAGGCCTTGCACGAAAATACAACTGGAGATATCACAAAATATAATACAATACATAAGATTACACAAATTGAAGGTCTTCTGAGAGATGAGGGCTATGTTACGGAGAGCACCACAAGGTCTTTTACATCTACGGAAGCACAAGAGTTTTGAAGGCTTGGAGGGAAGATCCATCCTAACAAAAAGGGTTTTTTTCTTAGTTTAGATCTCTTGTCTGTCAAACTATTGATTTCAAGTTTGTCTATGAATTTGTTATCAATGTTGGGCTAATCTTTCGGATCCTAGGGCATAATCGAAACTGTGGATTCATGTTAAATTTTGATTGATTATTTTTTTAATTAGTTTATGTGTTCTATTTTATGAATTTGAGTGATTATTTTAATTTCTTATTATCTGATCAATGTTTTGCATGTCATATTTGTTAGTCCATAATTCAGGAGATGAGTTCTAACAAAGACAGAAATCGAAGTCAGACATACGGGTATAGAGTCGGGATGCTTATAACTATTTGTGGGGAGTCATTCAATTCTCAGATCTGTTGGGAGTTAGTATTAATTGTTGAGTAAGAATGCTAGCAATTAATATTAATCTACTGTTTATTTGCTTCGGGAGGGGGAATAAACTATTATAGAAATTGAACCCATAGAAACACATGAATGGACATCTTAGCCATTGACAAAATTAGATATGACAAATTAGGTTTGACCAAGTTGAATAGACATCTTAGCCATTGACAAAACTTCCAGTTCAAAACCTTCCGTGGGCCATCCATTGGAATTTGGAAAGGCTGGTTAAGGGTCAAGATTTTCCGACCCCAATGAACTGTCGGTTTCTAAACTGTCAGTTAACCATTGTTTCTTTTAAATGTAACTTCCTAAATCTATATATTATATATTATATACCTAAACTAATGTTAGTGCAAATACATTACAATAATCTACCTACCTTTAAAAGTATGAATATTTCTGTGAAAAATTCTACTGACCAAAATTACCCTTTGGTTTTCTAATTTTTGATGGAAATAGTGAAATTATAAAGAAATATCTCTAATTGACATCTAACCCACGTACAAAAAAACTGAGTCTTCATTCTCTTTCAGACTGACATTCAAATGACAAAAATGATATTCAAAGGGCAGTGACTCGAAGGCAAAAATGAGACACTCTCGGGGATGCTCTCGGCGATCTGTTGCTCTGATTTTAGGTTCCCATCTCATTAATAGCGAGGTCCCATTTCAATTATACGTGCATAGTTTTAGTTTTTTACCCTGGTAACAAAAAAACTAGGTTAACAACTTTTATGGTTTCAATCACTCTTGACATTGCAAATTGAATCCATCAAAACTAATTTTTATGATTGTGATTTACATTCTAAATCCGTGTATTTGAACACTAATTTGGCATTCTGTGCAGGTTTATCTATATGCTAGCTTGTGATTTTCGGTTATAAATCAATGTCTCATTCTAAGTTTTGTTGAAAATTTTGATATTGACTGTATAGTAACATCATATTCTTTTGTAGTGTTGTAAATTTAAGGAATTATATAATTTAGAATTCCTTCGCTCGAATTTGCAATTTGAGGGTGGGTGCTTTTTTCTTTCAGAACCTGCAATGGCACATGTAATGTCTTTTCGGAGGCGAAAGGTGGATTTTGGAAGGAAGTGTGTATATTTGGTATCATCACTTCTTTCTACTATAAAATCATGAATAATTCTGCAAACTTTCGAGTAGATTGAAATAACCCTTGTTAAGAAATTTATCTTGTAGATTTGATGATACCATGTAAAACTTAAACTAGGAAATTGGCACCCCATTTTCCTTGTAATTTGTATTGTAATAGTTAGCGCTGAGAGAGCTGAGTCAAGTCAGCTAGGCCAAGAAACCCCCAAACAATTTTCTAATGTGCAATATGATTATGGCACTGACAGATGACAATCTCTTAGAGTCATGTCCTTTGGCTATAGGTTGGTTGGATCATCTTATAGCACTAACCCCTCAGGACCCAGGCAAGTATGGGTACCTAAAAATTAATTTCCTTGATTTCAGGTTCAAGAAACAGCTGAGTGCCAAGGAACCTGGTACATGGACAGTGGTTGTTCTAGACATATGACAGGAAACAAGAAAATGTAAGTCCAAGCGGCTACGATAATCTAGAGGGGGGGTGGATAGATTATCTCCATCTTTTCAATTTTACCCTCTTTTTCGAACCGAATGCTCAAAAACAATAATAAAGGTGCGGAATGTAAACAACACACGTCGATTTAAAGAGGTTCAACCCACCTAGGGCCTAATCCTCTACCACCCAAGTATATCCGGGATGGATTTCAAAAAGAAAAAGAATTTTATTAATTACCAAAATTAATACAACACCAACTTACAACAACACCTTGAAGAGCACCACACTCTTCTTCAACACCACCTTTGAAATTACCACAATCTCTCTTGAAGATTACCACAATCTCCAACGGCACCTTGTGAAGATTACCACAATCTTCAACCTTGAAGAATACCAAATTCTTCAATACCTCAATAAGAAGATCACCACAATCTTCTTGCACCCATCGACCGATCGGCGTGCGGGCGGCCGGTCGACCGCTGACCATCCCAAAGGCAATTTTCCATTCTCCAGAATTTTCAAAATTCGATTTTTCACCCCAAAAGTTTTAAAACCTTGCAAAAAGATAATTATGGACTAAATCCGACAAATATGAGTTTCGAGAAGACACTTATACGTGAAAAACGAGTAGTGCCCTTTTAAGAAAAATTTATAAAATTATTTATGGGCATTTGAGGGGTTAAAAAGAAATATTTTGAAAGATATGTGCATAGACAGAAAATCGAGTTCTAGTAAAAATACGAGTGAACATACCTCGATGGTTTAAGAAACTTGATGAAGAAGTATCCAATAAATATGAGATATATAACCTACACAATTCTCAATCAAATATTGCACAAAATATAATAGTACAAGTGTAGGCAAGTGATAAGGGAAAAATAAAAATCCATAAGAGTTTAGAAGTAACATGTAAGGTCTTCTTTTTCAAAAGGTTTTAAAAATACAAATAAGTTTTGAAGACCTTAATTTAAATACATGAAAACTCATTTTGCAATTAAGACACAAATAAAAACATGCATAGAAATAAAATAAAATGCATATTTAAATGGGGAGATACGGTTTACCAATTATGCCGTTTCCATGGGTTGTGTATTTCCCAATGTTGATGATATCTTCCCCTTGAGAAGTCACTTTGTTGATGATGGCTTCTTTGATTACTCCATTTCCAAGGTTTGTTACCTTCCCATTGTTGATGGTCTATTCTTCTTTGAAAATCATCTTGTTGATGATGTTTTTGCCATTTCCAAGGATTGTGTTCTTCCCATTTTTGATTATATCCTATTCTTGGAAATTGGTTTTGTTGAAAATGTTCTCTCCTTCTTTGATCAAATGACGCGGTCATTTGATGTCTTCTTGGCGGTATAACTTTTCTCCGATCATTATTTCGCCGGGTACCTAATACAACATTATTTTGTGGTACCCTCAAGTGTTTGGGTCCTTTAGGATTAGCTTTGAGACTTTTAGGTCTCCAATAATGATTAGAGCTATTTTTAGCCCGACAAATATTAGCCGTATGACCCTTTTTACCGCAATAAAAGCATGTAATAGTTCTAGGAGCATAATGACCAACGTTCTTAGGGACTTGATTCTTTTTCATGTGATTGACACCCTTAGGCTTATGATCAAGTTCTAGTTTCGAATTATCACAACAATCAATAATATTGGTCATTCTATCGGTACTCAAGTTGGATTTAGATAAATCATTTTTCAAGCAATTTATATCCTCAACAAGAGTACTATTTTCTTTCTCAAGGTTTGTAACCTTGTCAAGAGTGGTGGTGTGAGCATATGATAGTGATTCATAGGAAGTAAATAAACTATCCTTATCATTTTTCAAAACAATGAATTCCTTTTTCAAATTTTTGTACTTAACAAGTAAATTTTGGAATTCATTTTGAAGATCATCAAAATCATTTTGCAAATCACTATAATCATTTTGAATAACAATATCATAGGAAGTAGAGGGTTTAAGATATACCTCGTTTTTCTTCTATGCCCGTAAGACAATATTCAACTTCCTCATAGTTGGAAGTTGTAAGAGGCTTGTTCCTTATATTTGACATTGTATCCCTTTGAGAAGTAGATGTTTTTGTTTGACTCCTTTCATTTGCAAATACTCCATAGATGGCTTCTAATTTTTTCCATACTTCATGTGCCGATCGAATTCCTACAATATATTTATATTCCAAATTAGTAAATGAACAATACAAAATATTGAGAGCTTTACCGTTTAAGGAGATGATTTTCTTCTCTTCATCATTGAGCTCTTTGAAGCCTTTGGAGGTGTGTGGTGTATCTTTCATTGGAATGGATTCTCCATTGATGATGACGTTCCAAATATCGAACCCGCAACCTTGTAAATAATATTTCATTCTTTATTTCCAAAATATATAATTTTTGGAATCAAATAGAGGTGGCTTGGTGGTGGAGGTGCCGGATAGATGAGCTTCGTTCGTAGAGGGGGGGTGAATAGATTATCTCCATCTTTTTGATTTTACCCTCTTTTTCGAACCAAATGCTCAAAAACAATAATAAAGATGCGGAATGTAAACAACACACGTCGATTTAAAGAGGTTCAACCCACCTAGGGCCTAATCCTCTACCACCCCAGTATATCCGGGATGGATTTCAATAAGAAAAAGAATTTTATTAATTACCAAAATTAATACAACACCAACTTACACAACACCTTGAAGAGCACCACACTCTTCTTCAACACCACCTTTGAGATTACCACAATCTCTCTTGAAGATTACCACAATCTCCAACGGCACCTTGTGAAGATTACCACAATCTTCAACCTTGAAGAATACCAAATTCTTCAATACCTCATTAAGAAGATCACCACAATCTTCTTGCACCTATCACCTAGATCATCCAAGTATGTTCTTACCACAAGAACACTCACAAGGATATCTTGTGTTGAATGATAACCAAAAATCAAGATTACAACTCAATAATGAATATTACAATTTGAGTGCAAAGTGTAATCAAGAATAGCCTAGACCTCAAGGATGTGAAAGTGATAAGCTAGGCAAAATTACAACAAGAATAATAACAATGAAAAACAAATATTTGCTTGAAGTGTATCTTGTTGTGTTGTACCTCAATTGTTGTATTGGTTGCTCCAAAACTTCCTCTATTTATAGGAGATGATTGATCAAGCATAGGCTCCTCTTGGGGATTGAAAATCTGCAGAAAAATACAATTAAAATCAAGAATATAGTTTGTTAGAAATCAATCCCACATTTTAAGGAAATATGTCCGCTATCAAACGGTCATATTTTTGCTGTCAAAGCACAGGGCGACCGGTCGCACAGAAATAGAAGTTTGAAACGAAACACAGAAAATTTACACAGGGCGACCGGTTGACGTAGGGTTCGACCGGTCGTCCCTGACTTCAACCGGTCCCCCTCATAGGTTTGAGAAGAGAAAAACGTTCTGTTTCAAAATAAACGTTCAGTCCGGTCGACAGTCGGTCGACCGGGCCGACGCCACCGGTTCGACACCCTGGTCGACGGTCGACCGACTTTTTCACTTCTCATTTTTAGTACCAAAATCATCTTCAGGTACGGGTTGCCTTATACGGCGATCGGTTGACCTTGAGACAGAAAAGTTGTCCAATTTTTGTCGAAAATAAAACCCAAGAAATACTCCGAAAATTTAGTAAAAACATTTTAAACCAATCGGAAGTATTTAGACAACATTTAGAAATCTTGTTTTTGAAGTAAAAACATATAAACATAAAATCATAAAAAGTGTTGTCCAATTTTATCTGAAGTAAAACTTGAAGAAATACTCCGGAAAATATTAAAACCATTTTAAATCATTTAGGAGTATTTGGACAACAATTAAAAACATTGTTTTGGTGTAAAAATAAAATCATCAAAATTAAGATAAAAACATGTATCAAACAGAAAAACCTTTCAAGATTCTAGGAGATTAAAGGTGCAAAAGTCATATTTGGAGGAAATGAAGCTCCAGGGGAAATCAAAGGCACATGATCATCAAGAAGAATGAATTGGAAATCACAGATGTTGCTTATGTTGAAGGCCTAAACTTCAACTTGCTAAGCATCTGCCAACTCTGTAACAAGGGCTACAATGTTGGATTCAATATGGGAGTGTGGCAGATCAAAGATGCTGAATCAAATGAAATAGTCTTTGCGCAAGGATCAAGACAAAAGAATATGTATGTGGTAGAGTGGTCTACTGCTACACCAAGCACCTGTCTGTTAGCAAAGAGCACAACCGAATCAAGTTGGTTGTGGCACAAAAAGCTGAGTCATCTGAATTTCAAGACAATCAACAAGCTAGCAAGGAATCATCTTGTGGAAGGATTGCCAGACTCAGTGTACAAGAAAGAAAGTGTATGTGATGCATGCCAGATGGGAAAGCAAATAAAATCTTCATTCAAGGATAAGCCAAGTCCTTCTTCAACAAGGATATTACATTTATTGCATATGGATTTATTTGGTCCAGTTGAACCAGCCATCATAAGTTGAAAGAAATACACCTTGGTGGTGGTAGATGATTATTCAAGATATACATGGATAATCTTTATGTGTAAAAAGAAGGAAACTTTGTAGAAGTTACCTCAGCTGATGAAAAGAGTTCAAAATGAAAAGAGCCAAATCATTATAAAGATAAAGTCTGACAGAGGAACTGAGCTTGTCAATGGGATAATAACTCAGTATAGTGTTGAAAATGGTATTACTCATGAGTTGTCAGCTGCAAGAACTCCACAGCAGAATGGAGTAGCTGAAAGAAGGAACATAACTCACGAGGAAGCTGCAAGGTCCATGTTAGCTGAAGTTGGATTGCCTAAGAGATTTTGGGGTGAAGCCATTAACACAACATACTATACTCAGAATAGATGCATGATCAATAGGCAATTGACCAAAACTCCCTATGAGATTTGGATAGAGAGAAAGTCAAATGTTGGATACTTCAGAATATTTGGATATAAATATTTCATCCATAACAATGGCAAAGATAATTTGAAGGCTTTCGATGCTAAAGCTGATGAAGGTATCTTTTTGGGATACTTAGCTGAGAGCAAAGCCTATAGAGTGTTGAATAAGAGGACTATGGTCACAGAAGAGTCTATCCATGTGGTTTTTGATGAACCTAATGTAAATGGAGAATATATTGAAGAGTTAGCTGACAAGCTGAATTAGCCAACTATATAGAAGAGTCTTTATGTTGAAGCTGAATAAGAGCAAGCAACCCATATGAAGATGAGATAGCTGAATCTCAAAAGACAGCTGGAAAGTCTGCAGCTGAATGAAGATGAAAGAGTTGTTCAAGGCAACTTAGCTGCGAGATGGCTGAATCCAGGAGACTTACTCCAACCTGATGTGAGATGGCTGAGAGACCATCCACCAGAGTTAGTTATTGGAGATCTTAGAGATGGTATAAGAACCAGATCCAGAGCACAACATGAAGTAATGTTCACTTGTTTTATTTTCCAGATAGAGCCTAAAGATTCCCAGATAGAGCCTAAAGATGTGTCTCAAGCATTTGATGACAAACATTGGATTCAAGCCATGCAAGAAGAGTTGAATCAGTTTGAAAGAAACAAAGTATGGGAATTGGTGCAGAGACCAACCCATCACAATGTAATACGCACAAAATGGGTTTTTAGAAACAAGATGAATGAAGAAGGATCTGTTGTAAGAAAAAAAGTAAGATTGATAGCCAAAGGGTATTGCCAAGAAGAGGGTATAAATTTTGATGAAACCTTTGCTCCTGTTGCAAGATTAGAAGCAATAAGGATGTTTCTTGCTTATGCTGCACATAAGAACTTCACTGTGTATCAAATAGATGTGAAAAGTGCATTTCTGAATGGACTGCTAGAGGAAGAAGTCTATGTTGAACAACCTCCAGGTTTTGAGCAGAAAACTATTGGGGATAAGGTATATATGCTCAAGAAAGCATTATATGGATTGAAACAAGCACCAAGAGCATGGTATGATATATTGTCTCAACTTCTAACTGACAATGGATTCACCAAAGGAAAAGATGATAGAACACTCTTCAGAATTCAAGATGGAGAGAGTATACTGCTTGTTCAAATAAATGTGGATGATATCATTTTTGGATCCACAAACAAAGAGATGTGTGATAAGTTCTCAAACCTCATGCAAGGCAAATTTGAGATGGGCATGATGGGAGAGCTGACTTTCTTCCTAGGACTCCAAGTCAAGCAATTGAAGGATGGAACCTTCATAAGTCAAACAAAATATACCAGAGATTTAATGAAGAAATTTGGTATGAAAGAGAAGTCTTCTGTGAAAATACCAATGAACACATCAGTCAAGATGGACATGGATGCAGATGGCAAGGTTGTAGATCAAACATTATATAGAGCACTCATTGGATCAATGCTCTACCTAACAGCGAGCAGGCCAGACATCACTTTTGCAGTAGGTGTATGTGCAAGATTTCAATCTGCACTAAATGAGAGCCACATGACTGCAGCCAAAAGAATCCTAAGATATTTGAAGGTGGATTCAAGCTTATTGGTTACTCAGACTCAGACTATGTTGGATGTAGAGTTGACAGGAAGAGTACTTCAGGTACATGTCAAATGCTTGGAAATAGATTGGTTTCTTGGTTCAGTAAGAAACAAAACTCAATAGCCACATCTATAACTGAAGCAGAGTACATAGCTGCGGGCAGCTGTTGTGCCCAAGTCTTATGGATGAGACAGTAGCTGAGAGATTATGAGGTTGAAGAAAAAGATATTCCAATTATGTGTGATAACACTAGTGCTATTACAATCACTCAAAATCTTGTGTTGCATTTAAGAACAAAGCACACTGATGTCAGGTATCATTTCATAAGAGATCATGTTGAAAAGAAAGTCATCACCTTAGAATACATCTCAACTGATAAGCAGTTAGCTGATATATTCACAAAGCCTCTTTGTGAATCAAGATTTGAAGAACTCAAGAATGAGTTAGAATTAATTGAGCTGAGTTGAAACTCAGAAGACTTAGTCAGTAGAGAAAGAAGATAAGAAAATAAGAGCAGAGCAAGTTTCACACTTCAGCCAAGTGAAACAGTCTTATCGAGAAGTCAGCTGTATCGAGTTTGCTGACAGCTGAGTCACTTCATGGGAAGAGAGAAGCAGAGTTAAGTCACTTTGCATATAAGCTGAATCATTTATGAGCTAAGTGACAAAAACGCAGTCGTTTTAAATGAGCGGGAATGTTTTTAAGGATGACGTCAACGTAATAATGATGGTCACAGTAAAAGTTGCACAGTAAGCATATGATTGGATATAAATGCTGTTGCATTAAATGCGATAAATTAAATGCAGTTTTGACGTCTTAATCTGAGCCGTTGATCTCGATCAAAAAATTCAAAATCCGAAATGTGTCCTTTCACGTCCCTTATATATGGAAGGTTTGCATTTCTCTCACTTACGCGAACTGTTCATATTCAAAGCAAACCAAAGCAAAGTTCTTTTTTCTCTCGAAAACCTAAGTACTCTCAAGCACGTTTTACGCTTTTTGATCGGTAAAATTCACTGAAAATGGCACCAAAGTTCGACTATGTTAAGCTCTCAAAGCAAATCCACTCAGGATCGTCAGTGGACTTTGACGGTATGGTGAAAAAGGGTGTTGATGAGACCCTTGTTCTGAAGATTGCGAAGATGTTAGAAAAGTCAGGTCTCAAGGTTTTTCTGACCATGGAGTACTCGCATACCTATCTCGAGGAGGTATCGATGTTTTACGTTAACGCAGAGACGCAGGACGAAGTAATCAAGTCTTCTGTCCACAGCAAGGACATAAAAATTAGTGCAAAGGACCTTGCGGAGCACTACTTATTGCCGTCAGACGGCATGAAGGAGATATTCGAAGCTAATGTCGACTTGGCTTCTGCATGGAAGGAAGTAGCCAAACTCGAATGTGCTGCTAAGGTGGTTTACACAGTAGACAAAAAATTGCTGAAGGACGACTATCACAAGTTGATGGATATCGTCTCAAAATGTGTCGACATGAAGTTTGGCAGCTTCAATCAGCTGTCCAAGACTAAGTTGATCGTCATTGCTGTGATCATGCAAGGAAGGAAAGTCAACTGGGCTGAGTTCATCTACAACAGACTCTGGCAGAACGTGATGAACAAGACCTTTAAAGAGGATGGGTCTGTTGGATGCTCACTACAATATGGCCTTGTGAATGGCCATTTGCTGGAAGTGAAGGGTATTGCTCTTCGTCATGGTAAGCCTTTCAACGTAAACAAGAAGATGTTTAGGGCAAACCTCTCGGTGCCCAGAAGAGAGCCCATGCAAAGTAGACGGATACGAGTTAGGGGGAATCAGTGGACCCCGAGGACACAGCATGCTACCCCTGTCCCGAAGAAAAAAGTTGCCCCTACAGCTAAGAAAAAGAAAGCACCTGCCTCTGCAGCCGAGTCCCCTGCCCGAGCAACCGAGTCTCCTGCCCTTGCAGCAGAGAATGAGAAGGAACCCTCTCTCTCTTCTCTAGTCTTAAGAAAGAAGAAGACTGCCAAGACGAGAAAGACATCTGCCTCTAAGAAAAAACCAATTGTGTTCACTGTTGATGAACCAGAGGATGTTGAACCAGAAGTTCCTCTGAGGAAGAAAAGATTGTTCAAGCGATCTGAACTTGAGAAGAACAAAGCTGAATCTTCTACCCAGCCAGCAATAGAAGTTGAGACTGCTGATATTCAGGAAGAGCAGTCTCCTAAAGTCATTGATGAATCCATAAAGTCTGCTAAGGGCGATCAGCAAAGACCTGTTGAAGACCCAGCTGTGTGAGAGACAGCTGAGGAGAGTGAAGCAACAGAGACAACCGAGCCTTTTGTTGAAAAGGTTATCTCTCCCCCTGCAACTGATGTTGTTGCTTATGAGGAAGAGCAAGGTCTCTTGCCTCAAGTTCCAGAAATTAGAGGAGAAGGAGAATAAGATGATGACGATGTAACTATGTATTCTCCACATTATCCAGACATCCAGCGACGTCTACGAGAATGGAGAGCATGGAAGCTAGATCACTCAAGGGTGCAGTTCACTCGACTTAAGTATATAGAAGAAGAAGAAGAATTGCTCCGATTTCTTGGAGTTGAAACTGTCAGCCAATCTCTCAACGAAGAAAATTGTACGGATGAAAAGGATAAAGTTGAGGAGCGATCGCAAGCATTGTAAAAATAAAAAATATGCGAATTTACAGGCTCCCCAGGTCACACTCATACACATCTTGATGTGTTTTCTGAAAGTGATGAGGATCCCACTGCTGCAGCCGAGAAGTTAGATATGATGCAGGCTGTGAGGGAATCCAGAGCAATCCATGAGCAACAGTTGTTAAAAGGACCAGGAGAATCATCTCAATCTCTCTTGCAAACCGACCCTCTGGGAGTGGCACAAAGACATTGCCTCGGTTGTTCTTTGCGGCCCACGTCCCCTGTACACTCAGAGGATGGATCCAAGGGCACTGGCGATGAAACTGGGAAATCGGGCACCCATGTTGAGCCAACCCCTGAAGAAGGTGTGTTACCACCTGCCCCAGCGGCTGAGCACTCAAAGGAAAAAGCCGCGAGTCAGGAGCAGAGTGACCCCATTATCAGTCACTCAGCTGGTGAGCCAGCTGAGAGGGAAACTCTCTCCACCACAGCAGGGTTGGAGGATGCTGTGGAAGACTCACCCATTGAGCAAGGAGGCGAAATAGAAAAAGAAAATGAACCTCAGCAGAGTGACATTGACGAAGCTTGGACAATTGAGTCTATCCCAGCTGAAGTGTCAGCTGCTTTGAAGGCCAATGACACTGTTCTTACAGTCGAGGCACAGGATGGTGATGCCCTGGGAGTTAACACTCTGGGCAGTGAAAGTGCAATCCAAGGAGTTGACACTCCTATGGATGCCATGGTCGAATACTCTAAGACAACTGCGACTGTCGAAGGGAATATAGAAGACCCTAAGACAGTTGAGACTGTCGAAGGGACAACTGAAGGCCTCGCATCAGTTGAGTCTGCTGGGGGTATTGAAGGCCCAAGGGAGATTGAGACTTCCCTGGGTACTAGTCAAGAAGCTCAGAACATTCATCCTCTGGACAACGCTAATGCAGAACAGGAAATAAGCGCACTCCATGATTCCCAAGAAAACTTAGACACATCCTTCTTGGGATCCGATGATGAAGCTGAGTCTACTCCAGTAAAAGAGGATGTTCAAAAATCTAAGAGCCAAATCAGTGAGAAAGCGGCTCACCAAAAGTTCAACTTTGATAATGACCCAACTCCACAAGTCTCATCATCATCCGATGACGCTGATGATAAAGCCGAGGAATAGGTAATTCATTTAGAAGAATCTACTGAGACCGAGAAAGCTGTTAAGACAACTAAGGCTCAATCAGCTGGGCAACACATTTCACAAGCTCCAGCTGGAACCGAGTCATCTGCACAGGCTCCCATAGCTGCAGCAGTAACGACTCCACCATCTCCGTCGCAAGCTTCCATATCTGTGACGGATGCCGATAAAGCTCCCGCAGCCGAGGCAAATCAAGCTGAGTCATCGCAGGCACAATATTCGTAGACCATCCCTTATGTGCGTGATGATGCCTTTCAAGAGATGTTTCCATTTACCAAAATCCTACCCGAATTGGAAGAAGAGACAGCTGCTGAACAAAGAAGGTTCACTGTCAGAGAAGATCCCATAATTTATACCGACACTATTGTACCAACAGACTTTAACTTCGATGCAGAATGGCCCACAGCTGAATCAAGTGAGACAACTGAGATCCATGAGGTCTTCAAGAAGATCTGTGAGGAGATTGAGAAGACCGAACGACACCAGGCCTCACTGGACTTAAGACTGGACAATAAGGATGCCACTCTCACAACTGACTTGAGAGGGATCGTGGTACGGATCAGGAAGTGGTCTCAACAGCAGTCTACCATGCAACTCGAGCAAGATCGTTATTTCAAGGCACTATATGGAAGAATGCTTGTCTGGAGTGCTGACAACACCTTGAGCAGGCAAATGATGCTGGAATACATCGAAAGGTTACATGAGTCTCACAAAACTGAAATGGAGTTGCTGCAACAATTTCAACAGAAAGAAATTCTGCGACTTGAGAATGCTATGAATGACAAATTCATCCTACTCATCGCTGAGATGAAGTTAGTGACAGCCGAGTCCAAGGCAACTCACTCAGAATTTCGAGCAGCATATGACGTATCCGACTCCAAACAGAACTCAACTATAAGGAGACTGGATTTCATGCTCGCAGGCATGTTCCCTGGAGTTCGTCTCACATTTGATGATGCCAAAAAGGGGGAAGAGAAGCTCCTCAAGGGATCAAAAGAAGAACAGCTGAAGAAAAATGCAGCTAAGATAAGTTCAGCTGAGAAGAAGGGTAAAACAACTGAGGGAGAAAGTTCGAAGGATCTAACTTTGATGATAGCTGAAACCCCCCAGCAAGGTCATGTTACTGCCTCTATCCTAAGCAAACTCCCTGTAACCCTACCCATTGAGCACTCTGTTGTGCTAATGTCGGAGAAAAGGAAGATCATTGAAGCAGGGTTTGAGGAGTTCTCTAAAAAGCAGGATGCTCGAGTTCAAGAAGTGCTAAAATAGTATGGTGGTATCCCAGCAGAAAAAGATCAAGATGTTATGCCTGATAATGGATCTAAGCATAGATCAGTCGAAGAATTCAAAACGCTCGAATCAGAAGGCTATTTCCAAGGAATGGCTCGAGCTCAAGCCTGGGATTTGTACTGGGAAAAAGGTATGGCATTATGTCAAGAAGCGGAAAAGCGGCGATCTCCCGGACCACTCTCACCGAAAACGAAGACTCTCTGAGTGTAGTATACACCCGGAGGCGGAGAGGAAGAGCCGAGTCGGTAGAAGCGGAGAGTCGGCAGAGCGAGCAAGAAGTGGTGGCAGAAGAGGTTACCTACCTCAACAAAAACCCAAGGATGTTGAATATGTTGACCCTGACAAGAAGGGCTTGATCTATTGGGCTAGATACGACCAATTAGCCAACCTTTAAGTGGAAAGGAAGAAGGTTGAGGCGGTGAGGAGACAAGAAGAAGAAAACGAGAGGCAAACTCATCAATGGCTCGAGAGGAAGCAAAGGGATGATGCTTCCAAACGGGCCTATGAAAAGAAGAAAGGAATGGAAGAAGAAGAGAAGAAGAGGAAAAGAGCTGAAGAAGGCAGATTTAGAGAAGAAGAAGAGTCAAGAAGGAAGCAGCGAAGACGTTGAAGTGTTGTTGCTAACCCCTTCATGTATTTTTATGTAAATACACTCATGTAAGTCTTCTGTAATATACTTAGTGAATTTTTGTGTAATTGTTTCACTTTATATGAACTCTTGTATCTTAGCTTAGAGATGTGTATTGCTCTGATAAAGAAAGCTATGATACCAAATGTAAATAGCTGTGTAAAGGACAAAAATACTATCATCAATAAATCGATATATTTCAAGCATGCATTCTTTGTTACTGCATTGTCTGTATGTATCTTTGTTGTTTATATTTTGTTGAGTTTATTTAAGTTTTGGCATCATCAAAATAGGGGGAATTTTTAGGAAATTTATCTTGTAGATTTTGATGATACCATGTGAAACTTAAACAAGGAAGTTGGAACCACATTTTCCTTGTAGTTTGTATTGTAATAGTTAGGGCTGAGAGAGCTGAGTCAAGTCAGCTATGCCAAGAAATACAAGAAGTCAACTGGAGACTAAATTGAACACTCCGTTGTGTGACAGCTGAGTATGGCAAAGAAGAAAGTCAAGAACTCGACTGAAGGAGAATCAGCTGAGGAAAAACTGTGAGAAGAGTCAGTCAAGTCAACTCAAGGAAGCCGAGTCTCAAGTTGAAGTGACAGTTGAGTCATCCAAGGACTAAAGAAGACTCGATTCACCTGGGGATTAAAAGACAGCAGTCAAGTCAAGACAACTAAGTTAGATCCGTTGATGAAAGTCAAGAATGTTACTCAGAATAGTAACATGCCTGAGTTGTCAGAAGTAAAGTGTTAGTCCCAGTTTTGTGCAAAAGGAATAAACCAATGGGAAGCACTGCACCGTGTCAGAAAGTTTGAAATGCTGCAAGACATTTAATACGAGGAAATGTCAACATCAAGGACTGCAGACAAGACAAGCCAACGAACACAAGTGACTTTTGAAATTAGCCTATCTCTTCAACGGGCACAATTTCAAAATTGCACTATAAAAGGCTGAGGAATTTACTGAAAAAAGGTTACCTGAACCACGAACAAGCAAGCAACATTCAAGCAATTAACGTGCAATATTCTCAAGGATATTCAAGCAAATCCTCAAGCCTAAAACTCGAAGGAAATCGATCCAACACAATGCCGTGAAGGAAAGACAACTTTAAATCTGTTGAAGAGAAAACCTTTGAAGAATCAAAAGGGGTCTACTTTCCAAGGAGGATTGTAGGAAGGTTCAAGGTTGAACTAGTATCAAGTTATTGGAGGGCTTCCTGATCAAATTTAAAAGCTTGAGAAGTGAGTTGAAGTAGCAAGGCAACTGCCCGGTGAAGAAGCTGAGTCGCAAGAAAAGCCAGCTGTGTGACCAAGGCTGTCTCTAGACTGTTCACCATGTTATAAATTGATCTGTTACATAGTGGATTCCTCCAGAAGTTGGAGAAGAGAGGATTAGAAGAATTACCCCATCTTCAAACCTCTATAAAATTTACTTGTCATTTATTTTTCAACACATTTACATTTTTGCATACTTACATCATATCTGCTGATAAAACTCATATTTGCTATCCAACTGATTAATAACCAAGTGCTAAAAATCAAGTGTTAAAACAAACTTAAAACAAATCAAGGGTGTTAAGTCTTCCGCTGATAAAACCAATACAACCAAGTTAAAGTTCAGGTTAAACAGCCGAGCTATTCTATCAACAGCTCTATCGAAAGTCTGTTGAGTGGCTAACTCAGCTGAATAACCAACTTAAGCTGTCCCTCAAGGACAAAGTTGTTTGGGTTAACTCTGTTATAATTTCAAAAGGACTAAAATCGAAAAAGTGGTAAGGTTTATTCAACCCCCCATCCCCTTCTAAACCTTATTTGCACCCCTTGGGACTTATACCTCTTTTTATATATTATACTTTAATGGCAAAAATGTAATTGCCAAATTAGGAATTGTTAGAGGTAATTCAGTAAGTCACAAGGAGATTAGCAAGAGAAAGGAAAGTAGATTGCAAGATACTCAACATAAAAGATTTAAGTGGAGTTCGTGTAGCTACATTGGGGATCTAGGTTAGGACTTCTGAATTTTGAGTGGAATTCGCATGGCACATCAGCGATCTAGATTAGGATTTCTATGTTTCAGTTTGGATTCTTTCTCACGATGTGAAAAGAAAGTAGATTTGCTCCACATTGTATGCCGCTTGTTTTTCTATTTTAACTACTGATCTATTCAAACTTTTTTTGGATAATGTGTTAAATATTTACGAAGGTTGAATGATTCAAACTTTTTTAGGTTAATGAAATATGTGTTAAGTAATTTTGCATCTAACTGAATGAAGATTATGATACCATTAGCTATTGTCTTGATTATACAGATTTTTGAAGTTGCTCTTTTATTAAGTCAGCATGTTGATTAAACTAAAATGATGGTCCATTTTCATTATAGAACATGAATGATAAAAACTCCAGATTCATAATTGGCTAGAATTCTATCAATATGCCTCTGTATACTAAATTTATGTTGATTCATATGATGTTTCCATAATAAAACATGTGGTTGTCATGAGCATAGGCAGGACAGTTAGGACGTCGATAAAAGAATGTGCTATTTCAAGCATTTTGTTCTTTTCTTTATAGTCTGTTGATAACAAGTTTTGATGGTTTTGCGTTGAGGGTGAAGGGTTGTAACTTGCGAAAAAGGATTAATGAGTTTCCAAGTTTTTTATTTTGATTTAAAAATTTTATGTTTTCTGTAATTTTTTGTTTTTTCTTTTCTACTAACTTTGCTTCTTCTATGGAAGATGTAGTTTTGTTAATGCAAGAGTTTGTAATTCACATATATTTTCTCTTTATTTTTCTATTATGTATTGCAAATCCAATTTGGAGGCACAAAATGAGGTGTTGTTCATCAGTTTGCCGAGGCATTAATACCCCCACAATTAATTAGTGCGACTTCAGATGTTAGTAATTTTTTTTATTCATTTATTTGCTCCATTTTTACGAGATCACGGAATATTCTAGCACAAATAATTTCATGCACTTTTTAATTACATTGTGGCTAAAACTTGCAAATTTTGTTGCTGGAGAAGAACTTTCATTTCATCAACCTCCTGGAACTCCTTTTAGGTGGACAAATGGCTTCTCAAATTAACCGCTTTGCAGCAAATTGATATCTCAAATAAAGCACATATAGAACCGCAGTAATTACTTTTTTTGATGTTTTCTTGTAGATTCAAGCTCTAATTAGAGGAGAAGGAGATGAACATGCCTAAAAAGCTAATACTGATATCGATAGCTTCTGGAGTTCTTGTCTCAGGCTTTACTGATGGAGGTATACTTTTAATGGCAAGACAAAAGAGGTGAGGTAACGACACTGTATTTTTGCAGCAGACCAATGAAAAATCTATGATTCATGTTGAGGACATGCATTGAAGTAGACCTTGAAGCATTAAAGTTTGTTTTTTTTCTTCATAGCGGCAAAAAGGAATGAATAAGATGTGGAATTACCTTTATTCAAGTTTGCAACTATTGTGACTGCTAGGAACAACTTCTCCGGAGAAAACATGATTAGAGAAATAGGATTTGATCCCGTTCACATGGTAACATCAAAGAAAAGGGTAAACTGACCAAAAATTTATCTCCTCCATCTTATCATCCTATCCTAAAATTTAGCAGAAATTTCCAATGTCACTATTCATTGGTTGAATTTATTGTTTCTTCTTTTCTTAAAAATAATTATTTTTAGTTTATTATTTGGAACTTATGTGTTGATGTTTCTTTAAACTCTTACGCCTTCTATTCATCTTTGCATTAATAACAATTTTATCTGGTATATAAACTTGGAGGTGTATGGAGGATTTAATGAGCACCAATTGCTACGTTTCATGGTCTCTTCATAATAAGGTGGTTAAAATCTCTATTTTGGTCAACAATAAATTTGTACATTCCATAGTTTTTGCTTTGTTTGTTATTTTGGGGATTTTTTGGAGTTTTAGACACGTAACAAAAGATATCTTTCTGCATCTAAGGGTTACCTGGATTAATAGATCTTTTATAGTGTCTGTGTATTCGTCATGGTTCTTCTTTGAAGAGCAGGTTAATCTATAACTATTATTTTTCCTTTTCGTTTTTTTACTTTTATAATGTAAAAATCTTTCCAATATAATTATTTCTTTCCAATTTATATAACTTCTCTGTCTTGCGGGGATGAGACTTAGCTTGAGTTGTTTTATCTGTTTGGATGTGTATACTTCTCAATTCTTGAATATCCAAGCCTATCATGACACTTAAGGTTGCAATAAACTCTACTATTAATTTAGGAAACTGCGAGTGTGATTGTTCTTTAGTTTCTTTTTCTAGTGGTGGAATAGGGTAAGCAGAGCCCAGAGGTCTACTCTTCCCACTTTGGTCCACCTATTTTAAAGAAAGGGCAGCTTCATGTGTGAGGCTTCGTCACAACATTCCATAAATATAAACATGCTTAAGTTGTAAATGTTGTTGTTTTGACTTTCCTGTTCTTAACTATCTGACCACGCATTATACATTGTGGAATAGAGTTGACAAAACAAATTTTCCTTTCAATGGTTTCAAGAAAATTTGACCAACATTATGAATTTATCGTCTTTGTACTTAGACGATTGTTATTGGGTTTCTGAATGGGTTCTCGTGGTTCAGTCAATCTTGAATTTCCTTCACAATACTTTGCTTTTAAGGAGAATATTCGAAGACAGAGGGACGAGAGGGAAACAAAATTATCGCTTTATGCGAGCTTCATGTCTTTATTTGCTTACTCAGGTTTGATTCTTTTTCTCTCGTATATGTTTTATTATATCAGTGAATATTAGCCACATAAGTTGGATCAAGTTAGTTATATTTGATTTTTGGTTCTATGTAATCTTTTTGTTGTATTTTTTGTAAAAGAAAATTGGCCAAGGTGATGGTCTCATGTTTTTCTGTTAGAAAACGGGGCATGATCATGGTTGAAGTTGATTATGTTTGAAATAGGTCACGATGATTTTTTTGATAAAAACTATATAGGGGTGATGGTTCTAAAATTGGTGGATAAGTTGTTGTTCTTCTTTTTTTTATGTACAAGGCCATGGGTTATGGTTTGTGAACGTGTTTAGTGTTTTAGAAAGGGATGTACTCTATTTTGTACATATGCTATAAGAAATGCTAATGGGGAATCATGTTGATTGCAAAGTAAATTCTCATTTTTTTAATGTAAATGGTTTTTAGTTATTTAGAAGTGATTACATTAAACTGAATAACAAGGCAAATATAAATTATAACATGAGACAATCTTTTATTATATTATGGCGAAGCAAAATGATTAGATAATATAAGTTTACACATCCTATAAAAATTCCAGAACTACTACAAAGATAAATACAACAACAACAACAACAAACTAAGCCTTAATCCCACTACGTGGGGTCGGCTATACGGATCATATCGCACCATCGTTTACGGTCATAAGCCATATTTTCGTTTATTTCTAGGTATAACATGTTATGTTTAATAGCTTCTTTCCAAGTCTTTTTAGGCCTACCTCTCCCTCTTTTGATTTGTGTGAGTGATTTTCTACCTTCTAAACGTCGCACAGGTGCATCTAAAGGTCTCCTATAAACATGTCCAAACCATCTTAATCGTGTTTCTCTAATTTTCTCGTCTATTGGTGCTACTCCCACTTTGTTTCTAATGTGTTCATTTCTTTTTCTATCTAATCTGGTGTGTCCGCACATCCATCTTAGCATTCTCATCTCTGCTACCCTCATTTTTTGTTCGTGTTCATATTTAGTCGCCCAACATTCTGCTCCATAAAGCATTGCGGGCCTTATGGCCGTTTTATAAAATTTTCCTTTCAATTTTAATGGTATTTTACGGTCACAAAGGATAGAAGATGCACTCCTCCATTTATTCGAACCCGCCTGGATCCTATGTGTGACATCTTTATTGATTTCTCCGTTCTCTTCAATTATAGATCCTAAGTATTTAAAACTCTTTGTTATACTCACTTCATGTCCATCAATTTTAACCTTCGTTTCATTGTTCCTGTTGTTTTTACTAAAGTGGCATTCCATGTATTCTGTTTTAGCCCTACTTATAGTAAAACTTTTTGATTCTAGTGCTTCTCTCCAAACTTCCAATTTTGCATTTACTCCTTCCCTTGTTTCATCAACTAAAACTATATCGTCCGCAAATAACATACATTCAGGGATTGATTTTTGTAAGTGTTTAGTGATTTCATCAATTATTAGGATAAAAAGGTACGGGCTTAGAGCAGATCCCTGATGCAAACCTATAGTATTTGGGAATTCACTAGATATTCCTGTTGGTGTCCTGATACATGTTGTTATACCCTCATACATATCTTTTATGGCATCTATGTAGGCTATTTTTATTCCTTTTTTTTCCAATACGCGCCACATTATATCACGGTTGACTCTATCGTATGCCTTTTCAAGATCAATAAAAACCATATGTAAATCTTGTTTTCTCTCATTATATTGTTCACATAATCGTCTAATTAAGTGTATAGCTTCAATTGTGGATCTTCCTGGCATGAAGCCAAATTGATTATCTAAAACCACATAGTTAAAATAGGGCATGTTTTCATTCAAAAGTATTTGTTTCTTCAAACTGCCCTGTCAAGAATAGAGGAAACTGAGACAATATTAGTATTGCAAAAGAAATATTTTTTCTACTTATAGTTGTGCGATTTCCTCCTCCATCTTTATACTAGATTTTCAAGTGCCCTAAAATCCATAGCCCACACTCGACAGAGAAAAACCACTATCTATATGGGAAAATTGCAATTTTGGTCCCATAACTTTGGGGGGTGTCAAAACTAGTCCCACTCGATTTTACTTTTTCAAAAACACCCTGTAATTTACAAATTGTATCAAAACTAGTTCCACTCGATTTTACTTTTTCAAAAACACCCTGTAATTTTACAAATTGTATCAATTTGAGGATAAATCCCACCGCCGATTGGAATTTTCGCCGGAATGTGTCATGTGACATGACCTGAAATTTTGGGGATTTCTCACCCTCTTTAACACGGTGGAAATGAAATGCTAACATGGAAAGAGATTTGGAGGAAAAAAACTCATTACCACCATTTCCCCAAAAAAATATGCCCAATTACAGGGTGTTGATGAGTTTTTTTCCCCTCCAAATCTCGGTGACGAGTTTTTTCCCCCCCAAATCTCTTTCCATGTTGGTATTTTATTTTCACCGTATCAAGGAGGGTGAGAAATCCCCAAAATTTCAGGTCACGTGCTTATCACGTGACGAATTCCGGCGAAAATTCCAATCTACGGTGGGATTTGTCCTCAAATTGATACAATTTGTAAATTACAGGGTGTTTTTGAAAAAATAAAATCGAGTGGGACTAGTTTTGATACAATTTGTAAATTACAGGGCGTTTTTGAAAAAGTAAAATCGAGTGGGACTAGTTTTGACACCCCCAAAGTTATGGGACCAAAATTGCAATTTTCCCCTATCTATATTTTTTTTTTTTTTTTTTGAGGGAATTCCCCTATCTATATTTACTAGAACCTGCAAGTGTGATTTATCATTTTAAATAGACCCACATAAACAATCACTCAAGAAATCGTTAATGCAGTTACAATTTTCCACACTACTCTATATAATGTGGTATGTTATCCAATTTTATTGTCCTCTTGTAGTCTCGATAAATTTCAATGGATTTTATGATCTCCAAATACAAGCCTTCTTTCTCTGACAATTAGGTAGAGAAGATGAGCTTATTAGTAGCAAAAATAGCGAGGCCTAGGCTTGATCACTTTTTGTCGCGTGAAGGGCCGCCGAGGCAAAGAATCGCCGCCTTTCCTCTAGGTGTCGCCTAGGCCCAATTTTAATAACTATGAGTCATATAAACTTATGATAATCTTTTAATTCCTTCTAACTTATAATTTGGTTTTAAGACTCCGGTAATTATGTTAGATAAACGAGTTTAATCACAAGAGAATATATGTCGTGATATATTCTTTTGTGCCGGTGTACTTACAATTGGAAAGGGATTATATCAATTTGCTGGTTTCTTCATTTTAAATATTAGTCTCACCAGAAATAATATTATCCCAAGATTATCAACATGACATGAAATACATTTGATGTGTGCTTTTAATGTAAATTTTTAAGTATAATCTATTCCTGGATAGGAATGATTGTGCATTCTTGTGACAGAGTTCTGTATTTTGTAGAAAAACTACCCAGACAATTGACATTGATGATCATTTCTGGGAGATGATGAACTATTTTGTGTTAAGAATGGAAATGATGATAATTTTTTTAGAACACATATTTTGGAAGATTGAATTTTTAAATTGCAAGTTGGCAAGATGAAGACTGAGTTAACAAAGTAAGGACTCAAAGTGCTGAGAAGTTCTTCCCCCGATAACCTGAGGCCGTCTATTCTATTAAATTAATAGTTTGATCAACTCTCCTCTAATGATGTTGATCCTATAAATGATGGGGACAGAATGCCAGTGGGAACTTTTATTGTGTATCATCTAATAACAAAGTATAATTTGAGTGAGTTTCTTGTGCCTGAGAGTGCAGTTATATGTCACGAAGATGTCGTGCCTGATGCTAATACAAGCACAAATTATGTTTATTTTGTTGGTCCGACCGAAAATGTGAGTATTTTATTGAATGCAAATTCCTTTCGCCTAATCATCTTTCATTTTGTGCAATGTTCTTTTTTTTTTCTTTTTCTTTTTAATGTCATGAATTTGTTCTTTGGGGTTCATGAAACTTTGTTTGATATTTTATTTACTGTGTGAGCTACTAAATTATTTGGTTTTCCATATCTGTGTGGGTAGTATCACGAATTTAATTGCATTAAGGGAACCTGAGGCTAGAGCTAATTATAAAATAATCCAGTGGTTTTTTACAATTTGAAAAAAAAAAAACCTTGAGGTTTAATTCTCCATTAGAATTTTCCCTTCATAAAAAAACGTATTTCAAAACACCCCTAATATTTATAAAATTGCTATAGTTCTCCTTTAAATTTAAGACATTTAAACATGAGGGGGCTTTTTGTAATTTTGAAACATCTCTCTCTTTTTTTTATAATTAGCCCAAACCTCGGGCTTTTTTGTAATCGTCCATTGCATTAATCTAAACTTGGTGAATAATTTTGATTAATAATTTTTTTAAGTGGCCCATCATTTTTGGCACATATTGTTCTGGCATTGGGACATATGATCAAAATTTCTATTGTTATGTTTATATTCCAACAAATATGAGATGAGAGAGATGGGCAAATTTTGCAAGAAATGTAAAAATATTGTGGCACTTAGTTGCATGCATTGTATGCGAACTACTTCTGCATTGGTGATGTGTTTAAATGAATGCAATACTTGTGTGGAAAATCAATTAAGTCGCAATGATCTCAAATTGTTGTAATAAACAAATTGTTTATTCATGAAGACTATGGAATTCTTATTGACAATCCGAGGATTAAGGAAGAGATGAATAGTTTTGAGGAATTGAAAATTCAACCAATCCAAAGGCCAATATTGGCAGGATCTAAATCGCCATGGATTATCAACAACCTTCAAAAACATGTTCGATTTCAAATATTATTACCCCACCAAGCAAGAGTAAGAGGGGTAGAAAAGGTGACGCTCGACGAGTCAAATTCGCCATTTAAATTTTAAAATATGATGTGTTTTTTTCATTCATCGAAAGGTAACAAATAAAAAGCTTTTTTGGTTTAACCTAGAAAATCTTGATTTACGTTTCCTTTATTTTCAGTTCGTATATTCAAAATTAGTTATATTCTTTAGTACATATGTTATACATATGTATTATCAAGAATTGCATATAGATCTCAAGAAATGTACACTACTATGAGGGAATGTGCTCCCATAGCTTTATTATTTAGCCTTTTTTCTTGAAGTGCGCTCCATTGATTATTTTCGATGTAGTTTATTGACTATATGATTTTTTCCAAAAATTTCATGAATTCCGGATTCAAAAACATAATTGCATCTAAAAATTGTTTCAAGGACTCTGATTGGCTTCTTTGGTATAGGAAAAGGAATCACAAAATAGATTTTAGTATCACCAAATTTTTATCTCTCCATTGATGGGCCATCCCTAATTACGAAAAGGAATCACAAAATGGATTCACTCTTTTTTCTTTCTCTTTCTCTCTGATTGGTGAATTCACTCTCAAGGTTTGTGGGTTCCTTTTAAGCACATATTTTTTATTTTCTGTTTGAGTGGTAGTTGGCTAGAGCAAAGCTTTTATTCGAGGGATATGATATTAGAACATTTTGAGTGTATAATTTTTGGTTTTATTGATTCACTATGTGTGTCTTTTTGGACTCTTGAGATGAGAGCTCATATGTAATTGAATGTTGTAATTGTTTTATCCATTTATAGTTTTATTTGGATTTAGAAAACTTTGAGTGTGGAATTCTTGGATGGACCAGGGGTTCTTAATGACATGTATTTGATTGTCTAATTATAGGATTTGGACGGATTAGAAAGTCTGATAAGGACAAAGGCAAATCAAGATACAGAAAAAATTTTGAATAACATCATGCATGAGGAATTTCTTTCTTCTTCCCTATCCGATATTCCAATCTCAACATATATGTTGCCCCACCATCAAGCAATCCAAAGATTAACACAAATCCCAACACTTTTAGCTGAATAGAAAATCCGAAACAAGATCCGATTTTTCTATTGAGTCGTTTCGTTAATTTGGAACTGATAATGCAAGTTGTTTTGCTTTTTAATGATGTGGAATCGACATTACTTGAAAGATGACGTGGAAATTTACTTCTCCTCACAAAAGTTGTCACACTTCTTTGCCACAACAAGAATTGGTTTGGAGGTATACATTGTTCTTACCATCAATCCTTTTAATTGGTATGATTTTTTATTTTATTGAATTTTCTTTGGTTATGGACTTATATATATATATATATATTTTGTTGAAAGGGGTGTTTTATTTGGTCAGATGTGTAAAAATATTTTGTTGAATTTGTTCGTTTTTTTTCGGTTGCAGTTTTGTGCCCGTTGTACTACTATTATGAGAGGCACCTGTAATTATTCTTTCAATGTGATACTATTTTTTGAACATGGTGTATTATTTAATTCTTAGTGTATATTGCTTATTTTAATTTGGCGGATTTCTCTTCAAGTCAAATTGCATTCTACAATATGACCAATATTTATAATATAATATAATTATTTAATTTTAATAACTTAATTTTATTTATATTAGCAAAATTATATGGTTCACGTGCAATGCATGTGCGCCTTACTAATATATCTTAGATCTATATATAATAATAAATAAAATGTAATATCTTACTTAATATAATAATGTATATTCTAAAGAGAGTATAGATACATATTAAGAAAAACTGTTGCGTTATATTATGTTGTTTGTGAGTACTTATGCAAAAACCCATTTTGAAAATAAACTTCATTTTTTTTATTAGAAAATAAACTTCTTAATAAGTGATTTTGTTAAAAAGTATCCAATTATGACTAATCTAGAATGAACTTTTGGGAGAAGTGATTTACCCAAAAGTTAATTCTAAATTAATCACCAAATCATTGAAATAGACTTTTAGATCCAAAAATTAATCTCAAAAGTATTCCCAAACAAGCAATATATATATATATATATATATATATATATATATATTATGTGCAATTTCAATGGATCAAGCTGTGGCAACTATGTGAAGCCCCAATTTTTCCGAAGCTATTAATTGATCCTTATTGTTGTTTATACATTTGATCAACTATTTTACCGCGTCATTTTGATGGGTAATTAATAATAATAAATACATTTTGTATTTTATTTCATTTTATTTAATTATTTGTGATCATGATCTTATTTAATTCTATCCCTCATTTATGATCACTTGATTGATCATTATTACTATTTTTTGTATTTATTAGTCACCTTAGAATATTATGAGACTATTTATTTTGGAGACTTTTACCTTATAGAATTAAGATTCTGATTTAGATTAAGTGATCATGAGACTTACAAGTGATCAAGGCAATCACTAAATATTTTAGAGATTGATATATTTCATCTATTATCATCAAATTTGGGACAAAAAAAAATATATGGAATTACCATATTGCCCTCATAGTGGACGGCCATGGTGGTATTTTTGGGATAAAAATATCATCCAACTCTTGTACACCTACACCATATATTAGTCATCTTGTGTATAATTATATCATTAATTCAAACATTATACACATTATCTTATACACCAGTTCTTTGTTACTATTTTTCCCAACTTATTCCATTCTTCCCAACATTCTCCTTATTCCTCTCAAATTCCAATTTGACCCACACTTTGACTTGCATTTTGTCTCCATGCAAGAGACAAATTACAAGACACAATTTGATCAAAATTTTCTCTCCCTCTCTCTCATACTACACGTCCATATGGCCTATTACACACAAAAAATTCATCTCATTTCATCTAACACATTTATCCTCTAACAAAAATCCTCCTCATTCTCTCTAAAAACTCCCAACTTCTCTCTATTCTTCCTTTCATTTTCTTCTTCTATACTTAGAAAAATTTTCAACATTTTCCTCCTATTCTTCACTAAAAATCGAACCATCATCATACAAGGTAAGAAATTTTAGCTTCAATCCATTTTTGGATATCACATTGTTCATCTCTTCCACCTTCTTAACTTAAGTTTGAATTTGGTTTGGAGATACATTTAGAAGAACTTGAATATTAGAACTTGACAATATTTTGAAGAAGGACCTCAAGCTTGAAGAAGAAAATAGTAGAGAAAATTAGACTACAATGTAAGAATTGTGTACTAGACCCCTTCTTTCCTACTCTTCCCATTTTTTTTCAACTTTTTAACACCCCTTTTTCATTTTTGAGAAATAGGGGCTGACCTTAGGAGATTTTGAAGTTGAGCCAAAATTTCCAATTTTTGAGCTTCAACTAGTCTCCAAACATCTACTACACAAGGTAAAGTGTAGTCCTTTTCATTTCCTTATTTCCTTCTTTTTCTCCTTAATTTTTCTCTCATTTTTTCTAACTCCAAATTTTGATATTTTCTTGACTTAGGGGCTGACCTAAGAAGCCTCATCCAAAAATTGTGAAATTATCCTTTTATTTCACAATTTCCAAATTTAAGGTGGGTGAAAAAATTATTTTTCCAACTTTTAGGTGTTTTGATTAAATGCATGTAGAAACTTTAATCATGAGCCTTGAGATATATATAATTATGTATTGCATGTCAATTTTATATATCAAATCATGAAAATTCTCAAGAGTTGCTCAAAATTATTATTTATTGAATTTTAGGTGCATGCATGTACACTTTAATGCTTTAATTGATGAATTCTTGTATGTATTGGACATGCATGTGTATGATCTTTAAAATCTATGTTTTGGATGACTTATAACCTGGAAAAGTCGAGCATAATTGATTAAATTTCAATTTTGGACTTAAAAATACAAAAAATAGAAAGTTGGTGGACTAAATTGCAAGAAAATAAAAGTTAAAGGACCCCTCTGCAAATTTCAAAATTTGGGACTGTACTCAGGTTCAAAAATAAATTTTTGGAAATTTTAATAAAGTTTTAAGAGATTTAAGATAAATAAAATCAACCTTTAAAAGCCCAAGGACTAGATTGTAAAATTTTGAAAGTTTAAGGGCTACTTTGCAATTTTTAAAACTGTACCAGACCTAAACTTTAAATTTGAAATTTTTACTCTTAAGTTACTGGGAATAACACATTTTAAAAGTATCCAAAAATCCAAGTGGTTAGGGCTTGGAAAGTAATTTTTCTAAAATTGAGGGACTAATGTGTAAAATATTAAACTTGAGGACCCAAATGAAATTTCCAGGACTTATGCAGCCCATGCACCTGGAAATACTAACTTAAATATAACTTAATTATATTTTGGACCCAAGGTTCAAATTTCATAACAATTGGACCCCTAAAAGCCTTAAAGGCAATTATTTTAAAACGGGACAAAAATGATATTTTCAAAAGTTGAAGGACCTACACATATTGCTTTTAAAAACTGCTTTTGTCCCAATAACCTACTAACCTTAGTGACATTTTCCAACTGGAATCACATTAAAAGCCCTTCCGGTTTGTGAGTTCCGAATTTTTAAAACTTAAGGACCGAATTGACAATTTTTATAAATTTGGGGCCAATGTGAGATTTTTATAAAACCTCGACCTCAAAACTTTAAAAACCTGAATCTATGGACAATTTGGAGAATTTAGGAACTGACCTCATAATTTTTCAAGGTCGGGATATTTAATTATTCAATTTTTAACCCCAAAAGTGTTAGTTTTTACAAAACGGGGCTAAATTACAATTTTCCTTTTATAAAGGACCTAACTCAAATTATTTTCTATTTTACTAAAATAGCCCTGGACCCTCTGACTTGGAGATTTAATTTAAGTATTTTACTTTCCCAAAAAACCCCTGACTTATCGGATCAATTTGTCCGATTAATACCCGATCGCGGAGCGACTTCCCGCCGCGAATGAATCTATAACGGAACTTATGTTCCACCTAATCTTTCAAGATATCGAAGGTTGCTTATCCTTCCGATAATCATCTTCATCCAAAAACTCCGCCAACTCCATAATTGCCACTCGCGTTTTTCAAAAATTTTCCTAAACTGCTTCCCTGAATCAATAATACTCGATCACGGTTGATGCATGTAATTGTAATTACTTTCTGCTGAGTCAACTTGGTGTGTCGAGCTCACGTCGGGAATCGGAATGGATACGTCGGGGATGGAACCGGCGCTCATTGCTATTCCACTCTTCCGGCCCCATCGTCCTAATCCCGCAACCGAGGGACGGAGTTTGCCCAAGGGAAGCGGGTCGTAATCGAGGTATAATCATGATTATGACAGATCCGAGCCTCGCCCGGCTCACACGTGGATTTTGTCTTTGCCTACGGAGCGATAAGGTGTCGGTCTTGGACCATCTTGATTGGAGAGTTACAAGGAAGAACGAAGGAATCGTTTGTCGATCCACACGATTCCGGAGTTATCGTCCCGTTTTGGTTGGCGTTACATTTCCGCAAAATGCAACCGCTTACATTTTTGCATTGGTTGGCGCTACAAATCCGTCGCAACCCTTATTTGCCTTGCATAGGATTGGCGTTACACTTCCGTACGCAATCCTACCTGTCTTAACTGATTCACATAGTGCCTGTGTGACCATGAATTGTTTTCTTGAACTGTATAAATATACTATTGTATTATTTTATCACGACGCTTGTGAACTGTGTGTGAAATCATGCATCATACTCACGCGTTTTCATATAGCTGTTTTCTCACATTAACTATATTGCGCCACACTCGCACACGATCAGCCCATCAACTGAGATTTTTGTCTCATCCCCACCTGTTTTCTAACCTTAGATGAGGATTTCGTTGGAGATGCTGAACCGGCTCTAGATTGAGACCTTGTACTACGCTTGTTGGATTTATTGCTTCTTGTTGTTGATTGGACTCTTTTCTTATGTTGTTGTCGGACTTTTGTATTTCATTCCATTCGGGTTTGTAATTGAGGGGCGTATGACCCTTTGACTTTAAGTTGCTACTTTGCTGATTTTCGGGTTGTAATTTGGATGACGGATTGAAAACTTTAAGTGGTAACTTGTATCTGTTATTTATTTCCGCTGCTATTTAGACTCTGTCTTATTGGGTTCTCATTGATATTTGTCTAGACTGTTGGTTCATTTGTATTTAAGTTGTGGATCGTCGTCGTGTCCCGTTTGGGGCGTGACAGTAAGAGTGGTATCAGAGCTCGGCTAGTAAGATGGAAACTTACACCAAGCTGACCCAGGATAGGACCCTCGGTCTGTGTTTTGGGTATTACCGCGACTTGACTAATTAAGTGTGAGATCGATTTCAAATTGGCATATAACCATCTTATTGACTCTAGTGCGGCGTCTCTCTGAGCTAGGGCCTGTGTAAGGTCCTCAATGACTGTCATCTGCTTGATGAGGGTCTCCTCCAAGCGATCGACGGTGCTACGGGATAGGCGGGCGTCAATCTCCCATTTCTCGCGACCGTCGTTTGTCCTCTTCATTTTCTCCCGCATGTTATCCGGCGCTCTGGATACTCGTATTTGGTCCTCCGTGCTCTTATGGTGTTATCGCGGTCCTTGATGACGGTGGTCGATTCGTTCTTCTCATCTTGGCTCATCGTCAAGAGCTCGATCCAGTCCCTATTCCGTTGGCGCTCTGGGCTAACTCGTGGTCGCGCGTTCACTTTCCGGTGCCAATGAATCATCGCTGCCGGTAATATTCCCGCTCGGCCAAAGGGCATGGAATACATCCCACCATGTAGGCGCGTCGGCTCCATCCGATCAAACAAAACTAAAGGCGAATCGACCAAAGGCAAAGGAAAGATAAGAAGAGAATAAGGAAGAATGAATAAGGGAAAATCAGTTAAGAATCAACTAAGTCAAGACAAGTATGATTATGAAATCTCAAAGTATGCGTTCTAACTTAGTTCAAATATCAATAAGACGGTTCTATGCCAATTTGAAATCGATCTCACACTTAATTAGTCAAGTCGCGGTAATACCCAAAACACAGACCGAGGGTCCTATCCTGGGTCAGCTCGGTGTAAGTTTCCATCTTACTAGCCGAGCTCGATACCACTCTTCTTTGTCACGCCCCAAACGGGACACGACGACGATCCACAACTTAAATACAAATGAACCAACAGTCTAGACAAATATCAATGAGAACCCAATAAGACAGAGTCTAAATAGCAGCGGAAATAAATAACAGATACAAGTTACCACTTAAAGTCTACAATCCGTCATCCAAATTACAATACGAAAATCAGCAAAGTAGCAACTTAAAGTCAAAGGGTTATACGCCCCTCAATTACAAACCCGAATGGAATGAAATACAAAAGTCCGACAACAACATAAGAAAAGAGTCCAATCAACAACAAGAAGCAGTAAATCCAACAAGCGTAGTACAAGATCTCAATCCAGAGCCGGTTCAGCATCTCCAACGAAATCCTCATCTAAGGTTAGAAAACAGGTGGGGATGAAACAAAAATCTCAGTGGATGGGGTGATCGTGTGCGAGTGTGGTGCAATATAGTTAATGTGAGAAAACAGTTATATGAAAACGCGTGTTTTGTTTGATCAGGATGGAGCCGACGCCGCCTACATGGTGGGATGTATTCCATGCCCGTGCTGAGCGGGAATATTACCAGGCACTGATGATTCATTGGCACCGGGAAAGTGAACGCGACCCACGAGTTAGCCCGGAGCGCCAACGGAATAGGGACTGACTCGGCGCTTAGCGATGAGCCAAGATGAGAAAACGAATCGACCATCATCATCAAGGACCGCGATAACACCATAAGAGCGCGGGAGGACCAAATACAGAGTATCCAGGAGCGCCTGGATAACATGCGGGAGAAAATGAAGAGGACAAATGACGATCGCCAGAAATGGGAGATTGACGCCCGCCTATCCCATAGCACCATCGATCGCTTGGAGAGACCCTCATCAAGCGGATGATGACGATCATTGAGGACCTTACGAGGCCCTAGCTCGAGAGACGCCGCACTAGAGGCTGCTTTAGCGACTAATGCTCGGCCATTGCCACCGAGAGGCGAGCTCCGTACGATCCCGAGGAGGATCCCGAGAAGGATCCCGAGGAGGATCCCGAGGAGGATCCAGTCGACATTGGAGAGCCGGAGGCTGCTCCACTCGATGAGGCTCAGGGATTCGAGCAGTGGTTAGACTTTGTGGATTGGCCCGAGGTTTAGGCGCCACCTCAGCCCGACCCAGCCCCGATTATAGACATAGCTGCGAGTGATGATGATGGCGATCTCACTGATTAGCTAGCAGATTTTCAGTTTGTACTTTTGTTGTTGTAGCCGTGTATTCTAGTGTTGTACCTTACATTTATTGCACTAGATTCGAGTGTATTTTGATTCCATGTATCTGACTTAGTATTCTGCTGTTGTACTTTTGGTGTATTCAAATTTTATATTAATGGATATGCCTTTTGCTATTTATTCAGTGTCTTGTGTTTGATGTTACGTTCCCTACGATATCTCTTGCTTTACGCGAATAATTATTGTATTCATTTACTCGCGAATCACAACTAACGCTTCAAGATACAAAATGGCAGAAAATCGAGGACGTGGGAGACCTCGTCGCGTTCCACGAGGAGACGATGATGTACCCAGGAATCGGGTACCCTCTCCGAAATTACCACCACCTCCTCCACTGCCGCAGAGACAATGACCGCACAAGCCTTGCAAAGCAAATCGGTGTTTATGAGGCAACAGCGAGCCTCAACCCCGTGCTCCCGAACCCGCCCGAGAGGCGAACGATCGCACATTGGAGCGATTCTGCGGTTCGACCCACCAACCTTCTTGGGAGAGCCGGACGATGTGAAAGCGGAAGAATGGATAGAGAAGTCGAGAATATCTTCAATGCTCTTCAATACTCCGACGAGCGAGAGAGACACACTCGATGTATTTAAATGCCTGAATCGGCCGCTAGAGACAGTGGATGGCGATTGAAAGGAAATGGGAACAGGACCGAGTAATCGAAACATGGGAAATTTCTTGGGCGAGTTCAATGAATAAGATATTCCCAAGTCGTGAAGGAAGCACGGGATGAATTCCATAGATTGAGGCGGGAACCCGATCGTGGCTCGATCTGAGTTCAATTTCACCGATTGTCCAAGTATGCTCTGGGGACAATCGACTAAAGAGGATAAGCTTTACAAGTTCACTCGAGGATTGAAACTGGAACTTTAAAACAGTTGTTGGTCATTGAATCGCAACTTACTCGGCCGCGGTAAGGGCGACTCTCCGCATTAGTCGGGGCAACCGTATTGGGCCATGTGATTCAGCAGAGTAGGCCATCGAAACAGATCTAAGAAGGGCAGTATGTGGGGACACCATCTAAACCGCCTCGCTAAGTTTGAAGGGACCGATTAATGCAAAGACAAAAAGAAAGAGACCAGTCCGCGGGGAAAGCGGGGTCAAGAGTGTGCGCATTGCGGCAAAACCGACATACTACCGACAACCGTTGGCATAAACAAGGAAGGTGTTTGCGTTGTGGTAGTAATCAACACCAGCTGCAAGATTGCCCAAAGTACGATGACCGAACCAAACAGACGCAACCACATAAGCCGGGAAATGGCCAGGGGAATCGGGCAAGGATGCCCGCTCGAGCATTTGCACTAGCCGGACAGGAGGCTCGGAGGCAACAGACGTGGTGGAAGGTACGCTTATAGTATCTAACCACTACGCTAAAATATTGTTCGACCCTGGATCAACGCATTCATTTGTTGCACCGCATTTTTGTACACAAACTGCATGCATGCATGGAACATATGCCTATGTGCTTAGAAGTGTCAACTCCTATGGGTGCAAGTCAGATAACAGATATTATCTATAATGCATGCGAAGTTAAGATTGTTGAGATAAACTTTCCCGCTGATTTGATCTTATTACCTATATCCGAATACGACGTGATATTGGGAATGAACTGGTTATCTGCACACCATGCACAAATGGACTGCCATAACAAGTCCATTAAGCTATGTGAACCCGGAAAACCCGAAGTGGAGATTTCGGGAAGGGCACGAGTTAAGATTGCCCCAATCATTTCAGCAATGAAAGCGAGAAGGGCGATCACTAGAGGGGCTCAAGGGTACATGGCGTTTGTAATTAACAAACCCAAGGTTGAGTCACAAATCAACCAAGTACCTATAGTATCAGCACATACGGATGTATTTCCACAAGAACTCACCACTGTCCCTCCGAATAGGGAAGTCGAGTTCACCATCGAGTGTTGCCGGGGGCGCCCGATTGCCGAGAACACTGTATAGAATGGCTCCTCTTGAGTTACAGGAGTTGAAAAGGAATTTACAAAAACTGATGGATGTGGGATTTATCCGACCGAGTACGTCTCCGTGGGGAGCACCTGTGTTGTTCGTCAAAAAGAAGGATGGCACATTAAGACTATGTATAGATTATCGTGGACTTAATAGTGTGACCATCAAGAACAAATATCCTCCTCGAGGATAGACGAACTATTTGATCAACTTCAAGGAGCAACGGTGTACTCGAAGTTTGACTTACAACAAGGATATTATCAACTGAAGATCCGCGAAGGAGACATTTCCAAAACTGCATTTCAAACTCGATATGGACACTACGAGTTTGTAGTAATGCCTTTCGGTCTGACAAATGCACCAGCAGCATTTATGGACCTGATGCATCGAGTCTTTCAACCTTATCTGGATCAATTCGTAGTGATATTCATTGATGACATACTCGTATACTCTAAGTCCAGAGAAGAGCACGAACGTCATCTGAAAATCGTTTTAGAGATACTACAAGAGCATAAGCTGTATGCCAAATTCAGCAAGTGCGAATTTTGGCTTAGTGAAGTCGCGTTCTTGGGACATATAGTATCCGACTGGGATTGCGGTAGATCCTTCGAAGGTACAGACGGTGGTTGAGTGGAAACAACCCGAGTCTCAGAACGAAAATCGGAGTTTCTAGACTAGCTGGATATTATCGAAGATTTATCCAGACTTCTCCAAGATAGCCGGACCACTCACTCGACTAACCTGAAGCAAGTCAAGTTTGAGTGGAATGACAAGTGCGAGGCGAGTTTCAAGAGTCAAGAAACGACTTACTACGACTCCAGTCTTAGCCCTTCCAAAGGAACCGAAAACTTTGTCGTCTACTGATGCATCAAAAGAAGGACTAGGAGCGAGTGCTAATGCGGGAAGGAAAAGTTATCGCTTATGTATCACGAAAGTCAAGCCGTATGAGGCCAATTATCCAACGCATGACTTGGAATTGACAGCGATAGTGTTCGCGTTGAAGAAATGGAGACACTATCTCTACAGAGCAACATTCACGGTTTTCACGGATCATAAGAGCTTGAAGTATCTATTCTCCCGAAAGATCTCAATGCGAGGCAACGGAGATGGATGGAGTTGATTGAGGACTATCACTTCGATATTCAATACCATCCTGGGAAAGCTAACGTCGTAGCGACGCTCTAAGCGAAAAGGCGAGCTTAGCCGACTTATGATTCGAGAGTGGGAATCATTAAAAGAGCTGAGCAATTGGAATCTGACAAGAACCAATACTCAGATTTCATGTGCCAACATTTCAGTGACACCCAATCTGCTGAATGAGATCAAAGAAGCACAAGAGAAAGATACACATCTTCAAAAACTAAAGGAGAAGATACTTAAAGGAGAAAGATCGGAATTCTCGATGACTAAGATGGAGTTATCGGGTTCGAATCGAGTGTGTGTACCGAATGACGAGCAGATTAGGAATAGAATCCTAGTAGAGGCACACCGCTTGAAATACACTATACATCCTGGAGGAAACAAGATGTATAAGGATTTAAAACGGAGTTATTGGTGGGTAAACATGAAGAACCAGGTAGCGAGTTCGTTGCGAGATGTTTGACTTGTCAACGAGTAAAAGCGAGAACACCAACGACCATCCGGTTTACTACAACCGTTGAGAATTCCCAGTGGAAATGGGAACATATAACGATGGACTTCGTGACGGATCTACCAAGGACGACCGGAGGAGGCCATGATGCTATCCGGGTAGTTGTAGACCGACTCACGAATTCTCGCACACTTTTTACCCATCAAGAAAACGATAGCTTGCGTAAACTTGCACCTGAGACTTATATCCGAAAATCATTCGACCGCATGGAGTACCGGTCGATATAGTATCCGGCAGACCCGAGGTTTGTCTCCGTTTTGGAAGTGCTTACACGAGGAATCGGGTACCTCACTAAGTTTAAGTTTCAAAGACAAAGAAGACATCCACAAACCGATGGACAACTCCGAGCGAACAATTCAAACCCTTGAAGATATGTTGCGAGCACGCACTCTGGATTTTCAAGGAAGTTGGGATTCACACTTACCATTAGCCGAGTTCGCCTACAATAACAAATTATCGGGGCCACGATTGGGATGGCACCCTACTAGGCATTGTATGGGCGAAAATGTAGATCCCACTACACTGGGAGATTGATGACCAATGGACTCCGAAAGAGAAACGAAAGTCGCCTCGATTCCAAAGGTCGACTTAGTTCGGAGGCCATGGAGAAGGTCCACTGATCAAGGAGAGGATTCCCACGACTCAAAGCCGCCAAAAGAGTTACGCAAACAAGAGAAGAAAGGATTTGGAATTTGAAGTCGGTGATGAAGTATTTCTCAGACTATCACCATGGAAAGGATTGATTAATCCGAAGAAAGGAGGCAAGTTGAGCCCGAGATATGTTGGACCTTACAAGATTTTACAGAGGATCGGAAAGTTAGCCTACAGACTCGAGTTACCAAAGCACCATATGCGGGAATGCACGATGTATTCCATGTTTCGAGGCCAAGAAGTATCAACCAGATCCCGAGCATATCATCACTCGAGATACTCCTCCTCTAATGGAAAATCTATCCTACACCGAGAGGCCAATCTGGATCATCGATCAGCAGATACGATAGTTGCGTAAGAGAGAAATTCCGATGGTTAAAGTGGTGTGGCAGAACCACAACCGAGACGAAGACGCAACATGGGAGATGGAAGAAGACATAAGGAATCAATATCCAGAACTATTCTGAAGAGAATTTGGGGACCAAATTCTTTTAAGGAGGGGAGGATGTGAAGCCCCGATTTTTCCGAAGCTATTAATTGATCCTTATTGTTGTTTATACATTTGATCAACTATTTTACCGCGTCATTTTGACGGGTAATTAATAATAATATATACATTTTGTATTTTATTTCATTTTATTTAATTATTTGTGATCATGATCTTATTTAATTCTATCCCTCATTTATGATCACTTGATTGATCATTATTGCTTTCATTTTGACCAATGTGCTTTTACCTTATAGAATTAAGATTTTGATTTAGATTAAGTGATCATGAGACTTACAAGTGATCAAGGCAATCACTAAATATTTTGGAGATTGATATATTTCATCTATTATCATCAAATTTGGGACAAAAAAAATATATGGAATTACCATATTGCCCGCATAGTGGACGGCCATGGTGGTATTTTTGGGATAAAAATATCATCCAACTCTTGTACACCTACACCATATATTAGTCATCTTGTGTATAATTATATCACTAATTCAAATATTATACATATCATCTTATACACCAATTCTTTATTACTATTTTTCCCAACTTATTCCATTCTTCCCAACATTCTCCTTATTCCTCTCAAATTCCAATTTGACCCACACTTTGACTTGCATTTTGTCTCCATGCAAGAGACAAATTACAAGACACAATTTGATCAAAATTTTCTCTCCCTCTCTCTCATACTACACGGCCATATGACCTATTACACACAAAAAATTCATCTCATTTCATCTAACACATTTATCCTCTAACAAAAATCCTCCTCATTCTCTCTAAAAACTCCCAACTTCTCTCTATTCTTCCTTTCATTTTCTTCTTCTATACTTAGAAAAATTTTCAACATTTTCCTCCTATTCTTCACTAAAAATCGAACCATCATCATACGAGGTAAGAAATTTTAGCTTCAATCCATTTTTGGATATCACATTGTTCATCTCTTCCACCTTCTTAACTTAAGTTTGAATTTGGTTTGGAGGTACATTTAGAAGAACTTGAAGATTAGAACTTGACAACATTTTGAAGAAGGACCTCAAGCTTGAAGAAGAAAATAGTAGAGAAAATTAGACTACAAGGTAAGAATTGTGTACTAGACCCCTTCTTTCCTACTCTTCCTATTTTTTTTCAAATTTTAAGACCCCTTTTTCATTTTTGAGAAATAGGGGCTGACCTTAGGAGATTTTGGAGTTGAGCCAAAATTTCCAATTTTTGAGCTTCAACTAGTCTCCAAACATCTACTACACAAGGTAAAGTGTAGTCCTTTTCATTTCCTTATTTTCTTCTTTTTCTCCTTAATTTTTCTCTCATTTTTTCTAACTCCAAATTTTGATATTTTCTTGACTTAGGGGCTGACCTAAGAAGCCTCATCCAAAAATTGTGAAATTATCCTTTTATTTCACAATTTCCAAATTTAAGGTGGGTGGAAAATTATTTTTCCAACTTTTAGGTGTATTGATTAAATGCATGTAGAAACTTTAATCATGAGCCTTGAGATATATATAATTATGTATTGCATGTCAATTTTATATATAAAATCATGAAAATTCTCAAGAGTTGCTCAAAATTATTATTTATTGAATTTTAGGTGCATTCATGTACACTTTAATGCTTTAATTGATGAATTCTTGTATGTATTGGACATGCATGTGTATGATCTTTAAAATCTATGTTTTGGATGACTTATAACCTGGAAAAGTCGAGCATAATTGATTAAATTTCAATTTTGGACTTAAAAATGCAAAAAATGGAAAGTTGGTGGACTAAATTGCAAGAAAATAAAAGTTAAAGGACCCCTCTGCAAATTTCAAAATTTGGGACTGTACTCAGGTTCAGAAATGATTTTTGGACATTTTAATAAAGTTTTAAGAGTTTTAAGATAAATAAAATCAACCTTTAAAAGCCCAAGGACTAGATTGTAAAATTTTGAAAGTTTAAGGCTACTTTGCAATTTTTAAAACTGTACCAGACCTAAACTTTAAATTTGAAATTTTTACTCTTAATTTACTGGGAATGACACATTTTAAAAGTATTCCAAAAATCCAAGTGGTTAGGGCTTGGAAAGTAATTTTTCTAAAATTGAGGGACTAATGTGTAAAATATTAAACTTGAGGACCCAAATGAAATTTCCATGACTTATGCAGCCCATGCACCTGGAAATACTAACTTAACTATAAATTAATTATATTTTGGACCCAAGGTTCAAATTTCATAACAATTGGACCCCTAAAAGCTTTAAAGGCAATTATTTTAAAATGGGACAAAAATGATATTTTCAAACGTTGAAGGACCTACACATATTTCTTGTAAAAACTGCTTTTGTCCCAATAACCTACTAACCTTAGTGACATTTTCCAGCTGGAATCACATTAAAAGCCCTTCCGGTTTGTGAGTTCCGAATTTTTAAAACTTAAGGACCGAATTGACAATTTTTACAAATTTGGGGCCAATGTGAGATTTTTATAAAAACTCGACCTCAAAACTTTAAAAACCTGAATCTCTGGACAATTTGGAGAATTTAGGAACTGACCTCATAATTTTTCAAGGTCGGGATATTTAATTATTCAATTTTTAACCCCAAAAGTGTTAGTTTTTACAAAACGGGGCTAAATTACAATTTTCCTTTTATAAAGGACCTAACTCAAATTATTTTCTCTTTTACTAAAATAGCCCTGGACCCTCTGACTTGGAGATTTAATTTAAGTATTTTACTTTCCCAAAAAACCCCTAACTTATCGGATCAATTTGTCCGATTAATACCCGATCGCGGAGCGACTTCCTCGCCTTGCGAATTGAATCTATAACGGGACTTATGTTCCACCTAATCTTTCAAGATATCGAAGGTTTCTTATCCTTCCGATAATAATCTTCATCCAAAAACTCCGCCAACGCCATAATTGCCACTCGCGTTTTTCAAAAATTTTCCTAAACTGCTTCCCTGAATCAATAATACTCATTTGCTGGTTGATCGCTGTAATTGTAATTACTTTCTGCTGAGTCAACTTGGTGTGTCGAGCTCACGATCGGAATGGATACGTCGGGGATGGAACCGGCGGCTCGGCCGCTATTCCACTCTTCCCGCTCCATCGTCCCTAATCCCGCAATCGAGGGACGGAGTTTGTCCAAGGGAAGCGGGTCGTAGTATCGAGGTATAATCATGATTATGACGGATCCGAGCCTCGCCCGGCTCCACTTGTGGATTTTGTCTTTGCCTACGGAGCGATAAAGTGCCGGTCTTGGACCATACATCTTGACGGGAGTTACAAGGAAGAATGAAGGAATCGCTGTCTGATCCACACGATTCCGGAGTTATCGTCCCGTTTTGGTTGGCGTTACATTTCCGTACGCAACCGCTACCTGTTTTGCATTGGTTGGCGCTACAAATCCGTACGCAACCTTTATTTGCCTTGCATAGGATTAGCGTTACACTTCCGTAAGCAATCTTACCTGTCTTGACTGATTCACATAGTGCCTGTGTGACCATGAACTGTTTTCTTGAACTGTATAAATATACTATTGTATTATTTTATCACAACGCTTGTGAACTGTGTGTGAAATCATGCATCATACTCACGCGTTTTCATATAACTGTTTTCTCACATTAACTATATTGTGCCACACTCGCACACGATCACCCCATCCACTGAGATTTTTGTCTCATCCCCACCTGTTTTCTAACCTTAGATGAGGATTTCGTTGGAGATGTTGAACCGGTTCTGGATTGAGACCTTGTACTACGCTTGTTGGATTTACTGCTTCTTGTTGTTGATTGGACTCTTTTCTTATGTTGTTGTCGGACTTTTGTATTTCATTCCATTCGGGTTTGTAATTGAGGGGCGTATGACCCTTTGACTTTAAGTTGCTACTTTGCTGATTTTCGGGTTGTAATTTGGATGACGGATTGTAGACTTTAAGTGGTAACTTGTATCTGTTATTTATTTCCGCTGCTATTTAGACTCTCTTTTATTGGGTTCTCATTGATATTTATCTGGACTGTTGGTTCATTTGTATTTAAGTTGTGGATCGTCGTCGTGTCCCGTTTAGGGCGTGACAAACTAAGGTGGGAAAAATGCAAAAAAATGGTCTCATAACTAATATGTGGTGATAAAAAAGTCGTCTACAAATTCAAAAATTAAATTTAGTTATGTAACTTTTAAAACTGCTCGAATCAAGTCCAAATTTGCCAAAAGTTTTAAATTTGACAGATATTGTCACGTGAAACCGACATGAATCGAAAATCTTGAGAATATTTTGGATTAAATATGTCATTTACCTTATCTGAATGGTAGCTCAAACGACATTTTAATACAATTTTATCAATATTCTATTCTCTCTCACGTGGACACCAAATTACATAAGGGGGTAAACCAATAAATATTTAAGCCTAAAAATGCAAAATCTCCAATATTTTAAAGTCATATCCATTTCATATGATAATATCTGGCTAATTAAAAAACTTGGGTAATTCTGGACCCAATTTTAGATTTTTAAATAGATACCGGACGCAATAGAATCTTTAAATTCGAACATGACAGTTTTTTACACCTCTTTTAGTTACATGACCAATTTTGTATCTAATTAGTCCAACTGAGGTATATGTGACTTAATTTTTATCTATTTTATTCGTATTAGGTTATACGATATACTTCTTTTTGTATTCTGTTCAATATAACCAAAAAAAAAATGTGAGCCTGCCCATTTGTATTTGATTGCACGTCAAATTAACCAGTGTATGAAGATGCAAGATATATATTCTAACAACTACAACAACAATAAATCTGATATCACCAAGTCATAATTAACCATTTACCCTCATAAATAAACTAAATAGGAAAAATACCCTAAGATCCGCTTGTTTCTTATTGGGGTCACGACTGAAGTCACGATCCGGGTTGCCTCATGGCACAACACCGTTGATCTGCACCATGATGTGATATGTGGACTTAGACGATCTTGATACGTGGAGCTAGCTAGCTTGTACGGGCTATTGAAGTTAAACATATAAACACAATACAATTTTTTTTGCTTGAATTATCTCAGAATCACTTAATTATGACCTTGCTTTTCAGTTCGTAACAGCCTTATAACCTAGAACTGACTTTAGTGTCGGAGGGCCTTTACTGATGGTCCACCCAGCTAGCCTAACATTCGATCTTTTACAAGTCCTCGAAATATCTAGGTTCGTGGCGAGGTGACCTAACCCGAATACATCTAATTTATTTACCCAAATTCATAATGTACAAAAAGACAACAAATGATTTGAAGAAAGAATTAATAGATAGCAATCCCCTAAGTTAATACAATATCTCAAAATATTGATGCAATATGCACGAAAATGGTGCATCAGAAAAATTCTAATAAGTTTCACATTAAAGAAAACTTTCAAGACTCGGTAATGCTTTGCCATATATATAGGTGACTTAATACTGAGGATTTATAGTGTCTCTCAAATAGATAACTTATTACTATTTATTCTAGCTCTAGAATATATTCCAGCAAATCATAGATAAATTACAAACATTGGTTTAACCTAATTACAAAAAAAATCAAGTTATCTGTCAACATTAAAATTTCTCATTAAAGCATTACTAACATCCCCTTGTAATATTCAAAAACAACTGAGTTTACTATTTATTTTATTATATATACAACTAGACTAAACTTCAAAACCAGGCTTTATAATTTACCCATCATATAAAATATCTCAATTTGCTCCTAGAAGAAGCACATCACGTGCTTTGCACATGGCTTCGAGAGACACAACTTTTCGCAAGGTCACCCCTTTCCTTTTAGGTGTTTTTAAAAGTGTTAGTTAGAATGGCGGAATGTAGCGGTAAAAGGAAGGTTGCATCCATTAGTGAGGAACATGAGGGGGGATTACAGTGATGTTGGAGGGGGGAAGGTATTTTTATTGTACACAAATAGCAGCCCTTTAATAGTATATGCAATTGTGATTGCTTCCTTATTAACAAAGTTATGTTTTTATAGTACATTTGTTTTGCTTTCATGGTACATAGTATATGTTTTGCTTTTTTGGAATAGTTATTACTTCAGAAGTATATTTTTGTGCTTAAATAGGTCATCTTTCTTGCTTTAGTAGTATATGTGTCACGCCCTAACTCAAGCAGCTATAATAGCCAAAATCTATTTATGAGTGTTCGCTTTATTTTTAGCTTCACCGCAAGTGAACGGCGTAGTTAATAGATAGGGTAAGCAAGGTCGATCCCACAGATACTATTAAATTAATGTACTAAGTATTTAGATTGTAATAACACTATTTTTATTTAGACGATCGAATTGTGATGGTTGTTTTGTAAATCTAAGACAATATTTTATCATAAAAAGAACAAACCAAGAGTTACGATTGAAAAGATCAAGTAGATGGATGGATTCCAGAGTTATGGTTTCAGTTAATCTCCCTCTTGTTATCCGACTAATCCAAACCAAAGTTATTATCTATCTTCCCTATAAGACGATCACAAAAGTAATTTATCCTCTCTCTCGAGACACAATAAACACGTTGATTGAATTATCTATGCTAGCATCTCTACTCAACATAATATTCCCGGCCAGACCTAAGTCAAACACAGCGAGACTCTGAAAATCCCGCACAGACGCACGGGCTATGCCTATGCGCATGACCAGCATGTGCGTCAAGTCGAAGCCTCAATTTATCTTTCGGAAGATGCATGGGCCTTGCATATAGGCACGACCAGCCCATGCGTCAAGTCGAACGTACAGTTTTGATGTATAAATCATGCACGGGACGTGCCTATGAGCATGGGCTGGGCGTGCGTGTGCCTGTTTCGCTCGGTTCAGCTCCATACTTCGTGTATTTGCTCGACTTTTGCCGGTCCTAACTTGCAATGCTCCAAATTTCCTTAAAAGTACTCCAAATATTATTAATTCCGGCAAAACGAGCAAAGCGTAATATCTTTTCCACAATATGAGAACACGACCCATTTTACTGAGTTAATGCATGTTTATCAACATATTATATCCAAAATTATGCGCAAAATACATGCAAAACTCACACTAAACAATGAGTCCAAACAGTGGAATGTACATATTAATCATTACAGTTCAAAAATATATTTTAAGATAGTTACAAGAAAAACTAACCAAGTCTGCGAAACTCCTATAAGAGAAACTATTATTATAATTATTGCTCACAAAACACGTCATATATGCATAGAGATGCCGTCAAGACAAAGAAAAATACTTCGATATTGGCGCTAGCTAGTCGATCAAGGAAATCCTCAACTATTTCATCATCGCTTGGATTATCCCCTGGAATATTTTTTTAGAAAAACAACGTGAGGGAAAAGAAACTTCAGTGAGTGGGTGCACGTGAAGCTGTGGCTTTTTAGATAAGTTTAATATTAAGAAAACTTCAGTTATTCTTTATAAATTCAATCATTTTTAATTCAATAGCGTATGCACTCAATCAATCTGTAACACAATTAATTCAAATATCGCATTAACGGAGGAACCATTCATTAATGGTAAGTGACCCCCGTTCTCCCTTATCACTCCTTTATTGCGTTGGTGTAAAGTCTTACCCCTTATTGTACCATACTACGGCACGACTCTCCATACTTGGGCTCGCCAAGCCCGGAAAGTCATATTTCGGAATATACAGATCCTACGACCCACTTCTACCCTCGGAACACTCCGTCCGTAGGCGATGGGATTTGGTCGTGGATAGCGAAGAATCTTTTAAGACCGTGGGCCCGTGCCTGACCGGCCGAACTCAGCCCTATCCACGCCACACTAGGGCTTATCAAATAATCAAGACACATGTGGAGGGTACAAGTGATAATATCTATCATCATGAACTTACACATAATTGAGCAAACTAAATATATGTTTTGTATCTTAGTTTTATTGTTTAAGCTGAAGGAAATAGTACAATGACTTTATATAACAAATTCTGTAATTAGAAATCAAAAAAGTTTAATTATTTAACCAAGATATTAAAGTGATTTGTCTACACCACTTAGGAGAGGTAATATTATTCCACTTTCAAGAATCATAAATATCAGTTAATTAGTTGATACATTCATTTACGTTAATCATACCAATTAATCCATATATATTCCAGTTCCTAACTTTTTTATCAATTCAATATAGAGTTTATAACCTATACTTAGCTAAATTAATTAATTCTAAAGATAATTCACATTAATAGGTCCTATATTTTGTAATTAATAAGCCCTGGTTAAATCCCTAGATATTACAAACGTTTTATGTTTTAGATTTAGTTAATCTCAGTTTAATTATAAAACATAATTCCACCAAATTAATTAATCATAAGAAAATTTGTACAGTCCCAACAGTTAAATACAAATTCTCAAGTACAATTCATGATTCCAACCTAATATTTTATAATTGAAGAACTTCTTTGTACTACATATTAATATATGTAAAATAATACCAGAAACAATTTCGATCCTAATTGCATTTAATCTTGGCAAGCAAGGTACAAACCAATACTATCACATGAATTCTAACTTTGATTTTTATCACACAATTATTAATTAAAAGCAAGATTACATATCAACAAGATTTTTCTTTCAAAAGATTTTGAAAAATAAATCTAAACTTAGACCACTCACCTCCTCTTTTCAGTTCTTCTTATTGTTCACTATCAATTGCTCTATTTCTTCCATTAATGGTTTACCCGTTTTTTTCCCTTCTTTAAGTGTTATATCTATCTAAAATGTATTGATAATCTCACAAGTAGGCAAGGTAAGTTAGCCTCAATCTTTGGCTTTTAGCGCCCCACGTGTACTATTCCTTTCATGCTAAGAATGATGATTTTTTTAATTAAATCCTTATCCTTGTCTACATAACCAATTCCCTCTTAACTTCTCAGCCTATCACATATATATCTCACTATTCTCAAATTGCCTAGTGTCAAAGTAGTTAAGCAGGTGGTGGCACGCCTTAAGTAAGTTTGACATTCTTTATCTTATCATCCATTAAGTATATATTTATATATATTCACTATAACATAAATGATATTAGGTAACACCCAAAAAATATTATCTAATGGCCATAAAATGTTACTATAGACTAGCACTTTTATGGTGTTGCACTTGCTCGTGCTACCTATAGTCAAATGTATCACTTTTATTAGATTTTAGTGACATTTGTTCTAAATGTTACATTAAGTTCTCTATTGGTAATACTTTGAAGCAATATTTCTAAACTGTTACATATAAATCTTATGTAACACTTTTTGTAATATTTTTTATATTTGTAACACTTTAAAAAAAATATGTAACACTTTTTTTGTAACACTTCATAGAAATACTATTTTTTGCCATCAAGTAGATTCGAACCCACGACTTGTTATGTGTGGAAGTGACAATTTGCCACTAAGCTAAATTGATTCTTATTACAACTTTTGCTTTGTTTTATATATACACATACATATATATATATATATATTAAAATTGTATAAAAATTATATTATACGTATATATAATATGTTTTATATAATAAAATTATATTATACAATATATGTATTAAATTATATTATAAACTGTATATATCAAATTTTATATTATATAGTATATAGTTTGAAAATCATATTATTTTGTATATTAAAGGACACAAAAAGTTAAAAATATCAAAAAATATATAAAATAAATTTATCGACTGATCAATATTCAGTCAGTAAAAATAAAAAAATTTAAAGTTAATTTACTGACAGATAAAAAAGTTCTAACAGTAAAAAAATTAAATAATAAAAAAATAATTTACTGACGGAAAAATTCCTAAGTAATTACGTACCGACAACATCAATTTTAATTGGTGATTTTTTTTCTCTAAAAAAGTAAAAAAAAAAGTTAACAATGAGATAGGTCTCCGTTAGTAAAAATTAAAAAATAAATAAATAATAATAATAATAAAATATATACATGCGCATTTTCCGTCGATATTACGACGGAAATAATTACCTCCGTAAAAAAATAAAAAAATAAAAGCAAAACTAAAATACTCTATAAAAAGAAAACAAAAATTCAGTAAAAAATAGAGTACATGATGTCTACAATTTTTAGGTTCGGTGATTTTTTTTGTCTTCACCTATTTTGTGACATCAATTAATTAAATAAATCGTTGACATTATTTAATGATAGTTATATAATTTTGTGTTACTAAAATATAGCCTAAAAGTGTTACAATTAATAAAATATAGTGTTGCCAATAGTGCTTCTTAAATAATGTGATACCTATTTGCGTTACAAAAGAAATAACAAAAAAAAAAGTGATACTTAAAAAGTGTTACTTATTTAAAAGTGTTACATATAAACGTTACATATTGATAAAATGCTACAAAAGTGTTACATAAAATTGTAATGTAAAAAGTGTTACAGACACGTGTTACATATGTACCTTATGTAAAAAGTGTTACAAAATTTGTGTTACCTAATGTCATTTATGTTGTAGTGATTTGTGTTTTGACCTTTTAAGAAATTAGTTATGTCAAATTTATTAAGGCCTAGACTTTAACAATTTAAATAAACTAACATACATATTATTCTTAATATATATCTCACAATAAAATTCGGGATGACTCAAAACTTAAATATTATAGAAGAATACCACACAAAATGAATCCGTGTACAAAATTTTATTATTACTAATAGTCGAAATTTTGGGGCCTTACAATATGAAGTTGGGATATTGCTTCCTTATTAACAGATATATTCTTTTGTAGTACCTTTTTTTTTTGCTTTCATGGTACACAATATATATTTTTGCTTTTCTGGAATAGTTATTGCTTCAGTTGTACTTTTTTTATGCGTCGGTGGGTCATTTTATTTAAGCGATAAATTTGCACGCATGATGTACAAAAGAATGAGAATATAAAATTAAAATCACATTACAAAAATAAGTGATCAGCAAAATTTTAATCCCAAAAAATACACGATTCCAAATTATTAGCCAAATAAGCAAAATTAATATGATTAAAAAGCAGTTTTGTAAAATTAAAGTAGCAACGTAAAAATATTGATGAATAAAAATAGTTAGCAATTAAAAATTATCAATGAAGCAAAAAATCAATACTAACGAAGCAAAAAATCATTACTATCGTTTTCGATGAAGAACCGTGAATGGCTAGAGGTGAGAGAAATCACTAATATTTTTCATATCCAAAATTGTAACCGTCCATTAAAAAAAATCAGCATTTTGTTTCGATTTTGACTATTATACCTTAAGGAATAACTAACAAAGCAGAAATCATTATTGTCGTTGCAAAAAACCAATACTAAGGAAGCAGAAAACCATTACTATCATTTTTGATGAAGAATAGTGAATGGCTAGAGGTGAGAGAAATCACAAATCTTTTCTATATCCAAAATTATAAATCACATAAATTAAATCAGCATTTTTTCGATTTTGATTGTTATTACCTTAATGAATAACTAACGAAGCACAAAATCATTACTATCGTTGCAAAATACCAATACTAAGGAAGCACAAAACCATTACTATCGTTTTGGATGAAGAACCGTGAATGGCTAGAGGTGAGAGAAATCACAAATCTTTTCCATATCCAAATTGTAACCGTCCATAAATAAAATCAGCGTTTTTTCGATTTTGACTATTGTTAGAGTTGACTTATTGAGTCAAAAACTCTAATAATTTTAAAATGTTTTTATCTTGTTACTTTGCCAATTTTCTAGAAGAAAAATATATTAATAAATTGCAAGCCCAATTACGTGGATTTGAAGACTTAGGTCGGTTGTTTGGGAGTTGAGAGATAGTGGGGATTGTGTCCTACTTTCAAGGAACCAACATCTCTCAATCTCCCACTAACCCCTTAACTTGAAAGTTAGTTTTATGACCTATTTTGTAGGGATGTGGCCATTCTATAAAGGGCAAAAAGATTGCACAAAGCTGTGTACGGATTCCAGAGCAAAAGATTAGAGTTTTTCACAAAAGAGTCCAAGTTTTTCACAAGAAGAGGGAGAGGTGCCAAGTGTGTTCTATAGGTGTTGACGTCACCTTTCACAACACCTCTTGAGAGTTGTTTGTTCTTGGTAGGTTTGAGAGACGATCTGTAATCTGGGATAGGTTATAGTTGTTCTCTTCTGTTTTCGGTAGAAGATTGAGTAGAAAGATCAAGCACAATAGGGAAGTTTTTGTCTTGTTCTTTATTTTGTGTAATCAACATTCTACTTCATTGTTTTTGCCTTAGTGGCGCCGCACAAGTATTTTTATACTTGTGCAAATTTTTACTTCTTGTGTTCAATCTTATTTTTATACTTTGTTTATTTTTCTTAATTGATAAAATAAACAAAGAATCTAAAAGCACAAGTTTCCGCTGGGTGACACCTAAAGTTGTTGCCAACATTCTGCACAACACTCACTGCAAACTTAAAGAATTCGACCCTTGAATTCTAACAATTGGTATCAGAGCCTACACTTGATACTACTAAGTGAGATCCTGTTTGTTTTTGCAGTGTTTGCTGATGGATGGTCAAGGAATTTCGATGGTTCGTCCTCTAGTTCTCGATGGAACGAACTACTCCTATTGGAAAGTTAAGATGAGGGCCTACATAAAGTCGATTAATGAGCGCGCATGGAGGAATATCATTGTTGGATGGACTCCTCCAAGAATCATAGATGCTGATGGTGATTATGTTCCTAAAAGAGAGATAGACTAGACAAATGATGAGATTCAACTACCCAGTTTCAATTCCAAAGCATTGAACGCCATTTTTAGTGCTGTGGATATGACTCTCTTCAAAGTTATCTTAAACTGTAACTCAGCTAAAGATGCATGGGATGCTCTGCAGCTGCATTGTGAAGGAACACAGGGTGTTCGTAGAACCAAATTGAGACTCCTTGCAACTCAATTTGAACATCTACGAATGGAGGAAGATGAAACCATTTCATCTTACAATGCTAGAATATGTGAGATTGCTAATGAAGCACAGGCTCTTGGAGATCCGATCAGTAATGAAAGACTTGTATCTTAAGTCATGAGATCGCTTCCTAAGAGATTTAATGTCAAAATCTATACCATTGAGGAAACCAAGAACACGGAGACTCTACATCTAGATGAACTCATAGGTATTTTGAGAACTTTTGAGCTGAACTTGGCTCAACAAGAGAAATATGAGACGAGAGGGAAAGGAAAGACCATAGCTTTCAGTCACAAACTGAGGAAGCTACAGGTGATGCCCAAAGTGATGCCAACACTGTAATGGAACACTTCATCAAGGAAATGGAAGATTCAGAACTTGGTGAAGAGACCATTGCAATGTTGACAAGAAGGTTCAACAATGTATTCAAAAAGATAAATAAGGGCAAAGATTCCAAAACTCCTTTCAACAACAGAGGATTCAAGCCGAAGAAACCTGTTAACGCTGGAACTCCTACTCCCATGAAGAAGTATGATCAGACCTTTGAGAATCCATTCTTTAAACCAAAAGAAATGGATAGGATCCAATGTCGAGCATGTAAGGGGTTTGGTCACTATGCCAACCAGTGCGCCAACACACTTAGGGAACGTGGGATGAACGTTTGTGTATCCCTAAGTGATGATGACACTGATGCTGAAAAGGTGGAGGAAGAGGAGCTCAATCAAGGCTTGTTTACTATGTGCGAAAGTGTGCATCATAATTCTGGAAGTTCCAGAAGTGTTGCCAGATGTGACATATCACCTGATTCAACACCTGACAACACCTCAGAAACTGAAGAAGATCAGGTACTCTGTTTCAGTTCGTCTCATACTATTGAAGCATGACATTTATCCTCAAGCTCTTTTGATTTTGATAATCAAAATCACAATTTGATTATTAAAAACAAAGATCTTGTAGAAAATTTGTCCAAAATAAAACTTGAAAATGACGTTTTCCTCAAAGAAAATGAAGATTTAAAAGCTTCAGTCTCAAAATTGGAGGTTCTTTTGACTAAAAAGGATAAAGAACTTGATCAGGCAAAAACTGAACTTTGTAATCTTCAGAAAAGGGTGAGTCAGTTTGATTCTAGCTCAATTGTGGTTGATGAAATTATGAAAACAACTAGATTTGACAAAAGTTGTTTGGGCTTCAAGTCTGACAAACTTGCAAAGCAAAAATTGACTGATTCTGTGGATATGTTGGACTCTGAAAATTCTTCCAAACGTCATTATGTTTGTCATTATTGTCTAACTCCAGGGCACACTAGACCTTTTTGTAAAGAACTGAAAAAGGATAAGAAAAAAGGTCAAGTGTGGTCTGAGGTGACACGTCACACACAGCACGACACCTCAAGAAAAATGATATTTTTTTCCAGTAACTCTTCTGGAGTGAGTGAGACAGATGTTGAAAGCAATTCTTGTCTTGTTTTTTACACTTCTCTGAGGTCCAATGTTGAAGGCACTTGGTACTTCGATAGTGGCTGCTCACGCCACATGACAGGTACCAAGTCACATTTGACTGATTATGAAGTGTGGAATAGAGGAAGAGTGAAGTTTGGTGGTGGTGCTAAGGGAATTATAATTGGTAAAGGAACTCTGAATGTCAAAGGTTTTCCTAAACTCAAGAATGTTTTTCATGTTGATGGCTTACTTGCTAATTTAATTAGTATAAGTCAATTGTGCGATGATGATTTGCATGTCAAGTTTGATAAAAACTCTTGTTCAGTCTTTGATAGCAAGGATACTTGTGTCATGGCTAGTACTAGATCTACTGATAATTGCTATTTGCTTGGAAAAGATGAGACATGTCATCATGTCGATTTTGATGAAAACATTCTTTGGCACCAAAAACTTGGACACGTTAATTTTCAAAATTTGCAAAAAATGATCAGTCTTGAAGCAGTTAGAGGTATTCCCAAACTTACCTTCAATGGTAAAGTCACTCATGTTTGTGAACCTTGTCAGAAAGATAAACAAACCAAGGTGTCTCACCAGGTGAGACAACACTTCAATACCACACACTGCTTTGAGCTTATTCATATGGATTTGATGGGTCCAGTTGAGGTAGATAGTTGATGAGGGAAGAAGTACACTTATGTGTGTGTTGATGATTTTTCAAGATTTACTTGGGTTGAATTTTTCAAAGAAAAATCTGAAACCTTTGAGGCCTTTAAGAGACTTTACACTAGAATTTGTAACATGCATGATTCAAGTATTACAAGGATTCGTTCTGATCATGGGAAAGAATTTGAGAATATTTCATTCTCAAATTTTTGTGAAAAGAAAGGAATTTTTCATGAGTTTTCGGCTCCCATAACACCCCAACAAAATGGGGTGGCCGAAAGAAAGACCAGAACCTTGCAAGAGATGGCCCGAGTAATGTTGTGCTCGGAAAATATTTCAAAAAAGTTTTGGGCCGAAGCCTTGAATACTGCATGTCACATTTATAATCGTGTGTACTTGAGACCAGGCTCTACAATGACTTCTTATGAAATTTTAAACGGAAAGAAGCCTAATCTCAAGTATTTCTATGTGTTTGGGTGTGTCTGTTATATCTTAAATGACAGGGAGAATTTGGGAAAGTTTGATCCTAAAAGTGACAAAGGCATGTTTCTTGGTTATTCTAAAAATAGCCATGCTTATCGGATTTACAATCTTCGAACTAGAACAATTCAAGAAACTGTTAATGTCGTTTTTGATGATTTGTTAATTTTAGGAAACAAGTCAGAGGATGAAAATATTGCAGATGTGATTGACTCTATTATTCTGCAAAAACCTGTGTCTGTTGTTAGTGATTCTCAGGGTGTTACCGGAGGTGAGACCACACCCCACCAACACTGTGTTGATATCAATGTGAACAAAGAAGATAGCTCCGAAAGTGAAGCTGAACTCGATCAGAATCTTGTTCCTGTGCAAAGAGATCCTCCAGGGAAGATCCAGAAAGACCATCCAACCACTCAAGTCATTGGAGAAGTGTCTGATAATATCAGAATAAGGAGAAAAGAGAGACCGAACTACAGGGATATGGTGAGGCCTTCATATTTCTCTTCTACATGCTTGATGGTAAGTGCTACTTGTTTTGTGTCGAATATTGAGCCCAAAAATGTTAATGAAGCACTTAAGGATGAATTATGGATTAATACCATGCATGAGGAGTTAAACCAATTCGTTCGAAACGATGTTTGGGACTTGGTTCCACGTCCTGACAATGTTAATGTCATAGGCACTAAGTGGATTTTCAAAAATAAAAGTGATGAACATAGCAACATTGTAAGGAACAAAGCTAGATTAGTTGCACAGGGTTACACACAAGTAGAAGGTGTTGATTACGATGAGACTTTCGCACCTGTTGCTCATCTTGAGTCTATTCGATTATTATTGTGTGTTGCTTGCTCTCTTAATCTTAAGTTGTACCAAATGGATGTCAAAAGTGCTTTTCGTAATGGCTTTTTAAATGAAGAAATGTACGTAGAACAGCTAAAAGGATTTCAAGATCCACACAAACCTAATTTCGTTTTTAAACTTAAAAAGGCGTTGTATGGATTAAAACAAGCCCCTAGGGCTTGGTATGAAAGATTGGCGGATTTCTTAGTACAATTTGGTTTTAAAAGAGGCGGAGTTGATAAAACCTTGTTCATTAAGAAAGATAGGCACCATATGACTATAACTCAAGTTTATGTGGATGATATAGTGTTTGGTTCTACTTGTGATTCACTACGTGATGATTTTGTGAACTCTATGTCTTCTACTTCTGAAATGAGCTTGGTTGGGGAACTTAATTTCTTTCTAGGTTTACAAATTAGACAACTACCTGATGGTATTTTTGTCTAACAATATAATATGCAAAAAACATGGTTAAGAAATTTGGTCTTGATAACAGCAAGCACATGAAAACGCCCAGGAACACTAGTCAAAAGCTGTGCAGGGATGAAGTGTCTGAAGGTGTTGAAAACACCTTATACAGGAGCATGATAGGGAGCCTACTTTACCTCACTGCTAGTCGGCCAGATCTTATGTTTAGTGTTTGTGTTTGTGCCCGGTACCAATCTGACCCTAAAATCACTCACTTGAATGCTGTTAAACGAATAATTAATCATGTGAGTGGATCGGCTGATTTAGGGCTATGGTACACTAAGGACACTAACACAAATTTGGTGGGGTTTAGTGATTCGGACTGGGCTCGTGACTTAGAGGTTAGGAAGAGTACCTCTGGTGGATGCTTTTATCTGGGAAACAATCTTGTGTCGTGGTATAGTAGAAAGCAGAATTATGTTTCTCTTTCTACTGCTGAATCTTAGTATGTGGCAACTGGTTCATGTTGTGCCCAACTTATCTGGATGAAGCAAATGCTTGATGATTATTGTATTTCTAGTGATATACTGACCATGTATTGTGGCAATTTAAGTGTTATAGATATCTCTAGAAATCCGGTGCAATATTCCCGAACTTAACACATTGACATAGGCACCATTTTATTCGGGATTTGGTAGAGAAAGGGTTGATTCTCATTGATCATGTTTCCACTGAAAATCAGATAGCTGACATTCTCACTAAATCGTTGGATTTTGAGAGATTTTCCAGTCTTCGGAAATCTCTTGGTCTTTGTGTGCTGAAACAGTGAAGTGTGGTCTGAGGTGTGACGACACTTGTCGTAACACCTATTTATTTTCTTTTGTTTTTCTTATTTTTAGGTTTTAGGCATGGTGCATAATGTCTTCAGGGTTTTCAAATTGGGTGTGCCATCTGTGAAACCTTTTCAGTCGGATTCAAGTTATTTTTGTGGCCAAAAATCAGATTGAATATTGTCATGCCCCAAACGTGACGCTACAACGATCAATCACTTAAACAGAAATAAATCAACAGTCTAAACCAAAGATACAAAACTCCAAGTGAAATAGAGTCTAATGCAGCGGAATTAAAATAAACACGAGTACAAATTACATCTTAAAGTCCTCAGCGGTATCCGAATACAACCCAAAAGATTATCCTCAATTAACTTACAAACAAATGTAAATAAAATGAAAGAGTCCAACAACAAATAAAAGTAAAAGGGAATGTCGCTCCACATCACGATAGGGATTCAATCTGCAGAGGTTCGATGTCTTCAAAACTCTTCATCTAAAGGTTAGAAAACGAGAGAGAATGAGACAAATCTCGGTGGATAGGGTGATCGTGTGCAAGTGTGGCGATATAAATAGTTAATGCGAGAAATTTAGTTGTATGAAAACGCGTGAGAGATGATGCATGATTTCACACACGACCACAAGCGTCGTGATAAATATATTAAGTAACATACTTATATAGTTTAAGAAAATAGTTCGTGGTCACGCAGCACACTGGTTGGTTCAAGCGGGAGGATTGCGTGCGGTTTGTAACGCTAATCCTATGCAAGACAAGTAGCGGTTGCGTCACGGATATGTAGCGCCAACCCGTTCCGTTCAACTCCGAATCGTGTGGATCGAACACAAATGATTCCTTTGTTCTTCCTTGTAACTCCCCGTTCATGATGGTCAAAGACCTGTCACCTTATCGCTCCGTAGGCAAAGACAAAATCCACGTTGGAGCTAGCAAGGCTCGGATTCGTCCCTCAGTTGCGGGATTAGGACGATGGGGCCGGAGAGTGGAATAGCAGCCGAGCTACCCGGTTCCATCCCCGATGTATCCATTCCGACTGTGAGCTCAACACACCAAGTTGACTTAGGCAGGAAATTAAGTACACGTTCAGGTAGTCAACCAGGCAGTCGAGTATTATTGATTCGGGAAGCAGTTCATGAAAAGTTCTCAAAAATTTGCACAAGATGGTTATGGCGTTGGTGGAGTTATTGGGATGAAGATAAGTATGGGAAGGATAAGTAGTCTTCGATATCTTAAGGATTAGGAGGAACATAAGTCCCGTTATAGATTCGAAATCGCAAGACGAGGGAGTCGCCCCGCGATCGGGCATTAGCCGGTCCAGGCGGTCCGAATGGTCAAGGGGTTTTTGAGAAATTAAAATATTTTAATTAAGAATTGAAGTCAGAGGGTCCAGTGCTGTTTTAGTAAAAGAAAAAAATAATTTGAGTTAGGTTCTTGATAAAAAGAAAATTTTCAATTTAGGCCCGTTTTGTAAAAACCAATACTTTTGGGGTTAAAAATTGAATAAATAAATATCCCGACCTTGAAAAATTATGAGGTCAGTTCCTAAATTCTCCAAATTGTTCAGAGATTCAGGTTTTGAAGTTTTGAGGTCGAGTTTTTATAAAATTCTCATATTGGCCCTAAATTTGTTAAAATTGCCATTTCGGGCTCTAAGTTTAAAATAATTGGAACTCACAAACCGGAAGGGCTTTTAATGTGATTCCAGTTGAAAAATATCACTATGGTTAGTGGGATATTGGGAGAAAAGTAGTTTTAAAAGAGATAAGTTTAGGTCCTTTAACTTTTGAAAGTTTCATTTTTGTCCCATTTTGAAATAATTGCCTTTAAGGCTTTTAGGGGTCCAATTGTTATGAAATTTGAACCTTGGGTCCAAAATATAATTATGTTATAGGTAAATTAGTATTTATAGGTACATGGGCTGTATAAGTCCTGGAAATTTCATTTGGGTCCTCAAGTTTAATCTTTTACAATTTGGTCCCTCAAGTTTTATAAAATTACTTTCCAAGCTCTAAACACTTGGATTTTTGGAATACACTTAAATATGTTATTTCCAGTCCCTTAAGAGTTAAAATTTCAAATTTTAAAATTAGGGTCTGGTACAGTTTCGAAATTTGCAAAATAGCCCTTAAACTTCTAAAATTTTACAATCTAGTCCTTGGGCTTTTAAGGGTTGATTTTATTTATCTAAAAACTCTTAAGACTTTATTAAAATGTCAAAATATAATTTTTGAACCTGAGTTCAGTCCCAAAAATCAAAAATTATAGAGGGGTCCCTTAAGTTTTATTTTCTTGCAATTAAGTCCACCAACTTTCCATTTTGCATTTTAAGTCCAAAAATCGAAATTTAATCAATTATGCTCGACTTGTCCAGGTTATAGGTCATACAAAACATAGATTTCAAGAGTCATAAACATACTTAACCATCTCATACAAGAATTTATCAAATATGACAATAAAGTGTACAAGTATGTCCTAATTTTCGATAAATCGCATTTTGAGCAACACTTGAGAAATTTTTCAACTTGATACAAGAAAATAGCATGCAATACATAATATATATCTCAAATGCTCAATAACAAAATACTACATGCATTTTTATGAATTAAAACACCTAGGAGTTGAAAGGATTTTTCCACCCACCTTAAAGTTCGGTTTGTTGGGAAAAAATGAAATAAATCTCTCTCGATGAAGGAGTGACTTAGGTCAGCCCCTAAGTCAAGGAATATCAAAAAAATATAGGAGTTAGAAGAATGTGGTTAAAATTTAAGGGGAAGAAGAAGATAGTGAGAAAATTGGAATTACTACACTTACCTTGTGTAGTGAATAAAGTGTGACTAGTAATGACTTCCAAGTGTAAGTTTTTGGTCACCCTTAATGTTAACCTCCAAAGTCAGCCCCTAAAACTCCAAAAATGAAAATGGAGTGTCAAAGTTTGGAAAATAAAAAGAGAAGAAGAAAAGGTACCAAAAATTCCATTTCTTACCTTATAGTCCAACTTCTTCACAATTTTCTTCAAGATGACAAGTCTCTTAACAACTTCAAAGGTCTTCTAGGTATACCTCAAAATCAAAAATCAAACTTAAATTAGAAGGTGAAAGAGATGAGTTAGGTGATATCAAAAATGGATTGAAAAAGACATTTTCCTTACCTTGGTAGTGATGGTTCGAATTTTATGATTTAAGTAGGAAGAATGTTTGTTTTTGTTTAGTTGTTTGAAGAAATAAGAAGTGTTTGATGATATGAAGAAGATGTTCTTGAAGTTGTGAAGGATGTTTGAAGATGTGAAGGAATTGTGTTTGAAGATTTGAAGATATGAAGATATGTTTTGAAGGTTTGAAGATGTGAAGGAATGGTGTTTGAAGATTTGAAGATATGGTGTTTGAAGATTTGAAGATGTGAAGGAATGGTGTTTGAAGATTTGAAGATATGGTGTTTGAAGATTTGAAGATATGAAGAAGTGTTCTTGAAGATATGAAGGAGTGGATGAAGATAGACTTAGAGAGATGTTGGAGATTTTAGAGAGAAGTTGGAGAAAATGCTTGAATTATGAATGTGTTGGATGAAAATGATATTTTGATCAAATGTTTTTGATCCTCAAGGTGTTATGGACGAAAATTGAGGTGGAGAGGGGGAGGAGACAAATTTTTTGATCAAATTCTATGTCTTCCAACTTGTCTCTAGCATGGGGACAAAGGCCTTGGTCAAAGTGTGGTCTTGCATGGGAGGATGAAATTGAAGGGATTGAGGAGGATGTTGGCATGGAATGTTGGGAAGCCTCCAACATGTTGGGTAAGTTTATAATAAAAAATTGGTGTATAAGGTATTGTGTATAAGATTTGAATTAATGGTGTATTAATACACAAGATGAATACACAAGGTGTATGTGTACAAGAGTTGGGAGATATATCTACACTAAAAATACCCATCATGGCCGTCCCTTAAGGGGTATTTGTGGCATTTACATATTTTGTTTTTATGTCCCAAAATTGATGATAATAGGTGAATAATATCAATCTCCAAAATAATTAGTGATTTCCTTGATCACTTATAAGTCTCATGATCACTTAATCTAAATCGAATTCTTAATTCTATAAGGTATAAATCTCTAAAATAAATAGTCTCCAAAAATTCTAAGGTGACTAATGAGTACACAAATATTAATAATGATGATCGATCGAGTGATCATTAATGCGTAGTAGAAGTAATAAATGCTTATGATCACAAGTAACAAATAAAAAGAAAAGAAATTAAATGCGAAATATATTTATCATTAATATTCACCCATCGAAGTGACGCGGTAAAATAGTCAAAAGAATACAAGGACGATACGTGAAACAAATACATTATTGAACAAAAATCGAGGGCTTCACAAATATACTACAAGTACTTGCACATTTTCTTCCTTATATTTGTACATTCTTTAGCTCATCTGTTTTGAAGTTTGTTACTAAGTAGTTGAGGGGTCTTTCATCTCTTGTATGATCATACCCCATGCGAAAATTGTAACGTTTTTCAAACATGAGCTTGGCTCCGCTGATTATAGTCATTAAAGTAGTTGAGGAATATTTCACATTTTTGTGATCATGTTCCATGTGAAACAATGACTTGTTAATTAAGAGCTCTTGTGTACTTGACAAAAAATGGGAGAAAAATACACAAAAATGTGTATATGAAAAAAAAATACACAAAGTGTGTATGTTTAAAAAAAAAGAAAGAGAAAAATACACAAAATGTGTATATATTGATTCAGTTTGGGTGAATTTGTGCAAGGAAAAATCATTAAAAGGTTTGATGTATGGCCATGAAAATTATTTTTGATGAAAACTGAGAAGTATTTAGCCAGATGTGGCCAACACTCTCTGTGAACACCTTGTGGTATTTTTTTTCAGCTTTTGTGTGCTTGACTGCATTTTTTTTATTTTTTTTTTCTTTTTGATTTTTTTTAGGCATAATCATGATTTGATTCAGTGGATTTGTCCCTATAAACCGATTTTCAAATGATTACGTGGGGTGGTTATTCTCTTTTCTCCATTTTCCAAAATTTTAAGGACTTAATGTTAGTGGGTTGAATTGAGGGGAGTTATATATTTGGAACTTGAGATAAATATCCGCACTTAGTGGGTAGTTATTTCCTCGGTCTTTATATTGCTTATAAATACTATGATTTCTTTCAAGTGTTTGTAACATCATTTTTTTCCAGATTTTTTACCCTCTAATTTCCCTACAGGTTGTGTTTCAAAATGGGTGATGAAAATGTTGCCAACATTTTAGCCCAATTAAAAGATAGCCCACTACCTCCACCATCATTACCAAACCCAACTCCAAGTCTCCTTCATCTTCCGAAAATCCCAAATACGTCACCTACCAACCCAAAATCAACACCATCTTCTTCACCACCACAACCCACCAAATCCACTGCCATGGAGTATGGTCCGTCAGATATTTGAAGCGAATGGGCCAGAGCAACAGGGAAGCCTTCTTCTTCAAGTGTTTCAGGAAGTGTGGCAACTCCCATGACCGCACCTGAAGAAAATAGGGACGAAAACCCTAGTACGATCGAATCCATTGTGCCTTCGACAGCGATTGTTCCAATTATCACCGAAATAGATGTTCTGGGCGTCCAACTTCCAGGACACGAAGAGAATCCACTGGATGTTGATGACCCACCTGATTTGGAGAGCATCAAACAAACATTCGGTCCTTTAGGAACTCCATTCACAAAAAGATCTCATCGGCTTCAAAGAAAACCCATGGTTATAGAATTCGCCTGACCCAAGAAAAGAACACGAAGTTCAGGTAATGTTGGTATTCTTCTTCTTCAAAATTCTCAAAAATTCCTTCTCTCGTTTCTGCTAATGTTGAGAAAGAGGGTCCTTCTGTTGACCCTATGGCTGGGAAAAGTGTTGAGGGAGAAGACACCCCTGATGAAACCAGGACCGAAGATATTGGGGGTGTGGGTGACCAGTCCACTGTTCCTGCAAATGTGTCTGGAGGTGTGTCTTCAGGTGATGCCAACACCCAGGCAACACCTGAAGAACAAGGGAATTTTTCAGATATTGTTATGGATTTTGCTGAAGGGAGTAGTGATGCCTCCAATTCTGAGTCAGAGTATGAAGGAGGAGGAGCAAGTGATGAAGATGAGAGTACGGATGATGAGGCCACAAAAACTGAGGTTGAGGAAGATGATCCTGAGATGCACATACATATAGCTGAACTAAGGTCAAAAAGGGCAGCTGATCGAGGTGTGTCTGGAGGTGTTGCCACACCTCACACCTCACAACATGATGATGTGGAAGAAATGGACCAGGAGATGGCTGAGGAATTTGCTCACGCTTGGGCAATTGATTTAGACATTGAGATAAGTGATCCTCATTCCTCCGAATTTCTTTCCATTAAAGCAAGCCAAATTTAGGATGTAGTCATCAATAAAGATATCATCACTGAAAAACCACTCAATATTGATGATTTTTCCAAATATAACCTTGTTCAATTTCTGGAAGATCGTCATTTTCTGCAAACTGCCATGCATGCTAAACCGTTTGTTGATGGTATTGTTAGAGAATTTTGTTCAAACATTTTAAAGAATACCTTCAACAAACACTCTGCAAAATTTGGAAAAGTTTACCTACGGGGAAAACTTTACAACTTCACACCTTCAATCATTAACAACCACCTTGGTTTATCTAATGATGAAGGAGATTTAATTTTTGAAAATGAAGATGAAGTTGTAAAGGAGCTCACTAGAAATGTTTTGAAAGTTTGGCCAAAAGCTCCAGTTAAGTTATCCTCTTCACACTTAACTTCAAAATATGATGTACTTCACAAAGTGGCCATAGTTAACTGGATTACTACTTCCAATAACTCTAATGTGACTAAAGTCTAAGGGCATTTTCTTTTCAAACTTGGTAGAGGAGTCAACATAAATTTTGGTGAGCATGTTTTCTCATTACTTTCCCATTTTGCTGAGAAGAAAAGCACATATGGTAGTTTGATCTTTCCTTCCCTCATCTTCTCTACTCTCAAAGCCCAAGGAATACCCCTCAAAGATCACGAATCCTTCACTACTATGCCTCCCTCTATTCCCATCAAATCTGACCTGCTTGAAGGACCTCATATTCGTGACCTTCCTATAGGTGTGGAGAGAGGTGTTGCCACACCTCCTGGCACACCTCCTGCCTCCCAGCAATTCATCCCTGTTCCACTTCACCTTCTTGAGCTTCAGTTACAAAATGCCATTGCCCAAATTGAGATATTTACTCGCATTCGGGATGAAACGAGTAAGTTAATTTCTGCCCAAGAAGGGGGAGACAATGGCACAAAAACGAGCAAGGTTGGAATGGGAAATGAAGTACTAGGGGCTGAGGAGCAAGTGGGAGAAGAGGAGGAAGTTGGTACAGTTGCAGGGGGAGAACAGGTTACAGGAGTGGAACAGATGACTGGAAATCAAAGTGGTGCTGAAGGTGTCGATGAAGGTGTTGCCCATACTATTGGCAACACCCCTCAATCTGAATCCAGTGATCATTCTCATGTGTTCTGAAGATGTGTTTGGCAGGATGTTTGATGTTTCTTTTTTGTGGGGATAATTGTACTCTAAAAACACTGAATTCTTTCTTGGTTCTTGTTTTTTCTTTGTTTTTTCTTTGGATGATTGTGTGTGTTTCAGGGGGAGCATGTATTTGAACTGTTTTATGGTGCTTTCGTAGTTATTATGATGATGAGTTTTAGGGGGAGTAGTTCTAATCTTGGCTCTGCTTTTTGTGATTACTTTGGATGAATTGTTTTTGATTCCTGGGATATGTTTGTGTCTTGCTGTTATTTGGACATTATTTTGTCTGGAGTTTTTGTGCAGGTTTTGTTCAGAAATTGGCAAAAAGGGGGAGATTGTTAGAGTTGACTTATTGAGTCAAAAACTCTAATAATTCTGAAATGTTTTTATCTTGTTATGTTGCCAATTTTCTAGAACAAAAATATACTAATAAATTGCAGGCCCAATTACGCGGATTTGAAGACTTAGGTCGGCTGTTTGGGAGTTGAGAGATAGTGGGGATTGTGTCCTACTTTCAAGGAACCAACATCTCTCAATCTCCCACTAACCCCTCAACTTGAAAGTTAGTTTTATGACCTATTTTGTAGGGATGTGGCCGTTCTATAAAGGGCAAGGAGATTGCACAAAGTCAGTACGGATTCCGTGAGCAAAAGATTAGAGTTTTTCACAAAAGAGTCCAAGTTTTTCACAAGAAGAGGGAGAGGTGCCAAGTGTGTTCGATAGGTGTTGACGTCACCTTTCACAACACCTCTTGAGAGTTGTTTCTTCTTGGTAGTTTTGAGAGACGATCTGTAATCTGGGATAGGTTATAGTTGTTCTCTTCATTTACTGATAGAAGGTTGAGTAGAAAGATCAAGCACAATAGAGAAGTCTTTGTCTTGTTCTTTATTTTGTGTAATCAACATTCTACTTCATTGTTTTTGCCTTAGTGGCGCCGTACAAGTATTTTTATACTTGTGCAAATTTTTACTTCTTGTGTTCAATCTTATTTTTATGCTTTGTTTATTTTTCTTAATTGATAAAATAAACAAAAAATCTAAAAACACAAGTTTCCGCTGGGTGACACCTAAAGGTGTTGCCAACACTCTGCACAACACTCACTGCAAACTTAAAGAATTCGACCCTTGAATTCTAACAACTATTATACCTTAATGAATAATATTTATAGGAAAAATAGAGTGAAAATTGATTTAATATCAGCCATAGATTGAAAGAGTCCAATGGATAGGATGGGGACTCTGGACTCATATAACCCTATCTTTATGTGTATATATATATATATATATATATATATATATATATATATAGATATATGGGGTGACTATGGTGATGGCTTTGCATTAATGAGATTTTTCAGGTGTTTTTTGGAGGACAAGTTTTCTCCTCGCTCTTTGAACTTTTTAGCAAAACAATCAAAATGGATTTCCACTTTCGCAGCTGGCTAACATCCTTTGTCTTTTTGTTTAACTCTTGGTCTTTAGCAACATTTTCGGTGAGCAAGGAAAAATATTTTATTAAACTCAAGGGTTGGCCCAAAGGATGAGCTTGCTTTACAACCTTCAATCTTGGGTTTTAAATACCGACTATCGCGGGGTGCATTGGGGTTGTCCTTTGGAGAAGATTAGAACCATCCCGAATAACCGATGTCCTTAGGGTATCTTCAATGCCAAATATCTAGAGATGTTAAACGGGCCGCGGCCCGTTGGTCCGAACCATTTAAACTGGAAAAAAAAGGGCAACGGCCGAATTATTGTGGCCCTTTTAAATTTGGGCCTTTTTGGTCCGGACCATTTAAATCGAAGCCCATTAGGGCTAGCCTGCTATTTTTTTTAAAAAAAATAAATATAATTCTAATATTTTATATCTACTTTTATTACTTATCACTAGTAAATTAATTTTTCAAATTCACATCCCCCTCATCTTTAAGTTTAACTTTATTAAACAAGCTATAATTTTTTTAAAAAACTTCTTTTACATTTGTTTTATATATTACTTAGTTTAGTTTTCTTATTTTTATTCTGAATAAGAAAATGTCACGTAGTTTTATTAGATTATTTAGGATATAAATTATGTTATTAAATGGTGCCAAATCTAATTTTATAATTTTGTTAATGCAATGTATTTATAAACTATGCATGACTTTTTTTATAATGAATACATTAACTTTAAATGTTATATATGCTCAAGTTTAAAATTATAGATTTAAATATCTGATTTTGAAAATTTTAACTTATAGTCATATGAGAAATTACAGAAAAAAGTGCTAATTCTGTGTAGCTTTAGTTATTATTATTTTATTTTCAAAGTTTAGATGATAAAATATTTAATTTTATAAGTTTGATAATGCAATGTAATTAGAAACATTAGCATGAATTTTATTTATGATGAATAGTTTAACTTAAAATGTTAAACGTAAATATTATATTTATTTGAGTTAAAAATTTTAAATTTAAATATATAATTTTTAATTTTTTGACTTATAGCCCGTTAGTGGCCCGTATAGCCCGAAGTCTGCTAGGGTTAAAGTTAGGTTCCAATATTGCCAGCCCGTTTAGCCCGAAGACCGTTTCGGGCTGGCCCTATAGAGCTATGGTCAGCGCGTTTAACATCTCTACAAATATCTACAAACTTATAAAAACCGTGTTTCATCTCCTATTCCACCATACGGATGATTGACACGTGTATAATACTTTCCATATTAGAACCCCACAATTTATGCTTGATTTATGCTTGAAAATTAATATGGTAAATGTAATACGCGGGTCACTCATCCACACAGTTGGAATAGGAGATGAAACACGATTTTGGAATAGAAAATTCTATCCGAAGATTTTTCACTTTTAAAATCTCCCCAAAATGCTTGCATTGTAAATGCCCTTAAATAACATGTATCGCAGGGTGTATTGGGATTTTAAATTTTTTGACACGTTTTAAATTAAAGTGCAACGTCCATGCAACGCGTCAATCTGCATGCAACCATTAACCAACTATACTTGCACATATATATGAATAAGATAGGCATCCTTTCTAAATACAGAATCAATATTACCAAAATTAAATAAAAGCAAAAAGCTAATAATAATAATAATTAGAACATCTGAAAGAAATGGAAGCAGAAAAGTTTCACGAGTTTACAAAATTTCTACCATGATTCTAAATCTCTTTTATTTCGTGAGTTTACAAAATATCTACCATGGCTTTGTGCATGTATATATTTTTATGGTAAAATAATTTCCATTGAATTTAAAAGGTAATTTTAAAATAAAAATGTTATGGTTTGTATAATCTTTAAATTTAAAGGATTTTTCATTTAAATTTCCATTGAAAGGTGGTTTGCATAATATTTAAATTTAAAGGATTTTTCATTTTAAACAATTTCAACTTAATGCCAATACAAGCATTTAGAAATTTAACATCATACAACAGAGGTATGCTTAATGCCCTTACCATGTTGCTTGTTTTTGTCTAATTTGTTTCCTTAAAACCTATTGCCGATAAAAATAATCTATTTTCTCTTCTTTCCCTTTTTTATATTTCTTTCTTCTTCTTTTGTTAGATGAGGTGAGTGAGGCTCCTAAAAAACCTTTGTCTAGATTTCCTCAAAATTTATTAGCATGATTAATATTACTAGTAAGAAACACGTGCATCGCACGTGATTCACATGACTTTACTAAAATAATTTTATTATTTATTAATTTATTGATTAATATTAAAATATTAAAAAGTGAAATAAATATTAATTAAATTTAAATATTACACAATATTTAATATATATTTTAATTTACTTTAATTATAGATCGATATGAATTGTTAAATAATCATTTTAAAGAACTCAATCTTATAAAATTTTTACAATTAATATAACAACGAAATAAGTTTTATATTAGCTTATAATCACATTCATCGTTCTTTTATTTCATTGTTATAGCTAGAAATGTCTTTTCTCTTACATGATTTTCGAATTCTTTTAGCTTTAGATGCATTTTACATAATCAGACAAATAATTTAGCTTATAAACCATAATTTTACTAATTAGTAAATCACATGCAAGTTATTACATTAATAAATAAAAAAATTAATTATTTAAATATTATACCAAAATCCACCATAATATCATCATTTTATTTGTTATTATTATTCAATTAAAATTAAAAAAAAAAAGTTAGTCAAATTCTTATACTTCATGTGCTTACTTCTTTTATTCTATCTCAGTTCTTCGATTAAAGAAATGTAAAAAAAATATAATATAATATATATGTAAAAAAAATATATATTATTTTAATTCTAGTAACAAAGTCAATATTTTATCATTAACACTTAAACTTAAAGTTTGTAGTCCTCCTACTTTCAGTATCTTAAAAATAATAAACATTAACCTAATATATAAAAAAATTAATCCATCATTTTCATCGAGAGTCAGATATTAAATTAAACTATGAAAAAGTGATAAGTCAAAATCTGAGTTTTGAAACTCTATTCAATTGCACACAAAATATCTTTATTTAATAAATAATAGAATCAATGACAGTCTTATGAAAGAAAAAATAACTTAACAATTTTCACGTGTCAATCTTCAATAATTAAATATAATACTAATTAACTTTATGTTTGAATTTCTTTTTGCATTCACTTATGTTTTTAAAAGTTATACATAATAAACCAAAAACTAATATAGTTTTTTAAATTTCATAAAATTTTAGAAAGATACGTTATACTATTAGAGTTTGTACTTGCAATTGAATTTGGCTATTCTGGTTATATTAATATTTACATAGTTGTAAATTTTGTGTGCCATATAGTTATGAAAATTGCAATTATTCTTAATATACTGAAACTAATCTATATTTATTTGAAGAGGCTGTAAATTTAAAATTGATCGCATTTAATCTCGTTTACAAAATCATATTATTTGTTGTAAAATATAATTATCAATCCATTTTAGTGCCTTTATTGAGAAAATGGTATAGTACTTTAATCTTTATTTAAAATTTTGATTGAATTTTTGATGAAATAAGAAAATATAGTTGCAAAAAATTTAGATATCAAGTGTTTAAAACCTCCTTAACTATTTTCTTCCGCCTCCTTATGTTCGGAATAATTCATAACTTGGCACTAAACATGATCACTTCACTAAAATTTACTATTACATATAGTTTAACATAATAAATTTGATACATAAATATTATTTTGAATATTTTGATTATTATATTGTTACCTAAATTAACATGTAATTTAAGAAATATTAATCTTCGACATAAATATCAAACTATTCCATATTAAATAAGTATAGTTAATTTATTTTTTTTACAATTTTATACATACAGTGATTTCCATTTCTGATTCTTGTTTTCAAGTTTTTCATAATATTTGATTTTGTAAAAATTAGAATAATTTGCACCCAATTTTATGATAATTATTTTTGTGCTTGAATATTTATAAGTCATAAAGGTGTGCTTTTAAAAAACTGAGATTCTATCGAAAATATCAAATTATACATATTATATGAAAGCCATTTAATTTTCTTTAGAATTCACAGCTATGACCCACATATTTGTAAGTCCAAGCGGCTACGATAATCTAGAGGGGGGGTGAATAGATTATCTCCATTTTTTCGATTTCGCCCTCTTTTTATAACCGAATGCTCAAACACAATAATAAAGGTGCGGAATGTAAACAACACACGTCGATTTAAATATGTTCAACCCACCTAGGGCCTAATCCTCTACCACCCAGTATATCCGGGATGGATTTCAATAAGAAAAAGAATTTTATTAATTACCAAAATTAATACAAATTCAACTTACAACACCTTGAAGAGCACCACACTCTTCTTCAACAACACCTTTGGAGATTACCACAATCTCCCTTTGAAGATTACCATAATCTTCCTTCAACGGCACCTTGTGAAGATTACCACAATCTTCAACCTTGAAGAATACCAAATTCTTCAACACCTCAACAAGAAGATTACCACAATCTTCTCACGCCTAACACCTAGATCACCCAAGTGTGTTCTTACCACAAGAACACTCACAAGGATATCTTGTGTTGAATGATTACCCAAAAATTCAAGATTACAACTCGATAATGAATTATACAATTGAGTGCAAGTGTAATCAAGAATAGCCTAGACCTCAAGGATGTGAAAGTGAATAGCTAGGCAAATTACAACAAGAAATAAGACAATGTAAGAACAAGTGTATTCTTGAGTGTATCTTGTTGTGTTGTAGTTTTCTCTCTTGTTGTTGTGCTTCAAATCTTCCTCTATTTATAGGAGATGATTGATACTAGATAGCCTCCTCTTGGAATCTGATTTCTACAAAAAATTACAATTAAAATCAAGATTATAGCTATTAGAAATCAATTCCACAATTTAAGGAAAAGCTGTCTGCTGCACAACGGTTAGAATTTTGCTGTCAAACTTAAGGGCGACCGGTCGCGCAGAAATAAGATTTGAAAAGAACACAACAAAAATACAATGGGGAGACCGGTCCAGGGGGTGGTCGACCGGTCGCCCTAGGGTGCGACCGGTCGCCCACCCTGGTGACCGGTCCCCCTGACCCATTTTGGGAGTTTCGTGAGTTCTGTTCTCTGAATTCATTCCCAGGTACCGGTCGCCTCATTTGGTCGACCGGTCGACCTCACACATGAAGTGTTGTCCGATTTTTGTCGAAAATAAACCTCAATAAATACTCCGAAAAATTCGTAAAAATATTTTAAACCGATCGGGAGTATTTTAGGACAACATTAGAAATATAGTTTTGATGAAATAACACATTAATACAAAGAGTGTTGTCCGATATAAATTCCAATAAATACTCCGAAAAATTCGTAAAAATATTTTAGACCAATCGGGAGTATTAGGACAACATTTTAGAAACATTGTTTTGGTGTAAAAATACATTAACACAAAATCATAAAAAGTGTTGTCCAATTTATATCGAAAATAAACTTTGAAGAAATACTCCGGAAAATATTAAAACTATTTTAAATTATTTAGGAGTATTTGGACAACCTTTAAAAACATTGTTTTGGTATAAAAACAAAATCATCAAAATCATGATAAAACCATTTATCAAACAATCTCCCCCTTTTTGATGATTACAAACCAAAACAATTTTTAACGAGGTCGATTTTGAAAACAAAACATTTTTACCGGTTAAAAAGAGCTATCCGTTGTGAGCGACAACATTACATGCAATGTAAACACAAGGATGGGAGTAGAGATATTCAAACAAATATAGCAAAAGCTCCCCCTATCAATATGCACAACAAGAGTAATGTAAAAGCAATCAACCACAAGCTAAAAGCTTAGCTTTTACATATTGATCTTAGGTTCAAGAGCTTATAAGCTCCCCCTGTCAACAAAACATCATTAGACAAGTATATAAGTCCATCATACATCAATTGGACTAAGTATAATGCACAACTTATGGCTTTATCAAGCCATAGCTTATAGCTTCTTTTTGTTGCTTAACTTAGCTTTTATGAGCTAATGAGCTTATAACCTGTTTCTCCCCTTTTGGAATCATCAAAAAGAATGTTAGCACGATAAAAACATCATATAATCATATCAAAGTGCACAACTAGACAGATGTATCGAGCTATTTGAACAATGAAGCTTATAGGCCAAATGGGAGCGAAAAGTCGATCATACGACTTGTAGAAACTTATGAAAAAATCATTTGATTTGTAAAAACATGATCTCTATAAATATATGAGATTTTTGAAATCGAGAGAATCATGTAGGTGATGAATTTTTCATTGAAACGTTTTATCGAACACTTGGCGGGCGTAAAAAAAATTTAAAAAGATATATGTAGCCCTTGTAAATGAAATTAAGCCAAGTTTTTCTTCACCAAATGCAATTTAACAAATATCATTCATCAACAATCAATAAGCTCATCACAAAAATATATGAATTTAAAAAAATACATATAAGCCACAAACTCAAGGGTTCAACCCAATTGAGCTAAAGAGAGTGAAATTCTTACCATTTGGTCGGTAAAGATGAGCAATGATGATGATAGTCGAGCTAGATAATCCCCAAACTATGTAATACATGCAACCAAACACATTTGAAGTGAAATGTGTGTGCACATGACAAAGGGGACGAAATAGAGAAGAAAAAGGCCAAAATGCCAAATTCTGGAAACAAAGCAATATATCCGAAAAACACAAAGGCAGGGCGACCGGTTGGAGGTCAGGCGACGGTCGGAGGTTAGGGCGACCGGTCGACCTCAGCCCCTTCACCCCACCGCATCTTTCTCTGCTTTTGCGAAGTTTGATCCAAAAATCCGATTTTTCGCCCCTAAGTTTTAAAAGCGTGCAAAATGCAAACGAAGACCTCATTCAATATACATTATGTTATAATCAAGCTCGAAATGAGGTAAAATACTCGGCGGTTAAAAAAAAAAAAAAAAATCCGAGTTATCCTTGAGACTAATTAAACACATCTCAAGTTTTTGTTAAAAACGCAATCCCTTAGAAAGTTTTTCGAATCTCAATATGTTTAGTTCGATTATGACGAACTATATTTTGAATAATTTTCATCGGACTTGTTATCCCGAAAAATAAGAACGTTTTAAAGCTTTGGATAAACAAGTCATAAGAAGAAGTGCCTTACAAATATTTGAAAATTTCTTTTACGGCACTTTAATGAGATTCGTTGGGATAGTTTTTGGAGTCAAGCATATAGACATAAGGCATATGGAATGTCGGGTCTATAGGAATAATATAAGAAAACATACCTCGAATTTGTTTGTCAATCGACATGCCTTTCTCATCCTTTGTCAATTTCTTCATTGGTAGCCATAGAGTTTGAGATGATTCTTCCTTCTTCAATGCCTAACTCCTTCAAGAGTTCTTTTGAAATATAACCATCTACTTGGCATTGATTAACTTGAAGTCCAATGATGAAATTTGATCTCCTCCATCATGTGATACCATGTTCATCTCAAGTTTACCTACATCAACTTAGGAGAATCTCTTGCACAAAATATTCATTAGTAGCACCAAAAATATTCTCATAAATATGCACAAGCAAACAATCTTGCCCTTTTTCAAAAAAAACAAGGAGAGTAGTATCGACTTTACCTTTTGTAAAATCATTTAGCAAAAATAGCTAAGTCTATCATACCATACTTGGGGTACTTGTTTGAAACCACACAAGGCCTTTATAAAGATCATTTGGCCTAGAAAAATTTAAACCCCGATAGACTTCTACTTGAATAAAACCATTTAGAAAATTGGATTCAACATCCATTTGGTAAAGCTTGAAATTTTCTTAAAGCAAGAATGGGCAAGTAAAACGCAAATAGCTACAAAATGTGCTATGAGTGCAAATGTTACACCAAAATCAATTACCTTCTTCTTGAAAATACCTTCGAGCTACTAACCTCGTCTTAGTTCGACCAATGTTGCCTTGGTCATCGAGTTTGTTCCGGAATACCCTTTTTGTCTTCTTCATCTCTATCATCATAGGGCATCCAATTGATCTAAGGTGTACATAGTAGAATATTTACATCCAAATATTTTGAGATAACTAATATTTGGAGTACTTCATATCTCATCTACACAACTTAACAAACTCATTAACGGCATCACTTATATAAGCAAGAAAAAAAAATAGCCCAAGTGTAAAAACATGCCTCAATCATCAATCACAAAGTATCTTGCAAAAGAGCATAGTAAGAATAGACACTATATATATATAGACCATGAAGCAAGAAACACATACTATGCATTTAGAAGATCATCAAGAGTCTAATAAATTATGCAAGTTCAATTAAGCTTAAGAAAGCTACAAAAGGTCTCTTTTTGAAATTCGAAAATCCGATAGCATATAGTTGAGACCTCATTTAAAAGAATTATTTGAACAAGAGTAGACAAAGCAAATATGTGCAATCAAATATCAAATAGTGCCTTTAAAAAAAATCTAAAAATCCTCTTAAAGGCATTTGTATGAAATACTATGAAAAACAAGCACATAGGCACATGGCAATACATATATCGAGTCTATAAGAGTAAGAATAACACAAGTAAACATACCACGATAATTTATGCCTTTCTTGACAAATAATGACGTAAATGGCCATTTGTGAAAATATGTAAATCCTACACAATTCTTAGAACAAATCTAGCACAAATCATAATGATAGAAGTGTAGGCTAAGAGATATCACAAGTAAGCTCATGCCATAAAAATCCATAGGAGATGATAACACACTCTAATCTACAAAAATGCACAAGAGTTTTAAAAACATCATATGAGGTCTTCTTTTTCAAAAAAAATTTTAAAAGCACAAATATATATTGGAGACCTTAATTAACAAAATAAATACTTGAAAACTCATTTGCAATATAGGCACAAATAAAAACATGCATACTAACTAGATAAAATGCATATTTTAAATGGGGAGATACGGTTTACCAATTACGCCATTTCCATGGGTTGTGCCGTTCCCATTGTTGATGATATCTTCCCCTTGAGAAGTCACTTTGTTGATGATGACTTCTTTGATTACTCCATTTCCAAAGTTTGTTGCCTTCCCATTGTTGATAGTCTCTTCTTCTTTGAAAATCATCTTGTTGATGTTGTCTTTGCCATTTCCAAGGATTGTGTTCTTCCCATTTTTGATTATATCCTCTTCTTGGAAATTGGCTTTGTCGAAAATAGTTTCTCCTTCTTTGATCAAATGAAACGGTCATTTGATGTCTTCTTGGCGGTATAAATTTTCTTTGATCATTATTTCACCGGGTACCTAATATGACATTGTTTTGTGGTACCCTCATGTGTTTGGGTCCTTTGGGATTAGTCTTGAGACTTTTAGGTCTCCAACAATAATTAGAGCTATTTCTAGCCCGACAAGTATTTACCATATGACCCTTTTTACCGCAATAAAAGCATGTAATAATTCTAGGAGCATAATGACCAACGTGCTTAGAGACTTGATTCTTTTTCATGTGATTGACACCCTTAGGCTTATGATCAAGTTCTAGTTTCGAATTATCACAACAATCAACAATATTGGTTATTCTATCGGTACTCAAGTTGGATTTAGATAAATCATTTTTCAAGCAATTTATATCCTCAACAAGAGTACTATTTTCTTTCTCAAGGTTTCTAACCTTGTCAAGAGTGGTGGTGTGAGCACATGATAGTGATTCATAGGAAGTAAATAAACTATCCTTATCATTTTTCAAAACAATGAATTCCTTTTTCAAATTTTTGTATTTAACATGTTTTGGAATTCATCTTGTAGCTCATCATAATCATTTTGTAAATCACTATATTCATTTTGCAATTCATGGTCATAAGAAGTAGAGGGTTTAGAACTTACCTCGTTTTCTTCTTCGATGCCCATGAGGCATTGTTCAACTTGTTCATCATGGGAGGTTGTAGAAGGCTTATCCCATGTTGTTGGATTTGATGTTGTATCCATTTGTGAAGTAGATGCTTTTGAGTTGCTCCTTTCATTTGCATATACTTCATAGATGGCTTCTAATTTTTGCCATACTTCATGTGCCGATTGAATACCTACAACATGATCAAATTCCAAAGTGGTAAGTGAACAATGTAAAATATTAAGAGCTTTACCATTTAAAGAGATGATTTTCTTCTCTTCATCATTGAGCTTTTTGAAGCCTTTTGAGGTGTGTGGTGTATCTTTCATCGGAATGGATTCTCCATTAATGACGGTGTTCTAAATGTCGAACCCGCAACCTTGTAAGTAGCATTCCATTCTTTCTTTCCAAAATATAAAATTTTTGGAATCAAACCGAGGTGGCTTGGTGGTGGAGGTGCTTGGAAAGATGAGCTTCATTTGTAGCCGACGATCGTTTCTCTTCACTCGCGATGTGAAACGAGCTTGCCAAGAGTTTGGCTCGATACCACTTGTAAGTCCAAGCGCTACGATAATCTGTAGAGGGGTGAATAGATTATCTCCATCTTTTCGATTTCGCCCTCTTTTTATAACCGAATGCTCAAACACAATAATAAAGGTGCGGAATGTAAACAACACACGTCGATTTAAAGAGGTTCAACCCACCTAGGGCCTAATGTAAGAACAAGTGTATTCTTGAGTGTATCTTGTTGTGTTGTAGTTTTCTCTCTTGTTGTTGTGCTTCAAATCTTCCTCTATTTATAGGAGATGATTGATACTAGATAGGCTCCTCTTGGAATCTGATTTCTACAAAAATTGCAATTAAAATAAAGATTATAGTCATAGAAATCAATTCCACAATTTAAGGAAAAGTCATGTCACGCACAACGGTTAGAATTTTGTCAGAAAACTTAAGATGCACTTGGTCATGTTGAAATAAGATTTGAAAAGAACACAAAAAATACAACGGGAGACTTCCGGGGGTGGTCGGCCGCGCTAGGGTGCGACCGTCGCCCACCCCGTGACCGATCCCCCGACCCATTTTGGGAGTTCCGTGAGTTCTGTTCTCTGAATTCATTCCCAGGTACCGGTCGCCTCATTTGGTCGACCGATCGACCTCCCACATGAAGTGTTGTCCGATTTTTTCCGAAAATAAACCTCAAGAAATACTCCGAAAAATTCGTAAAAATATTTTAAACCGATCGGGAGTATTTTAGGACAACATTAGAAATATAGTTTTGATGAAATAACACATTAATACAAAGAGTGTTGTCCGATATAAATTCCAATAAATACTCCAAAAAATTCGTAAAAACATTTTAGACCAATCGGGAATATTAGGACAACATTTTAGAAACATTGTTTTGGTATAAAAATACATTAACACAAAATCATAAAAAGTGTTGTCCAATTTATATCGAAAATAAACTTTGAAGAAATACTCCGGAAAATATTAAAACTATTTTAAATCATTTAGGAGTATTTGGACAACCTTTAAAAACATTATTTTGGTATAAAAACAAAATCATCAAAATCATGATAAAACCATTTATCAAACAATATTTATTTATTATTTACTTTTATTATTTCGAATCTTTATAATATGTTTCATTTGGTTTAATCTTAAACTATCTATATATGTGAGATTAACCCCCAAAATTATTTAGATCAATCTCAACCCATTAATGTCAAGTATAATTAACCATTTATTTTTCAATATTTTTTATTTTTTAGTTCACTACACTACAACATAAATGATATTAGGTAATACCCAAAAAATATTACCTAATGGCTATAGTAACAACAATAGGTATCACTTTTATAGTGCTGCACTTGCCCGTGCTACCTATAGTCTAAGGTATCACTTTTATTAGCTTTTAGTGACACTTTTTCTAAGTGTTACATTAAGTTCTCTATTGCAAACACTTTGAAGTAATATTTCTAAAATGTTACCTATGGATCTTATATAACACTTTTTGCAACACTTTAAAAAAAAACTTCTACAGTGTTACATATTAATCTTGTGTAACACTTTTTTTGTAGCACTTCGTAGAAATACTATTTTTTGCCACCAAGTAGATTCGAACCCATGATTTGTTATGTGTGGAAGTGACAATTTGCCACTAAACTAAGTTGATTATTATTACAAGTTTTGCTTTGTTTTATATATACACATACACACACACACACACACACACATATATATATATATATATTAAAATTGTATAAAAATTGTATTATATATATAATATATGTAATAAATTATATTATACACTGTATATATCAAATTTTAGATTATATAGTATATAGTTTGAAAATCATATTATGATATATATTAAAGGACACAAAAAATTAAAAATATCAAAAATATATAAAATAAATTTATTGATTGATCAATATTCAATCGGTAAAAATAAAAAAATATATAAACATATAAAATTAATTTCTTGACAGATAAAAAGTTCTAACAAGAAAAAAATTAAATAATGAAAAAATAATTTATCAAGGAAAAAATTTACGAGTAATTATCGACAACATCATTTTCATTGGTAATTTTTTAAAAGTACAAAAAAAAGGGTTAACGGTGAAATTGGTCCTTATTAGTAAAAATTAAAAATAAATAAATAATAATAATAAAATATATAAAAGCGCTTTTTCCACAAGATACGACGAAATTAATTAACTCCGTAAAAATAAAAAAAAAAAAAAGCACACTAAAATACTTTATAAAAAGAAAACAAAAATCAAGAAAAAAATAGAGTACATGATGTCTACAATTTTTAGGTTAGGTGATTTTTTTGTCTTCACCTATTGTATGACATCAATTTAATTAAATAAATTGTTGACATGATTTAATGATATTTATATAATTTTGTGTTACTAAAATATAACCTAAAAAGCGTTATAATTAATAAAATATAGTATTACCAAGATTGCTTCTTAAATAAAGTGATACATATTTGTGTTACAAAAGAAATAACAAAAAAAAGTGATACTTAAAAAGTGTTACTTATTTAAAGGTGTTACATAAGCGTTACATATTGATAAAGTGTTACAAAAGTGTTACATAAATATTATAATGTAAAAAGTGTTACAAACACGTGCTACATATGTACATTATGTAAAAAGTGCTACAAAATTTGTGTTACCCAATGTCATTTATGTTGTAGTGCTACAACATAAATGATATTAGATAATACCAAAAAATATTACCTAATGGCCATAAAATGTTACTATAGATAATAGGTAGCACTTTTATGGTGTTGCACTTGCCCGTGCTACCTATAGTCTAAGGATAACTTTTATTAGCTTTTAGTGATACTGTTTCTAAGTGTCACATTAAATTCTCCATTGGTAACACTTTGAAGCAATATTTCTAAAGTGTTATGAATCTTATGTAACACTTTTTGTAACACTTTAAAAAAAAACTTCTACAGTGTTACATATAAATCTTATGTAGCACTTTTTTTGTAGCACTTCGTAGAAATACTATTTTTTGCCACCAATTAGATTTGAACCCACAACCTGTTATGTGTGGAAGTGACAATTTGCCACTAAGCTAAGTTGATTCTTATTACAACTTTTGCTTTATTTTACACACACACACACACACACACACACACACACATATATATATATATATATATATATATTAAAATTGTATAAAAATTATATTATATGTATATACAATATATTTTATATAATAAAGATTATATCATATAATATATGTATTAAATTATATTATCCACCGTATATATCAAATTTTATTTTATATAGTATATATTTTGAAAATCACATTATGGTATATATTAAAGGACATAAAAATTAAAAATATCAAAAATATATAAAATAAATTTATCGACTGATCAATATTCAACGGTAAAAATAAAAAATATATAAAGATATAAAATAATTTACCGACATATAAAAAAGTTCTAACAGTAAAGTAATTAAATAATAAATAAATAATAAAAAATAACCAACGGAAAAAATTCCTAAGTAATCACCGACAACATCAATTTTCATTGGTAATTTTTTTTAAAAGTAAAAAATAAAATAAAAAATGATTAACGATGAAATTGGTCTCCGTTAGTAAATAATAAAAATAAATAGTAATAATAAAATATATACATGCGCATTTTACGTCAGTATTACGACGTACCTCCATGAAAATAAAAAGGGTTATTGATCTTTTAGCATATGATCTATAGGCATTTTGCTAGTTTGGTACATGATATTTTTGAGTTGCAAATCTAGTACTCATACTTCATATTTTTTTATAAATTGATATCTATTCACTTTTAAGGACGAAAATGCCTCCAAGCTTTATTAAATTTTGTGAAAAAGTTAAGTTTTAATTAGAATTATTAAAAATTTAAAAATAAATTTAATTAAGAAATAACTTATTATTATTTAAATTAAATTATTAAATTCTTAATTGTAAAAAAGTAAATTATTTAGTTTTTAAAATGCGATTAAAAAACTAATTAAAAATAAATATATTAATAAAAAATGCTATAGTTTTCTTATTTACGATCTTAATTTTATTTTTTAAATTATTTAATTTTTATTTTAATTTTTAAAATTGTTAACTAAACTAATTTTTCTTTTCGTTTAATTAAATTTTGATTTATATTTATTAATTTACTAATTTAAAGTAATTAATTTTAGTTTTTCTAAAAATTCATTGATATTTGAGAAAGTTCTTTTTATTTTTTTATTAATTTAATTAAATTTATTTGATTTCAAAATTTAAATAAATATACTAAAAAATGGGGCATTTTCGTCCTTAAAAGTGAACAGGGACTAATTTATAAGAAAAATAAAGTATGGATACTAAATTGGTAACTCAGAAATGTCAGGTACCAAAACCAGCAAAGTGCCTATAGGTCATGTACTAAAAACTCAATAACCCAAATAAAAAAATAAAAGTAAAACTAAAATACTTTATAAAAAGAAAAAAAAATTCTGTTAAAAAAAACAGAGTACATGATGTCTACAATTTTTAGGTTTTGTGGTTTTTTTGTCTTCGCCTATTTTTAGACATCATCTAATTAAATAAATCGTTCATGATTTAATGATAGTTATAAAATTTTGTGTTACTAAAATATAGTCTAAAAAATATTAGAATTAATAAAATATAGTGTTGCCAAGAGTGCTTCCTAAATAAAGTGATACATATTTGCGGTATAAAAGAAATAACAAAAAAAAAGTTATACTTAAAAAGTGTTAATTATTTAAAAGTGTTACATATAAGCATTACATATTGATAAAGTGCTACAAAAGTATTACATAAATATTGTAATGTAAAAAGTGTTACACACATGTGTACATATGTACCATATGTAAAAAGTGATACAAAATTTGTGTTACATAATGTCATTTATGTTGTAGTGGTTTTCACTCTTTGTTGTAATTATTTAATTTATTTAGTTTTATGAATGTTATGTTAGTATGAACTAATATATAATTTGTAATATATATTACTTTCTCAGTAGTCAGATTGTTACATATTAAATGAGTTTATTTATTTATTCTTTTGCATAGCAGATATGATCTTTTAGTCTAATCCAATTTTAGCTCATGTTTCACAATTTCACACCATTTTATTAAAATTTAATTATTTTGGTATACGTTTTTATTATAAATATGTTTCATATTGATATTTTAAACTTATAATATTAAGGGTGTAACTTTCAAACGACATTCAAGTTTTATCGCAAGTGTCAATTTAATACATATGGATTTTAACACTTTTTTGCACTTGTTCTAAAAATTTATAGGATATAAAATAATCGAAAGATTGAAATCATAATATATTAAAAATAATAAATTAGAAACTAAAACTTATAAATTTATATATAAAAAATTAAGTAAAAGTCATATTAACACATATAGTTAAAATTTAAAAGATAATATTTTTATCGCGACAAACTTGTTTTGGTTCTTGTTCGATTTTTTTCATGTTAATCTTATTCCTTTTATTTTGTACATTTTATTTTACTGGTATGGCTAACTAAAATAATATATACATGAAATTTCAATAAAAATAAAATATGAAACTCTCTTGTTTTCAATATTATTCTTTAACAACCATCAATAAATTAATTTTTAAATTGCATATTATTAATTGACGAATAATTTTTCTACAATAAAGGAATTATGTATTTTCTCTACTTTTTATTTAGCATCAAAAACATCTAAAATATTTTTTATTTTATTTTTTCTTATCATGTATATTGTAATTTGATCTTTTTCTTATAAATTATAATAGACATATTGTTCGCCTATATTTTTTTAGCTTCACCGCGAGTGTACGGTGTACGTTATAGAATAGGGTAGCAAGGTCGTATCCACGGAGACTAATAAATTTGTGCGCTAAGTATTAAACCAAGATAGTCTTATTTTTATTTAGACGATCGAAATTTGATAATTGTTGTATTGCGATCAGGGCAATTTGAATCACTAAAACACAAGATTAAGATAATACAAATGATAGAAGTATCAAGATAATGAAATGGATTTCCGAGTTAAGGTTTCGATTAATAACCCTCTTGTTGTCCGGTTTAATCAAGCCACGTTATTATCAATATTCCTATAACACGATCACAAAGCTATTTTATCCTCCCTCTCGAGATGCATATAAAACGTAGATTGAAATACTTATGCTAGCATTTCTACTCAACATGAAGCATTCAACTCCCAAAAGTTTAAAAGATCAAATGTCCTCACAAATATTTACAAACCTCTCGATTCATGCAAATATTTGTGTCGTATTCAAGATCTAATATTGAAACTCATCTCTCGAATTATGAATCAATATATCAAACAAGTTAAATCATTGATCAAGTGATAAAACAAGAATAAGCTCAAAATACTCAAATAGGCTTCAAGATAATAACTTCAACTAAGATTAAAACATCCAACAAGAGTTCATTAATCTACTTCCAAAACCCGAAAATCTCTAGAGTTTAGCTACACATGATTAAACAACTTATAAACAAAGTGTTCAAAGCCATTACAAATGAAGATGAAAGATTGAAACTAAAGAGAAGCAAGAAAAACTTAGGAACGTCGATAATCTCTCGATATATCTCCGTTCTTCAAGCTCCGATGCAACCCGATTGTCTCTTTGATGTCTCCTTCCAAGAGTTGACCCTTGTCTTGTGTTGTAGATCCCAAAATTGCCAAAGATATCCTTGTGTGCGCCCCAAAAGCCTTTTTTATACACACCATCAAGTTTAGGGCATAATGTCTGCAGACATTGGATTCAAATAGCAGACGCACGCACGGGTGGTGCGTCGAGCACCGGAGTTACCCGTGCGCCACCCCGATGAAATAATCCAACTCTCTGTAGGGCGCACGGGTGGTGCGTTGGAGCACAGCCTACCCGTGCGCCACTCCGGTGAAATAATCCAACCCTCTGTAAGACGCACGGGTCATGCGTCGATGCATGGGCTACCCGTGCGCCATGCCGCAGCTCCGCTTACATTTATACAGGGGTGCACGGGTGGTGTCGAGGCACGCCCAACCCGTGTGCCCCTTGTCTTTCCGACGCTCAATTTTCGCTCTTTTAGGCTTCACTTTTCGTATATCCACTCAATTCTCCGTGTTTCCACTTTGCTTTCCTCGTATTCGTATTCAATTAGCTTCAGATATCATGAAATTCCTACAAAATAAGCAAAGTGTAATATCTTTTCCACAAGGAGTGAATATGTAACATTTAACGCAAGTATGTGCATGTTTACCCATCATTATAGCTCGAAATACGCCTCAAAATACATACAAAACTCACACCTATCAAAATCCCCCAAACTTAAACCATTGACCGTCCCGATCAACAATTTTTTTGAAAACACGATCAAGCACAACAGGGAGATAAGAATAAAAGCGCACACAACAGATCAAAAAAGAAATTCATATTGTTCATCATGAACGTCAAGCAACAAACCAATCAAGCCTCAAATATCTGATCAAAGAACACGCCTCAAGTAAACAAAGTGAAATGCTCTGAATTCCAACTCTCAAAGTTAAGTGTATACTCTCATCTCACGAGGATATAGGACGTGTTTACGCTCAAATCAATTCGATGTCGCAAAATTGCCATAGGCTTGCAATTCGTCTCATATCTCCGCCACTAAAGTGTATGCAATTTGTGAATCAAAAAGGACTTTCTCATTTGGTTGTAATGAAGGCTCTTTGGTTTGGGTAGGAAATTTTGGATAAAGTGACTCAAACTCGAGTATATAGACCGATGATCATATCAATCATTTTCATTACAATCCCATATGCTACTCCAATCATCCCTGATTTTTATCAACTTTATTTATCTCCATTTCCTTTCTTTCTTTTGAGAGTCGCCTCCATTCACAATCCTTCGCCCCCCAAGTTTATCAACTTTTCAATCAATTTTTCATTTGTGCATTTTCAGCACTTTTTTTTTTACTTAACCAAGTGTGCCCATTTACCCTTCTTTTCAATTCCCACCCATTCATCCTCATTCATTCCTTTACTCAACACTATACATTCGAGTTTAAGGTGATGGATATATTAAGATCAATGGTTAAATGTTGTGGTTATCAAAGAAATAGGCTATAGGCTCAACTTGGCTAACTAGGAATTTCAACATCTTTAGGTAGGTAAAAGGCTTGAAAGGCTAGCAAAGATGGCCTTTAATCACATTCACAATTCGCATACAACATGTGGCCTTGACAGAGATACCCAAGCAAGTTCTAGAATTTTAACAACATGAATGATACACTCAAATTACAACAAGATCGCACAAGATACAAGCAAAGAAAGGCTCAAAAGCTCACAGAGACTTGCAATTATGCAATTCAAAGCATCAAACCAAGTTTTCCATTCCAACATGCTCAATGTCATCTATTCAAGGCTCAATCAACTCATAACCAACATCCAATCCCAACAATATGAATTATCAATCAATCACACAACAACAACTTGTAACATGTCCGGTCAACTCACTCTCTAACCACTACAAAAGCAATAGACATGCTAAAGCTATAAACGTGCTCTAATGCAAATGCAACCTAGCATGCTCAAATGCAACTATATGAAAACACAAAATGCATGAATATATTTTTTTTTTTGTATCCACACTTTTCATATATTAAAATACTATCTCTCCCCCAAACTTGAATGAAATTATAGTGTCCTAAGGGGAAAAATAGAATTTCAATAACGAAAAGTGGGGGATATACCTGAATCACCACGGCGGCGGTGGGAAGTGGCCTTGAGAAATATGCCACATTTGTAGCTGTTGGAGCACTTGCCACGTCTCCTCAGAACGCCGATCATATCGCTCGTTGAACGCGAGAAAATCAGCCTTATGTTGCCTCAAATCCTCTCCTTGCCGCCTCAACTCTTCTCCTTGCCGATGCAAGTCCTCCCAAACGCATATAACATGTCTTGAAAATCAGTGCCGCGTTGGGGTCCTCCACTATGAGAAGTACCGGGACGATCCCCGCTTTGAGAATGTCGGGGGTAATCACCTCCGTGTGAGGACTCGGGTATATCATATCCAATTTGGGGGTGATGAGGTTCCATCCCCATTTCGCGTCCATGTATCTCATCCTCCTCCGCCACCATATCCTCTTCATCCAAGAAACCTTCAACTCTGCTTCTTTTCTTGCCTCTATAGCCTCGTAATTCGGTTATGTGCGTCAGAGTTCATTAGGAAGTTGGTGGTGTCCGTCAATGTATCGACTGTGGTGTATGGCGGGTTAGGCAACGGAAATGCAGCACCTTTCTTTTGTAGAAGTACTAATGTGTTATCTTCGTTTGCTATGAACTTCATGTGGTGCAACGATGCCAAATTAACCCGAGTGCTGCCGGGATAGGCTCAAGCCTTAAATCGACATTGATATGCCGGGCAATAGGGGTAATGAGGCCCCCTATAGAAATCGTACCCCCTTCCCGCCTAGCTAACTGTTCGATTTGCTCTGCGAAATTGACGGTTGTGTTGTAGGGGGTATTTGTGACCATACACCAGAGGAGATAAAGATCCTTAGTCGTCATCCCTCCAATATTTTCTCGAGCGAACACGGAGGATGCAATCGCTGTTGTATATACCGAAAACTGATTCCTGGATCCAAGAGGCTTTGGCGGTCCGCGCGCATACAACATCGGCCCCGTTTGTGGTGTTTCCACAAGCATTCTCCGTAAATCGTATTGATCATAATGGGGCATCGGGCGGGTACGAGCGTTTGTTGGGACTCAAAATGGTGTTCAATTGGGTCATAGATAGTTTGTCTATGAACGTTCCCAACTGAAATTTTATCATATACGGTTCAAAAGTCCCGCCTTGTTTGAGTACTTCCACGGTACTCAAAAACTCCAATGTATATCTTTTAAATGTCGGCCACCTTCGGCTCATGAAGTTTGTCCATCCAACCTTTGCGAAAAAGACGCCAAACGCCCTCATATATCCCCAAAGTTTGGGTACAATCATCGTCGGCATAGCGGGATGGAGCTATTTGGTGACCGATCAAGCGATTCCATCGCTCAAGATCATCGGCATTTGTCAAGTCAACCCCATATGCCGGATCAAGCTTTTGGTCGACCTTTCGGTGGTGCCACGTCGCGTTGTCAGCCGCCCGCGTGCACGCTCCTTCCACCCTGGGGATTTCTTCTCTCGCCATGAAGGATTTGTACCTGAAATACATTCCATTAGCATCCCAATATCATCAATGGCAACAACAAAGTAGGGGATTAAAGCTAACATATTAGGTGATGCAAATTCACTTCCCTACTTTACTTTGATCGATCAGCTACCCTAGACAAGCAAAAATTATGGCCATTCTAGACAAGTATTAGCTTAAACAATCATTGGCCATGCCTTATTCATCAACAATTCATCCTAAATCTCCTCAACTACACAAGTCCACAAGGTGTTTGATAATTTGCCTCAAAGAATAATTCACACAATTCATAGCAAAAATATCAAAATAAGCACCTATCATGATCCCTAATACATAATGGACAACGAACTCGCAAGGAGAAACGGTGTTCTTACCGGAATTCTCTAAGTGAGACTCGAAGTAGATGACTTGAACCCTAAGTGCTTTTGCTCACAATTCTTCAAGAAAATTCGAATTCGATGTAAAGAGAAGTTCAATTGTGATGGGGGAGGGATTAAATAGACGAATTTGAGTGAAAACTTCAAGAAATTTCGAAAACAAGGGAGGATTAGGGAGGGGCGCGCGATTTGGAGAGTTAGAAGAAGAACAGTTTTAAAAACTGTCACATTTATCCCCCTTCTGCAGGGCGCACGGGTGGTGTGCCAACACACGGGTTACCCGTGCGCACCTGTACAGCAATTTAGGTTTTTTTTTATGAATAAAAACACACAAAAATGAAACAAAAAATACACAAATCACACTCATTAATAAAACACGCATATCAAATCACTCAAATCACACAAAATTAAAACTAAACACACTCAAAAATGAAAGTCACACGAAAAACCGTTGGGTTGCCTCCCAACAAGCGCTATATTTAACGTCTTTAGCTTGACGCCTGTTTTGTTAAATTATGGGTCGCGCAATGTGGTGGATGTCACCTCCTCTTGATTCCCTCGGTGGAAATAGTGCTTAATCCGTTGGCCGTTTACCATGAAAGTCTCGCATTCTTTTGTCAACAATTCTACAATCCCAGGTGGATTCAATACTTTCTTTATCACGAATGGCCCCGACCACTTAGACTTGAGTTTTCCTGGGAAAATTTAAGGCGTGAATTGTATAGAGCACCTGGTTCTCTCAAAAAGCTCTCTTTTCTTGATCATCTTATCATGCCACCTCTTGGTTCTTTCCTTGTAAATTTGGGAATTTTCGTAAGCTTCATCCCGAAACTCTTCCATCCGATTCAAATGGAGCGACCTTTCCTCGCGGCTTCGAAAATCCAGTTTAGTTTCTTGATCAGCCCAAAAATGCTTTGTGCTCTAATTCTACCGAAATGGCATGACTTCCCAAAGACAAGTTGATATGGAGATGTGCCCAACAAAGGTCTTATATGCAGTCCGGTATGCCCACAAAGCGTCATCCAATTTTAACGCCCAATCTTTTCGGTTGATGTTCACCGTCTTTTCAAGGATTTGTTTGATCTCCCTGTTAGCCACTTCTGCTTGTCCATTGGCTTGTGGGTGATATGCCAATGCAACTTTATGTTTGACCCCATATTTTGCCAACAAGTTGCTCATCAATTTGTTTACAAAATGCGACCCTCCATCGCTAATTAAAGCTCTTGGAGTGCCGAATCTAGTAAAGATGTTTTTCTTAAGGAATTGCATTACAACCTGAGCATCATTTGTTTTGGAAGGAATCGCCTCTACCCAACGGGATACATACTCCAATGCAAGTAAAATATATTGATAGCCCGAAGATGATGGAAACGGGCCCATAAAGTCAATCCCCCAAACATCGAACAGTTCAACTTCGATTACGTTTGTCATCGGCATCTCGTGCCTTCTGGAAATGTTGCCCATTCGTGACACTGGCTACATTGTTGCACAAACAAATAACAATCATTAAATAAAGTGGGCCAATATAGCCCACTTTGCAATACCTTCGCTGCCGGTGAGTGGGGCCAAAATGTCCGCGCAGGTGAAGAGTGACAAGTGTTGTAGACTCCTCCCATTCTTCTTGAGGTATGCATCTCCTTATTATTTTGTCAAGACACCTCTTGAAGAGTAGGGGATCGTCCCACATGTAAAACTTTACATCATGTAAGAACTTCTTCTTTTGATACGGTGATAGATCCTGGAGGTAGAACTCCGGCAACCAAGTAGTTGACAAAGTCCGCATACCACGGGAACTTTGCCTCAAGCATGAGTAATCGTTCATCGAAAACTCCTCTTTATCAATCTCGTATTTCCTTTTGCTCCATCTTGATTTTCTAATCGAGACAAATGGTCCGCTACCACGCTCGCATCCTTTTCTCGGGTCCTTGATTTCCACATCAAACTCTTGCAATAATAAGATCCATCGAATCAACCTTGGTTTCGCATCCTTCTTGTCAAAAGAGGTATTTGATAGCCGCATGGTCGGTATGCACAATCGTCTTTTGTCCCGATCAAGTAAGATCGAATTTATCGAATGCGAAAACAATCGCCAACATCTCTTTCTCGGTTGTGGTATAATTCTGAGCACTCGGCCCAACGCTCGACTTGCATAGTAGATGGATCGAACAATTTTTCCCTCTTTTGACCGAGAAAAATTGAACCGCAAAGTCGCTTGCATCACACATTAGCTCAAATGGTTGACTCAACTGGGGCGGCGAGTATAGGTGCGGTCACCAATGTCAGTCTTCAATGTTTTGAACGCCCGCAAACATTCATTGGAAAAAATGAAAGAAAGATCTTTTTCTAAAGAATCGCTTAAGGGCTTAGAAATTTTAGAAAAGTCACGGATAAACCTTCAAAAATCCGGCATGGCCCAAGAAGCTCCGAATGGCTTTCTCGTTTGTAGGAGGTGGTAACTTCTCAATTACTACAATCTTTGCCCGATCAACTTCCAAACCTGCGTAAGAGACTCGATGACCAAGTATAATGCCATCGCGCACCATAAAATGGCACTTTTCCCAATTTAGTACTAGATTGGTCTCTTCACATCGCCGCAAAACTAGGGAAAGATTGTGAAGACAATTATCAAAAGAATCACCAAACATAGAGAAATCGTCCATAAACACCTCCATAACGCTTTTCAATAAGATCGTGAAATATAGCCATCATACAACGTTGGAAAGTGGCAGCGCATTACATAAACCAAATGGCATGCGATTTAAATGCAAATGTGCCATACGGACATGTAAATGTTGTTTTCTCTTGGTCTTCCTGGGCCGCAATCATGATCTGATTGTAACCGAATAACCATCTAAAAAGCAATAATAATCATAGCACTGCAAGACGATCCAACATCATATCGATAAAGAGGAGGGAAGTGATCTTTTCGAGTAAAGCATCATTAAGTTTTCTATAATCAATACATATTCGCCACCCTAGAACAATTCTAGTAGCAATTTGTTCCTCATTTTCATTTTTCACCACTCACATTCCCCTTTTTTCTAAGACCACTTATACCGGACTCACCCATGAACTATCAGATATGACATAAATGATCCCGGCATCCAATCATTTCAACACTTCCTTCATAACCACATCTTGCATGATAGGGTTTAATCGTCTTTGGTTTTGCACAGATGGTTTATAAACATCTTCCATCCGAATTTTATGCATCACAATGGATGGACTTATGCCTTTTAAATTAGTTATAGACCATCCTAGTGCCGACTTATGTTTTCTTAAAACCCTTAACAGTTTATCAAGTTGAGTAGGAGTGAGAAGAGATGAAACGATTACCGGATTTGCATTATTTGCCCCAAGGAATGCATATTTAAGGTGTTCAGGTAATTGCTTGAGATCCGGAGTCGGTGTTGTTATTTCAGGGTCACGCACGGGTTGCCCATGCGCCTGCGCACGACCCGTGTGATCTTCAGAGAGCTCAACTCGTCCCTCAGCATTATGCACGGGTTGCACGTGCTCCAAATAAGACGGCCCGTGTCCCCTTCAGAGACTTCAATTCTTCCTCAAAGATCACGCAAGACGGGTTGCCCGTGCGTGGACGCATGGGTGGTGCGTTCTCGCAAATTGGTTCCTTATTTCGCTTTGCGTTCTCGCCTCTTGCGCTCTTAGGTAGTTCATGCATATGATCTAAGGCACAAACATAGTCATACAAATCTTGGTTATCAAAATCAAGTACAACACTCGACATTGAGCACGAGTGGGTTAGACCAAATTCCAAATCATCTCAGTAGACAATGTATGATCAACATAATCCTCAATGCATGAACTAACTATATCCAAAAATTACAATTCTCCACCGAATCATGAAATTTCATTGCTTTATATATAGAAAATAAAACATGCTCATCATTAACACGTAATGTGAGCTCCCCTTTTGCACATCTATTAAGGCTTTACCCGTAGAAAAGGACGTCCAAGTATCGGTGAACGCCTCGATCTTCTTCCATATCCAAAACCAAGAAATCCACGGAATATAAATTTATCAACTTTTACCAATACGTCTTCAATAATTCCTTGATACATAAGTGATCGGTCCGCAAGTTGCAATGTCACGGTAGTTGGTTTCACGTCGCCTAATCCAAGCTTCCTGAAAATGGACAAAAGCATCAAATTAATACTTGCCCCCAAATCACATAATGCTTTAATAAAGAAATTACCACCAATAGCACAAGGATAGTGAAACTCCCCGATCTTTCATTTTTGTGGTAGCTTTCTTTGAAAATCGCACTACATTCTTCCGCAAATTCACCGCTTCAAAGCTTGTCATCCTCCGCTTTTTGACATAACATCATTAAGATATTTTGCATAGTTCGCATCCGTTCTAGTGCGTCCGCAAAAGGAATGTTAATGTGCAATTTCTTAAATATATCAAGGAATTTGGCAAATTGATCATCAAGCTTTTTCTTTTGAAATCTTTGAGGAAAGGGAAGAGATATAGGCAACTTAGATATATTCGAGTTAGATGATGATTTTAGCTTCTCATTTTGTTTGTTCCGCCTCTTTGTTCTCTTTCTTTCCTATTTTCTTCAATATCATCCTTCATCACGGATTCTCCCGATTCTCGCCTAGATGCTTCATCCGAAAGTTTGATTCCTAGATTTTTCTTTAGGCCCCTCATATTCGTGCATCACTCAGTAAACGAATCGCTTGCATTGTTCCTTAGGATTCATTTCCGTATTACTTGAAAATTGACCCTTTGATGTTGACCACCTACAATTGTAGCCAATTGACCCATTTGAGTCTCAGTTCTTTATCGAGCTCGCCACTTGTTGTTCTATCTTATCCATCCGAAGGTCTTGCTTGGCGAGGCGGCTCCTCGTATCATTCATGAAAGCATTAGATTGATTTATGAAGGAGGTGAGTGCATCTTCCAACGACGATTTGCCTTCCCCATTACCGCCTCCACTTGAAGCATTAAATCCCGCGAGGTTGCAACACATTCTTTGTATTTGCATAGGAAAAATTTTCATGATTTCTCAACCATGGATGGTAGTGCGTTGGGTTTGAATTATTCCTAAATTGTTGAAATTCCTTATTCACATAATTTACCTCTTCCATCGGATATAGAAGAGCTTCACTACCCATGCTCGTACCGTCGCTTCTCGCCCCCTTCGTAAATACACTCAATTGAGTTGTCAAAGCCGCTATTTGTGCCGCAATGTTTTAATTGGGTCCAATCCGAGATTTCGCCACGCGTTGTACATTAGATCTTTCGGATGGCCACTAATCGCTCATGTCCATTTCTCAAGAAGGTTCAAGGCATCTTGTGGAAACCCTTGCCAACAATGCTCCTCTCCGCGGCATCCACAAATGCCCTCGTCATCCCATTAAACCATTGTAGAAGAAACATAACTCGTGATCCTCCGGAAACCCATGTTGTGGACATCTACGTAACAAATCCCGAAACCTTTCCCAAGCCTCATACAAAGGCTCGAGTCGAATCCGTCGAATTGAGTAATCTCACTTTTGAGCCGCAAAGTTTTGCTCGGTGGAAAGAATTTAAACAAGAACTTTTGGCTCGCCTTCGTCCCAAATGCTTACACCGCCTTGCGTCAAAGTACACAACCAATTTCTCGCCTTATCCCGTAAAAGAGAATGGGAACAGCGCAATCTTATGGCGTCATCCGAGACTCCGTTCATTTTGATCGTATTGCATATTTGGATAAAATGCGCAAGGTGAGAGTTAGGATCTTCAGTTGCGAACCCCCCAAACTAATTCTGTTGCACCATATTGATCAGTGCCGGTTTGAGCTCGAAGTTGTTGGCATTGATAGGAATATGGGCAATACCACCGTAATTACGATTCGTTTGTGGTCGAAAGTAATCACGAATGGCTTGTTGTTGCACCGATATCGGTAACTCATTTCCACCATTGTTTGCCGGTATTGGTAACTCGTTCAAATCCCCCATTATCGGATTGTGTTGTCTTTCAGCCCGTCTAGTGGTAGCACTGATTCTCCTCGCGAAAGCCTCAACTTCAAGTATGAGCGGTATTAAGTCCCCCCGCCTAGAGCGCGTGTTCATGCACTACCTGGACCAAACTAAAAGAAACAAGTCAAATAATGTGGAATTAAAGTCAAACCAAAATAAATAAAATAAAAAAATGTCTAAATTAAGAATAATTCTATCTATCGCAATATTAGCACCAAAAATTGTATTAGTCCCCGGCAACGGCGCCAAAAACTTGTTCGCCTATATTTTTTTAGCTTCACCGCAAGTGTACGGTGTACGTTATAGAATAGGGTAGCAAGGTCATATCCACGGAGACTAATAAATTTGTGCGCTAAGTATTAAACCAAGATAGTCTTATTTTTATTTAGACGATTGAAATTTGATAATTGTTGTATTGCGATCAGGGCAATTTGAATCACTAAAACACAAGATTAAGATAATACAAATGATAGAAGTATCAAGATAATGAAATGGATTTTCGAGTTAAGGTTTCGATTAATAACCCTATTATTGTCCGGTTTAATCAAGCCACGTTATTATCAATATTCCTATAACACGATCACAAAGCTATTTTATCCTCCCTCTCGAGATGCATATAAAACGTAGATTGAAATACTTATGCTAGCATCTCTACTCAACATGAAGCATTCAACTCCCAAAAGTTTAAAAGATCAAATGTCCTTACAAATATTTACAAACCTCTCGATTCATGCAAATATTTGTGTCGAGTATTCAAGATCTAATATTGAAACTCATCTCTCGAATTATGAATCAATATATCAAACAAGTTAAATCATTGATCAAGTGATAAAACAAGAATAAGCTCAAAATACTCAAATAGGCTCCAAGATAATAACTTCAACTAAGATTAAAAACATCCAACAAGAGTTCATTAATCTACTTCCAAAACCCGGAAATCTCTAGAGTTTAGCTACACATGATTAAACAACTTATAAACAAAGTGTTCAAAGCCATTACAAATGAAGATGAAAGATTGAAACTAAAAAGAAGCAAGAAAAACTTAGGAACGTCGACAATCTCTCGATATATCTCCGTTCTTCAAGCTCCGATGCAACCCGATTGTCTCTTTGATGTCTCCTTCTAAGAGTTGACCCTTGTCTTGTGTTGTAGATCCCAAAATTGCCAGCATATCCTTGTGTGCGCCCCCCAAAAAGCCTTTTTATACCCACCATCAAGTTTAGGGTATAATGTCATAGACATGGGATTCCAAAAGACAGACGACGGGGTGGTGCGTCGAGCACGGTTACCCGTGCGCCACCCCGATGAAATAATCCAACTCTCTCGTAGGGGCACGGGTGGTGCGCTCGAGCACGCCTACCCGTGCGCCACTCCGGAAATAATCCATCCTCCGTAGGGCGCACGGTCATGCGTCGATGCATGGGCTACCCGTGCGCCATGCTGCAGCTCTAGTTACATTTATACAGGGGTGCACGGGTGGTGTCTGAGGCACGCCCAACCCGTGTGCCCCTTGTCTTTTCCGTAGACGCTCAATTTTCGCTCTTTTAGGCTTCACTTTTCGTATATCCACTCAATTCTCCATGTTTCCACTTTGCTTTCCTCGTATTCGTATTCAATTAGCTTCAGATATCATGAAATTCCTACAAAATAAGCAAAGTGTAATATCTTTTCCACAAGGAGTGAATATGTAACATTTAGCGAGTATGTGCATGTTTACCCATCATTATAGCTCGAAATACGCCTCAAAATACATGCAAAACTCCACCTATCACATATTTAATTATTGAGAAAATTTAAAAGAATATAAGAAATTTACAATTTTGCATCATACTAAAAGTTAAATGGTTTAAAGTTTCTTCTATAACGACTTGTGTATATGTTTAGAACTGATAGTTGAAGATTTTGAAACCTAGTTTAAATTTGAAATTGATTTTATAAAAAATTTAAAGTATTCTTAGTGTTATGATTAAAAATATAATAAAAATAATAAATTAGAAACAAAAACTTATAATGTTATATATAGAAAATTAAGTAAAAGTCATATTAACACATATAGTTAAAATTTGAAAGGTAACATTTTTGTCGCGACAAACTTGTTTTGGTTCTTGTTCGCTTCTTTTTTTTCATGTTAACCTTATTCCTTTTATTTTGTACTTTTTATTTTACTGATATGACTAATTAAAATAAAATATACATGAAATTACAATAAAAATAAAATATAAACCTCTCTTGTTTTCAAAATTATTCTTCAACAACCATCAATAAATTAAGTTTTAAATTGCATATTACTAATTGAGGAAGATTTTTCGACCATAAAGGAATTATGTATTTTCTCTACTTTTTTTTAGCATCAAAACCACCTAAAATATTTTTTATTTTATTTTTTCTTATCGTGTATATTGTAATTTGATCTTTTTCTTATAAATTACAATAGACATATTTGATTATTGAGAAAATTTAAAAGAATATAAGAAATATGCAATTTTGCATCATCCTAAAAGTTAAATAGTTAAAATTTTCTTCTATAACAATTTGTGTATATGATTAGAACATAATATAGTTGAAGATTTCGAAACCTAGTTTAAATTTGAAATTGATTTTATAATAAACTTAAAGTATTCTTATGTTATGATTAAAGAAATATATTTTCAGATTCTGAAATCCTTTTTGGCTATAATGAACATCTCTCATATAGTTAAACAAAAAAGATTAAATAAATAACAAAACTATAGAAAAACAAAAAATTTTAATTTTTACATATTTTTGAACTTTATAATGTTAAAATTTTCTCATGTGAGGTCTTTATATATGCTTATGAAACATGGTTAGAAATATCTCGAAATCTAGTTTAATATGAAGCTAATATTATTTGAAAATTCAAAATATTTTAAGAATTATAGCTGAAAGAATAAATACTTTTAAAATGTAGTATATAAAATGTCACATTGTCTTATAATTGAACAAATAGAAGCTAATATAAATATCAAATTACTTAGTTACCCTAAAAATTTACTATGTCTAAAGGATATTTTTGTCCAATCAAAAATTGCAAGAAACATTCAAACTTTTAAGATAGTATAATATAATAAATATAAATATAAATATAGATATAGATATAGATAGATAGATGGATTTACTTAAAATCCATAAGCATTCCCTTACTGTTGCTGATATCAAGAATGTTCACTCTTTCCGAAAAAAAAATATTATGTATGATAAAACAGTGAAAATCTGCATTAAATCATGAAAATTACTTTATGTTCCCACAAGAAATTAGCAGAGAGAAAGAGCAAACTAAATTGAGAAGAAAACTGTAGACATGAAAAAGAGAGAGAGAGCATAGTAAATCAAGAAGAAAAATATGGACATGAAAAAAAAACAAGAAATGGGATACAAAGAGCACTTGATCGGATTCAGATTTCCTCCATTGGTGCTCAAATTTGTTTAGATTAGCTTCAATGAAAAATACCCCTTGATACGGATCAGTCTTGTGCTCCAATGGTAGAGTCTTGTCTTGTAAGAGCGATTGACCCGTTTTCGATCTCTTATTAGTGCGCGTGTTTCCTCCCCTATTATACCACATTGCATGTACTTAAAAAAAAAATTGGCCCTGATGCAGTCAAAAGTATCTGCCTAAGACCACCTATTGGGGCAAGTCTTGTATACACTGAAGAAAACAAGGCTTTCTCAGCCCTCATAATCCACCTACTTACATCACTTAGATTTTCAGAATCTTGACTCCATGTTTCTGAGCAAGAGTGCTTCTATGACAACCACAACAACTACTGCAAGCTAACAAATCAAAATTGATATTAGTCATCAGAGGAGGTCGCCATGTATTAATATATGCATTCTCTGCACAAAAAAATCAGCAAGTGACAAAGTGCTTGAGGAAAATCTTTTGGGATAATTACGAAAAACGCTTAAAGTTTGGGCTATTTACAAAAAAAAAAAAAAAAAAAAAACCCAAAGGCTTTTGAAAATTACAAAAATCCCTTTAGGTTTGATCCGTCTTACACTTTCTCCCTTCATATACAAAAAATATTTCGAAAGCTCCCCTTACAATATATTATCTAAATATTATACTTAAAACAATCAAACCTCAAAGGATTTTTATGAAATTTTCAAAAATCTCTTGGTGTTTTTATAATCGGCCCAAACCTTTAGGGATTTTTTTAATAACTTAAAATTGAGAAGAAAATAAGACAAAACCTTGTAGTTGAAATAGAAACTATAAGGGCAAGCTTGCCTATTTTAATTTTCAATAAGGGAAAGCAAACATCCAGAACTTTTAACTCGAAAATTCAACTTCCAATGGGCTCCTTCTCTGTCTTACTTCTAGGTAATCTACTGCTTGGCGTAGAAGAATCGTACATATCTAGTCCATCTTCTTCCCTCTAAATATAAGCGCAAAGAAGAAGCTTATGTCGGCAACAAAGAATGATGCATTATTCAATTTGAACTTCTGACAACTACATTATAAATATTGAAGTATATATAGACAAATTCACAGAAATTTAGAGGTCTTTCCCACCATTTTAAATAGGGATAATTACAAAAAGTACCCCTGAGGTTTGATCTAATTACAAAAAAACCTAGCTAACTTTAAAACTTACAAAAAGTACCCCTGAGGTTTGATTTAGTGTTAAAATTAAGGGGTAATCTGCAATGATTTTACAAATATGAAGGGGGATTTTGAAATATATTTCAAACCTCAGGGGTACTTTTTGTAAGTTTTAAAGTTAGCTGGGTTTTTTTGTAATTAGATCAAACCTCAGGGTACTTTTTGTAATTATCCCTTTTAAATATCTATTAGAATTTCAAAGTGATATCAATGTGCCTTTATAAAAGAGTTACTGCATTGTCCATATACACATAAAATTGAGGAACAAAAGAGAATCAACATCATTTTTTACAAAATATGTGTCCATTGACTGAGGCACATAAAAGAGAATGCTTTGCTTATCTGTCATTGATATAGGCATAAACGCCATTTGCAAGCCCAAAGGAAACCAGCTTTATGCTAACTATGAATAGGCCCAAGTTACATAAGAATTTCAGGTTGTATACAAGATGAAATGTATATATATGCACCAGTATACATACGCAATAGGAAAGGCATACCAGACTTGAAATCTTGATTTTACACTTTAATTGAGCCATAAAGGTAAATACATATCTCTATTCTCTATAAAAGTATGAATATTATGAATATTTCTGTCAAAATTTGAATGGACTAAAATACTCTCCTATTGGATTAATCTTAATGGTAAAACAGTAATTTGTGATTTGAGTTAGTTTTTAGAGGAGCCCATGGGATAGCTGAAGAAAGTTGAACAACACTAGACTCGAAAAGGCTGAAAAGAAATTCATACCAAAGGACAGAAATGGACGGAAATTAATTCAATATTTAGACTATTTTTTCACTTATGGTATATAGCTAGCTTAAGTATAATATTTATCTTATTTTAAGCATTTAAAAATTTATTGAAAAGGTTATATTAGGAAAAAAATCAAAATCTTTTTCGAATAAATAAAATGTATTCTAAAACGAAAGTTTCCAAAACAAGAAATATTCAAGAAAATGAGTATTAACAAAGAAATTATGACTAAATATATATAGAGAGATATTTTTTTATCAATAGAGAAAGACTTTAAATATTGTTAAAAGTGAAAGCTTCAAAATGCAAAATTAGAAAGGAAATTTGTACAGAGTGATAGTCAGTCAAGTGAAATATTTGTTTAAGGATTCAAAAATAAAAATATTATGTAAATAAAGAAAAGTCATAGTAATTTTATTTTAGATTAATTGCAGTTTTATTAAAAAAACATCAACATCATCATCGGGCGAATGCATTCCCGACCTTACCCCTAAATTTCAAATTTTTTTCCCCTCGCTCAACTATTTTTTTCCCTTAAAAATTATATATAATTTTTTTATTTTTTTTCATAGAAAAAACGGAATGATCATCATAATATATTTATTAAAAATTCACTCATATTTTTGGATAATATTTCTGTTTTTTCCGTTCTTTTTAATTTTGAGGAACGAATGAAATGTAATCAAAACAACATTTCCATTTTTTCTATTCATTTCTATTTTGAGGAACGAATGAAATGTAAGCAACTATTCTTGTCCTTTTTTTGACACTTTTTTTTTTTAATTTTGAAGTAGAGTAGTGATGAAAAACTATTTTAGAAAACAATATAAAGTTTGTATTAATTACAAAAATACTCATGAGGTTTGGGCTAATTATAAAAAAACCCTGAGATGTTTTAAAATTACAAAAAAAAAACTCAAGCTTGATTCTGTCTTAAATTTACGAAGGTAACTGTAATATTTTTATAAATGTCAGGAGAATTTTTAATTTTGTTTTGCTTATGAAAGGAAAAATAAAAGACGAAAATCAAACATATGCTTTTTGTAATCTATTGAGACTATTCTATATATTTTAATAGTTTATCCTATTCGTGAAATTTTGAAAATACTAAATTGCCCTTCATCCCTAACGCCACGACTATAAAAAATCCTCTCTGGACTCAAACGTTGAAATCAAATTAACCCCCATCTCGAAAGCCACGATTCGACTCTGAAAATTTAACTCACATTAGACAATGATTAAGGGGATTTGGAATTCTATCAACAGGACAACCCAAAATTGAAGAAAAACCCACAAGAAGGAGACTCAATGCTGATACTGCAAGGAACACAAGGAGACCCACTGGGAAGGAGACTCAAGGCAAAAAGCGCACGTACCATCACGTTTTCATCACTCTTTATATTTCTAATGGTTTGTTAAGAATGTGAATTTTGATGGTTTTGGTTTGGGGGGAAGGGTTGTAGTTTGCGTAAAAACATTAATGGGTTTCTAATAGGTTTTTGATTTTATGTTGGAATTTTTATGTCTACTCATATCTCCGTCTCAGTGATGAGGAATGAGTCTTTTATGCATTCGTGGCACAAACTTTTAGTGTTGCAGGGAAAGAGGACTTGTTTGAGGCATCAAGGCCCGACTTGATGAGAGGGAGTTCAGATGTAAGCACAAATAATTTCAGTCCCTTTTTTATTGAACTAGAGAAAAACTTGCAAAGTTTGTTGCTGAAGAAGAACAAATACTTCATCAACCTCCTGGGAAGCATGAGGGAATTAGGTTTCATTTTCTCATTCCATGTGATGCAAATTCAATCATTTCTGGAACTTTTATTAGGTGGTCAAATGGATCCTCTCGATAACACAATAAAATCTTTCTTTTAAGCACCATTTACTTGTTTATATTTAATTTATTTATTAGTTAGAATACTACCAACATTATCGATTAACCTTGGTTTCTGTATGAAGGCCGCCTCAGATTTTATACTTCAAGTTTTATTCAAGCAATAACTTATCTTGATATTCCTTAGTAAATTTGAATTGTGATCCTCATGGCTGTGTAAAACTTCCATCCAATTTTTGCACTTCTTTATAAAGAATTTGGATTACGTACCCCACAAATAAGGTTTGTTAAGACTAAGAGGTGCCAGGGCACCATTATTTTTCTGTTGCTAGAAGCACTCAGAGTTAATTGTTTGAATCGTGGCATGAAAATGTGTTCTTTCGTGCATTCCCAAATTCAAAAATATTGAATATATACAACATGGAGCACTTCTTGAGTTCCTAGCTTTGGAAATAATCTGCAGAGTGTACTTATGAGTATAAATTGGACTAAATGTTGGGTTTTGGTTTTATTGGTTTTTAGAGTAGTAGGCACTTATTTTCTTGATGGTTGATGCGACGATAAAATTGCCTAGGTATAAAGGGGATACTTGGTGACTCTATTACAAAATTTGGAAAAAAATTAAGATTCAAGCCTTCTTGCTAGAGCTACGACACTGTTGGTGTTGATTGGCCACTTCATTGGAGATAGATATGTCCCCACATTATGCAAATATGAGATTGTTGTTGGTTGATACAAAGATTGTTAGCAGATTTCTTAATAGGAAAGAAATGAGGGAAGACCTATTCTGGCTACCAGAGAGGTGATTTTTATTTTTATTTTCTTTTAAGAATTAAGCAATTTACATAGCATAAAAAAATTAACGTAATCAATCTAAATTAAAGGTAATAAACTTGGGCTTATTGATAACTTTAAAATTTCCAGTACATATAATGTATTAAAAATAGTACTTTATTTAATAAATTGATACATTGTTGTTGTGAATGGTGTTCATTTAGACATGAGTGTTGTTTCGTATTAAATTTTCAGCGGTGATAAGTTTCTCATGGATTCAAATGTAGAGTTGTTAGTTGATATGTACTTGAGTGCAAAAATAAAATAAAAAATAAGAGAAGAAAGTTGACAGTCTATGGTTTGATCTACTCTCTTTAATGGATGATGGGTTTGTTTGTTTTTAGATTTTGGAGATGACAATAACCTTCTTCGCTTGATTTCTTGACATATAATGGATGGATCGATGGATTTGGATTTTGTTTAATACATTATAGGTTGAACATTTCTAAGACAATCCATGTACGTATTCACACACACACAAAACAAAAAATCTTCACACTTACCAAGTTAATATTCATCACCCAGATTGCACTTACTACTTTGTTGCCCATACAAGCATTCTAATAACCACTCTTATTTCAGCTTCAAAATTTGTCTCATTTTTCTGGTTTAGATTGTATTCGATTTTTCAATATATAATATGTTTGTAAGATAAATATAAGTAGTTTGATTATTTTAAATTCAATAAATCTCATAAGATAATGATTTAAATGCGTTTAACTTTTTGAACTAGATTTTTTTGGAGATACATTAATTGGAAAAATGCACAATTAAGTATGTGGTGCTTGAAGTTTTGAGTACGAGCCTTTTTTTTCAGATAATGGAAAATTAAACTTTTATCTATTGAAGTTCAAAATGAATTGTATAAAGTAGTTTCCTTCTCAGAAAAGATCATCTATTTTCAAACAAATATTCGTATATTAAATTGCAAATTTTATTTTGCATGAATATATTTGCAAGACGATATGTTTATACTTTTCAAGCATAATGACTTAATAAACTTCCACGGTTAATATCCAATGGTCTTGATCATTTTCGGTGATATTTTCAGGAGATAAAAAAAAATTAGGTTGAGAATAGAATAAATTTACTTGAAATTTAATTAACTTTATCTGAAGTTACCGTGAATAAACTTATAAAAGTTTAGAGTTATATTCATATACAAGATACTTTATAAGATAAAAAATAATCCTTTGATAAGTGCATTGAGTGTGTAGTTCTCCATCAACTAATCAAGTTACCTATATATGGATTGTAAGAAATAATACTAACATACCATTTGAACATGGCATTGTAGCCCATACACATTCACGAATCATGATATAGACATTGAATAAATCATTATAAAATCATTATGATTCATGTTAGACGCTTTTCAATAGTTATTTTTTCTAAATGTGGAGGTGAAACACAATGGTATCAAAACATTAAAAAGTTTGCTGCCTAGAAAATCATTATAAAAGAAAAATGTACATAATTTCGGAGTTTATGTTAATAGTTTCCAATTGAAATTAAAATGATGTCATCCGTAAATTATAAGGCATGATATATTAATTTGTATTCAAGATATTCAAGAAATAGTTAATTGTTGATGATGTATATATAATTTCAAGATTTTTAAGAAAGAAAGGGAAGAATATTTCAAGCATATATTCTTTCTCAAGAACAAGAAGTTGTATACTTATTAAAATGTTCAAAACTCATATCAAGAATATAATTCATGTACTCGCCGAGCTTTGCTGCAAATATACATGATAGAGTTAGTACTTTATTTGAAACATCATTTATTATACACATTGATAAAACATTCTTGGAAAACTCTGGAGTTAGATTTTGGTACATTTCATATTTTCCAATATAAACGGCATTTAATAAATACATAAAAACTTATTCAATACTGATTTCAATTAATTGAGATTTTAATATTAATTAACTTAAGAAAATATTAGGGATCGCTTACAACGCACGTGCTCCTTACTAGTATAAGAAAAAGAAGAAACACCAAGAGGATTGACAAAACATCCAACTTAATTAACATATAAAAGTAATATCATACACGGTGAAAATTCAGCGACTTGACAGTATACAAGTCATTCCCATCCCTTTGGCATTTGAAAGAATAGTCTTAACTTGAACGTGAATCATCAAGATGTTGTACACCAACTTTCCCTTCAATTGATCCAACCTACAAAAAAATAATTTCAAATATGGCACTAGTATAATGAGCTAATTCATTGTTACAGAGTTATGGTGTTATCATTAGCGCGCAAATCAATAAATGATAACTTGAAGTCGTGTATTTTCACCATTAGATATGGTTGAGGGTTGGAATTTATAGGACATGCATGTACATATAGAAGACAAACACTTTGTGATAAGAAATGAAAGGAACAAAGAATATCTAAGTAACATATTGAAAGTAAAATGAGTTAAATGATAGAAAAATCTATTATTAGTTTAGATCATAATTGCTATCCTTTTCCAAGCGCCAACCAAAAATTACACATCAAAATGAAGACTTACTCCAAGTAGCTTGTCGGAAAAAAAAAAAAAAAGGAAGAACTCATATCAATGGCCACTATCCATTCGCCTGATGACAAAAACAATGGAGGTCTTTATCACCAATCTTTACATGTGACTGCTATATATCTTTGAAATAATAAGACTTTATTTATGAGAACAAATATTTTAGAGAAATATAAAGGGCAGAATGAGGAAAGACATGAGCATGAATGTTTGCTTTTGTAACTTTTCGAAAGTAAACTTGAGAATCCATAAAAAATCATTAATATCATAACTAACAAAAACTAAAGCAAGAAACTGGTAAACATTTATATCAACTCTTGTGGAGAAAGCTATGCATAATTATATTCATCATTTGAAAAATACAAACCAAAACCTACAGTAAGATGGGATGTGAAAAACCTAGAGAACATCTTAGAACTACTAAAAATTTCCCCTGTCAGGGACGGACCCAAGGGGGGGCTGGTGGCGGAACCGCCCCCTCATCTCAAGGATTGAACCCCTATAATATATTATTTAATAAATTAATATAGTATATAAAAATGTAAGCCAACATATTTTGCCCCCTCCCCAAAATTTTCATGTAATTTTGTTATAAAAGCTTGTATGTTTTATTTTTATTTATATTAGATTTGATTTTGCCGTGAGGTCCAAGGTTTCAAGGGACCTAGAGCAATAAATAATATATATACAATCGCGGAGATAAGAGGAGGCCAACCCGGGCTCTGGCACCCTCTTTTTTTTTTTTTAAAAAAAAAGGTATTTTTTTAAAAAAATTAGTTAATATTTATGTGTATTTTTTAGTTTTTTTTATCTTCGGCCCATTCCACTTTAGGTGTATCGGCCTACCCTTAATAATTCCTAGATACGCCATTATATAATGGCGTATCTAGGGATTATTACGGGGTGGGCTGATATAAGAAATTGGGGTGGACCAGATAAAAAAATACAAATAAATATTAACTAAAAAAAAATTGAAAAATTTTACCTAGTAATTTTTTTTTTAAAAAAAAGGAGGGGGCCCGGTTGGCTCCTATCTCCGCCATTGATTGTATATATACATATATAAAAAAAACTTTGGGATCCTCGGTCCTCGCGAGGGCTTCCGTCGGCGGCACCATCTGCGCCGCCTCAAGACCGCCCGGATTTCGCCCCCCCAAGAACGAATTTCTGCGTCCGTCCCTGTCCCCTGTATACACTAACATTCCCTTAGGTTCCTTATGCCTTAGCCGATTAAAATTTTAGAAAGATGACAAAAAAAATTAAAGAAGCAAAGAATGGACCTAGGATTAGCCTAGCCTATTACATTAGCAAATCAAGTTTCAGAAAAAGAAGGCTGAAGCACTTCTTGGATTTTCATGTGCCTTACCCATCTCCTGGCTTTTTTCCTGCAAAATTCATGTGAATTAGCCTTCATTTCATGTTTCACAAGCCTTAATTATTCTCTCTAAACTTTTATATCCTATTTTATTTTTCATTTTCCATACTTGAGATTTCTAAATAGCAACAATTTGAATAGGTTTTGTTAGAAATTGGAGAGCATATATTACAAATAACTCACAATCACAAGTGAATAGAGGGGAAAACTTATATTATTTTATTATCACTTTCTTCACTTGTTCAAATGGCTCCATAACAAGGGTATTTATAGGTGATACCCAAGATGAACATGCATCAATATTTAATTTTCATACATTCACCTATTTTTATTCATGCACAAAACCAAAAGTCACATACATGAATTTCACGTATTCATGCATAGAATCTACTAGAACTATTTTACTTCAATATATCTAGCTAATAATTCAAGACTCCCCCTTAAGCTAGATTCATTACTCCACGAGAAAATCGCAACTTCTTGAAATCATCAAACTTCAAGGGCTTCGTGAAGATATCCACAATTTGGTCTTGGGACTTCACAAACTCAAGCTTCACTTCTTTCTTGGATATGTGCTCACGAATAAAATGCTACTGTGATCAACGTGTTTGCTTCCCGCCATGAAACACCGTTCTTCGCCAATTCAATAGCGTACTTATTATCCACATAAATCTCATTTCGATCTTCTTGTGATAAACTAAGCTCCTTCAACAAACTTCTCAACCAAATAGCGTGACAAACACAAGAAGTCGCGCAACATACTCCGCTTCACAAGTAGAAAGTGTCACACCTCGCTTTTCTTAGTTCCAAGTGAATGACGAACTTCCCATAAAGAAAACAAACCCGGTTGTACTTTTGCGACTATCAACATCACTGGTCCAATCACTATCACAATAGCCAACAAGCTTGAAATTGTGAGAGGAGGTATAGAAAATTCCATGATCAATTGTACCTTTAATGTACCGAAATATTCTTTTGGCAACTTTCAAATGTGATGTAGTAGGAGCCTCCATGTGACGACTTACAAGTCCAACACCAAAAAGAATATCCGGTCTCGTACAAGTTAGATACCTCAAGCTTCCAACAAGACTTTTAAAGTAGTTGGAATTAAATTTCTCACTATCTTCATGGAAGTATATTTTTACTCCACATTCCACGGGGGTGCTTACCGACTTACAATTCTCCATCTCAAACTTCTTGAGAATTTCTTTGGCATATCCTTCTTGAGATACAAAAATTCCATCATCTTGTTGCTTTACTTCAATCCCAAGACAATAAGACAATAAGCCAATGTCCGTCATCTCAAATTCATTTGTCATAACTATCTTGAAATCACCAAACATCTTTGGATTATTTCCTGTAAAAATCAAATCATCCACATACAAACAAATAAGTAACATATCACCATTTTTGTTCATTTTTACATAGAGAGCATGTTCATGTGGACATTTCGAAAAACCATTTTCTTGAAAATAGCGATCAATTTGGCTATTCCATGCACGAGGGCTTGTTTTAACCCGTAAAGAGCCCTTTTCAATTTCAAGGCTTTATCTTCTTGACCATTCATCACATAGCCCGGAGGTTGATCAATGTATACTTCCTTCTTCAAAAACCCGTTCAAGAAAGCAGACTTCACGTCTAACTGGTGAATTTTCCAATGATTTTGGGTTGCAAGGGAATTGATCAACCGAATAGTTTCAAGGCGAGCAACGGGCGCAAATACCTCATCACAGTCATTGCCAGCTTTCTGCTTGTACCTCTTTGCCACTAATCTGGCTTTATATTTTTCTATCTCGCCTTTTGCATTTCTTTTTATTTTGTACACCCACTTCACACTGATCGTGTTTTTACCTTTAGGTAGTGATGCTAGCTCCCACGTATCATTTTTCTCGATCGCTTTTATTTCTTCATTCATAGTATTTCTCCATTTTTCATCACGACCAGTATCATCATAACTCACAGGCTCGGAATCCGTAAATAAACAAAATTGAGTAAAATCACTCAAATTTCTTACTTCTTAGGTGGCATGATATATTTCACGCAGTCTCTAAATTTTAGAGGACCTTCACTCAACTTACATCATCAACTTGAGAACTTTGTGGTGGTGGGGTTGGTGGTGGTGTAGAGGTTGAGTCGGCCCTTTTTCTTCATCATCATCAAAGAATGGACTATATTGTTCATTTTCTTTTGATCATTCCATTCCCAAACACCTTCTTCATCAAACTCGATATCTCGGCTTATCACAATTTTTCCATTATTTGGATTGTACAACTGTAGCCTTTGGAACTTTGATCATAGCCTATGAAGATATATTCTCGCACTCTTATCATCAAGTTTGGTTCTTTTCTCATCAGGAACATGTGTGTAGGCTATGCTTCCAAAACCCGCAAGTGTGAAACAATTGGTTTATGGCCATTCCAGGCTTCTTGAGATGTTTTTCCATGCACACATTAAGTGTAACATCTGCTCATCAAGTAGATTGCACAAGAAACAAATTGCCCTAAACTCCTTCGCAATATTTTTGCTTTTCAACATACTCCTCGCCATGTTAAGAATAGTCCTGTTCTTTTTCGCTTCGGCTACTCCATTTTGTTGTGGTGAATATGGAGTTGTCATGGGACGATGAATACCATTTTTCTCACGAAATTTTTGAATTCATTTGAAGTGAATTAACCACCTCTCTTCGGATCAAGAGCTTTTTTTTGGTAACCACTTAGTTTTTCAACTATCGCTTGAACTTTTTGAAGGTTTCAAATACTTCTGATTATTCCTTCAAAAAGTACACCCAAGTTTTCCGAGAATAGTCATCAATAAAAAGCACGAAGTAATTATTCTTACCAAGTGATGATGACTTGATAGGTCCACAAACATCCGAGTGTATCAACTCCAGTGGATGTTGAGCTCTAGACATAGACTCCTTCGGAAAACTCTTTCTAGCTTGCTTGCCATAAAGACATCCTTCACAAAGTTGATTTGGATGATCTATGGAAGGCAAACCTTTCACCATTCTTTGTTTGCTCATTATTTTGAGGCCATCAAAGTTCATGTGTCCAAGCCTCAAATGCCATAGCCAAGATGCATCTTTGAAACAAGACTTTAAGCACATAGGGACACCATTTTGAATGTTTAGCAAAAACATTCTATTCTTCGTCATAGGTACCTTGGCCAAAAATCTCCCATTTTCATCCTTCATGGTCAAACTTCTATTTTGCAAGTGTATATCATAATTTTTCTCCAACAATTGTCCCAAACTCAATATGTTACTTTTCATGGCCGGAAACATAAAAGACATTAGAAATTAATTGATGGTTTCCATCTTTTGACCGAATCAAAATTGTACCTTTCCCTTTGACTTGAACTTTTGAAGAATCTCCAAAGGTTATATCACCATCGACCGATTCATCAAGTTCCACGAACAAATCTTTCTTTCCACAAATGTGACTACTTGCACCGGAGTCAAGATACCATTGATTCCCCTTCTCATCTTGATTATTTTTGCAAGCAAGAAGCAAAGTGAGATCCTCCACCTCTACGTTACTTCTACATTCCCAAGCATAATGACCAAAGTGATGACAATTATAACACTCAATTTCTGATTTGTCATACCTTGGTTGATTTGGCCTATATCCTCCACCTCTCGGGCCTCTACCTTGTCCGCGGCTTCTTCCTTGATTGAAGTTTTGGCTTGTGTCATTATTATTTGAGGTGTATTTGTCACCTCGTCCCCTTCTTCCATGACCTCGACCTCTTCCTTGGCCTTGTCTACGAAACCCTCCACGTCCTCGACCTCTTTGGTACGTGCCTTGGTTTGTCTCTTTCTTTCAAAGATAGCTTTGCTTTCAAAGCGTGTTCCACCAATTCTTGAACCATTTTTTTCAATCTTTCTTCATGAGTTTGCAAAGATCCGGCAAGTTCATCAACAATCATGGTGTCCAAGTCTTTGGACTCTTTAATGGAAACAACAACATAATTAAATTTTGGTTCCACAGATCTCAAAATTTTGCCAACAATTTGATCATCCTTCATATCATTTCCATATCTCTTCATTAGATTGGTAATAGCCAAAACTCTTGAAATGTAATCCTAAATAGACTTAATCCTTCATGTGTAGAGATTCAAACTCACCTCTGAATGTTTGAAGACGGACTTTTTTTTACTTTTCAACTCCTTTAAAAGAGGCTTGAAGAATTTTCCATGCTTGCTTGGAGGTAGTTGCCGCAGCAACTTTCTCGAATATCTTCTCATCCAAACTTTGATGGATAAGTGTGAGCGCCTTTTGGTCTTTCTTCTTGGCGTTTGCATCATCTCCTTCAAGACCTTTCTCCACAGGGTCCAAGCAAAGCTTTCATTCTAATACACCAATTATTATAATTTTCTTTGGTGAGTGATGGAACAACAAATGGTGTTTCGTTTGACATTTTTCTTCAAGCTTTGGTCTCCAAACACAAGTGGCTCTTGATACCAATTTGTTAAAAATTGGAGAGCATATATTACAATTAACTCACACTCACAAGTGAATAGAGGGGAAAACTTCTATTATTTTATTATCACTTTCTTCACTTGTTCAAATGGCTCCATAACAAGGGTATTTATAGGTGCTACCCAAGATGAACATGCATCAATATTTAATTTTCATACATTCACCTATCCTTATTCATGCACAAAACCAAAAGTCACATATATGAATTTCACCTATTCATGCATATAATATACTAGAACTATTTTACTTCAATGTATCTAGCTAATAATTCAACAGGTTCTTTTAGAAAATGGCTGACACAACGATAGCGATGCAAAATAGTGCAAACACAAATGACTTGCCTTAGTAGTTTACGAAGGGGGAACAAAGAAAATCAATGTAAGAAGTAAGCAAAAACACCCTATTTTCAATTAAAATTCCAAACTAAAACACCAATAAACCTCAAAGGGGAATTCATAGGTTTCCATGTGATTCTAACGAGGAAAAAATGATCTGTTGAATGCAAATTTGTCACTTATTAATTTGTTGGAATCCGAGGAGTAATAACAAACACAAAAGATTAGAAATATTTAAATTTTCAGACTATCGAGATATTTTGGTCGATGTAAATTTTCACAAAGACATTCGTTCTTTTAGGATAGGTACAGATAGATAGATAATGGAATCACCTGTTAAGCCCACTCATCACGTCCAGAATAATAAAACTGCAAGTAGAAGACCAACTAATCGCGGAGAATTTTAATCGTCAACGGAGTAATTCAGATCATGAAAAGAGACTTCATGCAGAAAGATAACCATCGGCTTCGTTTTTGTATTCTTCATTCCGCTCAGTTCTATTCTATTTTATTTTTCTTTATTTCTAGATTTAGGTAATCTGATCAAGATGCTCTTGGTATTCTCCTTCTCACAGAGTCCTTGAATGATGATCATTCCACTATAAGAAAAATGTTGAACAACAACACCCAAAAGACAATGGATTTTAGCTAAATCGTTGTCCTTATAAGTATTGGCAACGGATTTTCGATAAACCGTTGTCGATAAGCGGATTATTTTTAATGACAACAGTTCAATCGAGTCTAAGACAATATTTTCTTGAAGCATTGTCTGCATAGCTTAATTTTATTTTTAGACAACAGGTTTTCGGTCTTCGACAATGTTCTTGTAATCCGTTGTCGATTAGCCCCTAGTATTTTTCAAAAGCAACATTTATTCATCCTTTTTGTCAATGGTTGGTTACACTATTGTAATTTGCGTAATTTTTTTTTTAAAGACAACGATCTCAACAACAGTTATAAACCGGAGCCAATAGGTGTTTATCAAGTTCTTATTTATTTTAATGGTATAAATAACACTTTTAGTTAGTTTATCAATTTTATTTTAGCAACTTTAGCATACTATAAAAAGTGCTGGGAGATTTATTTTTTATTTTGCTTTCGTTCACGGTCTTTGTCTCTATCGCGGTCGCGGTCCCTGTCCCGGCAGTCGCTCATGGCGGACAGAGGAAGATGTGGAATTCCAGAGGCAGAGGGGTTTAGAGGAGCTGAATATACTATTTGCTATTAGTAAAGCAACTAGCACTCTCTGAAAGGTGATTTTCATGCCCTAATATTTCTTCAATATCAGCGCCATAATTTGTTGGTGTCTAGAAGCTTTTTTTTGCAGTTTTAGTGTATAGTTCTTCTCTATGTGTGTTTGTGGGTTTGTGAATAGTTGCTTCTTTTTCTGTTGTTGAGCTGTTGAAGTTCGAAGAGGCTATGCTATTGTTGGTGGGACTGGTACATATGAGAATGCAAAAGCTGG